>OZ037993.1:13233657-13403657 GCA_964035705.1 Porites rus
TAAGCATACATGTAAGTTACTTCTCTATATTTTTCAGGGATACTGTTGAAATCCCTATTAAACAGAAGCCTAGGACACAGAATCAAGTGTCCACATAATGCAGTGCTGTGTTTTGGCTGGTACAACATGCAGCACAAAATAATGATGATAAAAACTAATAATGCAAAATACAAGAGAGGTGCACATGTCCAATACATGCAAAAGAAAACATAGTTAGATATATGTGTGCATAATATTTGAAGCTTCCAATATTTCATGCATGGCAGTGGATGAATATTTTCACTTTGCATGCATTTGGTCTTGCATTTGCATTTGCAGAAATGTCCCGTGGTTTCTTCAGGACTATGGGAAGTGTCTGTAATATTGAGAGTTGCATGTGTGCATTATAAATAAAGAGGTACATACTACGAAGGTGTAACTATATCTTTGTGGCTTTTTTTGTAGATGGTAGATGACCAAGTAGTTCCACATTTTTCTAGATTTCTTCATGATGACCCGTATGTTAAACCATATCAAACTGAGATTGAAAGAAGGTAGACTTTGAGGTCAATGCTGAAAAATAACACTGAATTCCCCACTCCAGGAACTACAAGAGGAATGAGTACAAACTTTTGGTGCAAAGATTTCTGGGATGGTGTGGGTGGACAAGCGTTACTGAAATGATTGTTAATGGTGGCCTTGAATACCCAACATGATCCCAGAAATTGTTGGGCCAAAAGCTTTGATCTGTCCATTTCCCTTATACAGTTTCTGGAGGGAGGAATAGAGATATTTCAAATATACTTTTAGTTCTGTAGGCGGTTGAATTTTTTATATTATGCACTGGTATTATAAACTTTTGTTATTAGTGTCATTTCCATTACATGCACCCATATCTCCCATTTTTCCTTATTGCCCTCCACAGATTAATAAGAATTTTCAACATAAAGGTACCACCCACAGTTCAGGACCAATCACAAGTGAATCGCCACAGCACTTGTGTTTTAAATAAAAGTGCTACAGACTGTTCATTTCATAAACGATTTCCAGTTCAAGGTTATCTTTTGTTTTATTTGAAAGGAGCAAAATCTAAACAATATTGCCACATGCATGATAACCTGCAAATTCAGCCATCTGTCTGAAAACTCTCTTATCTAAGTTGTTCTGCCACAGGTATAGAGTGTTTTGTGGTCTCAAGAAGCAGATTGAGGACAATGAAGGTAGCTTAGAGAAGTTTTCAAGAGGCTACGAGAGACTTGGAATCAATAGAACACCTGAGGGTTTGAAGTACAGAGAATGGGCCCCCGGAGCACATGGAGTGTTCCTTACAGGAGATTTCAGTAAGCAAACTTATTAGAGTGATTTTTGTATGACCTTGAAATGAAAACGCACAAGTTAACAGAAATAGATCAATTTGATTGGCTTGTCTAATGGATAAAATTACGTGTGGCTTTTGGTTGGTTAAACAAACGCTTCGCTGAAAAAACTTCATGCCTGAAGAACTTTTTAGAAATCAATCGATACCTCACTTTGATGTCATGCTGCAACCCGATTGGCCCATCAAACAATGCCTTCTCCATATTAGGGTTTTCCTTGGTGGGAAAACAAAGAGTGCATGTTTTGAGATTTTCATCCATTGGCTGATAAAACAAATAATGAACACTTGCCAAAACCATTTTTCTAGGTCATACGAAAATTGCTATAACCACATGACTGTTGTTTTAGTACCAGGAAATATGCTTGTTGTGAAGAACAAGAAGGAATGTTCCAGGGAGTTTGTCTTGGGGGGTTTGAGAGACCTCCATTCACAACAAGGATGTTCACCACGCCTCAGTCATTCAAGTATGGATGACACTTTCCACTGGATAAATTTCTATCCAGTTGACAAAGCAATTGGTTCCCCTGTTAACTATTCACTGGATATTAATTCACTTTATCCCCTAGATAGCACTATCCAACGTTTGAATAGTGAGGGCCTGATCATCTGGTCATGCCTTAGGCTTTACCTCAGTGAGGTTTCTTTAAATTACATAGATATTTCTTTGTGTAACCCTAAGTGACACCTATTTGGGTAAAAATGAAAGCCTTCATAGCAGGTCTAAGAGTCAAAATTTTTAGAGAATGGTTGTAACTTGGCGGTTGTCAGCTGATGCAAAGAGTTTTTGTTGACGTTTTTTTCTAGATGGATGGAACAGGACTTCTCATGGATGCACAAGAAATGAGTATGGGGTCTGGGAACTAACCTTGCCTTATAAGGAAGATGGATCATCCCCTATTCCCCATGGATCAAAAGTTAAGGTAAGTAAGTTAATCACAGTTTCCAAGGAGACAAGTTGGTATTGCGTTCATCGAAGGAGAATGCATACTATTTGAGTTGTTTTTTTCTGGTGTGATTTAAAATGACTGGCAGGTATCAACTGTAATGCTGTAATTAAAGGCAAAAATGTTGCCTCTCTGCAAGTTCAGAAACATTCATATGTGGTGACCGGAAATGAACTGCGGTAAGGGCTACAACCTTCCTCCTAATTTATGGAACAATTTTGCAGCCTCATCAAAACAAGGCTGTCAATAACATCAAATGTCATCACTGATAAAAGGGATCCTGATGTGTTCCGAAAGCTCTGCTAAACTTTGAAAAAATTATTGGTTTTATAGCGGTAAGGAAAAATAAAGGGTTTAGGGGAGGTTTTTGCATGAACATTATCTATCTTGGACTATCTGGCACGGACGGTCTGGATCTGTGGATACCTATAATTTTAAGCTTTTTTGATATAAATAAATATTATGCACAATTGAGAAAAGAATTTAATTAATCAGTGTTAAATCTAGGCAGCGTTTTTGCGTCATTGACACAGAATATTCCAATTCTGATGCAAAATGAAATTATCGTGAAGTCACACTGATGCAAAAAAAAATAACCTCAAATAATTATTATTATTCAAGTACTTCCAAAGCAGTAGTCAATATTAAAAATAGAAAAGGTGAGCTCACTACATTGCCAGAAATAAGCATGCAAAATGACTGTCATTTCAGTCTACATCCTTATGAGTAGCTTTTGTTTCAGGCCTTTCATGCTGTAAAGAGAGAGACTGGAGTGTACTTTTTGATGTCCTGCACACATTTCTTTGCCGATCAGTTCACGCTTTGTTTGTTGAATTTGTTCGTTTCCTCTATTCATTATGAAACAAAAACAAAAGCATGAAGAAGGGCTGGATAAGGATGGCGGTGAAGCTCATGATAGGTTGGATGATGACAGTTGTTCAAAGTTTCAATATCATTGTTTGACCCATAAAATTTATGAAATAACCCAATTTAAAATACCATCTGGGACATGTGACCCACTTTGACTAATTTCTAGATTGAACACTGAATTACATGTAATTCCATTTCAGGTTGCAATCCAACTTGAAAATGGTGATCTAGTGGACCGTGTTTCTCCATGGATTCGCTATGCAGTTGATCCAAATGATGGAACACACCTGTATGTAGGAATTCATTGGGATCCACCACAGCCTTACCAGTGGCAAAATAGTAAACCCAAGAAAACTTCAGGCTTGCGCATTTATGAGTGCCATGTTGGTATAGCCTCCCCTGACCTTAGAGTGGCCAGTTACAAAGAGTTTGCTTACAATGTTATTCCAAGAATAAAGAAGCTAGGATATAACTGTATACAACTTATGGCTGTTATGGAGCATGCATATTATGCCTGCTTTGGTTACCAAGTAACAAACTTCTTTGCAGCCTCCAGGTAACTATAACAATAAATGCATAATTCTTCTCTTCCCTTATGGGGCTTTTCAGGGATATGAAATAAATAACTCAAATAGAACATAACAAGGTCAAGAATCACAACTGGTAGGAGGCGAACCAGTTGACAAGCGTGGCCGCAGATTTGAGCTCTGGACTAAAGAGAACAGGTCCAGCTAGCAGTCAGGGTGAGACCTGAACTTAATGCATCTGTATTACATGTGCATTATTCTAACCTCTCGGCTACACTGCCGCTCTTCAAGTCACTTCTAAAACCAAAGATAGTTCAAAGCAACTTGGCCTAATATGTGTATGTACTTTTAAGTAGTCCCGAGCCGTGACATTTTTGGCCTTTTAATTTCACGTGTTTTTAAAGTGAAATAGTTTTGAAACCAGAGGCTACAGGTCATCTTCATTTACGTCCACGTGAGAGGGTAAATTATGCGGACCATTAATTTTTTCAATATAAGTGTTGTTAATAATATTGATATTTAGCATTGTTTTGCTACCCTTTTACTCCTACGCCATTTTGTTACAAGGTCTTTATCACTGTCACTTTTTAATCTGTCTATGAATTTTTATTGTGTTACCATTAATAAACAAAGCCTCTTTTAAACAACTTTGACATAGTACTGTTTATTTCTTATGATGTTACAAAGCAAAATTTAAGGTTTTCTTTGTGAAACTCCTCTTTGGTCACCGTTACGAGTGGGAAGGTTTTCAACTTGATGGGGACACCCAGAATACACAAACAAGAAAGAATTATTGAAAAGCATGTTAATTAATCAATTTTCTCCACTTGTGCCATAAAGTCCTTACTGCAACCTTGGAAAAGAACTTCAGTTACATGTAGATAATGACATTGTTTCTTGTTGTTTAATGTCGCTCAGTCGTTATGGAACACCAGAGGAGTTAAAGGAATTAATTGACGTCGCTCATGGTAATGGCATTCTAGTCTTACTAGATGTGGTACATAGCCATGCAGCAAAGAATGTGCTTGATGGACTCAATCAATTTGACGGCACTCACAGCTGTCATTTTCATGATGGTGGACGGGGCTTCCATGATCTCTGGGACAGCCGGCTGTTTGATTATACCAAGTGAGTGGGAAAATCTAATGACGTGCTTTTTAATATTGACCGTTGTTCACTCTTTGAGTCCCAATATCCACACACTAATTCTCCACACTTGTCTCCATACATAGCCTGCGAGCAAGCCCTCCAGGGCGCTGTGGCGGCGGGGTAGGAAAAGGAAGGAGAACTTGCAACTATTTCTCTGGAATTTGAATATCTGCGTCGAAAAAGTTGATGTGAAATGCTGATTGGCGGAGATGACATTAGTAACGATGCCATTACCCTTGGCATGTGTTTTTCAACATCTGTTTCAACCATTTTTTGTTTGGTCATTGTTTTATTAATTCTCCCAATCTTTTCTCTTGATGATACAGTGCATATTGACATAGTTAGGAGAAAATTAATGTTGGTCAATCTTGGGACTTAAAGTCTTACATGCACTATGGACCTTGAAAAACCTAGAACTTCATTCATAATCGTAAAAGTTGTCCAATCCTTCTCAAGGAAATCCTCGAAAATCACCCAGTCTTACAAAAGTAAAAAAGGGTAATAATTCTCTCAAAAACCAGATCTAATGAACTGACTTTCATCAAACCTCTGTACAAAAATTTATGTACACTGTACCTCTTGATGGAATCCATCCTCCGACATTTTTACATGTAGGTTTTGTAAGACCAAAACGTGTGATAAAGAAACAAGCACTTCACAACTTTTGTAGTTTTGATACAAAGTTGTTTTAATACAAGTTTTTTCAGTCAAGGTGTAGTTCCTCACACTGGCTTAAAGAACAAGGAATATTCACCCAAAATGTCTTTCTTGTTTACTCGCAAACTATACTTAAGGTGAACAAAATTTTTATGCAATTTCACTGCTTGGGTTAGTATTGAAATGTCTTGTATCGAAATATCTTTGTATTGAAATGACCAGTTTCCAACACATGCTGCTCAGATAATTATCATTTTTCTAATACATGTACTTTATTGTTTTTTACCGCATGATCAGATGGGAAGTGTTACGATTTCTTCTTTCCAATCTTCGATGGTATATGGAGAACTATAAGTTTGATGGCTTTAGATTTGATGGTGTCACATCCATGATTTATCATGACCATGGACTTGGACATGGCTTTGGTGGAGACTACCCAGATTATTATGGACTTGGGGTGGACACAGATTCACTTATCTACCTGATGTTAGCCAATGATATGCTTCATTCTCTTTATCCTGGAGTCATTACTATAGCAGAGGTAAAATAAACAGTCATTGTTCAAAATATCAAGAGTAACAACACATAAACTATTCCCATTTCCAGTGCAGGAATTGGTGTAACTTCGTTTTTAACTTTAAACTAGAAGTCATCACCATCGTAGAGGTAAATTAAACATTGTGTGAAACATCAAGAGTAACAACACATAAACTATTCACATTTCCAGAGGAGGTGTTAATTTAACTTTGTTTGTTAAAATGTAACTTAAACTCTAATAACATTTGTTTGTTACTATATTATCTAGCAATCATCGGGTGAGGATGAGTATGATATGAAGAATTAAGTATAGCTAAGAGGGTGTTATCTGCCAAGGCTGGAGGTGGAGGCGAACATCACCTTCCGGGTGGCTAGATATATAAGACTCCCTGGATCTATTAGGAGGTGATAGGTGTAAGGATAGAAATATTAGGTCTTCTATCGTAGGTTAGACTGGTGGGTAGTTATTTTTAAGACACTAAAGTGTTAGGAGATCTCATATTCCATTTTCGGCTTCATATAGAAGATTTAGTTGTCTGTGATTTCCTTTTTATGACCTGTTTTTCGTGGATGCCATGTGTCAGTAAAATGTAATCTACTAGTACTAACTCAGCTTGGTTAATTGTTTATAGGAGGTGTCAGGAATGCCAGGCTTATGTCGTCCAATTGCAGAAGGTGGAACAGGCTTTGATTATCGTCTTGGTATGGCCATACCTGACCTATGGATCAAGGTATAAACAGTGCTTTCTGAGTTTACATGAAAAGTTATGCTGCCTCCATGATATGAATACTCTGACGCGGCAGCTATTTCATAAAAAGTGAAGTCGAGCCCTTTTACACTGGTGGATTTTTGCTTTTTTAGTTTGATTTTGGACAACCGTTAGTTCTTATCATTGCTGATGGAGAATCTCCACAACCAGTGTTACTGCATGTTAGTCTTGATATATCTTTTTAAAAAACCGACGGGGAAAAACCAACCTTTACGATTGAATAACTCATGATCATCCTGAAGGTGACTTGAAATTACTGAATAACGGGAGGGGGTGGGGGTGGGGGGCGTCTATTGTTGTCCTTCTTATAAAGGTGAACGTTAATGAAGGCTTGGCGGCGGGGGTGAGGGGTCGGCTGTAGCGCCTCAGCTTGTACATGGTTCTTTCAATTTACATCAGTAACATTGCACTTCAGTTCCTGCACTTGCAAAAATTTGTGATGATGTACGTAATTATCCTAGATTCTGAAAGAAAAGAAAGATGAGGATTGGCGCATGTGGGATATTGTGTGGACCCTGATAAACCGTCGCCATGGTGAAAAAACCATTGCTTACGCTGAGTCACATGACCAGGCCCTTGTGGGTGACAAGACCATTGCATTCTGGTTAATGGACAAGGAGATGTATTGGTTTATGTCAGAAACCACCCCACTGACGCCCATCATTGAGAGAGGACTGACACTGCACAAGATGATCAGGTAGATTTCAACTAATTCAACGCAGGCGGACTTGGATTTACTTGTCATTCGTCATTTCACGACCAGTGCCAACGACTGACGACAGTCGTCATTCGTCGTCAGTCTAAATGGTCTGTCGTGGTCTCACGATCCCTCACGACTAAATATTTTAGCCAGTGTTGCATCCCGTTGAATATTCCAAAAATGTAGTCCCCTGTTGCTTGTATTATGCATCATTATAATAGAGGATTCTCCTTCATTACCCCCTCTTAGAAAACTGAACGTTTTTACTTAACCGTTTTCGTGGTCATAAAAAGTACCTGGGGCGACGCCAACTTTGACTAGTCAATTATAGCCATACCCACTTTCTACAAACATTGTTTTTGTTTTTCAAATGTGTAACGATTAAAAAAAAAGAATCTTTTGTTTCAAGAATCAGTACGCTTCTGGTTGGCGCATGAATATCAATAGGTGACGTCAGCGTGAGCATCGCTATTGCTGCACAAATTTTTCCCTACATAAAAATCTGAATTCCAATCTCGCTAACATTTGTCCAAGGAAAGTTCCCCTGGGAGGTAGGAAGGGGATTGCAGGGGCACCCGAGGCCCCTCCCTCCGTCCCTCCCTCCGTCCCTCACATTTTATTTTTTTTGCTTGGTAGACTGGTGACGTATGGCCTTGGAGGAGAAGGATACCTTAACTTTATTGGCAATGAATTTGGACATCCAGAATGGCTGGACTTTCCAAGAGAAGGAAATAACCGTAGCTATCACTACGCCAGACGACAATGGCAACTCGTGGACGATCACTTGCTGCGATACAGGTTTCTTAACCAATTTGATGGAGCCATGCACCACCTTGAGGAGAAATATCACTGGCTAGAGAAGCCTCAGGTGAGTGTTGGTAGGTGATTAAGAGACAGTTCTCGGTTTCCTGTGAACAATGGCACCAACTTAAGGCTTGGCTGATGTCTATATTTTACCGGATAGCTTTTAATGTCGGCATGAAAAATATAGCGAATACTGCGCCAAAGAGTGGCACAGACAGCTATCCGATATGTTATGATCCACTTTCAAGATTAGACTACGAGTAGTCTCCCATTTTTCCTCAGGGATAGAAGAGCGGGCGAAACGCAAGCGCGCATGAAAATCACCCCACGCGAGAAAAGGCGATTTTCACGCGCGCTCGCGTTTCGCCCGCTCTACTATCCCTGAGGAAAAATGGGGGACTGCTCGTAGTCTATTTCAAGATCGGCGCGGCGTAGCTTCGCTCGAAATGACCGTTCTCATGAGACCTGTGAACAAAAGCCCTATCCTATATGGTTTTCTTGCCTGTGCAATAGTTATCTGATATAGCATAAACATAGTCTTGGGGTGAAACAATCCGGGGATTTTTATGACATTGTCACCTCAAGGCTCAACCTCTTTAGTTTGTGTTTGCTGACTGGAGATGAATTGGGGGAAGGGTGACGAGAGCGATTTCACTCGTTTGGTCAGCATTTTTGCAAATTAATGGGAAGGAAGAAAAGCATTTCATTTGAAATTTTCGGTGAAGTATTCTACGGATTTAGTGGCTATTGTAGCCTGCGAAAACATCCGTTTTTCCGCGCTCTTCACCGCTGGGACGTCTCGCGCGCGAAACGTCCCCAGCGGTGAAGAGCGAGGAGAAACGAATGTTTTCGCAGGCTATGGCTATTGTGGGCGTAGAAGTTTTCAATAGCCAGCAAGTATGACGTAAACGCTAAGGAAAGCATTTAGTTGGAAATGAATTTTTGATATTTGTGTAAGGGTGTCTCACTGTTTTATGTCACTGAACTGTTCAGTCTGTGAAAGCGTGCTCATCAGGACAGATAGGCAGACTTCAAAGATCACTCACTGATTGAACACAAGTAATCTGGACTACAAGCAAATGGAGCAGACTTTAAAAATCGCGCGTTTTAATCGGCAAAATAACTCTGCAGAACCTGCAACTTCGCCTACTGAGCCCACAGTCATCTACCCTGGCTACCAGAGGTTTTTCCTCGCGTGCGGCGATTGAGTGCGACGGATATGCTTCGGGTCGGCCGCATGCCGACTCGTCTTTGGCCTTTAGACCGAGGCCCCCAGCGGCGAAGATTGTCATAAAATTCCAATTTCTCAACTGGTTTAGTTCCCCCTCCTCCTTTTCCTCTCTCGTTTCATCCTTTCCTCGAATTCAGTTTCCGTCATTGCGCTTCAACGAAACCGCATATTACCCAGGCTATTGTTATGTACAGTTAAATTTAAAGTTGACTTCAATCGTTATTTTTGCGTGTTTCTTTTTAGGCATACGTGAGCTTGCATCATGAAGACGACAAAATGATTGTGTTTGAAAGGGGCGACCTGATATGGATCTTTAACTTCCACATAAACAAGAGTTTTGCAGACTACAGGATCGGCGCCAGCATCGCTGGAAAGTATCCTTGATTCAAACCAGTATACTTTGTATATTTCTCCCGTAAATTAGTATTTTCTATAAAGCCCGATTTAAGGAAATGCCACTGTAGATTTTACAGGTAATACGTAGAGGATAAGTATTTTTTTGCGGTTGTTGTAGCATGGTTAGCTCAGTCGGTAGAGCGCTTGACTGCAGAGCGGGAGGTCGCGGGTTCGATTCCCGGGGCCGGACCAATACTCGGTATCTTAAAATAACTGAAAAATGAAGGTATTTCCTTTGCCCTAGAAATGGCTAGACCTTCGCGTGGCTCGGATGACCACGTAAAATGGCGGTCCCGTCGTAAAATAGTGCACCCAATTAGTACTTTCGTGCTAAATACATTGACACTCAAATAAAGTGGCTTTTGACGTAGAAGATCGAGAAATGATTATTTTTTCGACTCAGAGAATTTCCCCTCAAGAACCGAATTTGGACCTTCAACTTCAACTTTATCTTTATTGAAATAACAGTTTGCAATGATTCGCCGTTAGCAAAACTAAAACAGTGGGATTAGTCATCTAGTCATGACGACACGGCGCAGTATTCAATACCTTGCGGTAACCAGTTCAGATGCTCTACCATTGAGCAACAAGAAACTCGTGGCAGCTATGATCATAAAACTTGGCTTTAGGGACAAATATCCTACATGCTGCTACTGGAATGTCGATAGGTGGCATGTCCTCAACTAAAGATCCTACTGCTGCAGCTACGAAATCCTCCAGGTTAGGAAGATGTAGCCACATCATAGGACAGGATGCAAGACTTTGAACATCGCCACTCTCACGCCTGATGCCTTCCCTCCGTTTACGAACGCTTACCTAGCCTGAGAACAGGCCTTATTTTTTCCGTTTTTCAGGCAAGGGAAGGGAAGGTGAAGCGCGAGACGTGCGCGGAAGGAGGGCGCAAAGAAAAGGAGAGCGAAAGAAAAGAAGCAACTATGAAGAAAAATGAAAGATTTACAACACGACGTTTCGGGGTCCTCATTGTTCTTCTTAGTTGCTTGTTTTAACAAAACTCTGCTTATAGAAAGAAAAGAAATTCTTTTATTCTTTCTTTTTTCCGCTCCTTTCCTCGTCGCGCTTGTCTCGCTCTCCACGCCCGCCGCGGGTACACTTGTTCTGCTGGCTTACGCCTGCCACACAAGCTAAAAGCGCTTTCCACTTGTCCGAACTTGCCGGCCAGACCATTCCCGCCGTAATGAGAATTTTACTTTTTATCAAAACTATTCAGCCAAATCAGTCCAATTCCTGAATAATAGGGATGGGGTTGATGGCTTTTTTAGCGAAAACTCTCAAAAAAGGCCAGTTTATTTTCGAACTGAACGATCCATCCGGTCAGCTCTGACTTTTGGAGAGCGCCTTAGGTGTTAAGGAACTGAGTGATGTCTCTCGCATGGCGAATTGACTGAGGGTTTTCTGATGATTGCAACTTAACTGTACTGCTCAGATACAAAGTAGCTTTGAATTCAGATGCAAGGGAGTTCGGAGGCCAAGGCCGTGTGGACCCTAATTGTGAATACTTTGTAGACAGTCAGCCCTGGCATGAGAGACCCTTCTCGCTGTTGGTGAGTACAATACCATGATCATAACAGCTTTTCCTTGACATAGTTATTTCCATGATGCTGAGCTAAGTTAAAAAATTGTGATAAAACTTTGCCTCTTTTCCTCACTTTTCTCTGGTCAGGCTGGTGTTTTGGAATGTACCAGGCAGGTCAACTTTTCTTTGTCAGTTGTTGATGAGTTTACAGCTATTTTACCACCTTGACCATCTCGTGCTAATAGATAAAATGAAGATTATTTTTTTCGCCACGGACAAGCGAGGATTTTATTGCTGCCATTAATTTCGATAGTTCATGGCCTGTAATCTCGTACCTAGATCTCTTGTCGACGAAGCCGGTGTTACGGTGATACGAGCATCCCCGCGTTTTTGGCATTCCCATTCCCAAAACCCTAATGATATGGGCATCCCCTTCTTATATTACCTTAGCGATTTGTGTTAGGGTTACAGGGGATGCCTATATCACTAGGGTTTTGGTAATGTGGATGCCCAAAACGCGGGGATGTCCATAACACTGTGACACCAGCTTCTTCAACACAATTTCTGGGTAGGAGATAACTTAGCCTGATGCTCACTTTCTTATCACTTCCTCTTCTCTTTTTCAGGTGTATATACCCTGTCGCACCGCCCTGCTTTTAGCACCAGCATAAATAATCCAGAGAATTTACTGTGTTAGAAATACCTGTTTTATCATTCCTATTTAGTTCTTTATATCTGACCTATGAGTATTTATCAGCATTTACCAGGGTGCAAGGGCCACCCTATTCTGCCCTTCTTACGGCTCCGTTAAAATGGGAACAAGAAACTACGAATCGTTCTAAATTCTATAGACTATTACATATTGCTAAGAGCTCTGACAGTTTCCATCATGAAAATTGTGTGACGAGTCATCATACGACAGGAAAAGAAGCTAAAATCAGCTGCAAGTTTGTTATATCATGTCAGATTCTAGTAAAATATTGTTAAAAATTGATAAATGCGATACAACTTATCCGAATATGTATTTTGTATTGAGATATAAATTTAGTGTTATTTTAAGAAAACCGTTTCGTATTTTTAAGAAAACTGTAGTATGTTAGGATAAGACAATCTACAATGTAACATGTGGAGGTAAAATTACAAATGTTATTTTTGGTCCAATAGTAATTTCTTGGGAACTTTTTTACCTTTCGTATTATTACTCACAGGCAACCAAATTGTATTTCGACATTGAATAGAGTGGGATTCAATAAGTCACAAGTGTGGAACATGGGTTTATTTCATGCGGTTATACATATATCGTATCATTTGATTATCTTGTACTGATTTCTTATAACGGCCTCGTTGCCTGGGTCCGTTGGGTGTGATATGGATCTGATTAGTACGTGAATGAGCAATAAATCTTTGGTATTAAAAGACTGATGTGTCTTATGTAAGTCAATGGACTAGTTGCGCCCATTTATCTGCTCGCATTTCAAGAAAATCGAATTCCAAAGCTGAGCCTCTGGTGATCTTGAAAGCCCGTTTTCGAAGCTCTGTCCAAGAATTCGACCAGTCATTTCTCTACCATTTTGCTGCGCTTTTGCAATCTGTTCCGTCGCAGCAGTCAGATACAACTTACCCGGAATGAACGTATTCTAAAAGGCGGAGTTTTCATGGTGAAATATAACTTTAAACCCTTAAGATGAAGGGTACCTTTAATAGAGAATAGGGTTATACTGGGAGGAGCAGTGGGTTCTATTCGAGGCAGAATTCGGTTTTATTTTGGTATTGCTGCATTGATTGACCGTGTATGCGTAGTGACAATAGTACTCATTGGAGGATAACTAACTGGAACTGGAAGCTAGTAAAGGAGGGGTATGATCGCAGGCTACAGTAGGTCGGATTGGAGTCACGCAATGCTCCTTGCACCCATGGGGGCGGGAAGCATTGCGTGACTCTGGCCCGAGCGCCTGCAAAGGAGGCAAAGGCATTACTTCAATAGTCGAGAAAATAAAAAATAATAAACTTTAGTAAATACGCGTTGCCATAAATTATTAAAAGTTGCCCTACGATTTTTTCTGCAGCGTAAGGCCTGGTAACTAATCATTTGCAAATTTATGTGCATATTTATATTTGGCGCCAAATTTTGTACTTTGACACTTTGTTGGGGGCGGCCATCTTGGCCGAGCAAAAAACAATCGAGCAATGGTTGTGATCGTTTTTACAATTTATCCCTGGTGGAGGTCGTATTTTCGTATTGGTTAAGAACATTTGACATGGAAGGAACTTTTAAGAGCCCTCGCCCTATACCAAACATTGTCAGCGAGGCAACTTTTAGCCACCGACAGACGAAGAAAGTCAACCAGCAAGGGAGGGCAGTTGAGGAAGATTGTTTACCTCCACGAGCTCCTGTGAAATCCGCGCCTCCGATAAGTAGAGTTTTTAAACATACGAGAAGAAACTCAGTTGGAGCACTGCAAGTCAGTTTTCGAGAAAATGGAAGTAGTATCCTTTAAATCTTTTACAGAAAAGTGTGTGCAGTTGAAAACTGTGACCTCTGATTGCATAGTTTTTTGGCTTTACGCAAGCTTTTGGAGGCGCCTTCGATCTGTTATTCGCAGGTTTGTCACTAAGATTTCAAGTTGCCGGGTAAACACAACAAGTAGGCGGGGAATCAAACGGCTAGGGATTTCTTTTGGTTCTATTTTTCTTCTATTTTCCAATGAAAAGTAGCCGGGGGCCACTCTCTTAGTAGCCGGGGAAAATCCCCGGCCCCCGGCTCTTAATGACAACCCTGTATTCGTTTTTTCCCATCTACCAAAAAGTCTTCATTTAATTTTCCTATCACAATAGTGAGCAACAGAAGGCTGTAAACACTTAATTTAAGCTTAATTAAGGATGTTTTTTCAGGGAATTGTTTTATTTCGATGTTATGTTATGATTATTTAATTTCGTCTTCAGTCTTGTCTTTTTCATTTATGGCTTCGGCAAGCAATAATCAGTCGTATTATCACTTAAACATAAACTAGTTAAGCTTATTGTTCATTGTGATTGCATGCACTTGTTATTGGTTCATGTTTTAAAAAATGGGCACTTTTACGATTGAGTAAAAAATTTCACTCCAAATTAAAAATGCCCATGGGTCCAATTAAAGAAGACTGGTTATGAAAGCGGCACTGAAAAATGTTTAAACGGTGCCATAGTTCATTTTGGCAGCTCAGCTCCCTGACTGTGTTCAACCTCTTTTTGCTCACAAATAGCAATAAGTCACAATTATTGTGATAGGCCTTTTGCATTAGTTAATCATGTGATCAACTTTTGGTAAACACGAAAACAGTCATCCTCGGAGACCCAGGGGCAGATAGTGGGGACGAGGGAAAGTCTAAACGTGCGGAAAAATATGGCACGAAGAAAAGTAAAGAACGGCGAGAAGAGCCACTGGGGACAATGTCTTACCAGACCAGTTCCAAACGGTCCCCCGCCGTTCTGGCTTCTGATTGGTGCCAGAAAACTTGTGTTTTTCTGGCACCAATCAGAAGCCAGAATGGAGGCGACCGTTTGGAACTGGTCTCGTAAGACATTGTCCCCAGGGGCTCTTCTCGCCGTTCTTTACTTTTCTTTGTTCCATATATATTTTTCCGCCCGTTTAGACTTTCCCTCACCCCCTTTATCTGCCCCTGGGTCTCCGAGGATGGAAAACAGTTTGCTTTTGAAAAATTTTGGTATCACGAGCTCAAAGAGCATATTAAAATTAGGTAACTTGTAAATTTTCAGCCGTATGTCTCAAAGTAGCAATTGCAACGGCTGCTGAAAATTAGAAGGATTTATATGGTTGGAAATTTACAGGTTACCAAATTTTAATAATTATGCTCTTTCAGCTCGTGCTAAAAAAATTTTTCAAAAGCGAACTGTTTTCATGTTTGCTGAAGCAGGGTTGTCACTAAGATAATAAGTTGTTGGGTAAATCCAACAAGTAGGCGGGGAATCAAACAGCTAGGGATTTCTTTTGGTTCCATTTTTCTTCTGTTTTCCAATAAAAGTAGCCGGGGACCAAACTCATAGTAGCTGGGCGAAATCCCTGGTCCCCCACTCTTAATGACAGCCCTGCTGAAAGTTGATCACATGATCAACTAATGCAAAAGGCCTATTGAATATATTAACCCTCCAAGCCTCAAGGGTAATCAACATCAATTTTCTCATCACAATATCAATATATAAATCAACAGATGTTTGTGAGAATTAATGTAAAGATTACCTATGGGAAATTGCTCTGAAGAGTCGGTGTGAAATTGAGCATCTAGGAATCTCTTCTGGTTTGATTTCCTTTTTGTTTCCTATGAAAATAGCTGGGGGTCATGCTCATATTAACTGCAGCAAATCCCTACCCCAGGCTCGTAGTAACAGTCTTATTCACCCATACACGAAATGCTCCTGTAGTCTAGGGTTATGAAGAAGATACCAAGCAAATCTTACCAGTGAGCACTGACCATTTTGTTTTGTGATTTTTGCAGCCATTGCATTAAAACTGAAAAACATTTGCACAACTTTTTCAATTGTAAATCCACGTCCATCCTTGCCATCAGTAACAACAGACAACATGAAACAGTTTCATTGCTTAAATTTAGTCTTGAATAACAAAACTGGATCATTGTTTTAAGAATTCACTTGGTGCACTGCCAAGACACATTTATCTTTTCAAACAGATAGCAAAAAGTGTGATGTAGCCCCTTTAATTCTTTCATTTCAGTGGATGACAGGTTTTATAAGTCTCACTTTATTTTATTAAAGCAGTAGTTTTAGATTCTATTTGTCAAAATGCCAATAAAATCCTTGACTTGACAAATTAGAGATAAAAAGCCCTCACTATAATGAAAAATCAAAGGATCTTTTTTTTGAACAGGTTTGTGAAGAGAAGATTATAGCAATAATTGAGTGTATCATATTTGCTTGCACCCTAATCCAAACGATCAGCTGATTTAGCAACCGAAGGAGAACATCAGTTGATGACAGCATGCGCAGATCAAACAACTGGCTTGACCAATGACAGCGTGGTAAATTGGGCACCCAAGTCATAGTTATCACGTTTTCCCTATTCCCTATTGTTGAAACGGTGAACAGTGAAAACAATGAAATCATTCCATGTTAAATAGGAAAACTGGCTGCTGCACTGGATAGAAGCCCAGCGTAATGCGAACATCAGTCCCCGTTTATTCATACAAACACAAACACTTAGGTACTGCAAAGGCAGTGAAGTAAAAAAAATGTAGCAAGTTCCGAGTAAAGTTCTTTGATCAATAATAAAGATGATATCGTGTCTGCTGCCCGTCAGGAAAAACCCCCTCACTAAGGAGGAAACCTGAACCCTCCCGAAAGCAGAGCCAGACACTTAACATGAACCTCGAGGGAGAGAGGCTGAACTAGAATACAGAATTAAGAGTACATCAACCACCAACGGCAATAAATTCAAATGACGCAAAAAGAAAAAAGCATTGACAAACGAAACTCAGGCAGCGATGTCAGCTTAGAATGATCACCTCAGTAAAATCCCGCTCCTTTATACATGAGTATCCGTGACAGCTGTCAATAAGCTGGAACCGTGAAAACAATAATTTGCTGCTATTCTTAGAACCGCAGCAAATAACAATTTTCAGCTGACATTCCCGTTCTGTTGGTAAATTAGCCTAATATTGACAACATTGAGACCTTCAGTGATGTACAATAAAACTAGATTATCTTTACTTTTGTCTCTTGATTCCACAGTGTTTTGAAGTAATCAGTAGACTTGGAGCAGGTTCATTTGGAGAAGTAAGTTTATTTCTACCACATCTAACTTGTTTGAAACTTGGATAGCCAAGTCTTTAACCAGTGTTGCTCTTAGACAAAATAGTTGGCAATTGACTGATGAAATGTCATTTGTCTTTAAAAAATTAATAGGTTTATAAGGTGAAAAGCAAGGAAGATGGCTGTCTCTATGCAGTAAAAAAGTCAAGGGATAAATTTCGTGGTGATGCTGACAGGTATTGGTTGCCACCCAAATATATTTTGCTTCCTTCTATTCAAACTCTTGAACACTCAAATTTCTCAAGATTAAATGATCTGTGTTTTGCTTACAGGAAATATAAACTAGAAGAGGTCAACAAACATGAGATACTAAAACATCATCCAAACTGTGTTCAGTTTATTAAAGCTTGGGAAGAACGGTTAGTGGCTTATTAAAGGCTATTTTACATAAGTTTTTTACTTGAAACATACCCTATCCATAGAGTGGTCAACCTTGTTTAAACACAAACTTCCTTGCTTACAGGAAAATACTTGTTAACTAGCACAAGGGCAACATTACTTATTATGTAAATATGCATGATAGGTTTGATAAAAATGAGGTGATTCCTGTCCTGGTTTCTACCAATAACAGTAATCTGAGCTGTGCTATTGCAAGCCCTTTTTTTTGAGGGGGGCGGGGAGAGTGAGGGGGTGGGAGGTACGGGGTTATCCGTATGTTGGGGTTCTCAGGTATAATATTGAAGTCATGGGGAGGTTTAATCCTCTATTTTTGAGTTTGATATTTGAAGTCCAAGGACTTTTTTTGGTCATGAAACTTTGCTGTAACTTTTCTTGGGTAATTGTAAAAGACTTGGTGTAGAATTTTTAAGGGCAGACAAAAATCTTAATGAGTAACCCATGACTATGAGGTTCTCATGCATTGTATCAGTTTTCTTTACAGACATAAACTGTGTTACACTGACATGGAGTCTTTCTTTTTTGAAAGCAGTTTATTCTTTAGCTCTTTTCCAGGACCAGGATCTGGACCATTGAACTTTTTTGGGGGTACTGGACATGACCTACAGTATAATGCAACTTAATGTCTATATTCGCAACTCCCCATTATTATATACCCTAAGTGTCTCCCCTCCCTTCGCCCCCCCCCCCTCCCCCCGGGATTGAGTATGATTTCTAGTCTTGCAAAAGTAGAGTTGAATTAGAATACACTAGGTGATCTTCTGCAGCAATAGTGTGCGCCCTCATAAGTTACAGATACATGAACTAAGGTAAGATACATGAACTAAGGTATTCCATTAAGGCATTGTGTAATTCTATTTTTATTTTTCTATCAATTTCCTCTCACAGGCAACACCTGTATATACAAACAGAGTTATGTGAAATGAGGTAGTTATTTCTGCTATATTTCATAAGTATCAAATGTGTACTTTATCTTGAGAAGGTTGATTTCCTCTTAAATAAGTGGATACACGTGTCATGTTCAGAATATCATATGATAATGACCATCAGTATTACTGTTGTCACCATTACTGCCATTACTAGCCATTTCACTCTTTTTTGGCAAAGGTTGGTTCAAGTAAAGTCCAGTGATCTGCTTATGCATGGCAGAACTGACACCTCTGGCAGTTATAAAGAATGCTTTTGTTAATTGATTAGTTATTTGATTTTTTTTTTCAGTCTCAAGGACTACCTAGAGAATAACGATTCAGCAAGTGAATCTGTAGTATGGGAATTTCTTGTTGACCTAAGCCTGGTAGGTTTTTAACTTTAACTCCGAAGCTAAGGTTTGAGTTTGTGGGTTTTCCAAAACATGAAAACAGTCTCATTGTTGTAATTTGCAGTAGTTTTTTGTGGAAAGCGTTGATGGTTCTCTCTTTTTTCTGTACTGTTTTTCAGGGTCTCAAACATCTTCACAATAATGATATGGTGCATATGGATATCAAACCAGCAAACATTTTTATTGGTCTTGATGGATTGTGTAAAATAGGAGATTTTGGTTTGGTGTTAGAGCTTTCAAAGGTGGGATACAGTGAAGCTTCTTACAATGCTAACGTACTATCATGGGTCATAATCAAGTTGTAACATATATGCACCTTTTTAAAGTTAGTTTGGCCAGACTGATCCTACAATGCCCTAAAATGTCGTAAAAAAATGTCTTTTGCACTGGAGTTCAGATGGTGATTTGCTCAAAGGTAAAATTTTTATTTCTTAGTGGGCTGTGAATCAAAATAGTTGCCTTATGGCTGGTCCCTTGGGAAGCAAGTTCTACATTTTGTTTTCCAAAGTTCTCATTGTTTCCTGTGGCTTGCCTCAAGAAATTTTGAGATTCTCTAGATACAAAAGTAGTAGCCTGTGAAAACTGCAGCTGTTTCTTCCATCTCTTTGCAGTTGGGGACGTTTCGCGTGCAAGAACGTCTGCAACTCAGAGACAGAAATTCCCTACAGCACTGATGACGTAAAATCTGTCCTGAACCCGGTCATAAGCGCTTATAGGTCGACAGAATAGTTACATTGAATGACAGACAAAAGACAAAAGGTCACAAAGGTCGAAAGTAAACATGATGAATCTCTAACAAAACAGTCAATATTTTTGGAATATAGTCTTCTCTAGAAGAAGCATTTGAGTTTTGCTGGAGCTCAACACACATGAGCACAGCACTTTACCAAAATCGACCAGGAGAATCATAAAATTGAGCAAATTTGCATTTGGAACCCATGACTTTTGGATTTATTATGTAAACATTGATTTACGTCATCAGTATGGAATTTATGAGTTGCAGACGTTCCTTAACAGATGTTATGTGGAAACCTACAATAATTGTAAACATTGGTTTCAATCGGCTGAGTTTGCTTGTTTCTCCATTACTAAGTCTTTATTGAGAATAATTTTGTTTTTGTGATTATATATTTCTAGTGTGATACAACTCAAGCTTTAGAGGGAGATCCTAAATATCTTGCTCCGGAGTTAATGCAAGGACACTTTACTAAAAGTGCTGACATATTCAGGTGGGTTTTTATGTAATTAATTTTTTTTCAAAGCTGCTGTTTGCATGCATGTCCATATGTTTGTGCATGCCAAATCGACTTCTGCGTTGTAAAGACAGTAACTTTTCCTGAAGTTTTTTTACTGTTTTGTTTTGTATAATAGCGTTTTTATTTATTTATTTATTTATTTATTTATTTATTTAATATCTCTATCTGCAGCTTAGGAATAACTCTACTGGAGTTGGCCAGTGATCTTGATTTACCCAGAGGTGGAGACACATGGCATCAACTTAGGAATGGCCAGCTTCCTGATGTGTTTACACAAGGTTTGATCTTGGGTAATAATAGGGACTTTAAGATCCAACGACGGGGACGACAACAAGAACGTCAAAAAAACAATAGGTTTAATTAGCAAAACAACAACTTTGCACGTGCATCACACTTTTTTGTAAATCTCTTTCCTGTTTTTGCACAACTACGATGTGAAACTGCCTAATTTCACGTTTTATGGAGAACGTAAACAACCAACAACAAAATTTTATATCTCTTTCTGAGCTTGAATATGGTCCCTTGAAATTCAACTCCAGGAGGGTTCGCCTACAATTGACTAAGTAAGTGGGTAGGAATAATTGCTATAAAGACTGAAAGAACGCAAATTCACTAAAGCGACGTTCTTGTTGCCATTGTGTCGTTGGATCTTAAAGTCCCTGATAAATTATTATAAGAGTTACAGGGCTGTGCTCTAGCAGAGCCCTATGGCCCCTGGCACCTAATGTTTGCTCTTGGGCAACTAGAAAGTCATATTCTTTATACAATCATATGCTGGGTACCCTATATTTTACAGTTTCAGAGCACTGGGCTCCCTTCAATTTTCCTTACAGCACAGCCTTAAGTCAAGTCTTTGGTCACTAATTTCTGTGTAGAAATATTCCAGTCCTTCCAGCTTGGACTGGAAAAAGAGGGATGCATGTGAGAATTTTGTTCATTCTGGAAAGTTTTCTCTGGGATGATGGATTGTACTACTATTTGAAATTTCAATTGACATTTCTGTTTTTATTTTCCTGGCAAATGGTTTAACAATTCTGTCGTGAATCTTTGGCAGAAGTAAAGAATCAAGCATAAGAGGACACAGAAAAACTTGTTAGCCCCAGATGGGATTCAAACCCACGACCCTCCGTGTTCTAGATCAAATGCCCTAACCTCTGTGCTACTGAGGACTCGTTGGCAAGCAAGGGTCATTTTTGTGGGTTGGACTTATGAGCCGCATCACGCAGTCCATCGCAAGCAACACATTAAGGCTTAACTGCATCATGCAGTCACATTTAAAGCAAGAAATGTCTCGCCTATGAAGGTGCCTCCAACTAACCAACCTATGCCACTGATATTATTATTATAAACAAAAATAAAGTGAGATATAAAGAATCAACCATAAGAGGACACAGAAAAAATCTGAGCCCCAGATGGTATTCAAACCCATGACCCTTCTGGCATAATGTTATTCTATTCTCTATACATTAAAGAAATTAATATTGTCAAACTCCTACCTACATATCTGTCACTTAACTCAAAAGCCCACATTGATATGTGAGGGAGGGTAGTGGGTTCGAATCCCATCTGGGCCTCAGATTTTTTTTGTGTCCTCTTATGGTTGATTCTTTATGTCTCCCTTTATTTTCGTTCATAATACTAATATCAGTGGCATAGGTTAGTGAAACTTTGTTTGCATTTTTGCCTCATTATCATATGCTATTCATTCTCCAATCAAGGTAATAAAAAAAGATCTCTGAATATTAAAAGAGCATAACAATTTTAATTGTCTGTTTTAATTTGAGGCCAATATACCAAGTGATTTTGGAGAAATTAAATTTGAAAAACTTGAAACTTTACAAAGGATGTATGGGCTCATTAACGTTTTTGCAACTCATCAATTTCGAGATTTCCACCATTGGTGCATGTATTCCCCTTGTTATTGCTTGCAATAAGCTGAAAATTGCCCTGCAACTTTTGAATTTCATTTGTGCATACAGTGACGCCTTCTATGGGTTAAAAGATGTAAACAATTACGTCAGCAAAGATTCGCCTATTGCTACAAATTTTGATTGCATGAATAAAATGATTTATGTTTTATACTGTATCACTGTAGGTATGTCCCCAGACCTTCAGAGGCTTATTGTGTGGATGATGAACCCTTTACCACAGCATAGGTTTGTTACAGTAAAATAATATACAGATTAAGACTTGTGCTTATGGCTAACAGCAAATGGCAGATTCAAGTAGACAATTTCTGAAACCGATAAAAAATGATCAGATGAAACAGTCCAAAACAGTTCTTATGGATGAAAATAGTGTGAAACAACTAATTTTTTTTGTAGGAGTAAAGAACAGTAAAAGAGAAGTATAGGGAAAACTTGGTCACTTGGTACAAATTTATGTTTGTCATTTTCCATAAACATGACTCTAAATCTCTCTAATGTCTATGATGCAGTAATTTTGCTGTGAGAGTACTTCCTATTCAATTGGTAATAAATAATTCATTGTTATTGAATCTTACTTTTAGGCCAACAGTAGATGAAATATTAGCAGAACAAGTAGTGACACAGGCATGGAAGAGAAGGCAGAGAGTTTACTTTTATCGCTCAATGGTACAGTAAAACCCAGTTTTCCATATAGGATAAATATGTCATGGGGAATAATATATATTTTGAGTTTTTAGTTGCTAATCGTAAGTGTGACTTGGAGAGAATCTGGTTAATTTTGAGTGTCTTTCCTTTTGACTGAAGGTATCTCATAAAGATATGTGGACAGAAGTTTTTATATTTCAGACTGGTAAGAAGCCTGTCCTTCTTACTTGTCATGACAATAATCTCTCTTTTCTTTTTCCTTTCTCATGTAGAGGCAATTGGCATTTAAAATGTATTCAGTGGTGTGTGCTGTTTTATTTTGGTTATGGATGGTTTTACTATGGCCCTATAATTCACTTGGAGGTAAGAATATCTGCTTACTCATAGTTTAAATGTAAAACTCAAAGTTGAATGCTCAGCTTTAACAAAACTTGCCCCAAGGATGTCAAAAAAAGTTATAAGATTTACAGTCCAACCTCCATGTGCAACCGCCTTCCGTAAGCAACCCACAAGTCTGCACATTTTGAGTGGTAGCTTATTGGGGTTTTACTGTATTTTAATTGAATTTGACTTCCAATTGTCCTGTATTAAATAGACTATGTGTGGTTTTTTTCCTTTTCTTTTCTTTTTTATAAGGATTACATTTGGTGGGTAAATCATTATCAAAAACAGACACATCATTCCATGAAGACAACAGCTTTTCTTCCGATGGTAAAACACCTGCATTATTTTAGTCTGGTTTGATTTTCTGATAAATGTGTGGAGAATTTGTTTTAGATGCTGTAATTTTCTTTCCAGAGTCATGTAATACCTCCTTGTATGATAGCAGCAGCACTCCTAACTGCAGTATATCATTTGAAGAAATGTTAACACATTCCATTCCAAAGCCTCCTTGGCATGGGTATGTACAAGTATAAAGGTTTGCTAATGTCATATTAGAAGTATCAAAGGAAAAATAGAGAGCAGCCTTTCACAGTAACTAAATGATTTCTCATATGCTCAGTTGTCAACGGTCATTACATCAATATGAAAATTGTTAGTCGATGGTCTCGAACTTTGTATTGTATTATTTTATGATGATCAATAATTTTTTTTCATAGGGAACTGATGTGTTGAAGTTTGATGATATAACAATATTCATACAGTGTTGAGACAGATGATTACTTTTTTTCTAGCGATGGCTACTGCAGCTCCCCTGTTCATTTGACACCTTGCAGCCACATGGATCATTTAAGGATATCTCCCCAAATGTGTTCAGAAAAAGGGAGGTAGGTATTGCACAAAGTACTCGGTTTCTGACCAACCTAGTGCACTCAGTTGCCGGAAAAAAAAGAGAGAACCTTTTGACTTTGAAAGAGTGCCTAGAATAAGGCCCTGCTTGATGTCTGATGAGCTGCTTGATTCTCTTTCCAATTGTGTAGTGAATGTTTTGTGAATGATAGGGAGAGTTTTATATTAGATCAGGAGTCTCTTGGGGCCTTATTAAATTAAGGTTAAGTTTGTATTATGTTGTCTCACTTGGGTTACCTAAGTGTTAGTTGTTTGTATTCGGGCTACTTTAAAAGAAAATACATAGCTTTTAGTCGGGGGACTAGGCATAAATGAAACTGTCCATTACAAATGGGTAACAGTAAAGTGGGGTTGCACTGAAACTGCATTGTGCTGTTTTTGTGTGTTCAAGTTTAAAATCAGTACAATGTTTGTTTTTTTTCTGTCCAGGATTACTCCGCCGTTTCACACTAGTAGCCCCGAACATCAAAAGTACACCCCTCCATCGGCCAGTAGAAGAGGTCGTTTGTTTGACGGAGACGAGTTCTTGACTAAGAATGCAGCTGGCCCGAGAAACCTGCTTGAGGTAATGTTTTTTCACGTGGACAACAGGATATCTGCAAAGACTAAGTACACTGCCATGCCTGAAATTGAGCCCTAACTAATAAACAAAAGGAACAACAACTGGAAAAACCTCTAAAATTAAATTCAGTTACAAATTATGAGGGTCGACTTCTGTTTGTTGTAAGCACATCTCTGCCTTGAGCTGCTGTTTCACCCAGCCGAGACGAAACGGTAAGCATACGGTACTCGGCACCCCTCCCTCGCACCTTACAGTCGGCTAATAACGCCCGTTAATTATAGTCTAAAAGGCTATTTCGTGCCAAAATTTCAGGTAGATGGTTTTACGTTTACACTATTTCCTCACGGATGGAACTCCACCGCGAATCGTTACATGAATGTGCGGTATACAATATTCAAGTTTATTCAAATAACTTGATCTTATGCTGTTATTACCTAGGTTAAATAGAGGCAAAGTTACTTTCAAATATGTTGCTGATTTGTCATTTGCCAGTGTTGCGTTGACAAAGCACAGTTAGATTTTAAAAATCTCGTTTTTCAACGTTGTGGGCCCGAAAACTTTCGAAGTTAAGTTATTATTTATGTTTTCTCACGATAGTTCTTTGGTTCCAGGTATTTGAAGATGCAGCAAATAGTCCTGATTGGTGATATGAAAGTTTGAGATATGTACCAAAAAAATAACGTGGAGGAAGAGCCTCAAGTAATGGAGACCGAAGAAAACCTATGGCGTTTTGGGTTGTTTTCCTCTCTCCACCATTTGATCGGTTTAACGTCCATGTAGACAAGTCATAACTGGTGCCTGAACTCACGTAACCAACCTACCATTTAACCCGTTACGACCCAAGAGTGACCAACATCAGTTTTCCCCTGATGAGAAGAGGTTATGACCAAAGGGAAATGCTTTGATCTTTTATCAAGTTCTCTCAACTAATTCGTTAAAGAAACGTATGGAGATCAGTCTGCAGAATTTGTAAGAAGTTAGTTGAAGCATCATGATAACCACAGGAGAAAAATGAACGTTTATTGTTCTGATTATCTCATAGAGTCAGCTGCCGTTTGTATTTGGCAATTTGTCAACAAATACATCAGTGTCTGTGACCTTTCAGTTTAAGAAAAGAAGCAATTTAAAATGATAGTCTTTTTTTAACACAGATAAAAATGAAAATAATTGTTGTATAAAGAGTTTATGGCCTGCCGATCTGAAAAGTCTAAAAGAACTTAAATTTTGTAACATACTTTCGTATTGCTTTTCGGTTCTCAATGTAAATACAAAACTTGCCCTTTTGGTTTGAACTGTAGTGGACGTTCAGTTTCGGGAAAGTACCCATTTCTCACAAGTTTTGATGGAGTTCACAATTTGGTGCTCTGACAGGCCTCGAAATTAACGCTCGGAAATTCGCAAAATGCGAGTGATTTTGATAATCTGCGAGTGAAAAAAAATATCCACTAGCAAAAGCTTGCGAGTTAGAATCATCCATGTCTCCCAAACAAAGGGAAAGAATTTGCCAGTGGTCTCACCAGTTTGCTAGTGGAAAAAATTCTTACTAGCAAAACTTTGCAAGTGCACTAAAAAGTTAACTTCGAGCCTTGGGCTCATATTGTGTAATAAATTATCCTGATAGTATCGGTTGCAGAAAGTGGCGCGGAAGAAGTGAAAAGGAAAAGCCGCGCTATTCTACTTCTTCCAGACTTTTTTTTGCTGATCTTAGATTATTCTTGCTCCAAACAGTTGTGTTTGTGTCTGTAATGCCCCGTGCAAACGGACGCAGCATTGTTGGCCAACAATTCCCAACATTGTGACAACATTGTTGGATGTTGCACGTTGTGTCCGTTTGCACATCCCGTTGCATGTTGTTGTACGTCTTTGCGGGTTTTTGAGAGTTGTTGCGCAAAGTTCGAAACCGGTCAAACGTTTAACTACGTGCAAACGGAAGCAACAACTCCCAACATTGTTGCGTGTTGTTGCGTTCGTGTTGCAGTGGTGTCCAAACGGATGCAAAAACTCCCACCAGCATGCTACAACATGCAACAGGGTGTGCAAACGGACGGAACATGTAACATCCAACAATGTTGGGACTTGCTGGCCAACAATGTTACGTTGTTTGCGCGGGGCTTTAAGATGGTAAAGAATTACAGTCAAAGGAAATCCATGATACTCGATGTTGTGATATTTTCAAATTTTGTACAATAAAACGAAGAAAAGTCGCCAAAATTTTTATTTTGACATTGCTTCGTGATCCCTCGCAAATCAAGGCCAAATCAGCGCTCTCTTTCTTCTTATACTATTGATTCTATGAACGCGTAAACTAGACGAATGTGTCAATGCAGAGCGCTTTGGAGGTGGGCGGACCCTAGCCTGTAGTCTCTCCTGGAACAGAATTCCTACAAGCAATGAGAGGAAGATAAATTCGTCGTCGCTTGTTCACGTCCTCCATAAAAAGTATTTACACGCCGTAGTTGTACAGTGACGGCAACGAAATGTCCAAAAAAGTTTTATCAGTCCTGAGCTTTCCCACTTTAGGAAACGTTTTGACGGGTGAACCACATGACGAGAGGCTATGCTTGTTTTCATGAACTTTTTGGGCGTTTTCCATTCATCCAAAACGTCAGCTTTGAATGTTCGACAACTTCAAGTAGCGAATGGAACAGCACTTTCCAAAATTCCAAGCAAGAGGTCAACTTCGCGCGGTATACACTTAACTCCTGGAATTTCGAGAATTTTCGGTTGAATAGTTCGCATTTCGGAAATTCAGCAGTTCCCGGATTTATGGAAACTTTTCCGGGAAATTTCTGTATCATTTGCCGCTGTTTCCAATTTTTCGAAAGTTTTGGTTGAATGGAAAGCGCCCAGAAAGAGCGCTTTTCATTCAGCCCAAAATTCCTGAAATTTCGGTTAGAAATCAAATGGAACGATTTTGGTTCGGTCCGACCGGAATATTTGGGACCACCTTTGCACCTTTAAAGGTGGTCTACTTTGACCGAAATGTCCCTTTCCATTTGACAAAATTGTTATCCCCAGTACAGCTCTTTTCATCCTGCCTACAAGTCCAAGGGCTTACAAGAACAATAACCAAGTGCGTGGTGGCTTGGGTTGGGTCAGAGCATAGTTATTAGAGGAGACTGGTTATGAAAAGCGGCAATCATCAATGATAAAAACAACAGTGCTGCAGTTTATGTTGGAAGCACCCTGAAAGTGCACAATCCTTTGTTTTCTGTTGGCAAATTGTTACGGAATAAATTAATGCAACGTTTTTATTGGTCAGTACAATCAAAATGATAGGAATTCTTTTGAACGTTGTGCACTTTCAGGTTCACAAAAACATATAACAAAGGAGTCTGACGGGTTTCATAACCATTCCACTCAATTAACTATGGTCAGAGCAACCGGAATGTACCGTTCCACTGGGCACGTATCCTGCGTAACATGTGCGTAGCTGGCGATTTTTTGGTGTAATTTTTCTAGGAACAAATTAGCCTGTTCCAAGCGTTCATATGGTGGAGAGCGGTGCGAAGTAGAAAAAGCGATGAAAAGTAGAGGGGGGCTCGCTTTTATTTTTTCGCGCTCCTTTTTACTTCGCACCGCTCCCCACTATCTGAACGCCTGGAACAGGCTAAGAACAAACACCCTACCCCCCTCCCCCCCAAAAAAACGCCAGCTACGCAGGCTTTTGGGAACGTGGAGTTTCCGAAATTTCAAGTTGAAAGGAGGGCGCCCCAAATTAAACATCACACTTTCTAGCGCCGAGAGGACCCTGAGGATGAGTTTGGTTCGTTGCTGTTTCGAACGCCTGCCGGTCGTCACTTGTTTCCATCCGCCAAACTGACATTTTCCTCTCAGTGGCTCTCACAAGACATTTCACTTTTCGTACATGAAATTTCTCTGTCATCTCAGAAATATTTGTTCATAAAAGTCTAAGTCTCTTCAATTTTTAAGGAAAAAAAATTCAAGATGGCACGAGTAGGATTAGATCTCAGAGTATCGGCTCTGCAGTGCATCACTTTAACCCATACACCACTGATGATTTTCTAGCAACAACCCTAACCCAACCCTAACCCTAACCCCAACCCTTGCTTTGTGTACGAATCATTAATCTGTCAACGTCAAGCTAGTTGCGTAACTGAAGGTCAAAGATGGCGGCGACAAAGCAAGGGTTTCCGGCGAAAGGAATTTACTTCAGCAGACTCAGTGAACAGCCCGAGATTGGCTTATCACACGGCCCTACAGAGTCACCAGTAAGAAAAAGATCACTAGTGGGACCTGATTTGGTGCCACATATGACTGGATTTTCTCAGGGTATCATACCACCGGGATCTTCGGTCGAGAGACATGTGCACCCGTCGAAGTACGAAACTTTCTACTGTTTGAAAGGCCAAGGAAAATTCATCGTAGGGTCCAGCGAGGAGACTTGTAAAGATGATATGGAGTTTGAATTAGAGCCAGGATGCTGTATAACAGTGGCACCGCAGTTTTGGCATTCAGTGCATAATACTGGTGACACGGATGTGATATTGCTCTACTTTGGTGTGGCGTGTTAGGTTTGATGTCTGGTTGGATATTAAACAGTGGATAATGTGAAGATTTTAACCTCATTTCAAGTGCTTAACTAGTACCAAATGCATTGACTGACACCAAAAGGCGCTACGTACATCGAGGCAATTATTTTAGCAATCCATATCGCTGTTGGTTTTCATATTTCAATGTCTTTGTTTGCGATAATATCTTACGTAATCAGAAAATTTCTATTATAGCAATGTATAAATTTACTTTCTCACAAGAGAATCGGTGTCGCGTTACAAGCGAACGTTGAGACGTTGTGCTGAGGTGTGCAAACGCTAAATATCATTATATTTTCCTTTTTTCTTTGAAATAAATTAAGGAGATTTACCTTTGATGTATTTCTATGTTTTTTGGTGTGAATTCATCGATTTAGTCATATTTTTAGCTGTTATTGTGTGACCCCTGTCACTTCCTTGTCCCTCCCTTGTCTTTGCTTTATGAAGGGAGTGACAGGGGTCACACAGTAACTGCTAAAAAAGTGACTAAGTGGATGAATTCACACCAAAAAACAGGAATACATCAAAGGTAAGTCTCCTTTATATATTTCATAGAAAAAAGGTAAAATATAATGATAGTTAGCATTCGCGGACCCCAGTATTTTATTTCTCATACAACGTCGCAACAGTCGCCTGTAACATGACACAGACTCTCTTGCGAGAAAGTAAACTTACATTCCACACTCTTAATGTGAGCTTGGGTCGCCTATGATTATAGGCGTTACGTTATGAGATGACGGCTACCTGATGGTCTGTAAGAATTCATTGGATACTGAAATAATAATAGAAATATAATTACAAATATAAAGAAATAATTGCAAATCTCGCCGTTATCTAAATGCAGCATGCTTTTAACACACTTGTTGACGCAGCACAAATAACATGAGGAAAAGACAAAAGTTCTACTTTTGTGCATCCTCATCTGGACTTTATGATGTGGAGTTCGAGTCCCGGCCAGACCAACACTCAGGGTCTTTAAATAAGTGAGAAGAAAGTGCTGCCTTTGTAATGACATCTGCAAGCGGTTAGACTTTCTAGTCTGCTCGAATAATGATAAAAACGGTCAGGTCACATCTCACAGCACTTTCACTTATCTGGTTCTTGTGGGGCGTAAAAGAACCTGTACTGTTCGAGAAAAGTAGGAGTTGTAGACCCTGGGGGTGTGGCCAACCGTTCCTTGGCTGGGTGGGTTATCTGTATGGAGAGATCTCAATATAGCGATAACCTCGTGATCCTCCTTCAGCTGTCGTAATGGCTACCAGTAAACAGTGCATGTATGGCTGGTTTCCATATGCTCCAAATATTCACTATGACCGCTAGAACAGTCCAGAGGTCATAGTGGTCTTGTCGATAATCGCCAGCCTTGAGGCTTTCAGGTTGAGGGGACTGCCCAAAGAGATGTGAACAGGAAAAACAGCAAGGGGTTAGACCAAAGGAGCCCTCCTCTCTCCCTCTCTTCTAGCCTGCAAAAACAGCCTTCTCTCCTCGTTCCTGCCGCTAGGGAGGTTTCCTCCCTTTGGGAAATGTCCTAGTGATGGGGAGCAAAGAGAGACGGCTGTTTTGGCAGGCTACCTCTCTTCCGCCGTTTTTCCCGCCCTGACTTGACGCCGCACTATCGGTAGCGCCCAGAACAGACTAAGAACTAATTTACTCGCGTACTCGTGGTCGCTGTGATTATCACCTTTACCAACAATCTCGTTCCCAGAGGCCGCGATCCTTTTGATCAGCGACAGGGATCGGGATCGCATCGATGCCTTGTCGTTCTGCTGGACAAAGCAACGCGGACTCTGGAAACGAGATTGTTTTCCCAAGCCGATGTTCTTTCAGCGACGATAGTAGCAATCAACTTAATTTGTCCAAGCGTATCGAGCAAAGTAGCTGGTATCATCGTTGGATATAACCCGACATAATTCTCAGAAATGAATTTTGAGAATTCGGTCAGAGGTTGACATCGTTGTTTACCATTTACCACAAATTCCCGGAAATTCCGGTTGGGATGTAAATGGTAAACGTTCTTTTGGTTTGTCCCACTGGAAAATTCCCGGAACAAACGGAAATTCTGAAAAGGTAGTCCCGTTTTCCCGATTGGGACGTTCTGAATGGAAATTCGTTTACCATTTACAAGTTTCTTGAGTTTCGTACTAGTTTCATGTTGTAACTAGAATCCAGTCTAGCGCGGCGCGACAATCCGGAAATTTTAGGCAAATGGTAAACAACGCGTACCGTTCTTACCGACCGAAATTTCCAACCAAAAGTTCCGGAATTTTTTTACACATGGTAAACAACCGATCATGATCAATGAAAAATATTCTCACCGCATGATTAATTAGCTCACCGCAGGAATTTCTTATAGAGCGTTTTCACTCACATGGCCAGCATCCATGCAAATTTATTCAAACAAAAGAAAGCGTTTGCATAAGAAAAGAGTTCAACTCATATGGCCGCCATGATGTCATGTGAAAACACTCTATAGTCTAAGGTTTTTCCCTTGAAAACGCGCATGCTTGTAGCGGTTGCATGCTTGTAATGCATTGCGCCCCTCGGCTATAAATTTGGCCATGCTGCCTAAAACGTAGTCATTTTAATGATCGGTACTCCGGGAACAAGGTCAGTTTTCGCGACCCCCCCCCCAGCTCCCCTGTTGGCGGTTGACAACGTCAGTGCTATCCTCGTTGCATGCCTATTGCCTCCGCAGTCGTGGACGTTTACCGCTGGACGCCACAACGTGGTTTCGGTCATTGTTATCTAAGGTCTTCCCCAGGTTGGTGTTTCCAACCAGTCCTCTGTGAGTTGAACTTTTTTCTTATGAAAAAAAAACCTTTCTTTTGTTCCAATAACTTTGCATAGCTGATAACACTATTATTCTTTAAATAGAGGATATTACACAGTGGAGCGAAGATATGAATTTTATTTTCGAGTGGCAAAACAATGTTTTACGAAAGAGCGCAGCGAGTGAGTAAAATATTGTTTTTGCCACTCGAAAATAAAATTCACATCTTTAAGCTACCGTGTAATGTTCTTTTTATTATATAGACAAAAAGACATCGATAAAATGATAGAGGGAAATGACCGAAATTACGTCATCGATAAACTCACGTGTGAGATTATGGAAAATAGACCACTCCGGTCCCGGATGTAGTTTTTATGAATTTTACGAGTGGTATATTTTCCAGTAAAACACTTGTGTCTATATAATAAACATCTCTCTTGTTTGATAGCCATCAAGGTGTCAGACTGAGCCTTATGAAGACAGCTCATTTCCGAGTCCTTTCCTCTGGGGTGGGGAGATGAGGAAAATTATAGTCAGGAACAGGAAAGGTAAAGCATTAAACCAAACAAATAAATATCCACTTTATTATAAAGCAATAACAATAAGGTAACGGCGGTTTAAAGTTCAGTATGTCTGTTGATCCAGGCACTAAAAAGGGACTGATTCGTTTTGACGCTTCTTCTTCGACGGTTGTTTGGGTATGTGATAACAAAACGGTTCTTATCTACTGTGCTCTAAAAAAAAAAAAAAAAAAAAAAAACAGAAGGGGAATAGTCAATCATGTTGGGGTTGTGTGGGCTGTTAAAGATGTCGAGGAATCTTTGAGTCGTGTGGTGCCTGCTTTTCAAACTACGGTAAAACGGGCAACAAACACGCGCAACTTTGTTTTGCCAGTTTTATCACCCACGAATCAAACCTGTCTTGCCACAGGTCAGGTTTTTGCAAGTTGCGTGAATACTGACTTCTGAGTTCTGATTTAATAAAATTACGCGGGTGTCACGCCATACACGAGACTTGCTGCAAAACAAGTTTGCCTTGGGCCGGTAAAACACGCAACATGTACAGATTTTGTCGGAAAAAGTAGAACCACTCGCTACTTTCTGAAACAAATTTTCGAAACCTTGGTTTTCAACTCCTTTTCCGGCAGCAATGTTGCAAATTTAAACAAATTGCACGTTTTTGCCCGTTTCACCGTACCTTAGGAACCTGTTTAGAATCTGTTTCTGACTTGCGGGTTTTTACTGGGTTTATAGGTGAATCACAAAGTCTTGTCTTTTAGGTAATTAAAATTAACTACAAGACATCGATAAGGGCGAGACTGGAAATATCACTCGTAAGAGAAGCAAGGGTAGTTATTTAACAGCTCTTCACAAAAATATACAGTTTCTTACCGGAACGAAGAGAGGCCTTCCTACGAGGTTGCCATGGAAATTATTTCCTGCTTGGTCTAACATAACTGAACCAGAAGTGTCCTCCATGTTAAAGTGTGCTCGCACCAGACCCTTGTGAATAGGCCATGTTAGTCCCGCCAACTTCATATAGTCTTTAATGTCATCATCAGGAACTCGTACTCCCCACAAAGTCAGCTATCGATTTATCAAAATAGATATAAGGTAGAACTTTGTGGCGTGCAACTTGAAGAGAAATCAAGCATATGAAACACTGGTGTTACCTGAATGAAGTTGACACCTAAAAGATATTTCTAACCTTGCAACCTCAAAATGATACAGAAACCGTGAAATTTTATTTTGAAGAAGTTGTAACTTACGTCATCTATCGTGCCATTAAAAAAGTGTTTTTGATCCCGGCCCACAAAAATCTTGACAGTTGGGGTCTGAAAAAAAAAAGAAAACAAAAAAGAAAAAGAGATAAAAACTAAGACGAATAATCACTGATCGGAAACTACAGCAAAGTTGAAAAACTCTTTACCCAAACGTAAGGCCTGGTTTCGGTCTTTTTTCCAACTGATGATCCATTCAAAAAGACCTCGATTTCATGTCCTATAAATCAATAAAGAAAAAACCATTGCTTCGCAAGTCACGGAACAAATTACGAATGATAAACCCTGGGTGCCAGAGACTTTTCGGTAAAGTCTTCATAGCCTCGCCGCTCCTAGTGTCGGCGGCCGACACCGAAGCTTCCTGCTGCAAGCGAGAAAAAAACCTCTGGTACCCGTAGGGTAGGAATGATACATGACAACAACGAGTGTTAAACAGTCTAAACATGGGCCATTCACTTCTCCCCCTACCGTTCTGTTAATTTGACTACAGGTCTATAGCTTTCCTTCTTGTAGCTGAGCCTAAAGAAGCCATTAACGCATGAAAATAGGCCAATGACATACTCCAGTTAGCCACTGAACCTAGCTCGTACCCAGACGTCTCTCAACCGAAGTAAATTTGCGCAAAAAGGAAGACGGGACGGAGAAAGCAGGCGCCTCTCTTCTTTCTCCTTCCCGCGGTCCCTTGCGCTTCGCACCAGTCGCTCGAGCTTCTCGCTCGCCTTTGTTCTCGACCAAACGCCTGAGGAGGAGGAGGCAGCAACTGGACTTTTAAAACATTACTCGATATTTGAATATCAAGCAAGTACACAGAACCGCGTAAACAAAAACAGTTCGTGAGAGTAAAAAGCACTTCATTCATTTACTTTGTGCATCGAATCTGAAGACAAGATGATGCCATTCCTCAGGCTCTATAACTTCACTTCCTTCCACTGTGGATGTCCCTAAGTTTCCGTGAACGCGTCTGTAAATAAATAAATGAATATATAATAAATAAAGGCACAGAAAGAGGAAACAAACATAACAGGTTGAGACCGAAATATACGTCCTCATTTTCATGCTCTTATCACACGGCAGTTGAAATCTTGTGCCAAATCGACGACATTTTAATTGTTTGATTTTTCGCTGAGGGTTCTGTCGTTGTCTACTTGTTGAGGAGTGATGATTTTTGTTCTGAAAAGTGATTTCCTCTTCTTAACAACAACTTATAAAAATATGGGTATCATGGACCCGGTGTAAATTGTTTGACGTTATGATCGCAATACGGCGAAAGTTTTTTAGTTCAGTCTTAGCTCGGTTACCAATCACCAACCTGTCATTGAGGTAAAAACATAATGTTCCTTCCTCACTACAGACGATGGGCATGACTGTCATGGGGTAGTCCGCTGCCATGAGTACCCACACACTTATTGTAAAGCTGCAAGTCACAATAGGCCATTGAAAAGACATTAGCTACTAGGTGAAAAAAATGTGGATGAAAAATGGCAAAACGTTCCAGATTAAATGGCAACGCACGATTTATGTACCTGTCTGTCAAACCTAAACTATGAATTGACGGTAATGTCACGTGATCATCTTCACCATCAAACAACAGGGCTTGATTTACTCTAAAAAAGAAAAGGAACATCACTTCCAACTGAAAAAGGAAATAAAACCGGCAAAATCAATTTATCGCCCGGTAAGAATTGTTTTCAAATCCCTTTCCTTCCTAGCAAAGGTTATATGAATGCAGTAATGGTCGCGCTGATTCCCACCCATGACAAAGCTACTCTACTTTCTTACAAATCTATTATGGTAGGCTAAGTCAAGTTTATCAAACATATTTTATTAAGAAACCAAAGCGCAGATTCATAGAGGCCCTGTTGTAAAAAATTGTTGGAGAGTCAGAGTCAGAGATTCTTGCAACTTCATAACTTGTTGCATTGTTTCAAGATTATTCCAGCCCGCAAATAAAGCCGTATCTCAAGCTTTGCCGCTAGGAACGTTTCGTAGCACAGAGTCTATTCTTCGAAACGTCACCAACGGACGTTTGTATTCATAAGCCACCATTACAGTAAACGCCCGCGTATAAGAACCTACGTTTTTCGGAGTCTGGCAAAATAGGTTCTTATATTTTGGGGTACTTATATGATTGACAATTTAGGCTAATTAGGTTCTTTTAAAATAGGTTCTTAATATCTATGAAGGAGATAATTATAATTGTTGACTACCAGAAAAATAAGGAAATTTGAGTTTGATCCTTAAATTTACAGTATATATTCACACCTGTACATTGAAAACCTCTTTTATGCCAGGTCCATGAAGGCAATTAACTGTTTTTGTTGTAGAAATTACAATCTGTAACAGTTTTATTTGTCAACACAGTTTGGTACAGTATTTTCTTGTAGAATAAAGTCTAAAAAGCCAATCTCATTGGTTAAAATGTTTAACATAATTTTAATTACAACCCATATATAAGAACCTGCTTGATCTTGCTTGGCTAAACGGGCTGTTTTATTTTTGGGTATTAAAGTGGCAAATTTCTGCCAGGAGGTTCTCAATCCACTATGTTGTTATATCAGGCGTTTTAATACTGTATATCCTTTAGTTTGAGTTTACGAAAGTTATACACAGCGAAAAAGGAAACTAAAACGTGGACAAGAAAAACAAGGGCTAGGAGTATTCATAGTCAGTAGAGAAGACTGGTTATGAAAGCCGGCAAACATCAGAGATGAAACAACGGGGCTGCAGTTTATGTCGGAAGCTTCCTGACCGAGCACAATCCTTTGTTTTTTGACTGAATAATTAAAGCGATGTTTCTATTGGTCAGTAAGGGCCTGTTTACATGGAGGTGGGGGACCCCAGGTAGTTAGATAACCCATTTAGGTAGGGTGACCCGCCTGTCCACATAATCTCTCATTTTAATTTGATCACATTTACATGATAGGTGGGGTGACTCAACGCGGGTTACCTCACCTACCTGGGGTCCCCCACCTCCATGTAGACGGGCCCTAAGTTGGTTAAGTTCAATATAATAGGGGTCCTACTGAACGTTATGAACCGTCTAGTCTAAAAAAGCTAACAAAAACATATAACAAAGAAGTCTGTTTGGCTCCACAACATTCCACTTTATTAACTATGGAGTATTATACCTGTCAGAACAGCGGGCTTCAAGTCTTGACCAAATGACGTCATGCTGACCATAAACAAACATTCCCAGTCTCCCACCGGTCAGTAGAGTGTTGTAAATGTTTCCAGAGTCAGTTAGAATCTTCTCTCCCTGTTTTATTTTAACCCTAAACACAATTAAAAATGTTCGTAAAGTTAAACAATATTCAACGTTGTCAGAGCTTTGGACTCACAGTGCGGTGATCCTGGGTCCTAGCACCGCACTGATTTGTTTCAGGGAAGCTCTGTCAGTGTTCAACTCGATCCTCTTTGCCGCGCATGTAGTTTAGCAAATCTTTTGACACTTACATATGTTGAAAATGTTTGCCTCTTTTTCGACATTTTATTGTTTCTAACTGTAATACATTTGTTAAAGATCGAACTGATTAATTAGCCGAGATGGGTGGACGCAATGGTATAAAATAGGTCACGAACAGAGAGTTAGCGCACCCCTCTTTTTCCAGTTACCAGCATTTAGTTGAGGAAGGATATCATTTTTATTTTTAATTGATAAGCAGTTTAATCATTCACTGGCAGATAAGAACGATAATTTGAAACAGTAGTAATGTGTGTTCCACCTCTTGGCAACCAATGTGATTGGGCGATTCAATTACCTCAGTGGAATGCATACCAGAGAGGAAAGGATAAATCATAAGACAGTAATACTTCTTCAGTTCTTCTCACCTTATAAGTCCAATGGATGGTCTGTGCGTCACATGGAAGCCGTAAGGAGTCTGATGTTTCCAGCCTTTCATGTTTGGGTCATCCCATAACAAAGTGACCTGTAAATTAATCCTTGTCTATGAAATATTTCGTCAATACGTAAAACAATGTTTTAAATGTGCAACCTCCCGCAAGCGACCACCCAAAATGCGAAGATCAAGTGGTCGCTTACGACAATCGAACCACAGGGGGTCTCTTCAAGAAGAAGTCTCGACACATCTTCTATTTTGCAGAGAATTTATTATATGCAGTTTCTAAGTTACGTATACGTGTAGCTCCATGTTATCACTTTTAGTTCTTCGTATTCTCTGAGCGGCGTTCTTGCAACCAAAAACACCACGTCATGCGTCAAGAAAAGTGGTCGCGATCTTGATGTTTTAGATAGGTGGTCGCTTATGAGAAGTGATCGCTTATGGAAGGTGGTCGCATATGGAGGCTCAACTGCATTTCAGAGAGGCAAATAAATAATGATGATGATAAAAGGTATTCAGTTCACCTACCTCACCATTTGTGTCTCCAGAGTGCCATAAAGCCTTTGCTAAACTGGGCCCTGGTCCATTGGTTGAGTGAACAACCTACCCACAATTATTTTGATCAGAATAAGAACTCAAGGGGTTTAAGAACTGTTGTGGGTTTAAGGTGTGTTCGGAAATTTTGACTAATTAACAATTATTCTTTTAAGTTAAAGTTAATATAGTGACGAATTTCGCGGTGAGATAAATCAGATTCCTAGAAAGGTCACTATTCCGCACTAGGTAAAACCATCTAAACCCGTCTACAGCCAGACCTTAGACCACTCGAAAATGACATTTAGCCAAAGCAAAAGTTTCGGCTAATTTCAGTAGTCAAGGAGAACGCAAAGCATCAATGAGAATTCGAAGCAAATACATTTAACTGGTGCTGAGGGCGGGAAAAGGCGAGTGACTAAGCAAGTCAAGATTAGTTCTGGTTTTACCACTGACTGGCCAAGAAAGCGGCGTAAGGTTTTGCCGGCAATTCGAAATCATAGAGCTTAGCAATTTTAATAAAGGAAAGCAACAAAATTATGTGTGGAGATAACCCCGTTCCAAAGATAATCATATGCATTTGGTTCAAGGAGCTTCCAGGGTTTAAGGTCAGTGTATTGTGTGGTGATATTTGGAAAATGCTTTGGACTTAAATCACAGAATCAGGCTTTGTTATTTTCCTCATTTTTGTTTCGCCTTACAAAAAGCTTATTTCAGACTTTCCCACGCCATGTGGAATCTAGGGACTTACAGAAACACAGCCTATCTAAGACATCATCAATTGTTGAGGAAGCCCCATAATAAACTCCCAAAAAAGTCTCCTATATCGATCTAGAAGATTTCCTTTTACTCACACCTTGAAATAAATCTAGAAAAGGAAAATGGAAATTAGAAACCGCGCTTTTTTTGTAGTTCCAAAACGTATGATTAGCTCCAGCATTAAGTTGATTAACCGGCAATAAAAATATTTTTGAACGTGTCTCTCACCTTCAACTGTAGTCCTTTGATTCCAGCATTGATGTCTTCTTTTGCAAAGTTTATGTTCTCTCTTCTCCACATCACAACGTAAAACTTACGGTTTGATTGGTACCCAAACACCACACCCAAATAATCCGACCCTTCCATATCTTTTACATAAATTGTGCCGCCATAATCCACTGGTCCGTAGCGCGTAGATCCTACAGAAAGAGAGATCTCTAACAAATTACAATCAGTTTGTGTTTTTAACGACCAAAATACCAGCAATTTTAAAGTGAAAATTAAGCCTCTGAAATCAATTATAAAATCAAGACAATTTGCTCTGAGGTTAATACACCAGGCTTAGGATATGTTCACATTATACCGGATAGTTTTTGCGCCGGCGCGAAGCCATACTGGATAGGACTTCTGTTCACAAGTAAGAACGATGATTTCGGCGCGATTTCTGTAGCGGCACGAAGCTGCGCTGCGCCAATCTCTAAAGTGAAGAGTCACATATGGGATAGATGTTCAAGCTGTCCCGGAAAGCTTTTGCGCCAGCACGTAGCCACACTGGATAGGGCTTCTTTTCACAAGTAAGAACGATGATTTCGGCGCGATTTCTGTAGCGGCACTAAGCTGCGCTGCGCCGAACTCTTAAGTGAAGAGTCACCTATCGGATGGATGTTCTCACTATAACGTATAGCTTTTCGAGTCATCACGAAAAGCTACAACTAGTTGCCTTGCTTCAAATCGTTGCTAGTCACAGGTCTGTGAGATAAAATAGTGACCCCCCTCCTCCCCCCATTCAAAGTTGTTCCTCCAAGTTTTGAGCATAGTCTTGAAATGCTAGCAACTTTGAAAAGGGGTGGAGGGGGGGTCACGAGCACAAGATCATGGACAGGCCATTTAAGCCAAAATACGGAACAGTGTCTCAAGTACTTTTGCAACTGGTTGTAGCCGATATAGTGTGAACAGGGCCTTAATTTAGAGGCGGGCATCTTTTAACAAACGACTTGTACAAGGAAATATTTAAAATCTTAAAAAGCTGTGACTATATTTACTGTGAGTAGGTACCATAACGAGAACATTTGCCCTGAGGATGAGGCTTGAATCATGATTGGCTATTTCACTTACCAATAAGCATCCCAGGATGATTTGTGTTGGACACGTGTTCAACATCAACGCCCTATAAAGATGAAACCAACAAATCTGATATCAGAGGAAGTTATTAGTGGCTACTTCAATATGCAAGTTCTGCATATGATGCAGTCAGTACCTGACAAGTGCGTGACCCGGGGCAAAATGTAAGCAGTACTGACTCTCATAAGCGGCCAGCTCTACTGACCGACATCTTCACAAAACCCCGTTTTTCTCGACTCTCATACAAACTCTGGATTTTTTCATTGATTTCTCGTAAGCGGCCAGCTCCAGCTGCGGACACCATTTTTGCGCCCCGAGGATTTCCGCTTAGGAGACCTTTCACTGAATAAAATCGGCACAGGCATAAGAAATCTTTCAGTAAATAGCAGAAGAAAGGTGTTTAGAACAACATAGGTGGAAAATACGAGTGTTACGAAAAAGCGCGGAAAACGTACACAAAATTAAGCAAGAGCGGCTCCTGACGAGTATAATGCAAGCTTGCCTTCGATTCTTAATAGTAAAACACTCATAAGTTTGAAAATGGTTACCATCTTTGCTACTCTCCATTCTGGGCTTGGTTCAGGGTGTCCTGGAAATAAGTCTATTGTGAAATAATCGCGGAAGTTTGTTTCACTGACATGCTTCACATGAGGACATTCGTCGTTGACATCCGGGACTTTGTCCCCATCATAGTCATCTATGCATGCGTCACCAACTGGATTAGCTGAAAAAAAATTAGTGATTTTACTCTGACTTGGGTCATTAGTGGATTTCCTAATTATAGATCCACACATAAGAAGAAAAAAGCAAACAAAACGACAAAAACTCGGAAAATCTCGAAAAACGCCTGCCCATTATACTTCTACATTTTCCCTTAATATTTCCATGGAAATTAATTTAATTTAACCTTTGACGTCATATGAAAGTTTGTTATGCTCCTGATGTGGGTTACTGATCATAGGGCAATTATCCCAAATGTTGGTTATCCCATCGTTATCCTGGTCGTCATCACAGGCGTCACCTAATAAGGAATGCAAAGTGTGACGTAAATCGAGAGTAAAGCGATCCGATAGAAAATGTAAATGATATTTAGTGAGAATTAGAGTAACTAACGGTTACGGCAAAGGGCAAACGGTAAACGGCAGATTCAGTTAAAGAATTTCTCAAAATAGAAAATGAGCTGATAAAAACAGTCCAAAACAAATCTTAAACATGTAAAAACTAGCGAAATAATGTTCCGACGTTTCGGCGACATTATGACGCCATTATCAAGGAATGGACTGAATAAATGCGTGTTTAAGAAGAGCTAAAGTACTCTAAATTTGCATAAATTAAATGAACACGGTTAGACAAAGACTTTAGCTCGGATTGAATCCGTTTGCACGTTCAAAGGCGGTCTTAATTGTTTGATGTAAATTATTTCGTTTATTCATGCAAATTTAGAGTACTTTAACTCCTCTTGAACTCGCATTTATTTCCATTTTTTGATAATAACGTTATGACGTCGCCGAAACGTCGGAACATTAGGGCCATTTATACGAGGAAAAATAAGACGCGTCTTACATAAAACGCGTCTTAAATAAGACGCGAACTGTACCATTTATACGAGCATGTCTTATCTAATAAGACACCTCTTAGCTAAGCCGCGTCTTATTTTAGAGGAAATGTGCCGTTTATACGGAAAGTTCGCGTCTTATTTAAGACGCGTCTTATTTTTCCTCGTATAAATGGCCCTAATTGTCTCCTTAGTTTTTACACGTTTATGTTTCTCCAATTTATTTTTTATTAAAACAATTCTTATGGATGAAAATAATGTGAAACTAATAACTTTTTGTGGAAATCAAAAACAGTTTAAGACAGGTAAAGGGAAAACGTGGTCGCGTTGTACAAATTCACGTTTGCCGTAAACGTGCTTCTCAATCTCTCTATTTTATTATTGTTTTACCTTTTTTGTCTCCATCAGCATCTGCTTGGTCACCATTTGGTAAATCAGGGCAGTTGTCAAATTCGTCAAGGACTCCATCACCGTCCCTTAAAACAATGACAAAGAGGAATAAATCCCTTAATATCGTGTCCAAGGGCGGATCCAGGATTTTTTTTAGGAGGGGGTGCACTCGTCTCTTGCTCTACTTCAACACCAATAAACCACATAGTGTTTTTTTTTTTGCGGAATACCAGTTGTATTAGAAAAGCGCAGGTCATCTCAGGGGGGGGGGGGGGTGCGCACCCCCTGCACCCTCCCCCTAGATCCGCCCCTGGTGTCTCTCTGCTTGCTGAAAAAAACACTGGATACTTACTGGAGTCGTAATACTGAATTATGAATTAGCTCAAATCAAATGGAACCAGGGTCGGGTTGCAAAAAACATCTAAAGATTAAGGGAACTAGTAACTATGATTTAAAAACAACACATTACTGTTCCAGAACAAAAGTTAAGAGCCTTCTTGTCTTAAGAAGGTTTTATGTAACCTGGGCCAGGCTCCTATAGTTCAAACGTTGGACAGCGCTATCCACCGGATAAATCCCTTTCCAGCGGATAAGTCTCAGGGAAACTAATTGCGTTATGAATTGGTTGCAGCCAAGGAGGAATTTTAGTTGCGAAGAATTTCTCGAGCAACGAAAGAGACTAAGGCAGTATAGTCATGAAACCCATTTATTAAGCTGCAACTACGTTAAATAAGTATCACTTACTTATCTTTCCCTGGTCCGTCACATTGATCACCAAAACCGTTTTCATCTCTGTCCGTCTGAAAAAGTGATTGACATATGAACTCACAATGTACTCTGTTGAGCCAATTAAATAAATGTAAATAGTCCGCTGTGACTGCTTTAACTCCACTTACCGCTTTTAAAACAAAGTTCCACTAATATAACCGAGGATATAGCCTTTTTTAATTTCTCACTAGCATTTTAAAGGCAATCTCGAGATTTCTGTTGTTACGCCCTACCCCCAAGTCAACTATATATTATCAAAGTCAAGAAACTGATGGAAAATCTTCTCATTGTTGTTGTAAAACCCAGTAGCTTTCAATGATAAATTTTGAAGCAGTTTCTAATGAGTTTTGTCAATTGTTTGCTGGCATAAAATTCGAGTTTTTTCTGCACTGCGCATCGCCTACTGTAAATGACATTGCAACTTCTAAGGTCTGAAGGTTGCGGCGATTTTCACCGGCCGCCTGAAGAGAGATAACAAAAGTTGGCTCTTGAAGTCAAAATTTTTTTAAAGACTTTAATAATGATAACGATAACTTCTCCAGGTTAAAAGGGCGTTAATTATCAAACTTGCCCAAGTCCTCTCGCGTAAAATGATCATTTTAATTTGAAATTATTGCTTTATCATCTTTTTTTAATGAAACGAACTTGGTGCATAACCCGTCTGTTTTGTTTGTGTTACTTACTCGTATTGGTTACACAAAAAATGTACTTTTAAGAATAAAATTTGGATGGCAGAGGGACTTTGAGCAGGATTGGTACTTATTATAAATGATGCCGAAACTCTGCATTAAGAACTCAAGAGTTAGAGCCACCAGGAATTATGAGATATGTTCCGGTTTTTGCAGTTTTTTTGGTTTTTGCCATAAAATAATTTTTGAAAGTTGTTCAAATTGCGATCATTTCGCAACCAAGAAAAAAACACTTAGAATAATAGGGACGTAGGGCGAAAACAAGCACGCTGGCCCCATCTTTTATTGCAGTCTTGCAATGCTCTGTACATCACTATTAATTTGGCCTGAGAAACCAGACGACATTTTGCGAAATGACGTCTGAGAAACGAGCACAGAAATTCCATACTAATGACGCGTTACTACCCAGATTTGTGTGGTGCTTCTGATTGGCTGAGGCAACTTTTACACGCGGCACGACCAATCAGAAGCACTACCACCCAGATCTGGGTAAGGACGCGTCATCAGTATGGAATTTCTACGCTCCTTTCTCAGACGTCATTTCGTGGGGAAACCGTTTTTGGCGTCCCGAAATGTCGTCTGTTTTCTTAGGCTACTATTAATTGCGACAAATTTTTAAAAAAACTGTATAGTACATTCTCTTCACGGAAGTTATCTTAAGGGCTCTAAGCAGGGATCAGGAAAGTTCACTGTAATGAAATATGACTTTTGCCATGCTCTTAATTAAATATCTTGCTGTGGAAAATATATATCTCACCTGAAGTCTGTTATAATTGTTAGGACAATTGTCACACAGGTTACCCACGCCATCTACGTCATCATCAACTTGGTCTCCAGTGGCGTTTAACTTGGGACATTTATCAGCGCTATTTCTTATTCCTATGGGAAGGAGGCAACAAGTAGGTGTCTATCCACAAACCTACACCCTAGCTTAAATACTATTTACTTTATATATCTTTCTCCAGCCCATTAAGGGTGTGTTCGATTGACCGTATTCCCGAATACCAATAAATGGAATAGACACTAAAAATCACGTACTTTAGCGTTAACTGCTTGAAATAAAATATTTTGATGTATTTAGCTTTTATGTAATACAAAAATCACTGTACAAGAGATTTGCAACAAGACGTTTGCGTATTCTTGTTCCTGAATACAATCAGACCAACGAAGGTAACCTAAACGACTAGTTGTAGGCCTGGCTGACGTTCATTTCAACATATCCTGAAAATTGCACGCATGACTAGTACGCACTGACCTCACCATCTCTTTGAGCTCTTAAGCCTTTTAGCTCACCCCAAAACGCATAATTTATTTCAAGCGGTAGAGTAATCAAACTAAAGATTTGCAGGTCCGGGCCTACAGGTCTGTGGGTTGGCTACGCCCCAGGCTTAAAGCTATGGTTTAAGTTTCTTTTGCCTGATAACAATTTACCGTCACCATCTTGATCATCATCACACCCATCTCCTAAGCCGTCTCCGTCAGTATCTGTCTGGTCAGGATTTTTTATAGACGCACAGTTATCGCAGGCGTCACCTACTCCATCGCTGTCACCGTCCATCTGGTCCAGATTCTTCACAAATATGCAGTTGTCCTAGTAAAAAAGTTCGTGAACATTATATTTTGACTTCCAACGTTTTGCAAATAGTTTTCCACGGTTTTCTGATTTGGACCACCTGTAATAGCACAATTGATCTAGAGGTTTCGATAAATTTCAGATTGTTTGGTGCGGTTATTCTAAAGCCTCGATTGGTATTCACAACTTTCAATTTGGTATCCCCAAAATCAGTTAAACGCGTTGTTAACTCAACCGTGTCAGAGCCGAGGAGGATATATAATGTAGACTAGAGGAAGATATAATTCTGGAGATTTAGGGTGAAGTTTACGGCAAACGGCAAACGTCAGATTCAAGGCAGCTAAAAACAGTCCAAAACTATTGTTAAAGACAAAACTAACGTGAAACTACTAATTTTGGTAAGTAATGAACAGTATAGCAAAAGTTAAAAAAAAGGTCACGTGGTGTATATATATATTTTTTTGCCGTTTGCCATAAACGTCACTCAAAATCTCTTTATTATTGCTACCCAATTATAAACCACCAGACGTTAGCTCTTTCAGCTTATCAACCTTATACGGCACTCCAAGCTAGCTTTTTGTTTAAGTGATCACGAGTGTCCGTCATGATTTTACTTTAAGATTCATTTCGCAAAATTTAAAGTTACAGTCCTTTACCGTTTGTTTGATTCAAAAAGTCAAATAGGCCAACTTAATGAGAAGAGGAGATAACGGGGAAGTTTTTTTGGTTATACCCACTTTTGAGGTGTAACGGTCCCTTATTCACATGTGACAGACCTGCTTATCAGGAATCAAATCGTTATCATCATCTTCATCACAAGCATCTCCATCTGTGTCATGATCATTATCTTCCTGACCCGTGTTAGGTACACCCGGACAGTTATCCTGCAAGCCAGGAAATACCAGAAATTATTGCATGGTTAATCAAGTACTTTACACAAGGAAGCAACAGTCAAGCGATTATGCTTATCGACAAAGTAAGTTAATGAATATTCAAAGACGGGTCGGACAATACCTGAAGGACTCTGAGAGAACATAGCACTGGAAGCTCTTTACTAGAATTGTGCAAAACCTCTTTTTACGTTCCGCTAAACATTATCTGCATGGAAGGGGCTAAATGTGTAGGAATAACAACTTCAAAAGCTCTTCAGATTAAATTTATAGAATCAGTTTGATTCTATGACGCCGTCTCTGCGTAAGATTACTTTTAAAAGGTATAATATCCAACAATTTGCGCCTAGCTTTCGAAAGTTTTCGGGATAGGGGGTAGAGTGTGTTGAAGAAGGCTGATCCCTTATCAATGAGAGATTGAACAAACCTTTCTACAGTTCGGAAGTGTACAGCTCAGTCCTTTGACAGGAATGTTATCCAAGTCGGGATCTAATTCACATTCCTCTCCATCACCTGCATATCCATCCCTACACTATGTTGCGGAACGATGAGAAAAGATTGAAATGTCATAGCAATATACTACAAGTAAACAATCTGATACTAAATACATTTTTGCAGTTTTAATTGGAAATCCCTCAAGTCGTTGAGATAAACAATCAAAATTACCAAGAATAAAAATTCTAACTGAGCAAGTCTAATAATTAAGATGATGCAAGGTAGATTAAAAATTAGTGGCTTTTAATTAGCTTTAAAAAGAAGCGACTTTCTAAAACATTTAGCTATAAAAATCTGCGAAAAAAACGTTTCTTAAAAACGTTTAAGAAGTTTTAAAAAAGTTAAAAATACACGAAGTTTCGACGTTACCGGACGTCATTGTCAAGTGAAAAGAAATAAAACACGAATGTCCTATAAATACAAGAAAAACAATAGTTGACTAAAAGGAAAGTAACATTTAAAAATATGTTACAAGTCAAACAAAGAGTTTAGCACTGATAGAGTCACTCTGAGTCACTCTTTAGTTAGCTCCTTTCTTTTTCAAAACTGTGCCAAGATGTGCAAAGTTTACCTATCGCCTCAAGAAGATGAGTAGCGAATCTTAAGAGGATCGCAAATCGACGATCTGAAATGGGTGACTGAAAACATTTCACTATAGAACTCTTTTCTGTATAATCTTATGATGAGATAGCGATGACCTAGAGTAACAGTAGCTACTAATTGAATGTTCTTACCGTGCATTTGTATCTTCCCGCTCCTGTTGAGGAACACTGTGCATTGACTTGGCAGGCGTGGTGTGCAGTAGTGCACAGGTCACCAGGGTAACATCCCAGATACCCATCACCAATGAAGCCTGGTTTACAGGGGCTGCATTTGTAACTTCCCTGTCGCAACGGAAACATCGGCAGAGAGTCAGACTGGAGGAGCACTATGAATACTTTCAGCTGACATTCAAAAGTTGGCAAAGGCTGTCTACAATGTTTCTTACTTGATCTTAATAGATTTTTGATTTATCAAAACATAATAGTGACAAACAGTCCCGCCGTTCTTTCTCAAAACCACTGATCTTTGGTTTTTCAGGTAAAGCGCAAAATCAGTAAACAAATCCGCAAGCAAGGCCCCTGATGATCGCTTTTGCAAGTTGTGAAAACATTATTTGGATTTCATTTAAGAGAATGTATGGGGAGAAGCTCCCCCCCCCCCCCCCATCTAAATAAGTGATCTTGATACACTTGTGACGCTACAGTGTTCATTAATATTGTAGGATACCTCACCGCATTATAAGTCGGATTTCTTCGGATAATTATTAACTTTCCATCCTAGAGGTTATCCTTTTTGCTAGTGTAACTAGTTTTACCGTTCGCACCTTTGAAAGTAATTGAGATAGCTCGGAGTGAATTTGGGTCATGCATTAAATAATTTAGTTGAGGCTAATAGACTTGTCGAGGGTGATGTCGTTAGACACTTACCGGCGTGTTAATGCAGTTTGAATATGGATCACAAGTGTCGATATGCTCAGCGCATTCATCGATTTCGTCACACTTTTGCTTGTACTTCTGTGCATGCTTCAAGCCCACGCCTGAAGGAGCGTTACCACGGTAACCGGTCGGACACCCTCCACAGCGATATCCGGGAGACAGATTCACACATTCACCGGGATCATAACATGGGTTTGCCAAAGTGCACTAAAGAACAAAAACTATCATCAATAAGAAGTGAACAAGTAGGTTACTTTATCTGCTAAGTGAACTAGTATTTATGCGCAAATGCCACGTATTCCCACACATTGTTGCAAAAGTGAACATGATGGCAGTTTTAGGTTGAATCTGGTTGTTTGTTTTGTTGTCGGTTTTTTTCGTCGGTTGGCATGTTAGTGAGCCAACTTCGATACTAAAACACGAAGAGTTATTTAAGATACCTTATCGGAGCCGGACTACATGCTGTAGTAAAGCCTGTATTTGAAACTAAGCTCACTGGTCCCTATTTATTGTCCGCTTTGTATTGGTTCAATTTGCAGAAAGTAAGTGAAAAAATTTAGGACTTACTGACGTTTTCGCCCGATCTTTACTTGGTGTCAGCTTAATATGGGAACTTCGTATAATGCAGATTTCACTGTATGCTTTAGTTCCTGAACCTGAATTTCCGAAATATTTTGCACGTAAATCACAAGTGCTTTGTACCGACCAACCAGTTCACCATACCCCGGCGTAGGTTACATTAATCACATTCATAGTAGTAAGTACCTCATTGACATCTGTACATGTTTGGCCGTCTCCTATAAAGCCTTCAGGACAAGATTCACACTCAAAAGATCCGTTGCCAACATTGTGGCATTCAACTGAATGAAAGCAAGGATCTGCCATGCAAGGACCTGTTTTTTGTCGTTGAAAAAGATGAAAAGGAAAAATTGTTTAATAGGGAGTATTTAAAACGTTCCGTTTCCTAATGAGTTACGTATGTATTGTGCCATGAATAGCTTAGGAAAAGTTGTCACTATAACAAATTTGATTGCCTTGGGTGGGTCTGTTCAGTTATAAGTAACAGATGACGTCAAAGGCGAGTGTTTTTAACACATTTTTACGTTATCTATAAACTTAAAGTGAACAGAACATGGCAAAATGGAATCTTCTTGTCTTAAATGAAAACAGAGAACATCGCCTTCCACGATTCTTCCAGGGTCTGCTCTAATTTTGGAGTTTTAGGAATTTTTTTTCACATTTGATTCTATCGTGAAACCTCGTTCCCAGGGTTCTCTTTAAAAATTATCCATTTGTTACATAATTAGTTGAAATTTGAATTTGCTGTCAATCTCGTGATGTCATTTTCCGCCAAAAAGCTTTAAAATCGAAGAACAAAAAGCGCATAAGATTGTTTGGAATACAAAGTTCTACGATCCTGCAAAGTTTGAGCTGAAACGGATAAAACCTGCAACAGTGGTTCCTAGAGTGCAGTTTCAGGCGTTCTGCTGACCCAGCCTGGAGAGTATTCCTCTAGGGCTGATTGTTGTTGACGTAGTAGTCAAAATTTTCCGATCAGACACATTAACTAGAAACTTCAGAAGAAGTTAATATATATTTGTTGCTACCTACATGACGCTTTAGTGAAGCACGTCCGACAAAGAGTGCAGTTGGGAAAAGATCCCTGGTCAGCGTACTCATTGGCAGGACATGCGCGACATGATGTCTTCATGTAAGTACTACTGTAACCTGGTCTGCAACAGTAGCAAGTCTCAGCCCTAGATACGTTGTTATAACTTCCTGGTGGGCATATTTTACAAGGAAAACCTAAAAGAAAAATAACGTTAGCTTGTCGGGTGATTAAAAAAGGAACAAAAAATGCACTTTTATGAGCCGCAGAATTTTATAGGGGATGTAAGTTACGTATTTGTCTGTGCAAGAATTTTTACGATCATTTTAAAATTCTAATGATTTTCAGCCGATAGCGAGGCTGATAGGGAAGGAAAAAGTCACTTCTAATTAACTGCTAAGTTTCCTGTCGAATTACCCTACATTTGTTTGTGAATTAATGGGATAATTTGATGCTCTGAGCAAACTTAATACCCGCAAAATGGGAACCCAATAGAGTTTATGTGTTATTGCTCACCAGTTCCATCACTGTATGTTCCCGGTAGACACTCATACTGTCTTCCTTCTCGACAGACAGTCCCAGGCTCACAGGGAAAACACTTTTCTGGACACCACTGACATACAGAGCAAATCGTCAAATTCATTAAATCAGTTGCAGTTAATTACTTGCGACCACAAGCCACAGGTGTAACATCGTTTAAAAGATCATAAAATAAATTTGACATTATTAATGTTGATTAACTCACCGTTGCGTTACATTTCACATGCGTGTTGGGTGGACATGGTAACGCAGTGCCATTGTGACAAAGCTGAAATAGAAAATGGTAGCATTATCACATCAACGCCTATAATACTCTTGAAAGAGTAATGGGCCACTTTCCCGATGATGACTTTTTAATAATACGACCAGAATCTGCTTTCTTGTGCAAGATGGGATTTCCAAATACATACACGAAAGGAAAAACGGCTGTAGTAGTAAAACCACCCCATCGTGCAAATGGCCAATTTTCCTAACAGAGATTTTCAAAAAGCTATTCTACTGTCACGCCAGTAAAATGTAGTTAATGGAACGTGACGCCAGTTATCAGTAACCCTTTCATGGCGGTTCCTTTTCAATAAAGCAGTTGTGTAGTCAAGCTGCCAAGGTCAGCAAGCTCTAAGATACATTGTATTCTAGCGTAGAACTTTACGGCCTTGTTGTCTTTAGCATGCTAGTACGATCCACAGCATTGGCCAACTTTTTCAATGCACTATTCATGGCTAAGAGTTCGCACGTGCAACGCTGAGCTGTCTTGTAGTACAGCCTTTTCTACTGGCTATGCCAGTAGACGTTTGTCTAGCTATAAAAGCCTAGAACAAGTGTTCAGAGTTCACTTGGCTTCTGTTATTCAGCAAGGTTAGCGCTCAGTATACGATTCTTGTAAAATTTTATGGACAGTGACTTTCGCAGGCCTCGCTAAGCCCCACTGCAATGTTTGCTCGAGTCCCTATCACACTGAGGATGTCTGTCCTTCTGCTGACCTTAACAGAAAATCTCGCCGCGCCCAGTCTGTGTGCTTCGACTTCAACAAGTCCTCTGGCTGCCAGCGCCGAAATTGCAGCTTCCCCCACGTGTGCCGCCGCTGCTATTCCAGCACCAACCCCGCCCCGGAATGCACCCAGCCACATCCCAGCAGCGCCAACAAGGCCCCAAGACCTAGCGACCGCAGCAAGAAGTAAAGTGGAGCAGCAACGGCTTAATCACAAGCCTTTAGTATCCTCGCCTATTGACATTTATCGTTTAGAGTTAGAATTAGCCACTCATCCTAATAGAAACTTTGTATATAATCTGCTTAGTACGCTCAAGGAGGGCGCTCGCATTGGCTATACAGGGCCGCGTTCAGACCGGGTCTCCCCGAACCTCATTTCGGCAGCACAGCACCCTGAAGTCGTTTCTTTGAATTTGCAGAAGGAAATAGCCCTGGGAAGGGTAGCAGGTCCCTACCCCTCCCCCCCGTTACCTAAGTTTCAATGTCATCCGGTAGGCGTTATCCCCAAAAAGCACTCCACTGAATGGCGCACTATTTACCATCTCTCCTTCCCCCAGGGTACTAGCATTAACGACCACATTCCTAAAGATCCCTACTCTCTAAGTTATGTACAGGTTGACGATGCCATCCGTATCCTCCAGTCCCTGGGAAGGGGAGCTTTTATGGCCAAGACTGATCTCAAATCAGCCTTTCGTCTGATACCTATCCATCCGGACGACTGGAACTTACTAGGCATTTATTGGCAATCCCGATACTATGTAGACATGTACCTACCCTTCGGGCTCCGTTCGGCCCCGTTCCTCTTTAATCAGTTGTCCGACGGCCTCGAGTGGATCCTTAAAAATAACTACGGCATCCAGCATGTTATTCACATCCTGGACGATTTCTTTATTGCCGAGCGAAACAAATTAGACTGTTTAACCAGCTTTAGTACCCTGTTAAGGGTATTCATGTCACTTAAGGCCCCGGTAGTCGCTTCCAAGACGATAGGCCCCTCCCGGGAGATTGAGTTTATGGGTATTATCTTAGACAGCGTCCGCATGGAGGCCCGTTTGCCCCAGGACAAACTCATCAGGATCAATTAGCTGCTCGACTCCTTCAAAAATCGTCGGTCAGTGCGCCTGGTCGAGTTACAGTCACTGATCGGGACTCTTCAATTTGCATGTAAAGTAGTGGTGCCGGGTAGGACCTTTTTACAGCGAGCGATTAATTTGACCCGGGGGGTCCCCAGTCGTTTTCAGCACATAATGCTGAATAAGGAATTCTTTAAGGACCTAGCCATGTGGAAAATTTTTCTCTCCAAATGGAACGGGCGCTCCTTTTTTCTCGGGTCTATTCCTACCCCTGCTCAAAATCTCGAGCTATACACCGACGCAGCGGGCTCTATAGGCTTTGGGGGATACTTCCAGGGCAGGTGGTTTCAGGGCCATTGGCCCCCGAACATGCAGTTGAACCAACAACAGGGAATTAGTATTGAATGGCAAGAGCTCTTCCCCATCGTTGTTGCCTGCGCCATATGGCACCCTCTTCTCGCCGGAAAACGCCTTCAATTCTGGTGCGATAATTTATCTGTGGTATCTATTATAAATTCAGGGCATTCTAAGGTCCCCCGCATTATGGATTTGGTTAGGCGTCTCGTGCTTCTTTCCATGCAGCACAACTTCGTAGTGCGAGCTCGTCACGTGCCCGGGGTTTCCAACGCAATTGCTGACGCACTCTCCCGATTTCAGATGCAGCGCTTCCGGGTCCTTGCCCCCGACGCCGACCAGAATCCTTGTACCATCCCGCCTTCGCTCATGACCCTCTGAGGGAGGAAGTCCTGAGGTACGCTACCTGGGGTCTTGCTGAGAACACAAATCGGGCCTACAGCTCTGGGGAAAAACGGTTTTTACAATTTTGCCTTATGAATCATATCTTTAGCTCAGACGGGGATGTGTTACCTGCGTCTGAAGGGACCCTTATATACTTTGCTTCCTACCTAGCGAGATCAGTCCGGCATAGTACTATTAAACTCTATTTAGCCGCCGTTCGCAACCTTCACGTGACAGCAGGGTACCCTGATCCCCTTAAAGGCAAGCTCCTTCTCCGCAAGGTTTTGCGCGGCATTATATTCTTCGCTATCAGGGCACCCAGCGCGCCCGTCGCCTACCTGTAACCCCTGAGGTTCTTCTTGCAATTCGTCCTGTCTTGCAGTCATGGCTTAGTCTCCGGGATTTTTCTATGATCTGGACCGCGTTCAACTTGGCCTTTTTCGCTTTCCTGCGCTGTAGCGAATTTACCTACAGCGGGGTTCGCAAATTTCGCCAACAATTCGATCTTTCTACCGATTGCATAACGTTTCACCCCAGCCTGGCGTGCCCGCAGCGCATAACAGTATATCTAAAATCGTCTAAGACAGACATTGCTAGGGAGCGACTTCCCCCAAGCTTGTTGACCGCGTTGCCGTTTAATATCACCTGCAAACCGATACTCTTGTCGATCCAGCACGTGCTGTATTGCATTCAGCTCGTAGTGCTGGGGAGATAAGTGAGGTTCTTTGGTCACGCCATCGCCGGAAGTCGCATTAGGCTAACCTAGCGCAAGGCAGTGCTCCCCCATTAACGCCAACTTGTCATTATTTGTTTTTATAATTTAGTTATGCATTTAACATGTATCGCGAAGGAACAGAGACATTAAGTAACATTTAACTACTTTCATCAAGGCAATTGAACGCTGTTAGATAAGAAATTCAGGCAAGAGACGATACGTAAGCTGCGTCTCGGTTTTCTACCTTCATCTTCTTAAAGCCTGTAGGTATAAGATGCCGGCAAATCTTACCCATCCTTCTGGACATGCGCTGCAGTTTGTTGCTCCTCCAAATGAGAACTCTGTTGGTGACGTCACTCCGCATTTTTCCTCAGTTCCGTCTCCTACACAGTAGTACCCAGTCCTACAGCGTCGACACTTAGGTTTCGTGGTCGAATTTCTGGCTGCAATGGCAAAACATTGGTACCATTTTTTAAACAGTTCACCTAAATGAATTTTTTAAAGAATTAATTGGTTCGAGTCATGATCAAGTAGAAATTTTATCATCAAGAAACGCGGTAAATGACAATTTTTGTTGCTGTACGAAATATATTTGCTTTTTCTTATCCGAACTATCTAACTGGTGAACATATCTTCACACATGTATATCTAGTAAATTAATAGCACGCCCAATCTTCCCGGGCAATATTGCCGACAACAAACTGTGAAGAAAAAACAACCATAATTTATGTCTAACAACTTACGATACTCCGACACCGTCAAGCCTGGCGCTTTAAAAAACACTTCTCCGCTTGTCCCATTTACGAAAATTCCTCCTGATTCTTGACAAGTAGCGTTGAAAGAGATGGTCAGTGGTATTCTGTCCCCTCGTTTCGGCGTCCCTCCGTCCACTGCAAATATGAAGTACTGGTATGTCCACTCAATAGTTTTATTGCTCCAAATAAACTCCGTTCCATTCCTTATCGCGTACTTAGTGGCTTCAATTCGAGGACTACGAAAGAACCGAGAGGGATCTTACCATCAGTAATGAATACTCAGAGCAAAACGAATCTATAGAAAAACGCGTTGATTTAACTTAAGATTTAGAAGAAATTCCTCTACTAAACTAACACAAAGAGTGCTTTGAATTATTTTGACTTCGATGCCATGTCTTCATCGTTTCCGAACATGCATGACAGACTGAGTTTTTCTACCAAAGAATTGCTGTCGGTTCCATTCAACTTTCTCAAAAAGAGGAAACACTCGAAATGGCCACAAAAAATTGCCAGAAAAACCTTGCGGATTTCCTTCTTACATCGCTTTCAATATATGACTTCGCTTATAAGTAATCTTTCCGTTTATCCCACTATCGCCATCAGTTGCTACAGCAACAAAGAAGGCAGCCTTCTGGAGCGGTGGGATTGGCTTTAAGTCGTAGTCCACATTTGGTAGAACTGGGCAGTGGTCATTATAGTCCAAAACAAATATCTACGGAAGAAGAAGAAGAAGACAAAGAATACAGGGAATGGAGATTGTAAAACTAAACATGTGAGAATATTCACAAATTATATTGTATGAAAAACATTAAAGAGCTAAAAAATTTTTACCAAACTATAGCTTGATTAAGTAGGTTCTTTAATTAAGGAAATGGATTTAACCGTGTATTACATGTCATGAAATGCCATTGGGAATTGCTTATCATTAGAGCTCTGGGACGCTTTCCATTCAACCAAAACTTTCGAAAATGTGGACAAGTTTCCAGAAATTCTGGAAATTGTTGAATTCTCTGAAATGCGGATCATTCAACCGAAAATTCCAGAAATTCCGGGACCAAAGTTGAATGGAAAGAAAACTTCCGGGAAGTTAGGTATAAATCGCGAGGTTGTCCTCTTTTTTCGAAATTTTGGAAAATGCTGTTCCATTCGCTACTGGAAGTTGCCTAAAATTCAAACCGGATTTTTTGGTTAAATTGAAAGCACCCCTTGTTCTCCTTATTTCCACCGCGTCTTTAATTTCAGTCTCCAAACATCCGTAAAATAAACGTTATCACTACGGTTTATCGTTACTTATGTCTTTTTGAAGCACTGTAAAGTTCAAAATAAAAAAAAAATAAAAACGTCACCTTGACTGTGACATTTCCTGACGGTTGTGTTGCCTTTCCTGTATCTGTAATCCTTAAAGTCAAAGAATAGCTTCTTGTGTGCTCGTAATCCAGTTCAGACTTCAGAACTATCCACGCTGTTGGAGTGTTGACTGTAAAGGTCTCGATCTCTAGAAAAAAGACCAAAGCAAGTTTAATGATCGGCCACTAATTACTATTTTCTTCAAGAATCATATGATGGATCACTTAAGAGGCTTTATTATACATCGCACTCACTATCTGTCTTGTCAATGCCTTAGAGCCTACAGTTAATTTTTGGAAATCAGCCCAATCTACAGATTAGTTAGTTATCTGCTAGTAGAAAAGTGACTAATCTATAGGTTGCGCGCGCAATGAATGATTTCTTAGAGCAATGACAAACTGTGTTCCGTTCTGTACGGCGTGTTTGTCGTTATTTTCTTAAACCCAGTGTATAATAACACAATTTTTAGACTCGGTTTTTGAGGTATCCGGAATAACCAAGGTCTTCGTAAGTGTTATCAACCTCGGCCAACACTTACCTCGACCTTTATTATTTCGGGTATCACATAAGCTTCAGCGAATAATTGTTTAATATCAAGCACTTAAAAGAGGTGTTTCATCCAATATCCAGAGACTAGCCTGCGTAGCAAGCGTTTCCGTTTGGTTTCGGAGCAAAGAAAGACCGAGGAACTCTCTCGTTCCTCGTTCTTTGCTCCTAAACTGCACGGAAACGCTTGCTACGCAGGCTACCCAGAGACCATGGAGTCCTTTGTTTGATTGGTGTCTTTACATCACATAAAACATGTCTCCTCGTAACTGATATGACTCTTTTAACAATCCCTTTATTTTGACATACCTGGTATAGCAGTTGTGATTGGATGCACTGTGGTATTTGCTGTCGCGTTTGGACATAAGAAAATTGTTTCGCCATCTAATTCGAAAGAAGGAGGGGCTGCTGTTGGGGAAGGGGAGGGCGGGGAATATGCACCGTCTTTAATGGTGAATCTTCGTTGCTCGTTGCCGGACAAAATTTCGACTCTATAGGGTCCTGTGGAAAATGCATCTGAGACTGCAAACTCCTGGGTAAAGATGTAACGACATAAAACAATTTAAGCATTTATTTGGAATCCTTGCCAACTTAAATCATCGCTTGATTTTCTTTTTTTCGTTAATATAATCATTTTGATCGTGTTTTAAGAAATCATTGCGTACATGAATGTTATTGTTTCTGCTCTTAAAGTGTATGGGAATCCCCCTATTTTATTTAAAAATTCAATTTTCTACAACATAGACATTTAATCGGTAAAGTTTAACAGAAATCTCACTGCAGGTTCTCTTTCAGAAGACTGGCCTTACAGTTAAAACGGCACTGGGATTTTGTAATATTAGCATCATACCTGAAGCAGTGACCCAGCTGAAGTGTTTTCACTGACGTCAGCTATGTAATCAACAGGAAGTATTTCTTCCCATTGTCTCACGAATTGAACTCCGCTTGTCTGGACGAACAGGTTTGAGTCACACTTGAATCGCTCCGCTATAAATACGTCTAAACGGTATTGCTCACCTACCTGGAAAGACAAAACACGGAATAGTACAATTGCACGGTGACGTCATTTTACTACAACTACCAGAATGTTCTTCAGTTTGTTGTTTTCTTGGGCGAATTAAGACTATTGTTTTTAAACCTCAGCAGGACTGACAACTTAAAGTAATAAAGCAAAAACGAAATGAATTTTAGTCGTTGTAGTCAAACGTCGTTATCGTGAAAATGGCGTTTTCTAGCGGAGACAGGGAAAAGCTTCTCTGGAAAGGTGTGCGGTCCAGGCTTTTCAGTCATAGATAATCAAACATTACGTCCCACAAAAATCATCTTAGGAGGTTACTGACCAATAAGAAACATTTATATAAGTAAAACAAAACTCCGAGAAAATAACTAACATTTCGCGTCGTCACCACTGGTTTCCCCTTGAAATGACGTTTGAGAAACGAGCACAGAAATTCCATACTGATGACGTGTCACTACCCAGATATGGATGCTCATCTCTGCTACAGGTACCAACATTCGCGAGACATATTTGTTCTGCTTGAAGCTGTGGTTGGTCACTGATTTAAAAGCAGTTTCTTTTCTCACTTTAAGATATGCATGTCCTTTTCAAGACCATTCGTGACTGGTAAACTTACTCTTAATGTCATATTGAAGGCTTGGGATGTGAGATATTCTTGACACTTGCCACCAATTATGACTCCTTGTTTGGGTACAATTTCGAGTTCACCTTAAAAAAACGGGAGAAGTTAATATAATCAAAGACTTAAGGCGGCAATTGTTAAAGGGCTTAATTAAATAGACCAAAGACCCTAGTCGTTTCTCTGCATGTGCTCTAAAAAAGGGGCAGCTAACGCGAAACGAACCGATCATAAATGATACAAATACATGTTGTTGATGCAAAGTGCAATAGTCCACGATACCCGTTCAGTTGATTTTGCCTTAGCTATCTTTACTTTGATTTGTCTAAAAACTGGTGGGAGATATAGTTTTTCTTTTTATCCTAACTAGAAGTGAATGTAAACCACAGCGAAGCAATACGAACCCAGAGGGGCTAATCGTTATGAATTTCGTTATTGGTCACTTTGAGGGTGATAATGGGCCAGTGTTCTATGGGAATGTTTCGGGGACGCTGTGTCAACTTATTTCATAAGCTAATAGAGACCTTTAGTTTCTAAGACCAGGACGGCTACGAGGAAACGACATTTAAGTTTTTTTTCTTCACCTATTCTCAAAAATATACACACCGGGAAGCTTTATCGTACTTTTTTCCACCAGAAAAGTCAACACGGTTATTTTTGTTAAAGGAGGTTAAGCCCTCTCCCCATTTAACGTCAACATTTGATAACTTGTTTTCGCCACTATGACATTCTCGGTGAAATCCGCAATAGAATGACGACGGCCATCGAGTTTTCCCGCCAAAATAACGCTGGTGTTCATACGCGCAATACTTAGTATTGGGAAAATCTCATCCTTGTAGACGTCATCGTCGTAGAATCTAAAGGTTTCTGTTATCATCGGAGATTGCGCAGGCAACCGGATCAACATTAGTTGTTCAAAACAGTCTCATAGTGCAATTAGCCAGAACACCGACCCACGCGGCGTTAAGCGCCGCTTTAAAATGGTCAATAGGGAGCTTAAGCAACAAGGTCGACGACGGCAACAAAAACGTCATTAGGGACTTAACGATCGGACGACGCGACGGCAGCGAAAACGTCGCTTCAAAAATGAATTAGCGTTCTTTCGGTCTTTATCGCGATTATTCCAACTCACTTACTTTGTGAAATGTAGTGGCGAACCCTCCCGGAGTTGAATTTTTAAGAACCACATTCAAGTTGACAAAGAGAATAAAATTTCGCCGTCGCTTGTTTACGTTCTCACTAAAAAGTAAAATTCGGCAATTTCACGTCGTAGTCGTGCAAAAACGGCAAAGAAATGTACAAAAAAGCGAGATGCACGTGCAAAGTTGTTGTTTTGCCCGACCAAACCTATTGTTGTTTTGACGTTCTCGTTGTCGTCGCGTCGTCGGATCGTAAAGTCCCTACTTAAAAAGTGAAGTCGCGCTACCTCAAAGTTAATCGCGCTTATTCCGTCTCGTTCATTTCGTCAAATGTAGGCATAGTTTTTTGGAGCTGAATTCTAAAAGACTATATCGAAGTTCAGGAAAAGAAAGTCGTTGTCTTGTGTTCACGTCCTCTCTAAAACGTAAAACCAGAAAATTTTACGTCGAAGTCAAGTAAAGACGGCAAAGAAATGATGCAAGTGCAAAGTTGTTAATTTGCTTATCTTATCTTATTGATTTTTGTTCTCGTTGCAGTCGCCGTTGTTACTTTAGCTTTCTAATAACTAGGCCTGCGAATACTGGAATACAGCCGCCTCTTTATGAGTGATGAGAAGCGGTTGCAAGTCTAGCCCTAAGGACTACACACCTTTAACGGCAGGAGATAAGTCAATTGTCGCACATGGAATTGTACTGTTCAAAGGATCGTGAAAAATTTGTATCGCTAACTGTCCATTGATAAATATCCATAACTCTTCACCGCCTGAAAAGGCCATGTTTTCCTGACCAGAAAAGTTGAACGACGTGCGGATTGCGGCAGTGAACCTAAAAAGATAATATAAATTCAGGCTGTTTGCAGCAATTTAGTACTCTTTATGTTTTGAAACTATACGAATAGTTAAACGTTTTTTTAAAATAACCGTAGATTTATTTTTAGGAAACTTTGTCCGAGTTACGTCTGTTTCATCGTAAAAGAATTTTACATTGTATTTCCAAACGAGTTAGCGCGGAAACTTGATCAAACATGGACTAATATGTAAGTAATGTTTTGGGTAAATTTTGCTATCCACAATCTAACTTGGTTCCAACAGCTAAGACACCTAGCATACAAACCCTTGCAAAAGCCTTTAAATTAAATAAACTGCCTGATTTTTTTCTCATATCGAAACTTACTTTTCTGCCTTCCTGTAAGAATTCTGCACTGGAGAGGAGCTCTTAAATGAAAGGAATCGTTATATTGGGCTAAATCACATACCCATAATTTCTGAGTGCATTCGTGTAGCAGTCTCTCTGTCCTTCTGCTCCAAATCCACGGCCGTCAACAGGGAAAAACTTCTCGTTAAAATACCGAAACACTGCATTTCCATTGGAATCTGTCTCCAGTTGCTTTTTTAACTGCAATTTCCCTTCGTAAGGTATGTTTCGTGGCGACTCTGCTCTAAACCAATCAGAGAATGTATCTCCAGTTGGAACAGGAGAAATTGCAAGCCAGCTCATATAGGGACTCGCAATATAGGTCGGATGGTTGTACAATTCACGATAGTTACTTGGAATTCCCACAAAGTCACCATCAGCAGCTCTAAAAGACACAAAAAATGGGAAACTAGTTTTTTAACAAATGTAGACTATAGTTTTTATTTTTAAGAGAATTTAACTGGAAGATCATTACCGCATTTTTTATATTTAGGATAATGAAAATAAGCAAGCTATGAAGGAAATCAGGAGCCTGGACCTGCTTTTCAAGCCCTTTATTGATCAGTACTGAAAAAAATACTTTGATCTCGCACCTGAAATCCTGATACGTCACTTCCAAGTAGTAGTTTGTCCTGTTGGTTGTGGTGTTTGTGACTGGAGCTAGTAAAAGAAAACCGTATCCGGAAAATTAATGTAGCATTTCCTAAGAATAAAATAATCCTATAACAAAGCATATCTGATTATGACATATGTTAAAAGCCAAAAACAAGAGGGCTCACACCAACCTTTGCCTTCCAAAGTAGTAATGGAGGCTGTTTGACTTTTTGGTGTTGTTCTTGTCCACAGTGATCCTAAGGGACCCCCTCCAAGGTACGTTCCGTTGTAAGCCGATACTGTCATGGTAACGTGACAAGTATAGTCGGTCCCAGCCCTCACACCATCCACTTTGGTGAAAAGTAGGAACGTTGTCGTTGAGGTACCTGATAAAGTTGGTGCATCGTCACTTAAACACGTGACCGAGTAATTCACGCTTTGAACCTAAAAATTTTAAAAATACAAACAAAAGTATGGGAGATGTTTAGGCATAAATAAGAGAATTATAATTTTAACAGTAATTTTTTTTCTTCCCCTTCGGTGTTTATCGCACAAATCCGCAAAAAAAAAAAATAACGACAAGGTTAACGATCCCGATCGTCGGAGGGTACAGCCTGAAAAAACAACTGTGGCCGAGAAGGCGAAGTCAGGGTGGCTGATAAACAACTCTAGCTTATGGTAAGAGCGAGTCTTAAACACATGATTACCCTACTGCAATAGAACAATTGCACGATGACATCATTTAACTACAACTACCACGCAACGCGAACTGATGTGGTTTGTTTTAATTGAAACACGATGAAGACGTGTTTAAAGATTGATAGCAGCGACTAACCCAAACAACAATAATTGTACGTTTTCCTGGAGAAGGTCACATTTTTTTCGAAAATGTTATGTTTTACAGTAGTTTAAAGACTTGTAACGAATGGGTCTCGGCTTATAGCCTGGGGTTTTGGATTTATCTTTCGTTCTTGGTTATGCTGATTCTACGAGTTCAAAGATTAGGGTCTCGGCTTATAGCCAAGATCGGCTTATAGCCGAATAAATACAGCAACTTTAGGGGAGAACCATATGACTGAAAGACATAAACTTCAGTCTGCGATCAATTAAAAGCTAATAACTAGTCAGTGGAAAACTTCAAAAAACACGTGACCTTGATATGGTCATGTGACTCTGGTCAGCGGATACCCTTTTTTTTACAATTGTCAGTTGACCATAATATCGATGTCTATCATCAATTTAACCACAGGCTACAGGTTCCCACACTAGCTAGAATGTTTGACATTTTATATTGGTTTCCCTGTGGTGTGGTCGGACGGGCGGACGTACGGTCACGTAATTACCAAAATTTCTCGGATGGACAGATTACCAAATTTTCTTAGGTATGGGCTTCACGGCTTCACGCGTGCATGGAGCTCCGCTATCATGTAATTTTTGTCACTTTCTTAAAAGCGCTCCGACGTTGTTGGATGATGAATTAAAAGATAGTTTTGTTCACCTTTACAGCATTCCATGTACTGATTAGTGTGGTGTTCGTCGTGAAGTTGATGAACGAGTGAAGTTCGCTAGGTCTGTCCCACGTGACATTCAGCTGAAAATCACCTGCTGTCGATGCCGAGACATTGACAGGGTCTGAAATAATATAAATTCATAATATGTGAGCTATTTGATCTTGCGATTTGCCGAAAATTAGATTTAACTTATCGAAGGCAGCGGCTTTATGGGTTGCCATGTAGAACAGTTAAAACAGACAACTACATTAAATCACTTAAAAAGTGGAAGAGGGTAGATTAAAGAAATAAAATGCACCGTAGAGATTACAAAACGTCCTAAGGTTCGGAATTAAAGAGAAGCAAAACTTAACTTTCGGCAGTCCGTTACTTTCAAAGTTTTATTTTCAAAGAAACTGATTTGGTGTAAGTGGGTATTTGCCTAAGATTCGATTTACATCTACTACTATTGACTTAAAATTTATTGAATATATATCTTTTCTTACTGCAGAGAAAGTTCTGGCGGTAAACTGTCTCGTAAGAGCCTCCAGGATAGAATCTAACCCCTGCTACTTGTGAGGGCGTACTACAGACAGCGGCTCGGGTCTCGTGCAAAGCTTTCATTGCCGCAACGACGGAGTTGTAAACATTACAATCACAGGCCCATTGGTTTCCTGCAAGATTGCTATAAAAAGAAACGACAATTCAAGAAAAAATAAAACTAAATTAAAAAATACACGAAGATCTACGTAATGCTAGAAGGCATGCCGCAATACATGCGCAAAACCGACAGTGGTTCTAAAGCGAAGCTCGATGAAGACAAAACACAAACAGTTCTTACAGTGAAGAGTTTGGCCTAAAAAGCTTTACCACAGTGATTGCGCGATGTATGTTTGTTAAATTCAAATATTAGCTACTTGCCTCTTTACCGACTTCATGAAACCAGAATGAGATGCTACTCTTGAAAGGTTAAACTTTTGCTCAGGTTTCGTCGTATAAGCCATTTGTTCATTATCATTGAAAACTGACTTTTTCACTGCTGTATCATTCTCACCAACTTTTAAGTCTGACTGTGATTCTTGCTAACCGTGTTAGAATGTTTGACCTCTGAACGAAATGGTAGAACGACAGAAATAGTTCATGCAAAAAATAACTTACTCTTTTATATAAATTAAAGCAGTATATGCACTTACAGGTCTACTAAACTGGGGAGCTCATTAAAGCAGTCTTTTCCAAGATTCTCTATTCTGTTCGTTTGAAGCCATCTGCAGAGGAGCAATATGGATAACGAAGCTATTAAATAGAACCCTGATACTGAGATGATATTATTACATACAAATTTACTCTTACGATTTCTGAGAATACTTACAGTGCACGAAGACGGTCCAGTTTGGGAAAAGTTGGTAAGAACACTATTTGATTACCATACAAGTACCTGTAATAATTGAGTAAAACAAAACACATAATTACTACACCATCTGCATTTCACAGAAATGGCTGATAACCTAAACAGGACACTTGAAACTGAAAGTTTCTAATTTCTAACTAGTTGAAAACGGGTTTCTAATAACCGCATTGCATAGCCAGACTTTAGTTTCTTTTACTCGATTTCGCATTTTGCTCTACTTTGAGTACTCCTTTATCTCTTATTTAAATGCGACTTCGGTGTAAAAGATACGGTAAAAAAAATTTTATCCACACTATGGCCTCAGTATTATTAACCGCTGCCTCTTTTATGACGTGATCATTCTTTTTTTCACATGATAGAAGTGTGAGTAATCTCCTGTGAAAGATATATGGTTAACAGTATGGGACAGTTCAGACGTTGTTCTTCTACCCTACTGACCGTGATTCTTAAGTCAAGTTCGACAAAAGCATGGTTGAAACACGACGTCTGAATCAAAGTTTTTAATTTGGTTCGGCAGGCGACTCTGGCACAGCAGTGATTCAAACGTCGCGCTTATACCGTGTGAACTAAATTCATAAATATTTCAAAAATGTGCATTTTCAATTTCGACTCTGGTAGAACGCCTCTGAATCAAAATCGTACTTCTCTCTTGCTCCTGTTGAACTCAATTGAATTATTGAGTTCGGCACGGCAGAAGCACCACGTGTGAACTGGGCCTCATTTCTTATTCATCAAATGAAGAGAGGTAAAAGTGGTTTAGAAACCCGATCCTGTTGCAACCCTATAACTATTATCACCTTTTTATATGATCAGCTACTTCAGAGAAAAGCTTAACTTTTTACGTGTCTTAGATAAAAAATTTAGCTCTATACTTACAATCCAATTAGGCTCACTAGTCCATTGAAGGCCCCGGGTTCAATAACACTGATTCTGTTGTTGTTTAGATCTCTGTCATTCGTCAAAACACGAATGAAGTAAAAAAAAAAGAGCTCTTAAAGATGATGGGTCAAATAAAGTCCCAAAACAACACCAAATAATCCAAACAAAAGGACTCAAACCACTAACAAAATTAAATAAGGGTGAAGAAAAAAATAAGAAAATAAGAAAAGAAGAAATTGCAGGTGACCAGAGGAGCCCGCAGTCCTAATCTCTATGTTGTTATTACGCAGGCTTGGCACGTATGTAGCCAGAATGAATGGAATGCAAAGAACGCAACTGATCACGTGCGTTTGTACCTTTTATCGCTTGCAATCTGATCAAGGGCCTTTTGACCTTCTATCACGTGAAAGTCACGCAAAGCACAGCGCTGGAGCAAGAGCGTTTTCCACTTCCGATCAACTTTTATGTTCTTTCTGTATTTTTTATATTTATTAACTTATTTCTAGGTGTTCCGAGATGTTTCGTGTTTTTGTTTTTAATTAGTAAATGAGCAAACTTACAAAGTATGAAGGAGTGTAAGCTTTCTAAATAAGTTGGCTCCTAAAAACGTAATGCGATTATTCTGAAGATACCTGCAACACAAAAATATGCCGTTTATTGGCGTGCAAAAAAAAAATTCTTAAATACGTATGAATAAATAACCAAAAGAATTAATTAATAGAAGTTGTTAAAAAATTTTAATATTATTTAACGAAACTTACAACGTCCTGAGATTCGTAAAGGAGTCTAGCCAGCCACTTGGTATTGAGGGAATTTCATTATTGCGTAATTCTCTGAAAAAAGAATTTGAACGTCAATAAAAATTTTGTAAAATCCAGTAGGTCTAACTAGGACTCATGTTAGAGTCATGGGAGCCATATATAAACGCATGAAAAACAGGCAGTACTAACAGTAAAAACCCGCGACTATAGGGACCTGCATTTCCCAAGTTAACCTAAGCAGGTTCTTACAGAAATGATAATTAGCATAAATTTAGGCTACGTAGTCTCTTAAATAGGTTCTTATTATCTGCAGAAAAAAGTACATTGAAGCTAAGAGTATTAAATGGAATATTCAGCTTGTTCCTTTTATAAAATCTGCATACCATTGCATTGCACTTGGAGTGATAAAAAAAGACAACTACATCTATGTCTCCAAAGAGGATTCTGGATGTTAATTTCTGTTATTTTCCCAAGTGTACAGAAGTTTTTTATTTTGACTTTAGAAAATAAGAACCTTTTTCAAATTTTAGGCTAAACCGGTTCTTTTATAGATGGACCCTAACTGGCAAATTTTAGCGTTACAGGTTCTTAAAAACCAGGTTCTTAGTCGCGGGTTTTTACTGTATACAATATGTAGTTATTATGTTTCATCCGTTCAGTTCGCATTTTCATCCTGGGACAGCAGAAAAGGCCATGTAGACAGGCTTTCACGAATCAGTTTTGCTTCGATCCGCCAATTAGACTCGACAAGGGCCCTCTTCGTCCACAGCCGGGCACGGTCTATGTGATTCAACAAGCTGGCGTTCCTCCTTATCATAATTAGTTAACTATTGCTTCTTACAAGATATTTGGGTTTTGCCTTTCCAGGGCTTTGGCAGGGAATAAAACCAGTTTGTTGTCTCGAAGTTTTCTGCAAGCAAAAAGAAAGGTAATATAGTAAATATTTCGTTCAAAACCAGAAAATTATCTATCGTATCAATTGTACGCTGAAGGCACTGATTTTGCTTATTTTGAACAAAATCTTACATCTGTCCATTAACTGTAACGCCTTTAAGTGAATCATCCTCCAGGCTTTGAATTTGATTGTTTGCAAGATCCCTAAAAGAGACATTGAAACACCAGTGGCCATTGAATCAGAGAATCATACATGTTATACATCATATACAGCTCATGCCCATACCATCGTATTTCCATCGTTTTAGCGTTTTCGTGAGGACAGACGAAAGCGATTTGAATAGTCTTCGTGTGGACACTTAGGACTGCCTTGTTACATACTACTTCAGACGACGACGACGACGATTACTACTAGTACTACGACTACTAATGATTATGAGTATCATCTGAAAAATTATGGAGATCAAGGAGGGTGTTAACACCCTTCCGCGATCTCCACAATTCGTCAGATGATACGGAAGACGAATTCAATACTGTTTTATTTATATATCATTCATTCAAAATAATTTCTAGTTTAAAAACAAGCTATAACATGCTTACCTCCGTCGATGAAAAGTTCATCTTCAATTGCCTGTTTATCGGCAAGTATATATGTTGATTTTGTTTCATTTATACTGGTGCAGTAAGCATAAATTGTCTACGATACTGATAGCGAATGTTAAGAACATTTCTGACTCGTTTTCTTGTTAACATTTTGATTCAAAACATAATTCAAGCCTTCTGCCTATTTCATCTATATAATTATATCATTTACGATTGGATTATTACCATTATGGGAGACAGTAAACATGATGTGTTCCCTAAAAAAAATTGTCATATTACACCCCTTCCACCCCATAACCGCCACCTCTCTACAACGGCCACTTTCGTCTCTCCCCAAGGTGGCCGTTATGGAGAAGCTCGACTGTACTTTCTTATTCTGATGTAACACTGAAGATTCTACTATGTCAGTTAAATACTAGATAATGTATGAACGTATCTCATTCTTACAGCTGTCCTCGTATTGTCGATCCACTGTCCCCAAACATCTTGACCGTGATGGCCTGGATAGCATTGCCATAAAGTTTTCTGTTATGTCAAACACAACTAAAAATCACACTAAAATTTGCGGGTTGGATTAACGCACCATTCGCCACCTTAAAAACGAGAAGGAAACTTGGCCAAGCTTACGTTCGCAAAAGCTTCTTCTTCTGTTCCTGGTGACAGGCAAAAAAAATAGGCAAATAGCTGGGCGTGCCCGGTAACAATCCCAAAAACAATTGCGAGACACATTTCGGCTCCAGTCTCCTGCTAGTTTCTAAACTGAGTGGCGAATGGTACACTTTGTTAAAAATAATTTCCTCGTTGCATGCCCCAAATGAAAGTGTCCGAAAGAGGAGAAAAGTTTACGATGAAGATAAAACCTGACTACAATTTTTCAATTCGTGCACTCCAGCCTAGCTACAGATAACTGAAAAGGTGTCAAAATGTCTGGAACTCAAGCGTAATCGAGAGCCGCAGGTAAGTAGTTTTACTGCAAAATTTTCAACATTTATAGACGTCATCTCTATAAATATGAATACAATTTAGTATTGTCTACACTGTTATATGAATACATTCAGTGTAGACTAGAAACGCTGGTGAAGTCGATTTTGACAGTAACGCTACAGTTTTGAACGGTCCAATTCCTGCTAGCTTTTCGGAATATCGCCTCCAGAAAAAAAGAGAAAAAATTGCACCGCCATAGAAGTGGTCTTTCGTTTGCCTTTGACCATCCTTCGTCTTTAGTAACTATCGACCAGTACTGCTTAATAAATTTCATTTAGTCGGAAATTAAGAGCATTCTGCAAGGATTTCACAATTCATTTTTTTACAGGAGGTTAAATCAACCATGTTTCAGTTCTACTAATACTTACAGATGCCTCGTGTTGATCCTTAGAAAAGCATTTTCCTCAATTGTTTGTATTTTGTTTTCTTGAAGCTCGCTTTAAAAAGAAGCGAACAATCAAACAATGAAGTAAACAAATAAAGACTAACCAGCAAACAAACCTAACTAGAAAAAAAGGAACAAAAGGAAATTAGAAGACGATTAACGTTTGGTCTCAAACTCCGTTTTCTCCCGAAACACTTTGTCATTAGCCTACGAAAAAACTCTGCTCCTCCTCCCCCCTCCCCCCCCACTAAGAGCTGCAGGAGCTTCAGGCATTAATGGAATCCATCTTACCGTAATAAGGAAGGAAGCTTTACTCACATATCATTGGAAACGAAGACATCTCTGAAAGACTCCGGTGCTATCTTCGTCAGTTTCAAGTTCTTAAGGTCGCTGAGTATGTAAAGAGCAACAAGCGAATATCACCTACTCAGTAAAATCAAAACTTTGGGTATTTGTCTCACTTTCTTCATTACTTACATCTGACAGGCTTTTACATCGTCGAAGGCACCACTACCAATACTCCGCAGTAAGTTCATGTCGGTTCCTCCAAATTGCCTTACGAAAAAAACACAAAATAAACATTTAAGGTGGCTGAACACAGTTTTGCGGGCGGTCAGCGGTAACTAGCGTTACGTCGAGTGTTTTGAACTAGACAAACAAACATGGCGGCGAAAAAAGCAATGTACACAGAAGACGATTTCTCAAAATCTACTCATTAAAATTTTGTGATCTTTGGCAGAATTTTTACTTTAATCGTATTTTCAATAATGAGAACTTTAAAATGGAAGTTGAACAGACTATTTTTGTGATACATTTAATAATATTCAGAACAGTTCAATTATATTATTGATTATCTAAAACCCCGTTTGTAAAAATTTGGTCAAATAAGTTTCAAATGGTAAAATTAATTATAGTAAGCTGTGTGCAAGTTTGTAGGAAAATCTAATCTCGGGTAAGGGAAACGCACCATTGGTGACGTCTCTTCCGAGCAGCTGCTACATGATAATGTGTTACCTACGGGATAGCGATTTATCCAGCGGATAGCGCTATCCACCTTTTGAACAACTGGGGCCAGATTGAAAGCTGATTTTGACCACACATAGATATACACACATTTAAGGTTGGCAACACAACCGGGCCCTAAATCTCCTACTCTTTACGAGCAAAGGTGTAGGTTCGTTATAGTCCGAATAAGAACAGTGAAAGAGCTGCCTTGGTTTTCCGCCCTTTCCCAAGAAGAGCCTATTTAAGAATCTAAATAGCCGAAATTTGTGCTAATTACCATTTATGTAAGACCCTGTTTAGGCTAATTCTGGAAAATGTAGGTTCTGAGTCGTGAGTTTTGACTGTACTTGTGATCCTTTTGGCAATAGCCCACGTTCGATACTGAGTATTACGGAACTTAAGCAGCGTCGTTTTTCAGCGACGCCCATCAAACGGAAGTAAGGCCTTCTGCCTTGACGCTAACAAATTTGTACTGATAAGTTTCCTTTCTCTCACAAAGACGATTTACTCGAGAGTTTCAACCAAACCACTGCCCACTGATGCGAAAAGTCCGCCTCTCAAAAACGCTGTTGCGTAAGCTCCCTATTAAAATTCTAACATGACTCCGAGGCTTTAGGGGCAGAATTGCAAATTTTTCACGACTCCATTGTCCCGAAATTCCCAGAAGAGACTTGAACACAAAAGAAAACCAATCCAAATATAGAAATATGACCAGAAAGCCTCAGAGGCCTGTTAGAATTTTAGTATATCGAACGTGGGCTATTGTTCAATTGTTTCTATACTCACAGTGTACACCGCCGGCCATCAAATCCCCTGAAGGCACCTCCGTCTATTGACACTATTTCATTGTTTTCAAACTTCCTACAACAATGCAATATGAGAAAGGAAAAAACTGTCGTCATCAGATAGCAGGAGCCCATAATCAGCGGCGAGCAACTTCCATGCGCTCGTGTCACGGCGTTTCACGGACCAGTTTATCTTTTAAATTCTAAAAACCAGTCAGAAAAAACCTACACACCTAAAAATGATATATATTTTTTGCCTTTAAATAACGTTTAGTCTTCCTTTTTGATATCTTATGCTTTGGACGCGCTAACACGGTGGAGATTCTATTTTCGCGGAAAAGAGAGCCCTACGCGGGGACTAAAAAGCATGATCAATAGCTATTTAGTTTATGGAAGTTCTCTAAGGCGCATTGTGATAAAATGACTGATCATTAGGACCACTAGTTTAACTACCGCCAGCTCAGCCGATATGGCCGGGAAGAAAAAATTTGGCCTTTTATCGCGACGCGCCTCCTGGCCTTTTAGTGTAATAACATAGAGGATATTACACGGTGGCGCGAAGATATGAATTTTATTTTCGAGTGGCAAAACAACATTTTACGAACGAGCGCAGCGAGTGAGTAAAATATTGTTTTTGCCACTCGAAAATAAAATTCATATCTTCAAGCCGCCGTGTAATGTTCTTTTTATCATATAGACAAAAAGACATCGATAAAATAATAGATTTTTATTCGCCAAAAAGTAGTTGCGACGGCTCAAATTTACAGTACTTAAGCAATATAAGACATCTTTTACAACAATCTAGAGAAATAACACTGAGCTGAATAGGGTTCTACAATGACAAAATATAAGCAAAGCTTTGAAAAATGTGTAAGTAAGCTTTGAATCATAGTTAAATCATAACAGTGATAATTTACCGAATCCTAGTCATAAGGTGGCAAAAAAGTTTTCAATAGATGTGAACAAAATGTGAAAAAAGGAATGAAAAAAGGCCAAAGAACGGTTTCTTGGCTTTCATCGCTACTATCAATAACAATTCTCCGTCTTTTAAACTGATGTGTTTTCTCAAAATCGCTGCCTTTTGGATTCTGCGAATTTGTGAAAATGTTCACCGTTCCTACCTGGCACTGGTAAAGAAAGGGCAAAGTTATTCCTGCACTTGTGCTGGGTTGAACTGTAGATACCGATGTAAATTCATCTACTGTTACTTTTGGCGAAGACGAAGTAAAAACAGAAGTAGAAGATTCCCCTCTCCTGGATAATACTGTAGAGATGTGCTGCTGTCTTCTGTCAGAAATAGCGGAGTAGTTATTCAGTGAATTGACGTTTTTGTGTCCAGTTATTTGCACAATTTCGTTCAGTGGAATATTATTATCCACAAGTTCCTGGACTAGATGCTTTCTTGTGCTGTGGTTGACCAATTTCTTGTCTGAATGAACTTGGGAGGCCGCTAACATGTTTTTCACCATAGATCTAAGTGAATTTACCCCCAGTGGAGCTGCCTTGAACCATTTCTTCCCAGCCTTCGGAACTTCTGTGTTGACAGCAAGATAAAACGGAGAGTCGTCTGCCATCATTTCTGGTGGTCTATGTTGCTTACAGGCCAAATAGGCTGTGACAGGACAGCGATCATTATTGTCAAGGTTTTCGAACATCTTTGGCTTGCTTTCTCTGACATTTGTTGTGTTTTAACCAGTTCTCGTTTTTGTTTGGCGCTCAGTGGAAAACTTCACGTAACGAAGCCCGTCGGCATTAGTTTTCAGCTCCAAATCTCCCCAGCAAAGATCTCGTTGCTCTTGTCCAGGCCTCATGCCGAAATAGATACAATTGTTCATCCAAACTGTATTCAGAAGTGCTCGTGGCGTTTTCTTTCCGAGCACTCCTACCCGGTAGAATTCCTCTATTTCTTCATCTGTTAGTGCATCGGCACTATTGGGGTTGTTTCCCTTTCCTATGGCCTTATGTTGTTTCTGCTTCTTTTTCAGGATATCTTGAACCTCACAGAATTTTTTGTCGTAGTCAAAAGGGAAAATTTGCATCCTTTTTTACGGAGGTAGCGTCAACACTTTGCAAAAACCCTCTTAGAGAAGATGGTTCATATTCCTCGCCATTTTTCTTTCTTACACCGAGTACAAACTTCTTTGCCAACTGTTGGAGCTCGGCGGCTGGAATATTTTCTATGTTTCTCTCTTCTTCCTCGCTGTTAAGAAACTCGTTAAATAATTTTAGATCAGACACAGTTTTCTTCTTCGTATTGGCATTTTCTTGGTCTTCGGTAAACGATGCATTTTCCTCTTCAGTAAACTTGACGAATCTTTTGCTCGCCATTTTCATTCACGGGAATGTTTGGCAGCGTTTGCAAGACGCCTACAAATTTCGGAGGGAAATTACCGAAATTACGTCATCGATGAACTCACGTGTGAGATTATGGAAAATAAACCACTCGGGTCCCGGATGTAGTTTTTATGAATTTTACGAGTGGTATATTTTCCAGTAAAACACTCATGTCTATATAATAAATTGCTTTTACCCTTCATGCCCTAAGAGTAATCATCAAATTTCTCCTTGTAATATCAAAGCTGTACACATCACATTGGTGATGAGAATAAAGCTCATGATCACACAAGATGAATCTAATTTATACTTAAACGAATCCTCCCCCCTACTTCTATAGGAAATGTATAGGGACAACAAATGAGAATTTGAATTTTGATATTAGGGTTTAGAAGGTAATTGAAAAACAGGCTTTAATTTCAAACTAAGAGAAATAAATGTATTGAATACTATGAACTTACCATATCGTCCCTTTATCGTTAGGCCCGCATCCACCCGAGACACACCTCACATTGACAAAAGTTCCATTGGCAATCGATGTTATTCTGTTATTCGAAAAGTTTCTTAAAAAAAATTAAACTTGTTATTTTCTCACGGACTAGTAAAAATTTATAGCAAGATATAAACAGAATGTTGTTTTGTTTATCTAAGGAAATTTTAGCAGAAGTTGCTAGGTTACAAGTATGACCTGAAATACAATCTTACTCACATAATATTCATTTGCTTGTTGCTGAAATCGCCACCGTTCGGTAGAGACGTAAGCTGGTTGTATTGCAGTTTCCTAATTGCATAGTAAACAAGCTGGTATTAGCCGCAATTTGAGCATTATCGGCGACCCAGGGTAGTGAAACGGGACTGGGAATTAACGATCAAAAACAAGCGAAATCTTAGCAGGCAAAGCTTACTTAGCAGGGTTCGTATTCTTTTGAGCTCTTCAAAATCAATGATGACGTCCCATGACTTTTTCCATGAAATTTACCAATTTTTCCTTGCCCTTAGGTCTAGCTTTCGCTTATAAAAATTTCCCAAATGATCCTTGTTTTAGTCCCATAAATCTTTTTATCTTTTTTTAAAAAAGTATAATCCCAGTTAGTAACATGGAGTTTGTTGTTGGTTCACCTCTGTGCTTCAACAGAAATTTCTCTGAGTTATGCGGTTTTTCCCTCTCCTCAAAACTAAAACATTTCAAATTGCTATTCGATTAGGAGTATATAACAAGATCATTATCTATTTGTTTATTTATTGATTTATTAACTGGTTTTAGTTTATTTATGATGATGGTAAAGTGCATATATTTACTCATAATGAAAATTCAGGGCACTTACAAATTACCAAAGCGTTGAACTCCGGCAAACGTTCCATCTTCAATAAACGCAATCTCATTGTTATCTAAATTTCTGTTTGCAAAGACAACAGAGTAGTGCAGTATAAATGAACATGCTAAAAGATGGGTCGCCTTGAATGGGCAATGCCAAGGCAGAAAATTGTGAACTATAAACAAATGACTAACTAACTTAATTTTTTAAAACTTAATTTGTAGTCATCTTTCTTTAGAGCGGTTTGTGTTTGATCTTGAAATAATTACGCCGAAGAATCAATGCGTTAGACTACTGAGTGGTTCGGGGAAAACACTGACGCATTGCCAGCTGTACAACTTGGGACAGCAGAAACTGGGCTGCCCATAGGAGAATCAAACGACGCTTTTTACAATCTAATGGTTTACATTGGCTTCAATACGACGACTTCATGTTTTGATCTATTTAAAAGGGCACTAGGACATTTTTGCTTTAGGTCAATTCTGTGTTGAAGACATTACTTCGTGCTTTTACCCATCAAAAATGCTCAGTAAGAATTATGAAGAAGATATCCAACTTATTTTATCAGGGAGCACTAACCATAGATTATAATTTTTTGGTATAGGTATAGTTGGGACAACTTTTTCAAGTTTCAATCCCTGTCCATCCTTGCCAACCGTTGCCACAGATGACAGGAAACAGGTTTAATGTCTTAATGTAGTCTTAAATAACTTAACTGACTGATTTTTTCTTTGGGATTCGATTGACCCGAAGAGAAGTTTTTGATTTTTAAAACGACAGCAAGTAGTGTCACGTTAAACTAAGAACGAACACTTGCGGAAGCCATTTATTATTCCGTCCCTCTATTTTGGCTCTTGGAATTAGCCTAACATAGTCGCACTGTATTTAAGAGAGTGATAAACTCAGAACTAAGAACTGAGAATTGAAATGCAAAGGTCAAAAGGTTCTTTTGCGTTTTAAGTGAAACAAATAAATGTGATTGAACCACAGAGAAGCTTCCTGAGAACTTACAGTGTTGCCACGTTAGCAAGGTCGCGAAAAGAAATCTTCAGTATTCGCCCAATCTTGTTTTCACCAAGGTCACTGCGAACAGTAAATGATGTAAAGAAAATCAAATTCTCGTAAAATGTACAACTTTTGTCTCAAAATTTGTTGTTTGCCCTCATCCAAATTTTTTCATAAACATAAAAATTTCTTACGAACAAGTGGGTAGGGAACAAGATGTATTATGGGAGATGTACAAAAGGCTACTTCGTGATCATTTGCTCTAAACATGATAACCGCGTAGGTTAAACACTGTCAACAACAGTCCTATTAGCAGTCATCTGTACTATGCTCACTTCGTTATATTGAGCTTCCATCATTGCAATACACTTTAATTTTTTTGGCGAAATACTTACAGCCATGATAAGCTTATAAGTCCATGGAAGGCTGTATCAGGAATAGTTCGTATCTGATTTCTCCTTAAACCTCTAAAAGGAAACGATGTGTTTCATCAAAAAAAAAAAAAAAAAGAAAGAAAAAAAATAATACCACACAATTATTTAAGGTGGCGCATCGATAAGCCTCAATATATAATACTTTTTAAAATGAAGTTCAAGTGCGCTAAACAAAATTTGCTTCTTCCAATATTCCGGCTAGTAAGACTCCGTTTACATGAATCCGGACAAAATTTTTTGAACGGTCAAATTTTACCCTTACAAACTGTGTTACACTACTGTTTTCTCGAGTCAGTACAAATTTTTGCAAGTGTCAGCATTGGAATGGCTTTATTTTAATCAAAGGCGCGTAACAAGACCCTTACCGCGCAAAATGTTCAAAAACGCGCACGGTTCAGGTGTTTATACGAGTCCGCGTAAAAGTGGAACAGTGCAGATAAAAAAAAAAATTGACCTACCTCTGATCGGGTCAAAAACTTGCCCGGTTCCCGCGTCCCGTGTAAACGAAAGGCGGATCCGTGGAAGCCTTTTTGTTCGTTTAAAATTTGCCCGGAACCGTGTTAACAGGGTCTAAATCAATACAACCACCTGATGGAGACCAGCACTACGTGTTTGTAAGGAGACAATATTCGAGCCTGTCGTACACATACCACATTGCAAATAAATTTTGATCTTAAAATGTGATTCTTGTTACTTACAGTTGTGTTAACTTAGTCAAGTTCGTGAACTGATTCTCGTGCTTAAAGGTGAATCGATTTCCCTCCATGTGGCTGAAACATAGTTCATTATATTTTTGTCATTTTCAAAAAAAATTCAAAATAATTTTGAATGGACATCTTTAACAGAGTGAGTCATCAAGTGAAGGGGCTACTTTCAATTTACCACCGTAAAAAGTACTTCAAGTCTTTTTGCAACGGTAAATTTTATCAACCCAATTTCACTGTATAACTTAAGATATTTCAAGCTTTAAAGTGCATAATCATAATTATAACAAAATTCTCAAATCTGATTGGCTATCAACTATTCTAATTTCAGTAGAATGAGACAGTACGCGTCATACCAAAGTAAAAGGGAGCTTTAGCAACGATGACGACGATGGCTACGAGAACGTAAAAAAAGCATTAGCTTTGATGAGCAAAAAAAAATTTCGCACATGCAGTACTTTTTTTCGGTCCATTACCTTGCCGTCCCTGTTAACCTGGACGTCAAATTTCTTTATGCGGTGTTTTGTGGAGGACGTACAGACACATGCAAACAGGAATGTGTCTTTCTTTTTCTAAACTTGGGTGAGGACCCAAGAATTCAACTACAGGAAAATTCACCAACACTTAGCACTTTAAGCGGGTTGGAGTAAACGCGACACAGTTTTAATGAAGACGTTTTCGCTGCCGTCGCCATCGTCTGCAACGTGATTTTGAATTTACGCAAAAGGACGGGAAAGGAAAGAAGACGGCAAACCTTGTGTGACAAACGTGAAAATAATTGCGCTCCGCCAAACTTCATCCTCCTTAAAACGGGTCTTTTGTAAAAGACAGGAGACATAAATATTAAGTGAAGATCACAACAAAACACGCAGGCAAAATTCCTGTCACGTTTGTCACACACACAAACACAAGCTTTTAACCGTCCTCTTCTTTCTACCGGCTCGCCAATAAGACAGTGGTACTTTTAACTTGGTCTTGTTTCACGTCTAACAATACCTCGTGAAGTCTTGCGTTATCTCACAGAAATGTCTTTCTTAAATTTTGTTTTAATTTTGATTAATCGTTAACAGAACCTCGTGTTGTCATAGTCATCTAGTATCTAATCACTCGTTTGATTGCAAACCGAACTGGATCAACTGGACTCCGCCCAGTACTGTTACCATTCTATACTGTTAACTTCATATTTTTTGACGACTTACATGTGCTGTATATTTTCATGAAAGGCACCATTTTCTATCGTTACAATTTTGTTGTATGGCATATGACTGCAAGAAAACACAAATGTCGTTCATTTTTTAGAACAAATTTAGAGAAGACATAAATGGCTTCAGAAAAGCAAACGTATCCAACAGAGACTCATGTACTTACAGGTATCTTAACGTGTCCAGCTCAGAAAACGTTCCCCTAAGAATGTAAGTGAAGCTATTGCCCCTCACGTCTCTACAAAGGTGGAGGGAAATAACACGGTTATTTCTGAGATCAGAGATGTATGGGAAAACGAACCTACAATAATCGATTAAAGAAAATCAGCCTTGGAGATGTTATTGGTGAAATCGATACACATTTTGAGACTGCTGAAAAATCTCGCTTTAACAAGCTTCTGTTACTGAGAAATATGCCCTAAAGTAACCAGTAAAAGATTTGAAGGTTTAAAATGTCATACTGTCACCTTACAGATATCAAGGAAAACATAAGAGTTTTTTCTTAAATTTCGTCATTCAGTGCCATCCTACAACAAAGACCGTTGAGACATTTTGGAGTTCCTTATTGTACACTTTTCCTTGTCTACAGCCTCCATTAAATGGGCACATTTCCAAAGCACGAGTGATTTACTTTGCAAAGCGTAAGAGAGGGGTGAGGTAGTGGTGTGGGAATCGAGGAAATGTACCAATAAGTTAACTAAGGTTGAAACCTGATGGGACAAATATCGTTCTGCTATTTGGGTGTATGCCCTTGACTCCTCTGCTAACCTGGGACTAGACTCCATAGTGGGGGAAATGTTGAAAAAAATATCTAAACAATTTAAATAAATAAATAAATAAATAAAATGACAATCAAAAAATCGTCAAGCGAAGTTTTTTGCTTTAGTTTTTCACCCACTGAGGACCCTGATCCTAAGCTACTCCTCTCCACCATGTGTTTTTGGAGGCATTGTGTTCACAAATAAACGTGAGATTTTCAACTCGGTGAAGTAACTGATGACAAGGAGAATCAAGGAGACGTATCGTCCTTACAATGTGTTCACTGATGGAATTCTGCTTTTCCCTTGAAGTGCAGTGGGAACATAATGAAATTTGTTCCAGTCAAGATGCCTGCAAAGGTCAATTATCACATGTTATTACCTACAATTTACTACCATAACGGACCACTAAAAGGCTGTAGAAAAACCTGTTTTCACTGGATGTAAATGAGAATGATATGGAACCATCTTCTTTCATTTTATTGAGCACTGGCCTGCCGAGTTGGTATAAGCACGAACTTGCCTTAGAGCCTATATGAGGTACCTCCCTACCTAATTCCGGCCACAACCTATGAAAAATAGATACTAGGGATTCTCGCTGCAAACGATCTTCTAATGTTTTCGTTGTATCTTTTTATTACGACCCACAGCATCAAATATTTTCAAATGGATATACTATAATTGCTATTGTTGTTGCTGTGAGGGGGGCTATTTTTTCGTCCTTATCTAAAAAGACTTCAATATCAACCCTCAGCGTTGGTTCAGCCGGTAGGAATCGAGCCCGGAACTACCGCAGCAAGGTCTGATGCTCAAAAACAAAACGAACCGTTTCTGGTTCAAAGTGCTCCAACGATTGGAAATAAGAGAAGATTTGGCAAAACACCTTACCATCGGTAGACGACGGGTATTCCAATGTGCACAATGATTGGTTGCTAAGGCGATTATAAAAAATGACACGCCGTTTGATACAACTGTCATTTACTTACAGCACTGAAAGCTTTGTCAGATTCCGGAATGTCTCTGCGTGGACGGAGGAATTCTGGAGTTTGTTTGCACTGAGAAATCTGAAAGGTAACAGAAGCATTTTTGGTGACTTGGTTTATTTAGCAATTATTGGATGAGGCTGAGTAGGATGTGAAGAATTATGCAAGATCGAAGGCCGAGGTGGATAGCAGCCTCCGAGATTTGCATAATTCTTCACATCGCTCTCTGGTTACCTCCTCGTAGCCTTTCGTCAAAATTTAGCCTATTACTTCGCCCAGTTTCAGGATATATAACAATTATTCACCGAAGTGGAGGTGGCTAGTCCTGGATATTTACCAAACTGCGAAGCAGTGAGGTAAATATCCACGACTAGCCACCGACACTATATACTAAAACAGTGAGATAACTGAGCACAAAAATGATGATTCTTAACTGAAATATACTGTTGCCAACGATTACAATTTTGGCGCGAAATGACCGGGCGGCCGCGGCCGTCGCTTTTTCTTGCCGACAATTAAAACTTTTGAAGGCATTTGTTTAGCTCTTGCGGGGAAATTTCTTCAAAAGGAGTTGTGAATTCTTTTTGTATTTAAAATCATTGTATAAAAAAATATCATTAAATTTAGTTTTAAGCTTTTTTATGAACAACTCAACTAAATAAAGTAACGCACCGGTTTGATCGATAAATTCGTGTCAAAAAGACAAAGCTTTACCTGTTAAATCTTCCAATCCGAACTTCGTCACCTTCTTCGTGTATTTCGGAAACAGCTTGCTTGATTAGTTGTGAAATTTCTTTGTTTGTTTACGGCAGCAAACCGGGAAGGCATTTTGCTCGCAACTTACGCGAGTTTGGCGTCGCTCGCTCGGAGGAACTGGAGGTGAATCAGTGAATAGTGCAGGATATTTACTGATTGAGTAGCCAATAAGAGCGCGCGAAAATCACTATCCACTGTTTTAGTATATACTAAAAACAGATGCTTTATCTTGCAGATGCGCCTCAAAAGCTGAGAACATCCATCGAGCAAGATGTTTTATATATCCTTACATTTAATATTTTTCATCAGTTCTTTTATTAAGTCAGAAATTCAGCTTTTTATTTGGGCGTGGCCCAAATAGAGTAATGGAAACGGCTTGTTTTGACGCAAATGTGCAATAGGCACGCAATACGTGCTAACGTAAACAAGGCAAGTAAACAAGCGAAGCGAGGCGAATGTCTCCCGTGCGAACATCTTGTACAAGGTAAGAGGCATGTGGGAAAGAAAGCTCTGCTTGCACACGGCACTTAATCGCACTTTTACGATCTCAAAAGTTAATCTGAATCTTCAGTATTTTTGCCTCATCGAAATTTGGAAGTCTGAAGTCGAGGGATGAAATTTGGAATATTAACGTCGGGTTTTGGTCACAATAAGATCACAAGCAACGAACCTTGAAACTTAGAAACACAAAAAACGGATCGAAATCCACCAATCACAAATCATAAACAATGGCTTTTGAACCCGTTGAAGAAAACTTTCGTTTCCTAAGAGGTCCGCTAAGATGATTGACGTCTGACATTTTTTTGACGAGAGGATCGAAATGCACCAATCAGAGAAATACAGTTTTAATTGCATGTTTCCCAAGAGGCCATCTGAATTTGCTGTCCATTTTTTGTGATTGGTCGATTTTGTTAGGTCGAGTGGATAATCCAATGAGGGACGAAATTTTTCGAAGCAACAGTGGGAGTCAGTTTGGATAACATTTGGCCGCGGCGTTTCGAGGAACGTGTTAATATATTGTTCAATCATGTTATCCCGAGTTAAACTTACAAATGCACACACTGTTCGCGGTAGGCCCACACTAAAAAATAACACTGAGTGTTTTCGGAATGGGCTGGTCCGCGAACTCAAAGAAAAACAACGGAAATTATCAAGACATTCAATGACATCAAAGACTCATGGACCCCATAGACGTAATAACAAACCGGAATATCGGGAGTGTACGTGTAAAATGAATAAGATAAGATTTTGAATAGAGGAATGTCGAACAAGTTTGAGAGTCGCAAGATTTGTGTAGCTGGTTATCAGTGTGACAATAGTGATTTTGATTTTTGCATTGCGGAACACAGCGAGTTGCCTGTGATAAAAATCTGTTCCGATGAAGGAAGAGACAATTGTCAACAATTGAAACCAAAAGGGACTGAGGCTTCCTTTGGAACTACTGTGATAACTGCAACAATTATTTTTATTATTTCATTTTTGTTTAGCAGGGTGACGGTTAATTTACTTGTTTTTGTATTGCGTGTTGTGTTTTTTCATACGATGCTGTGCGTCGGGATTTTGCATTATCAGCAAGTTTTGTGTTAGTGTTTTGATGGCAGCGAGGTGACGACAAGAGAAGGTCATGAGCTAGTTGTACAGAAGGAAAATTGTGTTGTGGAGGAAATAAAAAAAGTTGAATTGAGATCTCGTCGTAGGAAATTTATTTATAACAGAACTTACAATTTCATTGGTTTAAATCAGGTTAGTCCATTATAGTTTCGGCATGACAAATTACCATAAAATGGAGATTGTAATTCGAAACTCGCGTTGTTTTCAAAATTTGCATAAATCGGCCGCTGCAAAGAAATATTTAGGTTACACGCGCTTCGAAATACTGTACCTTCAGAGCGGCATAGCTTTTACTTGTTGTGCTATATCTTTCAAAACTATCGATCGATTCTAGCGCAAAACTCTCAAAGCAGTGGTTTAAATGTTAAAGCCCGTGGCTGGTTGAAATCGTCTCTTGTTTGTTTTCAAACGATTTTAGGATGGATCGAATCGACTTTGGATCGATTATCATTTTATCAGCTTGTGGTATGAATGAAACCTTTTTCTTCTCGATAAAGTTCACTCAACAAATTTAGAAAGATTTACTTGACTTTTCATATGTGGAACGAACTGACTTTTTTGTGGAACGAACTGACTATTTTATGGAACGATCTGACTATTAGTTCTACTATTGATTGGAACGATCTGACTTGGAACGATGTCAACCATCTGACCATGGAACAAAATGACCGGTTACCGTCATGCCCCTAGCAGACTACAAATGAACAAATTAAAATCTTTGTTACAGAAAACACGGAAAGTGACACTTTTTGTGTGGAAGAGTATTCGGAAAAATACACCGTTGTCGTCCGAAATTCATTGTTACGTTAAAAGTAGAAAAGGTTTACACTTAAACAGGCACAGAAGTAACAGTAACAGTGTAAGGTTTTTACTTAAGGAGCAACTCCAAAACTAGTTCGTAAACGAGGGAAGGTGTATCTGTCGTCCAAGCATCAGAGCACAGGCGATTTAGGTGGAATCAGATATCCAAATAGGCTTCTAAGTAAGAATTTGCCCCTCTGTACATGTAATTATCCATTTTATGGTGCTTAAAACAGTTTGAATCACCGGGTTAATTTTGGCCAGTTTAAGCTTTGTACTGATATAGAGAAGAATCCAGGACCTTCAGTTTAACACTCTTGGTACTGAACTACAACTCATTCATTTTAACGGTGGCAATTATTGGTGTTGGTATCTACATCACTGAGGCTGGGGGATATAATGTATTTGATTCTCATGCTAGAGATATGTATCATAACAGTCATAGTGAAGGGACATGTGTATTGTTGGAAATACCATCCATGCATAAATTAGTGCAATATTTTTAGACTCTACATAGGAATGAGGATATATATGAACTTAAAGGTGTACATATTGCCACCTTTGAACCTCATCTTTTCTCAAGCAATGTTGAAAATTGTAGTATATCAAATTTTAATAGTTACCAATGTTCCTACAGTTAACAGTGCTGCCCTATAGCAGTTTATGCAATGTGATACTCTCTTATTAATCCTTGTGGATACTGGACTTAAGGAACTTTATTTGCCCTTGTTAGTAACCGGAATACACTGTACAAAGTTATGGGTGTGAAAACAGATCTGTCAGTATCAGTGGAGCTGAGATAAACCTTACTCTCCGGGCTGTAACCACTTTATGTCCTATGTTGCAATTTGGCTCCAAGCATGTCTGCATTGAAGATGTGCATATTTTCAAACATTGTCGTGAAATGACACTATTTTTGTTGTGGATTGGGAGATACTGTATAAGCTGTGTGGTTCAGCAAACAAGTGGAGTAAAGGATTTGTCTTCTCTGGTAAGATATGATTACAGTTCTTTAGCTGCAATAAGGCATGTTCAAAGTATCACACCCGTAGTACGACCACGCCCAAATATACGCTTACACAGCGTCTTGTTCGTCTTGGGATATAGCCCAAGCCGTATCGTTTCCAATCACATATACCATCGAATCGATGGTATATTCCTCGCATCTTCCATATAAGGAAGCGCCAGTTGGTTATGAAGAATTAAAAGCCAATCAGAAAAATTTTAAATTAATAATAATCCACCTTGTAAATAAATGGAAATTGAAGTTTAACTTACAGCTCTTTTAGATTGCTTAACATCCAAAGATCTTCCTCTCCCATTCCCTTGATTCGATTTGAATGCAGGAATCTATCGTAAAATATCTCAGAATAAAACTAGTTAGGGAAAATATGAAAAAATCAAATTCAGTGCAAAAGAAACAGCTAAAGTAGCTTATGAGACGCACTATACCGCAACACTCACAGTTTCTCGAGGTTTCTCGTCTTTTCGAATGGTTTGTAGTTCTTTTGTAATTCACTAAAAGAAATTATATTAACATGTGTCATACACTCATTTTTTGAATGACAGTCTGGCCTCTAAGAACAATAAGAATAAGGAGGAAGTTGAAGTAAAAATATCTGAAAACACAACTTACCCATGGAGATTTTCCAGGTCCGGTGGAAAGTCGCCCTTATCATAACTCATCAGTGATTCAATTTCATTGCTTTCGATATGCCTGTGAGAAATACCATGACACAACATTGTCCCATAGTAAAAGTCACTTTTGAAGGAGAAACATTAGTTTTTGCTAATGATGCTAACCAATCATTTAATTCAAGACTCACAGTTAAAGATATAACCTGCGAGTAAGCTTTCCGGGGCGCTCTGGCGGTGGGGCGGGAAAGGAAAGAGACCTTGCAAAACTACTTCTCTGGAATTTGAATGTTTGCATCGAGAAAATCGATGCGAAATGCTGATTGGCGAGGATGACATTACTAATGACGTCATTACCTTTGGCACGTGTTTTTCAATGTTTGTTTACATTCGCACTCGTTACTGTTTCGTGCCGATTGGCGGAAATCTGAGAGCTCAGTGGACGGGGAGCCACAGGGGAATTGGAGGTTGAATTGAAATTCCAAAGACGTAGTTACAAGCTCTCTTTCCTCTTCCCGCCCCGCCGCTAGAGCGCCTCGGAGAGCTTGCTTGCAGACTACTAAGGTTACCGCGGATTTCAGTGAAGCACTTACAGAAATTTTAAAGCAGGCCTCTCCTCATAGGACAATGATGGATGTGGGAAAGTCCTCAATCCGTTATCGTTCAACCACCTGTAGGATATAAATGTTTACTTTCTATCTTTTGACTGGCAATAAAACACACAATGTCTTCTAAATTGGGCCGGTTGTGAATTCCCTTTCGACTCCTTAGCAAAGTGGTTTAACCTTCGGAAAGCGCCTCTCCTCAAACTGACAAGATTTGGTTGTCGCTTACGAGTCTGTTACGAAAGGTGCCAACCTTATTGTTTCAATCTTATTGTTTGAAAAATTTAGATAAGGTTATTTAAGAAATATGGTCGCAAATGTGTGGAGGTTGGACCAACACCATGACGTAATCGCTTTCAAAAACCTTCGTTTCCATCCATCTACAAGAGTACAGTAAAACGGTGTTTTCAAAAATCTGCACTCTGGAGAGCGTCATTGAAAAGATGCGTTTTTCGGGGACCGTTTTCACCGGACCACGTGTGCACGTGTGGACAGTAGGCTAACTCGGAGAAAAAAATTTCCGTTTTCAAAGAATAACAACAACAACAACAAAGGGGCCAAAGTTTAGAGAGATAGTAGTACTTACAAATCTTCTAAAAGCGGAATTCTGACAAACGAGTTGAACATCACGTGGCGAGTTTTTGTTTTTTGTAACATAAGTACCCTGCAAGATAAAACAAAGATAAGATTTGCCATCTACCTATAGCCCGTCTCGTGAACAAAAGAAAGGTACTTACAAGAGACCAGGAAAGTGGTTCCTGGTCTATTGCATAATTATACACAGATCGAGCTAAAAATTAGAGAGGCTGTGTTTAATGTGATCACTAGTTTGTACTACAGTCAGACGCAGTTCCCTTTCAACATTGCCCATCGTAAAAAGAATTTCAGTACTAAATTGAATATATTCTTCTTCTCTCTAGTAATTCTCAGCAATTAACCTCTGGCTAATTCAGTTAAAAACACCAGTGGATTGTTCACCTATGTCGAAAAATCCTTCCTATATAGAGGGTAGGACTATGAAACTTACAGGCACTTAAGTTTGGGAAGGTCTTGAAACGCAGGACTGTATCCTTCTGCTGTGATGTTTTCTAGCTTGTTGCCAGTAAGATCTCTGGAAAAAGAAATCAAGAGAAAAACATGAAGAGCTGTTAGTCCTTGTGAGGATGATTGTGAAATTGATTTTGCGCTGATTGTCCAAACGCAAATCGTTGTCAAACAGGAAGCAATCTCCTAGCTCTTTTTTTAATAAATGAATATACTTGTCCTTACTCAATGTAATAATAATGTTTACACGGTCCGAAAAACCTCGATCAAAGCTTTGATCACCGAATCAGAAATCGAAGAAAAACGGAGGCCAAATGCCCCGGGAAAAAGGACTAGAAACAACAACGACAACAAGCTTTACTGACTTGGACCGTTTGGTTTCGTAAAAAGAAACCACATTTTTTGTAGGTGGTAAGAGTAGAGCACCAGTGCATTGGCCCAACACAACGCCAGGAATAAGTAGAATACTCAGAATGCAAACTAGGCATGAATTCTTACTTGATATCGAGTACGTTTTAATAACTTGCAACTTGTTCAATATTTTGCGGCCAATAGCTCTGGCGCGATGTTCGATTTGTGTCAAAGAATTGGTCCAGTTATGTTTATACAGTATCGGATAGGTTTTGGTGTCAGCATGAAAAGCTATTAGGTGATAGGGTGAACATAGCTTAACTTTGACTTTATATTTCTTTACACAAGCACACTGCACATGGAAAAGCATAGTTATCATTATAATGAACATCATGGAACTAAACTCACAAATGCAGCAACTCAGGTATATTGTAGAAAACCTTGGCGCCTATCAGCTCTATTTCATTGTCATGTAACTCCCTTTGAAAAGAAAAAATAATAAAAACCTTGAAATAAAGAATTTTCATGCAGAGAAGATCAGTCACAGTTCATTACGCATCTTATGCAGTTCAAAAATTCAGGCTTCCTGGTATTTGAACCCACCCCTGCGATACCGGTGCAGCGCTCTAACCGGTTTAGTTAGCAGGCCAACTGGGAGCTGGCAACAAAAGTATCGAGCATAATGAAAAACAATATCGAGCATGGTAAAAACAAAATACCTGAACACGGGCTACTATTGCACCATTAATCGGGGGGACTAATTTCAACTTCTTTATTACACACACAAATATATACACACTAGGATTATTTAGACATACACGAAGTGGTACTTACAAGACTTGTAAGTGACTTAAATGCTGAAATGCTTCTGAGGCTATGCTGTGAATTTTGTTGTTGCTCAAGTTTCTGCAATCATTATAATAATGTTAATAGTAAGACCAATCTTATAATTGTTAAGAATGGTAACGTAGGCAGAGTATACGTTCGAGTCAAGAGGTCGATTAGGCCAGAGGGGAGAGGAAATAGACAGTGTGGCTAGTTTATCACAGGTTGCCCACAGCCGTGGAGTGAGAGTGTGTGAAAGAGCGTTTTGCCCAGTTACGTAACCTGGCCAGGACTCCCTATCCTGACCAGTCGATCCGAAATTCAGCGCATAAGCAATGAGGCCACTGCGCCTCCAGTGAATTCCCTACTCCAGAAACCGTAAGGGGAATGGGTTTTCGGCAAACCGATTTCTAGTTTCCTTTGGGTGGAAAAGCGTTACTTATGGTTGGTTAATAGTTGCTTGAATACAATCGTCCAATCATGACAACCCCTTGTCCACCCAAACGATCACAGAGATCACTGCGCCATTGGAGAATTGTTAGACGAAAAATTAGGAAATAAAATTTCAAGCAGTACTTACAAATGCAAAAGTTGAGAGTCATTGCCAAAAAATGGTTTCAAGTTCGGAAAAGTGATTGATTCTATTTTATTATTGTCGACGGATCTAAAAAACACAGGGAAAAAGATGGTTATGACGCAGAATTTCATTGGACAATCCCAGCATTAGTGCATCCCCGATTACTGCTAGTGAATTACTGTTATTATCGCTGAATTGTTATTAAAGCATAATATTCTAAATGCATTTCTAGCCATTTCAGAAAACCTAAAATTTTCCTGATGTAGTATACCCCCAGATCTCTTAGTATGCCCACCGTTTCGGGTTTGAATTAGCCCCCAACCCCAACTCTGAAATCTGCATTGCGGCCTCTGTGCACTACGTAATTTGCTCCAATGTGAAGTTCCATCAACTAAGTTGATAAAGTAATTTGGCCACCATAGAGAAATTGAAGAGCTGACTTTTCGAGCCCAAGCCCTCCACCATTGCGTGGTAATCGAATCTTCAGCCCCTCCGCCTTACGGTGACCAAATAATTATCAATTTAGCTAATATAACAACATTTTTGTGTTTTACTCCATAACTACAAAAGAAGCACATTTTTTTATGGAATTTAAGTCCCAATATTCCCATGCAAATTCTTCAGACTGATCTCCACATACTTTCTTTAAAATTTAGTTGAGGGAATCTGATAAAAGATTAAAACATTTTCCCTTTGCCGATTTTCATAATCTCATAAACTCTCCTTTGACGTTGTATTGATAACGTTGAGAAAGTTGACGTTGGTCACTCATGGGGACTAAAATGGTTTAAGTTATTTGCTAATAAATTTTAAGATGATCACACAAGAATAGCCTTCATACTTACAAGTACGTCAAGGATTTGCAGTTGATAAAAGCTGACCCAGGGAACTTTTTTAACTTGTTCATGCTCAAAGCTCTGATTAAAAAGCAAGGTAACTCCATTAGAAAAACACTAAAAACATCATTGTAACCAACTAAATTTGATTATCCTCAACCAGAACTGTTGTCAGTTAATGGCGACAAAGTTGTTGCAACGCGCAAACCTAATTAATAATGATAATGATAAAAATAGTAACAATAATACCAGTACTGATAATAATAGTAGTAGTAACTAAAGAAAATAAAGATTTCTTACATGTACTTTAGATTCGGCAGATCAAACCACTTATCAGGAATCCATTCCAACTCATTGTCGATGAGAATTCTGAAAAAGAAGCAAACAATAACTGTCCAATATGGCCTAGAAACGGCTTTGGCATTTGCTTTGGCATTTGCACATACATCAATGCGCAATCAAAGAAAAGGAACGGAAGCCTTGCAAACTGATGTGAACGACATTTTATACGTCTTACTGTCTAAAATGGGGTATTGGTATGCCTTTACCGTTATTCCTTCAAAGTTATCACTCTGCGAATGAATAGCATTGATTTGAGAGGCGCCCCATGAACGGGCCTCAGCACCAGACAGGTTTGCAGGGGAATTTTTCTGTTAAATATTAGGTTTCCTATAATAAATGCACAGTTAGTCATCAGCAACATGCCTCTCGGACTTACATTTTAACAAGATTCTTTGGTAAAGCTGTATAGTTGTGACGCCAGAGCTTAATCTTGTTGTTGTCCAGATCTCTGTAAAAAAGGTAATTTATAACAACCAGCAGTTTAAGGGTTTGATAGAGCTCGAGCAGATAACACCATGACTAATCTTAAATTTCTTGGCTAAACGTTGCAGTTAGTTGTTTAATATTAGGGAGCTTAAGCAACCAGGACGGCAACGGCAACGAAAACGTACGTCACCTGAAAAGCGAATTCACGCTGTTTCAATCCTGTTACTCTTGTTCTATTTCATATAATTTGTTTAATGTTGAGGAATTTTTATTGAGTTTATTTGAAAGGACTGTAGTTAAGTTAAGAAAAAGAAAAAAAATGTCTTGTAATAACGTCATACGTGAAACTAGGAAGTTTCTCGTCGTAGTCGTGCAAAAACGGCAAAGAAATGTACAAAAAAGCGTAATGCGCGCCGTTCTCGATGCGGTCGCCGTCGTAAGGTTCCTCATGTACTTAGAGCTACGGCTTTAAGCTTACAGTTCTTGCAGAGCTGTGTTTGTGGACAGGTCAGGAAAGTCATCCAGTTCATTCATGGCAAGATTTCTATTAAAGAAAATGGTAAAAAGACAAAATTCAGTGATTCAAAGAAGCCATAATACGATGACTTTGCTGCGTTTACGTCAATATCCTATAATGTTTTTCGTTATCATTTTCAAAACGACTGTGCTTGAAAAGGTAAATGACAAAGACGATGAATCGACTGAAGACTATTCATTTTCGTCCACTCATGATTTATAACCGCTTACACTGTTTTTGCTTAGTTTTCAGCAAAAACACCAAAGGTAAAAAAAAATATTGTATTGAAAAGGTCAAATCCTCACATGCCTTCATCTGTTGATTTAACATTTATAAAATGTTTAATATTTCAGAAGGAACACTTACATTTTTTGTAATTGCGTCAAGTTGTGGAAAGCTTCCTCTTCGATGTCTTTAAGTTGTGACTTGAAAATCTTACTGCCACAAACAAGTTAGAATACTTTCAAATTACAGTTTCAATTCACATCGATTTAATCAGCAAATGAGTCGTTAGGACAAAAAATATAGTATTTGTCACCTCGAGAGTTCACCGATACATTATAATCTATCTGAAGTATAGCCAAGATCAGTTGTTGATGTCTACACTGTCTTCGGCGTAAATCACGGTGGGGCCAAACCACCCCTCAAATGTTGCATTTAGACTGTTTTTGGATTTTTTGGTAAGTCTTGCACCAAACTTTACAGGTAGCCTTCGAAAAGTAAGCTCATAAATTTACGCCGTTTTTTGACGTGTGATGTCAAATTTTGACGTCATAATCTATGACGTCACAAAAATGGTTGTGATCAAATTCGGAAATGTACAAAAGTAGCTATATCATGTGAAAGGGCTTTACATGGACAGTAAAATACTGAAAACACTATCTCGCTACGACAAATAGAACAAAAGTTATGACAGTTTAAAGACTATTTAGTTCCCCCCCCCGGAACCATACTTTTCTTCTAAATAAGACTGCTCCGATCTAATTTTTTCATTTTTGCCCCAAATAAAGTGATATTCTAGTAAAGTAAACCTTTCAACGCTCCAAAAAATCGTATCATTTTAGATTTTTGAATTTGGACTTTAAAACGCTGATCTAAACACAACAAAAATGGTCACGTGATTTTGGTATGACGTAAATAAACTGTTTTTGTTGTTCTAGCAGGTGTAAGCATCCTCTCACATACCCTTTTTCTTGTCTTTTAGCTTCGGGCAATAAAGAGTGTCAATGTAAAACTTCAATTTTTGTGCAAAAAGAACACTAAAGTACTTAAATTTATGATTTTTGCGAAAAGGGGGGAACTCTTTCCAGCCTGTGAATAATTACCAAATTCAAAACTTCATATCTCAGCAAGCTTTTAAGCTATATAAAAATTTTTTGCAACCTTCTTCTATGCTTGACGAGATCTTTTTAAAACGCGATAAAAAAGTGGAAGATTCAAAACTCTAAAATTTAATTATCAATGACGTCATCAATTATGACGTCACAATTTAACATGAATTGTTGTAGTGCACACCAATTTGATTGGCTCGTTCTTTTAGAATTAGCGGCCAAGTCTCGTACACAAAGAACAAATACAAGCAAAGTTATTGTGGATTGACCAAAAAACCCACGTTTTTGTCGCACATTCGAGGGGTGGTTTGGCCCCACCGTGAATTCAGAATCGATCGGGCTACACAGCAGTAACACGACGTTTCAAACGTCGCACTACTGCCGTGCTAAAGTCGAATTTAATTCGATCAATTGAGTTCGACACGGCAGTAGCACGACGTTTGAAACGGGCCTTAGCTATTTTTCCTCTCTTTATTTCCTTCTATAGTAAGCCATGTATAGTCCATGAAAAAAAAAAAAAAAAAAAAAATCGGCCAAAAGTTAAAAAGTCAGTTCTTACATCTGCGTTAAACTCTTTGGCAGCTGTCCACTTCTAACAATCTTGATTACTTTATTCCTTACTTCCCTGTAACAAAACAAAACCTAATTCATTGATTTACTAGCGTATTAGCTATATAGTACATAGTTATCTGCAGTAATTCTTTATCCTAATTGGCCAGCATTCAGAGAATTGATATGAAAGCTCTCGTCTCGAGCATTAGTCCTTCGTCATATCATTGTCCTTTGTATTTAGTAGATCAATCACAGTGAAATGTAAAAACACGACCAGTAATTCACTGTAAGTTTGACAAGAGAAGAGCATTCCTAAGGGAGAACAAAATGACGTCGGTAGTATGTAACGGACACCGATCAAAAGAAAGTGATAAGGATAATGACTAGTGTAAAGAAGGACTCGATTCTCAACCATGACTACAATAGCTGCCAGACTTATTTTTCAAAACGCAATCTTTTCACAGTTTCAAACGCGGGTAAGGAACGTTTCCCAGGACGCAGTATCGAGAAGCAGTTAAGAAAAAATTGGAAAAGGCGCTGTTTTTGAATCGCGCCTTATATACTTAAAGTATTACTCACACGACTGTTGATGAAGACTCATCACATTTTAATTCCTCTGTGACAGTATCACAATCACAACCTTGGCAAACCTGCTCTGATATCTCTGACCGTGCACGCTTGTATTTCTCTCTATACGCGTCGTGGTTATTCCAAAAGCCATCCCATTCTGTATATCCTAAGGTAGGATATCTATTCGCCCAATATAAATGCCCTATGAACTTCTGAGGACCATGGTTAGGGATGGATTTTACCAGCTTTGATGATGCAATGAAAATGACCAGTAGTCCTGTTACTTGAATGCAAGACATTACTTAGAGATGAAGTAGCTCTGTTTAAATGAAACTTTTTGCGTTCCTTTTTACCACGATCTTGTACTGATATGTATCACGACCTGAGCTTAAATCGAAGATTCCTTGGTTGCTACGTTTAATTGACACAAACTAATGTGATTTACTTACTATTTAGTGACACACACAAAAAAAGGCGTTAGCTGATTAAATAAGAGCAAAAATGTCAAACTTTCCGTAAATATTTGAATTTTCCATTGCGGTTTTGACTTTGTCGAACATGCTGTGTGTTAAACCCTACTAACACTTACTTGGAGAGTTTAATAAATATACAGGATATTTTTTTTGAATATCTTATAATGTAGCGCATTTGAATAAGCCATAAGGCACCGTTGATGCAATTAAGAGGTAATCGACAAAGGAAACAAGTAGTGATAACTTGGGTGTGTCCGTGAGTATCCGCTCTTAGTGAATCTGACCTTCTACGCTGTTTCGTCAAGCATCATTGTGCAATGGAAAATGCAATAGAATATCGGAAGTTGTTTATAAGTGCGAGGAAATCCGAGTCAGCTGTTTCTCAAAATCAAGTGATGTGTTTGATCCCATTGTACTAAAATAATGGAAAGCAGATTGAGAAAATCTTATCTTGAAAAGTCCTTGGCCGATCTCAAATGGAAAGAAAACGGGAAAGCCGTTTGCGGAAATGCTACTTCGCACTTGCGCTTGAATATCCTCCTGCAGTTGGAAAGCTTCTCGTTCCCTCCATACATCTTCGCTCTGTTTTATATGTTCGGTCTCTGAATACGCTTGCGAAGTTTCTCACTAATCATTACCGCAGTAATAGCCTGCGTAACCGAAGCTTCTCCTCTTTTTCGTTCTCTTTCCAACTTTCTCGACGAACTGACCCCTCAAGGTAATTAAGGCATAGGTCCCCAGGTGTTAAGTCAAAAAGGTAGGGGGTGGTCTATCTTTCGATACATTAGCAGTGGCAAGCTGAAAACTTGTCAGACACATAAACGGCTAGTTTTTATCTATTTGGTATGCTCCAATTATGCAAATAAGGTCACGTGACACGCCACGCCCAAAAAAACCCTTGAACTTAAGTGGGCACACTTTTTCTTATTTCCTTCATTTTTCTACTAGTTTCATAATTATAAGGCCGTTAAGTATGTCATTTCTGCGCTTGGCAATGTCAAGAGTTTTCGAAGGAAAGGCATGTTAAAATGATACATTTGTATTGGGAGACTGGGTACTAGTCGAAAAACCCGTTTATTTTCAAAATAGACGAGATATTTGAAAGTTGCCAAGCACAATTTTTTAGCGGCTTATATTTTGTATCTTCTTAGGGTAGTAAATTAAGATAACTCTTGCTAAAAAGTGTGCCCATTTTTTTCTTAAAAAAAAAGATATTTTGAAACTTTGAGGAGCGGTAAGGTCACGTGACCTAATTTGCATAATTTTGGTCTATTTTAAGGTGACTCGACCCAGTTTTTTTTAGGGGGTACCATCCTACCTTGAAGCTCTCTGGTATCCCCACCTTTACTTTTTTCGTAAGTCTGACACATAGAATGGATAACATATAGATCAATCTACAATATAACATAAAATTTTTGGCGATCGGAGTAAATGTCACGTGGTTATAATGCCACGCCCCTTTGAGGTCTGAGTCGAAAATCTGCTGTTGCCGGCATTTTTTTCGTGAAAATCTCTCGGCTACACATAGTGCGCATTAGTGCCTTGCGCTGAACAGAGTTTCACTAAAATCGCAAAGACCCAATTCGAGAAATTCAGCGGTTTCCAAATTTAGGTCATAATTTATGCGAAAATGATAAGCAAACTTTACACGGATTATATCTAATAAACTATGAGATTCATCTCTGTATTTTGGGCATCCTTATAACAGATGGGTCCTTGCAAGTCAGCAAAACAATTTAGGGCCTTGTAAATGCGCGCGATTTCGAGCAAAGCAAACATATAGAAATTATAGTTTTCGCTATTTGTTGACGTTTGTCAGCGTTTAAGAGTCAATCTCACGAAAAAAGCATTTTCTTAAAAATTCGTAGTTTTTTTTCCTTCAAATTTTTTCAGGGCCAGAATTGATTAACTAACTACCCGGACTCTGAACTTCATGGTCATTGAAAAACTGTGACATTATCTTCTATAAGCTCAAACTTGAGTAAACATTGAAGATTTTTAGCGTTTTGGCTGAGTTTGTGCTTTGGGAGTTGTCTATTGTTTCTAGTCTGTCATTATACAGCATTCTTGTTCAGCACGCGTGCAATGACCGCGCTTGGCTGACTTCCGAATATGATAATTTTGGTACAGTGAGACAGGCCATCGCGTGATACATAGAGGTTTAACTCACAATTTTTAATCAATTCTCGTGCTTCTTGTGCCTTTGCAAAAAAATCAAGAAGTGCTACACACTAAATCTACTTACTATTAAAAAAATACCATTTTTTCATAGGTTTAATGCAAGCCAATAATTAAACCAACTCGTGAAGGGAATCCCTTCTATTTTCTTATACTAAATTATCATATCTCGGTGAGCATTCGGAAGTCAGCCAAGCGTGGTCATTGCACGCGTGCTAAACAAGAATGCTGTATAATGACAGACTAGAAACAATAGACAAATCCCAAAGCACAAACTCAGCCAAAACGCTAAAAATCTTCAATGTTTACTCAAGTTTGGGCTTATAGAAGGTAATGTCACAGTTTTTCAATGACCATGAAATTCAGAGTCCGGGTAGTCAGTTAATCAATTGTTGCCCTGAAAAAATTTGAAGGAAAAAAAACTACGAATTTTTAAGAAAATGCTTTTTTCGAGAGATTGACTCTTAAACGCTGACAAACGTCAACAAATAGCGAAAACTATGATTTCTATATATTTGCTTTGCTCGAAATCGCGCGCATTTATAAAGCGTTTTGCTGACTTGCAAGGACCCATCTGTTATAAGGATGCCCAAAATACAGAGATGAATCTCATAGTTTATTAGATATAATCCGTGTAAAGTTTGCTTATCATTTTTGCATAAATTATGACCTAAATTTGGAAACCGCTGAATTTCTCGAATTGGGTCTTTGCGATTTTAGTGAAACTCTGTTCAGCGCAAGGCACTAATGTGCAGTACGTGTAGCCGAGAGATTTTCACGAAAAAATGCCGGCAACAGCAGATTTTCGACTCAGACCTCAAAGGGGCGTGGCATTATAACCACGTGACATTTACTCCGATCGCCAAAAATTTTATGTTATATTGTAGATTGATCTATATGTTATCTATTCTATGTGTCAGACTTACGAAAAAAGTAAAGGTGGGGATACCAGAGAGCTTCAAAGTAGGATGGTACCCCCTAAAAAAAACTGGGTCGAGTCACCTTAAAGCATCAATTTTGGTGTTGTGTAATAATTTCTGGTATTTTTTCATGATAAACCATTTATATTATAGACCACCCCACTCATTTTTACAGGAAAATGGTTATTGACCCATGCCTTAATTTACCTGAGCCGGAAACGTTCGCTACGCAATCTACCGAAGTACCTGTCAGACGAACTATTATTCCTGATTCAATATATCCTATTCACAAGCTTTATTTGCAGCAAATCTTCCCATCGGGAAAATCTCGTGTCTGTTTGATCGCAGAAGATCTTTGACCAAGAAATTGCTTGATAAAATTATTAACAGTAACTCATACAGTGCCATGAATTCTCAAAACTAGTTAACTGCAATGGATAATTTGTTATAATAATGTATGAATCTCTTTAGAACTCTGTGCACGTTCTCTGACTGAACTTGGATTTTAATTAGCTTTAATTATACATAAAGGAATAGTTTACATATCTAAATTCTTAATTTTTATAAATTCCTTTTAGCTGTAAATCAACTGTTAACTTTAGCAAATTCAGCCTAGTCCGGAAGCACTGTAGCTTGCCCGGTGAATTACGTTTCTGGCACCGCGCTCCAACAAAACTGCCGGCTAGCAGGCAGAAGAAAGATTCAACTATACGGAGGTGCATCTTAATGCCTCACTGTGACTGAGTAAGGCCTTTCAGGCCTTTGCCGCGTAAAAAGTTACAATAGTACAGTTTGCTATTTCCCCTTTTCTTTCTTTTTCCAGAGAATTTAAATGGCATGCTCCAGAAAATTACTAAAGCATTAAGCGGAGACCCCAAAAAAGTTAGAAGAGTTTCCGTGGAATACTGGGCTGGCCGCCTGGGAAGTGATTTTTAAAAGTGTTTATAATTATATATACTTCCGTGTAGGGAAAGGGATATATATTTCACCCCTGGATTTCACCTACCTCTGGAGGAGGGGTCCTGAAAGATTAAAAAAACTTCTCTGCAAGAGGGTCTCAATGGGGCGGTGGCTTTTACGGCTAAAATTTTGGCTCTTTTACGGCTATCGGTTAATTTTTTTCAGTTAGGGTTAACGAAAAAGTTAAAGATTACCTTGTTTTGTTTCAAAAAGTTAAATATTAATTAACCTGTATTTTTTTTGAATAAAGGTCTTCGGATCATCTCGGGATGAAATAAGCTATTCTTTTGAAAAACTTTAACATATGATAGATTATACTTTTTATAAAGTATTCCACTTCTAATATTATTTTACACTTAGAAATGTCAATAGTCAAGTAAAAAATAATTTTTGTGAAAAAGCAAAATCAGACACTCGAACGCCCAACTCAAGGCCGGGGCGCGACATTCATTATAACAGAAATGGCCGTTTTCACACTAGAGAAGGATTATTCGTGTGAGACGGGTTATCCGTTTGATGATTCGCGTCAGATAGGTAATACGTCTTAATTTGAAAATGGAATAGTTTTAAGTTTGAATAAACAATCCGCCTGACTTTTGAAAACGGAATTATCCGTTCCAGATAGCCGGTATACAGCGGCCCCCTCCCCTCAGAAACGGACGCGACTGTACACAGCCTAGTCTCAGACGGATGATCCATTTCTAGCTCTAGTGTGAAAACGGCCAATAACAAAATTCCCGAGTCCAGTGTTTTTAATGATAGCGAAGGACTGTACGGAACGACTGTATGCCGCTGCCTTGTCTGTAGGCCGCATTATTCTGCGCGGCTAATGCGTTTCGGGTCACATGGTTCGAGCGAGTTCGCCACCGAAATGCCTTGACCGAGATTGCGTAAGAAGACGCCTCTACCGCAGCGTCAGAGAAAAACAGGAAAAATGTTGTTTATCGGCAACATGTTTTACTAACAGTGACATCCCTGCGTGTTGTTTCACTGTGTTTCGAGGGTACGATCTCCGGAAAGAAGCCACATTTTCGCTATGGAAAAAAATAGTTCCTCGAGAGAGCGCCGGATGGAGCCTAGATCTTGGTTAAGGCGCTTCGCCTAACGTGCGTATGGAGTCACACTAGCCGGGAAATAAAAAAACGCAACCATAAGTGAGTTTAGTACCTTCCTTAAAAGTAGCAAATCTAGGGAACGCTTTCTTTCACGGTTAACTCTTTTTTACCCTATTTACGGCTAACGGTTAAAATTTTTCAATTTTTACGGCTTTCGGCCAAATTCTTGACCGTTTTACGCCTATCGGTTAACCCTCATTGAGACCCTCCTGCAACGAACGCAGATCTAGCTGTGATCATAAACTGCTGGAGTCAAGTAGAGTATTAGCATTTTTCACTCATGTTTCACCTCTCGTCGGCATACTGATTGTTTCAGCCGAGCCAGGAAAGCACAGAATTTATCAGGGCGGTGAATAGAAGGATCCCCATGTCAGCGCCACCATAACGTGCAGAATAACGAATTTCTTGACGCAAAAAGGAGCTTTTCGAGATTATCCTGCGTTCGAAATTCGTAACGCCTCCAGATGCCTCGCAGAGAATGCTAAATCTTGAAAAATATAAAATTTCAAGCGGTTGTATTTAATTTTGATATACTAATGCGCAACTCAGCCGGTGGAAGAGAGGTGAAAAAGTGAAGAAACTGCTCAAGTTGCATACAAAACTAATTGTTTGAGTCTGATGCCGTAAGACGCGGTATATTGCACGGCCTCTGAAATAAGTGGCCACTGCTACTCTATGTTGATCTTTTTTCTTCTGTTTAAAATTTGATTACATATAATTTTGAGCCGGTAAACACTACGATTAAAGCTACTGTACTTACAATTCTGTTGGGTTACCAGAGCACTGTAATTCTTCCTTCAAAGTATCGCACAGACATCCGGTGCATGCCTGGCCAGACGTTTGTGAAGAGCCCCTGTTGTACTTAGTTCTTCCACTGTAGTGATTATTCCAAAAACCATCCCAGTCTGTGTAACCCAATGAAGGATATCTGCGAGTCCAGTAATCGTAACCCAGATATATTTGTGAACCATGGTACGGAATAGCTGTGGCTACTACTGTATAAACCGCAATCAAAATCCCTAAATGAAGTAACAATGCCATTACTTTCTTGTAAAAATCAAGTAATTGTTCCGATAAACGGCTCAGCAGTTGAAGAATAGCTTAGCTTCGGAGAATCTAGTTTTCATGTCTTAAACAAACATGACAGGATTCTTGCGTTGCTATCCGCTGTGGCAAAGGTTTTAAAATAGAACTTTCATGTTCTTTTGTTGATAACAGCAAAGCTGTCATCGCGTGTAAATAAATGGACAGATCGATTATTGTATGTGTCAACAGGTTAGATTATTAACCAGGGCAGATAATAATGGTATCTTTTTTTAAAAGTTCGTAAAGCTCGATCATATTGCAGTATTGATATTTATATGCGTAAAATCAAAACTGAAATTAATAATAAAGGAACATTTTCTTGCAAATTTTAGATAACCTTGTGATAGAAAAGAATAGGGTTCATAATGCCCCGCATATAATATTAAACTAGAGGTAATTAATTAATTCCAGTAGCCGATTACTAAAGTAATCGGCTCCTGTCAATTCTTACTAAACGAATCAGTGAAATAAATCGCAGGAAAGAATACAAAACGACGGCATCACATGACGCTAGAACAGGCTGGAAGTACGCAATGCCGCTATGAAAACCGTGGGGGGGGGGGGGGGGGGGGAGGCACTAAAAAGAAGTTTTATGCGGTTAGGTTCCGTCCCGAAGTCCAACCCCTTGCCTCTTAATATACCATTAATATTTTTTGTACCCCTTTCGTCGACCTTCTTTTGACAGTTGATACCCCTTTCACATACCTTGTTTAGAACTTTTCATCCCTTTAACTGCTGTAAAAGCAATGTATTTAAAATATGAATAAATCACAAAAACAGAACGTTTTCTCGACTTTTTCACGACCATTTGTAATGTACCTGTTACCTCTTTTGGGCCTTTTTACCACCCTCTAATATACTCTAATAAGTGAGATGCCTTCCCTTTCATATACCTGAAGCCTAAAAAAGGTACTCCTTTTGGCGGAGCCTCCCGGGAGACTACCCCGTATTGGGGTCGTATTGGCTATTTTAGGGAGTACCCCCGGGGTAACCATAATAAATCATCTTTTTTAGTGATTTTTGCGGGCATAGCATTGAACCTTGAAAAAAATTGTCCCAATTAGAGCATACTCCTTAAACTGTACTATTAGTTTTAGACTTTTAATAACTGATGCAAAGACACGTTTTTATTACACTTTTTAAAAAGCAGGGGCGGATCTAGGGGGAAAGTGCAGGGGGTGCGCACCCCTCCCCCCCCTGAGATGACCTGCGGTTTTCTAATAAAACTGGTATTCTGCAAAAAAAAAAAAAAACTATGTGGTTTATTGGTGTTGAAGTAGAGCAAGAGACGAGTGCACCCCCCGTAAAAAAAATCCTGGATCCGCCCTTGAAAAGATAGCAAATAGCGTGACATAGCTCCTTTCAACCCAAGGTGGGCGGCTTCCCGGTCGGGGGGAAGGGGCGGCTTATCACAGGTTGAAAAAAAAAGCAACAACAACAACAAGCAAACAACAACTTTATTTATTTCAGTATTCTCACGTGGGTAAATGGTATTACCTACATTATTTATGTTATAAATCTTAAATCAAAATAAAGGCTGTAATTAAGGAACAAGTTTTTGTCTATATTCCATACATGAATGTATCTAAGCAGCTGTAAGTCTGTAGATATGAGGATCGACATTGTTATGAAGACGGTTTTTTCATCGTTGTCAAAATTATTAAAAAGAGGGTATCTATTACTAATGTTTCTGTACAAGTTAGATCGAAGACATGATCGTAAAGATTATAACTGAATAGAAAGTGTTCAACTTCATTTATGACAGCAGGGGCAAATTCGAAGATTTTCTGGAGTTTTCGGTACTGTATGTTTGCCCATTTAATTTGTAATTGGTGGTTGCCAAGTCTGAATTTTTGCGATTTATATTAGCTTATATTGGTGATTATGTTCAAGCAATGACTTTTGTGACGGTCATTTTTGAATATTGAGTAAAATTTTAGTTTCTAGTTATTTCTTATTAGTTTATATTGGTGTGAAGTCAGTTCTACACGAATAGTTAATTGGATATTCTTTATATATGTTGAGGGGTTGTTATCATTTAAGAGCGACGGTCAGGAAAAATCGACCAAAATCTTAATTTCGTGGCAAGAGTTGAAAAATCACTTTCGTTCATTTTTTGTTCATAGATAGCTGTTAGATAGATAAGAAACCTAATGTAGATTGTTCCTGCCAAAAGCCTTTTATTTGCGAGAAAAATTAGAAGATCGGTTTTCGATGTCAGGAGTCTCAGACTGCCCTAATTTTTAACCTGAAATTCGCTAACATCAACTTTCCTCGCGTTCGCAAACGAAGCCGCATGGAGAAATTTGGACACTTCCAATGAACAGAAAAATTATTCTTCTTCCATTAAAAGATACTTTCAGGGCAATAGCGAAGCTCGTCGTACTGAAATAATTAAAAAATGAGGGATAGGTTTTCAGGATGACAAAAACTTAAGTTCGTTACTTATTTTCGACAACAATATTTAACATGTGGTATACCTCCAAATTCTCTTCATGCTATTTAAATCACACATTTAGACATTCATTTAAAACATACCTGGGAACCGGCTTGGGTTATTGAAGGAAATCTCTGTAAGACACCATCGAAGTTCAGGAATTTTCATTGTAGGCCGGCGGTAATTGTGTAAACATTTCAAATTTCGAAACGCACAAAAGTAGATATTCACAGCCTAAAGGCTCGTTTTTCGTACTTCTTGGGGGTTTCCCATTGCAAAGTAGCTTTTTTCAACCAAAGAGTGGGGTAAAAAGGTGAAACTGGGTCAATTTTAGCCACTTTGAAACACTGATTTCTACCAGCCGGCGACTCTGCGTGACAATCTGTTCCGTGACTGCACGTGACATAACATACATTTGAAGAGACGGAGCCGTTAAAATGACAGTCACGGAATCAAGGTAGTAACGCAACGGAATTCTTGAAAGAGTAACATTTTCGATGCCGACAGTCAGTTTTGAAGAAGAAGAAATCAAACGCGCTAGTATTCTGGTACTCACTTTTTATCGAAAAATAAGGACTTTAACAATGGTAATTCGCTAAGGATGAGGGAACAGGAAGATATTTCTTCTTCTTACTTTACTATCGAGGAAACTTGGTGCCGTTAAATAAGTTATTTTGGTCACGTCTCACTATATTTACCGGAATTCGATGCATTCGTTTGGAGGCTGCCTTCAGGAACCCATGCCAATTCTCAAGTATGTTTTAGATGAATGTCTTAATGTCTGAGTAAACGAGGACTGGGAAAATTTGGAGCTATACCACAGGAAAAATAATGCCGCAGAAAACAACTACAAAATTAAAGTTTTTGTCACCGTGAAAACCTGTTCTTCGTTTTTGAATTATGTCAGTTCAACGAGTCTTGATATCGCTATGAAAGTATCTTCTAGTGAAAGAAGAAGAGTTGTTTTACTGATGGAAAGTACCCAAATTTCTCCTTGCGCCTTTTATTTGCGAACGCGAGGAGAGTTGATGTTAGCAAATTTCGGGTTAAAAATGCAGCCATTTTGAGACTCCAACTACGAAAACTAATATTCTTACTTTTCTCGAAAATAAAAGGCTTTTTGGAGGAACAACTTACATCAGATTACTTATCTACCGAAAAGCTATTTATGGACAAAAAATGAAGGAAATCGATTTTTCAACTCTTGCCACTCGATGGTCGATATTTCCTGACCGTCGCTCTTAAATACAATTCATTGAGATTTGAATTGTTGCATAGAGTATTAACTTTTTTCAAAACTACTATTTGTAGAGAATTTTACCCAAAAGTAAGTGTAACTATTAGTGATTTCGATTTTTTCATTGTTAATGTAAAATTGGTGCTTAAATTTAAAGTGGTCCAACCTCGCTCCCAGGGCTCTCTCCTGGAAGATTACAATTTTTGTTTTCTTGATGTTTATATTCATCATCCAGTTGTTACAGAATTTGGAAAGTGTGCACAATAATAATAATAATAATTTACATTTATATAGCGCAAACCTCTATATGAATATATTCGGTAGCGCTTTACAATATTTATGTTAAAGGTGACTAAAGCGTGAGAAACTATCGAAAACTACAATAAAAAGTATTAAAAACTATAAAAAAACCTACAATAAAAGCTAACAATTAAATCTATTTAAAAGCTAAATTACAAAAAAATGAGTTTTAACAGCAGTTTTAAAAGTATCCAATGTCTTCATGTTGCGAATTGCCGAAGGTAATGCATTCCAGAGATAAGGTGCAGCTGACTGGAATGACCGATTGCCAAGAGTTGGATGGGTCTTAATGCCTGGTAACTCGAGGAATATAGACTCATTTCACCTTAGAGAGTACCTGGATTGCTTCTTGATAGTAATTAAATCAATTAAATAATTATGAGCTTGACCATATAAGCACTTAAATGTCAAAAGCAGAATCTTAAACTTTTTGTAATCCTAACCTAAGAAATGCAGATTTTGTCTTACCTCGGTTTAAAACTGTTACTTATGGAAGGCATTCTCTCAGATTTCTCGGTCCACAATTGTGGTCAAAATTAAGCAAGGAGGAGAGAAATATTGGAACTTTGGCAACTTTTAGGACAATGATACTTAAAAAGGATGTAACATCAGTTGAAGGATGTGAGAGTGAATGCCGCTTATGCCTAGGTTAACTGGACGTACGCATATTTACTTATTCATTTTAGCGTCCGAGCAGACGTCCGAGCTCATGTATGCATTTAGTTTTCATACTGTAAATTTAGAACTTAGCTTCAAAGTGTTAAAGAGTAAATTTAGAACTTAGTTTTTAAGTGTAAAAGAGTACTTAGCTTGAATAGTGTTAATTTCCGGCTTTTTTATATGTTTTATAGTATTTAATTAGTTTCATTTAATGAAGTAATTTAGTTTTAAAGGTGTCCCCAATTAGAGCCAATAGACGGGAAAAATGACGGGAAACAGAGAAGCCTACAGATATCTTGTTGCTATTTTTATAAGCGTCAGCTCCTTATTGTTAAATTCGTTTTCTTCTTTTTGGAGCATGACACAGCTTCAAACCAATATCGATTACATGCCTGATGAGTAATGCATCAAGTCACGGCATTCAAATGAGTAAGATGTTATTTTATTAGTTGCGTGATAATATCGTCTGCGAAGATACACTTTCAAGCTCCAGTTTAAAAGGTATTTATGTCTTAACTTAAACTTGAACTTCTCACGCTTGATCTGATGATGTGTAAATGTCCGTGGTTGTATCATGGCCTGAATAGAGCCGGTTCGCGTAGGCACCTAATTAATCAAGTTATTTTGCTTGCAAATTTGTTCTGATCTAGCATGCAAAAATTGTACAAAATCACTTAGACGCGACGTAAAAATGAGATAATATACTTTTTGAGTTAATATGAATCACAGTATTTATGGGTTTTTCGCTTTAAAGCGCCCTGACAGAGCACAGAAAGGCAATACTAATTATAAAGGCAGTCTGCTAAGTAATTCAAGGTGTCAGAATGCAGACAAAACACCCCACACTCATTTTCATTCCTCTAAAAATAAGTGACAAAAGCATAAAAGAATAAAAACAGCACATTCGTCATACGCCCCTGCGTTCTTTGAAGCTTGGAATTATTTTCCGCAATCTCGCACATCAAGCCCTCTCTCTGGGGACGTCTGCAGGCAGGCTGTTATATTCAAGCAATGCACTAGCGAAACAAGTGGAAGCTGATTTACTGTTAGGGAGCTTATCGGCAAACAACACAAAGACGGCAACGAGAAGGTAAAAAAGAATCGGTTTCTAAGTAGAACAAAAACTCTGCGCTTACAGTACTGTGATCCAATACACCTTATAGCTCTTGTTGGTAAATTTCTTTGACGTGTACTGCACGGCTGCAACGTGAAAAGTTTTCGCTTGCGTGTGTACAGCTGCCCCCTGCGACGTTTTTTGGACGACGAGAACACACAACAAATTTTCCTTTTATTTTATGAGCTTATAACAGCGCTTAAGATTTCAACTCCAGGAAATTTCGTCTACATTTTTTCAAATTGATGAGATGCTAAATAGACGCGATAAAGTAGAATGCAGATTCAATTTGTCGTGACGTTTTGACTTTCGTCGTGGTCATGGCTGCTTAGCTCCCTATTATCCCGGAAGAAATAGAAGGATGTTCAAGCGTTACGTCAGAGTACCAAGAGCTGAATTTATACTCCGTCATATGTTAACTGTTTGTTTTGGGTGTTTAATGCTTGTGTCTTTAAGCCACAAGCATGTCGGCCCTTCTTTGATGCTGAAGCTTGAGTAGAATTGCAGTGATAAAATAAACGTGTTATGTGTGACAAATGGTATTACAACGGTGCCGAAGTCAAATTGAATACTGTATAATATATTGGGTAATTGACACGTCTCCATACTACCTGACTCGATAAGCTCCGCTATTTTGTAGGGAGTCTGTATTTGTTTTTTATTTATTGTGAATGTAAACAAATAAAGCTAGACCGCGTAATAATCATGTTATCCCCTGTGATGTGTTACAGCCAAATCAGTTTATTACGTTTTGCGTTTATTGACATTACCCAATCTTTTAACCGCAATGACCCTTTCGCACTACGCCAGCTTTAGCATTCAGGCTACAAAATAAATATATTGATGCCTGATCAAAGGTTAAGCTGTTTTTACGAAAATTTCCGCGCCGTGAAAAAAGCTGTTCATCAAAGGAGGACACCTCTCTAGATGCCTTGCTAAGATAAATCGGACAAGCGACAGGTCCTGTAAGGTAGCGACAGCGCAATTTGAAAATATCGTGACGAAAGACAACGTTTCTCTTAATTTAGCGAAAAAGAACGGTAGTTTTGGTATGCAATTTGAAGACCAAGAATTTGCCAAAACGATTAGGAAAAGACCAGAAGGATTAAGCAGTAGAAGCTATTAGAAAAATCTCAGGGATGTCATTGTGAAGTCATCTTTGTATCATTGAAGGTCTCCATCTTTGAGAGAGTTGTCTGTGTGTTCTTTTAAAAGCTCCCTCCCCACTCCGTGTTAGGAAGTAAAACTTTTAATCACTCATGATGCAAAAGACGATAATCAGTGGCTTTCCATTATATTAGCTGATTTCTCAACGTAGATTGCTGTCAGTTCGATTAATACAAAATTTTTTCTCCTTTCTCATCTCTTCAGTATGTGTTTTTTTTTCATATATTAATCATTTTTTAGGCTTAGTATTTGCTCTTTGTACTCCTCACACATTGAAAATTTTGTTCAGTTTCATAAGCGGCATGGATAGCGATTCAGACTTGAGACTCAGTTGCATGCAGTCCTTATTAATTTGGGCGTGGCCCAAATAGAGTAATCGAAACGGCTTGTTTTGACGCAAAAGTGCAATAGGCACGCAGTACGTGCTAACGTAAACAAGGCAAGTAAACAAGCGAGGCGAGGCGAATGTCTGCCATGCAAACGTCATTCAACACTACATATTCGTATTCGTATTTTTTGACTTGGTGCATCAAATCAAAGAAATGCTTCCCAAATGATGGTTTAATAAAAATGCAGACTTACAGGATATTGCAAAATCTTGGCGGATTTACAGGTACAAATGTCTGTTTTTGGTAATTGCATTACCATCTACATTAGATGGTGTTGCATACCAAGGAAAAGAAAAATGGATATGACAGACTAAAATAAAATGGAATAAGAAAGCAGCCGAAATTTCCCTGCGAACAGAGGTTTCTTTCTGGCATGGCTTTGAGCATTACGAAGTCATTTGCATGACTTGTCAGTTACATAGTTGTAAACAAACCAACTAAGCGACTAACAACCCACAAGTGACGCGAATGACTGTTAATGCGAAAGGCCATGCCAGAAAGAAACTTGCTCACAGGTTAGCTAAGATCATTATAAACAGTGATTTATGAAGTCTTGAGGTTTCTTCTTTAAAATGCGATACAGATAAATAACCTAAAATAACTCAGTTTTCCTGTGAGTGACGGAGAGAGACTTGCAATCCTTTTTTGCAGGTGGTCACAGGAAACCATCAATATAAGACTCAACAATTAGTTTTTCTTATCTGAGATAAACCTTCCTCGTGTCTTGCCTCATTTTAGACTATGCTCCTGACAGCTTAGGTCATGTGAGACGTTTCGAGAAAATCAACCCATAACTGAAATATTGGAAAACCAATGCTTATGGGAGCTGAGCAGGCTGTCCCAATGCCGAAAAGCTAAATGCTTTTATGCACATTTTTAGATTCAGAGCGCCGAAACCTAAGAAACACATAAAAAATACATTGTAATGACCTAATTTGCAAATCAACACTCACAGAATGATATTAGAGATAGGCTTATGGAAAAGGTATATATTGTATCCCTCATTATCCAAAGCGTCAAACTGGACTATCACTTTGTTAGTTGAACCGTTCAAGGAAGAAGGAAAAAGATAATTACCCAATTCATTATCCTAAATCAGCTAAATTTCCTTTAACCCTTGTGGTTAACAAATACCGTTTTAACAAACCTTATAAATGTATTTATTTGGCAAGGCTAAGGCTGTAGCAATTCAGGAAGAACGTGAACCACTCATTGGGACGATAATGTTTTAACTGAATTTTCTTGTTACATTCACTTGGTACATGAGTCCTTTGAATCGATCGATTGTTGTGAAGTATATAGATAGATCATGTGGCATCGATCATTTACCTCAAAGTTCAGTTATCATAAGTGTGTCGACTAATTTCTCTTGTAATTTTATCCCTGAACCGCTTGTAACTTCTTATTGGGCAAACGCCCCCTGTACCGTTTGCGATGTTCTCATGTAGACAACTAGGCAGCAGACAACTCTGTGCAGGAAAAATATCTTTTAAACCATTCAAACTACGCCCGAATGAGCCGCGACACCTAGTCAAACAGGCTGGAGAACTAAGTGCAGCAAAGTAAAGTTGACCCGAAAATACCAAATGAAAATGTTGCTCGACTATCTACCTGTACCAGTCTCCCTCCATCTAATCCTATGATCCTAAACGCTCTTCCGAAATCTTTTCTCATCAAAATGAAACCTATAAAATGAAAATGTAGAGCAAAAAAATGGAAAAGAAAAGAAAGAGAAAGAGAAAGAAATGGAAGAATGAAAAAGCGAAAGAAGAACATTTTGGAAAAAATTCCTTTCTGCTCATGCACGAACTTTGCAAGCATCAGGAACAGAAGGCCCCGAAGCGATCTACTCAGACGGTTTAATTTCTTTTAAGCCAGATAATGATCAGAAACCGGTTCGTAAAGAAATGACAAAATGGAGAGAGCATTAACACTTCCCTGGTTTTGAATTATAAGTTAACTTACGACAAAAAGCTTATTTACTTTGATAGTCTGCTGAGAAGGAAGTCCTAACACATGCATTGCTTTATTTAGGGTAAGAAAAGTTTGTTTTAAACCAAATTTATTCAGTGCAAATATGGTGCGAAAAAGTGCAAACTACGATTAAATCAAGGGTAAAGATTGTAAATACCGCATTTGCCCTAGAATTTACTACCCCATGTAAACTGGGATGCAAATGCGGTATTTACCATCTTTGCCATCGGTTTTTCCTAGTTTGCACTTTTTACCGTACTTCTTTGCATCATATTTGCCAGTAACTTTGTGTTAATTTAATTTTTTGTGCAGCGCAGTTCTTCTTACGTCAAGTTAAACTGGAATTCTGACACAGAGAGTAAAAGGTTCTGCCATGTTCCCGCTTGCGGAGAAGAAACTAAGCGGATGATAAAAGTATAATAAATATAGCTACTAGGAGGCTGTGTTCAATATGTGTACTACAGGACGGTTGAGGATGTTTTAACATGGAGATTCTCGTTTTTCATATCTGCCCCAAACTTACGCAACCTTTTTTGGCATCCCAGTTCAAGTACAGAAAACTGGACAAACCCTTCCCCCCCCCGCTTTGATTAGGAACGTGCAAGTAGAGACAGTAAGCAGTGATGCTTAGTAAACAGATAAAACATTGGAAAAAACAAGAATAAGGGATGTTAGCTTGAATTGATGATTATATGAATTTGAACATACGGAATGAAGAAATACACGCAAAGATTATAATCGCAGTTAAAAAGGCAACTTTTGCAGTTGCGAAGGTCCATGTACAAAATTACTGTCTTTACTAGATACAAATCTGTTTTTTTTTTGTAGGAGTTAGGATAATACTATTATTGGTACAAAATTTTCTCTTAACACTTAACATTGCAATCTCAAAGTCAAACTCCTTGACACAATGCGCCGAAACCAAAGAAACTTTCTCTGATTTTTCTTAAGACAAATAGTTTTTCTTATCTGAGATAAACCTTCCTCATGTCTTACCTCATTTTAGACTACGCCTATGACAGCTTAGGTCATGCAAGACTCGTTTCGAGAAAACCAGCCCATAACTGAAATATTGGAAAACCAATGAGTACGTGAGCTGAGCAGGCTGAATAGTATGGAACAGTATTCCCGACAGTGATCGTGCTCTACCTAAATATCCATTTAAGAATACCCTACAGAGTCGGCTACTGGACATTTTGATACAGGAGGATACTTATGTTGGCGAGCGTTATTTATTTGACATATTAAGGAAATATCAAATTTTTATTTTAATTTCATTCATACCTTGTTTCATATACCTGTTTTGAAATATATGTATTTTCTGTCTTGTTAATTTAATATGTTGATGTTCGTATATCTGTTTAACTTTATTGCTATGTTTCAACCCTATTATTGTAACTTACTTTTCCTTCCTTCCTCGATTAGCTATGGGCTACTTTGCGTGCAAGGATGGATTAATTATGGCATGTGTACAAAGTGTTTTTAATAAACGTGACCTTCAACAAAATAGTAATAATTGGAATCTCTAATAATAATAACAATTGGAATCTCAATTTGTGGTTGGACTGTATTTGGTTACCCTAATAGCTGAATTTCTTGTTAGATACATACAGACGGAGATACGAATCCTCCACTGCCTTGTACCAAATATACGTTTTTTCGAAATTCGACTGGGCCATAACCTAGTCCGCACCACGGGAATCTAGTTAGCTTCTTCTTGGACATGGAATTTTACCCCCATTTTTAATAAGATAGTAAATAATTAGCCACAAATTTCAGCTATTTATTCAACAGGAGAGGTTTGAATTCGAGAAAAAGCGCCCTAGGGGTGAATGTTTGAGCATCGTAAGTGCAGGAGGTGAAATTAAAGGAGGTCCACTGAAATGATAATCATAAAATTATTCTCCCGCTAGAAACCTATTATGCGTATTTTTAGATTTGGTGCATTAAATCAAAGAAAGGAACGCTTGGTTTAACAAAAATGCAGACTTACAGAATATTGCAAGATCTTTGTGGATTTACAGGTACAAATGTTTGTTTTTGGTACCTTCCATGTTTTAATTTTAATTTTTGTTAAGACAAATAATTTGTCTTCTCTGAAATAAATCAAGACAAAGGCGTTGTCTTGCCACATTTTGCACAATGACTTTGCCCAGAGCTAAGGTAATGCCAGATTTTTCGATATTAAAACACCAATGAATACCTGAGTCTAGCAAGAGGTCCCAATGATAATTTTGGTATTATTCTCTCGCAAAAAGCTTTTGGCAAATACTTAGTCTTAATGCGTTGAAACCAAAGAAACGCTTCATATGATGATAAATCGGTGAAAATGCTAACGTACAGAAAAATAGCTGAGATTCGCTGACGCACAGGTATAATTGTTTGTCATTGGTACCTTCTATGTTTTGAAATAAACGTTCCTCAAGCTAAAGGCGTTGTCTTGCCTCATTTTGGACAATGACTTTGGTAGGAAAGGTCATGTGCGAAGTTTCGAGAAAAAGCAGCCCATGACTGAAATATTGGAACATCAATAAGTAGGAGGACCCAATGTTAATTAGGATTATGCCTTCGTAAAATTTTTTCATGCACAATACGCCGAAACCAAAGAAACTTTCTTTGATTTTTCTTAAGACAATTAGTTTTTCTTATCTGAGATAAACCTTCCTCATGTCTTGCCTCATTTTAGACTACGCCTCTGACAGCTTAGGTCATGCGAGACGTTTCGAGAAAATCAGCCCATAACTGAAATATTGGAAAACCAATGAGTACGTGAGCTGAGCAGGCTGAATAGTATGGAACAGTATTCCCGACAGTGATCGTGCTCTACCTAAATATAAATTTAAGAATACCCTACAGAGTCGGCTAATGGAAATTTTGATACAGGAGGATACTTATGTTGGCGTCCGTAATTTATTTGATATATTTAGTAACCAAAAACAGACATTTATAACTGTACATCCGCAAAGATCTTGCAATATCCTGTAAGTCTGCATTTTTATTAAAACATCATTTGGGAAGCATTTCTTTGATTTGATGCACCAAGTCTAAAAATACGCATAACAAGTTTCTGGCGGGAGAATAATTCTATGATTATCATTTCAGTGGACCTTAATTTCACCTTCTGCACTTATGGTGTTCCAATATTCACCCCTAGGAAGCTTTTTCTTGAATTCAAACTTCTCCTGTTGAATACACCTGATTGAAAAAACGTTTTTGCTTGAAAAGTATAAACCATGAACGAGGGGACCTAATGGATTTATGGGTACAACTTTACTAGCATTGCAAATTTAAAGTTCTTCTAAAAAATGTTTACATTTACGAAGCTTTTCGCGACGATGCATTCCAAAAAACGTCAAACGGTTTCCAGTATTTACGGCTCACAACTTCGCTAGTGCTAGACACATAAGAGATTTCTACAGTTAATGCACACTTGAAAATCATAAGATAGGACCTATAAGCGTTCTTGGAAGACAAAAAAAGACAACAGCGTGCCTTAAACAAAGTACTCTAGGGATTTGCATCCGCACGAGCATCTCGTGACAATGTAAATTTTTGTCGAAAGAACTTTGAATTTGCTTTGCTAATTAACGTATACCCATAAATCCTTGAAACCTCATCGTTCATGGTTTACACTTTTTAGCTTTAACGTTTTTTCAATCAGGTTTATGTATGGTAACAGTCATAGTCAAGGTAGATGTGTATTGTTGGGAATGCCATTCATGCACGAATTAGTACAATATTTTCAGCGTCTATATACATGTAGGAATGAGGACATAATTTATACGAGCTTAAAGGTGTATTTATTGCCAACTTTAAGGTTGATCTTTGTTCAAGCAGTCTTGAATACTTTAGTATATCAAATGTTAATAGTTTATACCAATGTTTTTGTAAACAGTAAATGAACAGTGCTGTGCTATAGCAGTTTATGCAATGTGTTACTCTGTTATTAATCCTTGTGGATACTAGACTTCGGGAACTTTATCTGCCCTTGCTAGTAATGGGAATACATTGTACAATGTGATGGGTGTGAAAAGACATATTATGCCAACTGATCTTCCTGAAAGTGAGACTATCAGTGGAGTTGAGATTAACCTTACTGTTTGTGCTGTAAGCAATGGTGTCTTATGTTGCAATTTGGCTGAGAGCAAATCTATGTTGAAGATGTGCATTTCAAAACATTGTCATGAGGTGACAGGATTTTTTGTTGTGATTGGAACATACTGTATAAGCTGTATAGTTCAGCGAAGGAGTAGAGTAAAGGATTTATCTTTTCTTGTTGGATATGATGACAGTTAGTTAGGTGAAATAAGACTTGTTGAAAGTATCAAAAGCATACAGTCATTAGTTCAAGAAATTTGAAAAATTACACAAAGTAAGTTAAATTTTCAAAGACTACAATATAAAATACACTTTATATTATGCTCATGCAAAATTGAAAACAGTGAAAGGAAAAGGATTGCGAGGAAACACAGGTATAGTTCATTTGAGTATTGTGAGATGGAACCTCTCAAAAAAGAAACATTTAGTTACAAGGAGAAAAGAAAACAGGCAGATCGGGATATAGATTTTTGCATTGAACTGTATGAAAATAAAATGAGAAAAGGTCCCTGTTATATATGTTGTGTTTGTAATCGATTACTCTTTAAGAGATCAGTTGACATTTTTGGCAGTAGTAAATATTTGTGTAAAAATTTTTTCAGTGTGCAGTCTTCATTTGATGGAAAACAGTATGTTTGTAAAACATGTCACTTAATACAGACTCTATTACCAATATCCAATAAAAATAACCCCATGTAGAAACCCAGCAACTACCTCACAAACTACACCCATTATCTTACCAATCAACTTCCAATATAACCCCACGCCTACTACTTCACGCATCTCAACTGACCCCTCAAATATGCAATACCACTGCACTACCCACATATCCTCATACACATAACAAACTTCACGTACGCGTAGTACAACCACGCCCAAATATACGCTCCCACAGCGTCTTGTTACATGTTATTTTATTTTATGCTGATATGCCTGAATAATAGTGCATTCAAGAGATACATTTTGAGGCTCAAGTGAACGCCAAAAACGTCCTCAAGAGTCTAAATTGTCTCGAAAAGTCTTTGACACTGAAGACTTTTAATATCGACGCCACATGACGTCATTGTCAAGTGTTAAGTGGAAAATATATAGTTTTTTCAGCAATATGAAAAAAAGCGTGCCGTTGATGCGTTTTTCGCCAATAACAATAAAAATAAGTGAGGCGAAAAAAGTTCTCGGTAGAATGATTAAGATTTCGTGTTCCAGGATGAAACAGCAATCAAAATCGTGACACATTTTTTAAGGACTTTGAAAAGACGGTCAATCGATATACTTCTCCTTCAAAACACAGCTCCAAAGGTTAACACTGTCGCTCCTCTATTTTTATTACAGATAACGTTATATTTCTGGATAACTGGTAAAGTTGGGCAGGAGATTAACTGCTTCAGTCATGCCTAAACGCATTCTCTTGGTGGTAGGCGGGTTATTTGTTGTTGCTGGTCTTATCTGCCTCATAATTGGAATCGTTCTATTGACACGAGGAACGAAATGTGAAGAAACGCCCCCTGCCAGACCAAGATCCGTATCAGACCGATGTTCTTACTCTGACGAGGCAAAGCGAAGTGGCTTGGATACGTTTCTCCAAAAATTGCAAGATAGCTATTTTCGTCTTCATCCTAATAAGATCGCATTTAAACCAGGTGTGAAGCCCTCCGAGATACGACTGAAGTACCGGGCTTATAACCCTTCTCCAGACAATATCAAACTCATTACTGATGAAGCAATGCGCTTATTGAAAGAAGTAAATCAGACCAACTTGGAAACACACAAGCTCAGACAGCGTGAAAAGAAAGCATTAGCTCAAGTCAAGCACTATTTGCAACACGTCTTTGGGAGCCCGTATGATGTAAACTATTACGCCGGTGATTTTCTGTTGGGGCCAAATCTGTGGTGCTGGCAGCCACTATGTGACACGCCTCATGAGATGGAGCATAGCCTACATTTCTTTAAGCCAGGTAACACAAAAGAACTGGAGAGTTTTGAAAGAAAATTGGCCGAGGTCAAAGAGATGTTTGCCCAGTACAGGAAAAACATGGAGTATGGCGTAGCAGTTGGAATGGTGCGCTCTGTAGAGGAATGCAAAGCTGGGATCAACGGATTAACGGCGTATTTCCGTAAGATAGCAAACAAAGGACCAAGTGGTAAGAAAGTTTTAACATAAAACATTAAACAGCCTTCATGATTAAAAGTACATGGCTCCTCATAAAAGAAGTTAATATAAAGATATGTTGCGTCACTTTTGAGCTTGTGGGTAAATTTTTCGGCGTGACGAGTTAAATGAACCCAAAGTACATTTATTTCTTATGAATTTTGAAATAACAATTGTCCGGTTTTATCGTAGTCCTCTTACATGCAACATAGCTTTATTTGCTTTCCAGAATAGTTTTGTATGACGTCTCAGCAAAGAAAAAAAAAAAAGAAATAAATGGGTCTCAGTATTCCTCTTGCACAGTGTTGGCGACAAATTCCACGCATGCGCAATTTTGAAAGCATTATAACTATAATTAAAAACAATAGGAAGAAAAGGCTATGGTGAAATATCCTTCAAATAGTTGGACCGAGGTTGAATTATCTTTCAACCTAGCGTGAGAAAACAGGCGACGCCGCCACTGGTTTCCCTACAAAATGACGTCTGAAAAACGAGCACAGAAATTCCCTACTGATAACGCGTCATTACTCAGATCTGGGTGGTGCCTCTGATTGGTTGGAAGTTTGCTCCATCCAATTAGAAGCATTATCCAAATCTGGGTACTGACGCCTCTTCAGTGTATGGAATTTTTGCGCTCGTTTCTCAGACGTCATTTCACAGGGGAACCAGTGAAGGAGTGGCGAAATGTCGTCTGTTTTTTCAGGCTACTTTCAACTAAGAAGAAAAAGTGTTTTGGATTAAAATGGATATTAAAACTGGCATTGAAAATTATCTTTTCCGTCAGTGCGGGTACGTGTAGCGCCCTTGTGTTTGCCAATTGTTTGGTTACTAACCGGAGATTTGTAAAATAGCTAAGGTAGGCGTCGTCTAGTGGCGAGAACACAGAACATTTTAGCTGAAATTACGTTCACATGAAGACCTTACTGCGGTATATGTTGTCCAACTATCTTCTTACGTAATTATTTATTAGTTTTCCTACCATGCTTAGTAGCTAAACTTCTTACTTATCGCTAAATTTCACCTTGGATTTTTACTTTGTATTTTGGTATTTGAAAATGATGTAATGGCAACATCCAAACGTTAACGCACAGTTTTTGGTTGTGTTTAGCGGAGCTCTCGCGCACGCGAAGCGCGCAGCGCAGCCCTATGGGTAAGAAAATCTGGTTATCTATGCTTGACGTCAGTACGTGCGTACGTCTACCCCGTCTTGCAAGCTGGGTTGAAATTTTGGATTTCAAGCACCCCGCGTCTTTCTTTCGGCAGTAAATTGCATGGCCACCCAGACTTAAATAAAAAACAACAGCCAAGCCAAGTCTTTCTTTCGACTAAATTTTAATCTCTACATTAACGCGGATAACAGGGAAAGAGCTAGAGAGAGAAATAAAAACCACGGAGACCAATTTCTTTGGACGAAAAACATGAAAATTTTATAGCGAAGGTGAGAAAATGAGAAATGCTAGCGGCCAACAATTAGCAAGGTAAAAATGAGCGGCAATGAAAAAAGAAAAAAAGTCAACAGGAACACATACCACATTTCCTCCATTAAACGTTTAACTAGGAAGTTTCTGGAAGTTTCACGTAGTAGTCGTGCAAAACAACGGCAAAGAAATGTACAAAAACGTGTGCTGAACGTGCAAAGTTGTGTTTTTGCTAATTCTGACCTTCAAAATAATTTAAGGGAACTTCGCTTTTAGCCCTGGTTAAATCAATATATTAAATTATCATTTTCACTTTTCTATTCTTCTTTTATTTTTTAAGGTATTTTTGAAGAATCGTTTGTGGAGTCTGTTCTTGATCCACAATTCATTAAGAATATCACAGAAAATACAGAGGAAAATAATTCTTGGGAAACGAAGTACGGAAAATCTGTAAATGAGTCTTTGAGGGAGTTTCTGGTCGACAATTTAGGGAAGCCTATACACGAGTTCTTCACGTAAGTTATCATGCCTCCATCGTTACAAAGCTGAGCAGCGTAGTCTCAATTTTAAAGTTGCGCTCCGAGGCCCCGTCCACACGTATCAGGATATTTTTAAAAAATAAAGGCAGGCTTTTTTCCCTCCGTTTTAGAAAAAAATACACGTCCGCACGTAGCTTTTTCGAATCATTTTCGCCCGTCTACACGAAAACGCTAAAACGAAAATCCGATAACATCCCTTATTGAGCATGCGTCATGCTAGACGCATAAGATGTATGACATCATCTTGTTCGAAAGCCTCCGTTTTCGTTCGTCCACATGTAAACGAAAGGAAGCGTTTTCTGTGACCGTTTTTACCGGATACGTGTGGACGATAGGCCAAACGGGTGATAAAAATATGCGTTTTCAAGCAAGATCGGATAAAGCACTCCTCTGTAGCTTGGTTGGTTGACCAGGCATTGTGTAATTCCCGCGAAACCCCAAAACTGAGAAAATTAACCAGGAAGTTTTGCGTGCAAGTAAACGAGGATTAATTTAGGTTTCTGGGAAACTGCCCACCTACTCCTCCCTTAGGCTAACATTAACACTTAGTTCTTATCTAGGGCAAAATGTTAGCTTAGGGGAGGGGTAGGTGGGCAGTTTTCCAGAAACCTAAATACTCCATTTTCGAGTTCGCTATGACCGCTGAATTAAAGAAGTGAAGACGCATTTTTTACAGCCTTAGCCTCAATCTGAAGTATTATATTCACAAATTCCAACGAGAAAAAGAACTGTTTACTCTGTCTATTGTGTATATTCAAATTTCAAACACTTACTTGCCAGAATTTCTGAATATTTTACTTAACGTCGAGGCTAACCCTGTATGAATGTGTCGTTAATGTTTGTATTCAGCGTTAATTTTTAATTCGAAACTGGACTATTGATCCGTAAACGATACCTAAATGCAGAGAGGATTTATTTTAACGCTGACTGGTTCTCTCTTGTCTTTTTTTTTTTTACCTCTAGGTATCTTAGAAAGGTTCACGTGCGGTATTGTGTCCCCAGTAATGTGTCCAGTGGCCTCGCCACGCGTCCACTCTCGTACGTATATGTGAACGGTACTCCTGATACCTCAAGAAAAACCAACATGTCTTTGCCAACTGGCGAAATTTTAGACGGAAAGCAGTCGTATAAACACATTGTTTCCTTCTTCACGACAAATAGCATGACCCCGGATAAAATACATCAACTGGGAATTAAGATGCTGGGAGAACTATACCCTCAGGTTAGTGGATCCAATAAAGAAAACCTGAAAAACCGTACCACCTGAGTTTCGAGGTAATTATTTGCACTAGGTCTTTAAATCTCAGAAGTTAAGAAAGTCAGAATTAGATATGGGAAAAATTTAATTTCGTAACTTCCAAATTCATGGTAAAGGCATTATCACTACTGTATCCATGAAGTTCAGTTTAACCGGAATGGTTGCATCTTAGAATGTTATCCAAATGTTTTCAGCCACACACTTCTCATAGACTTGACTGTCTCCTTCATAGAGCGGCTCCTGCTAGGAATCCCAATGAAAATAGCAATAATCGAAAAATGGAAAGCGCGCGGGGAACCTTTCTTTTTCCTTCTCCCCAGCCTTCCTACGACATAGCCGAGTGCAACTCTTACGCCTCTTTCGTGCTCTCCAAACTTCCCGCGTGCTCAATATCTCGACATACGCACGCTGACGCATGAACTAATTGTTAAATGGTCTTTTATCGAATAACCTTCCCTCTTATTTTGATTTTGTGCCATTGTCAACAGGTTCTGGAAGTAGCGAGAGTGGTAACGAAGGAAGTCAACGACAACAATACTGCCAAAGAAAAATTTATACAAAGAATGAACCATTCTGACATGTACTTCATCCAGGAAGAGATTCCAAAAAATGAGTCGGACGAAAACGCTCACGTGGTGTGTGGTGATATAGAGGGTGCAAAAACGTACTGTCCTACACGCTGGAGAGCGCTACAGAACTGGTTTAAAGAGGCTCAAGAGGTAAGTGTTACAAAATGACAACGACGTTTGTATTTTTCTTGATGTAAACTTGCAAGAGAGAATGAGCTCTTGAAACTTGTGTGTGTCCGTCAACCTCGTCCCCTGCGGACAAGGCTGGATTTCAGTCAACTAAAATTCGTTGATCTTTTAAGGGGAACTCCGTTTCAAGGCTTGGCTATCTGACCAAATTAATTAACAATTAGTTCATGTGTCAGCGTGCGTATGTCGAGATATTCAGCAAGCGGGAAGTTTGGAGAGCACTAAAGAAGGGTAAGAGTTGCTCGAGGCGTTATAAAACACATGGTAACCGCTTCATCGTGTACTGTTGAGTTATGGATGCACTTAAGAGATGTCTTGGGAGGGTTGTAAAGCTACAAGAACTCGAGGTATAGTCTATTGACGTCATCAGCGTGCTCAAAGGCAATATGTGGCACGCTCGCACTATTGAATTTGATGAGGCGAAAATTTTAGCTATGTTATAAGTCAGAAATTAGAAATAGATATTAAGTAAAACTAAGAAATCCTCGGAAAAAAAATCCTTTCCCCCAGCGAGAATCGAACCCACGACCGTTATACATGTAAGTCATGTTTGTTTTCAATTAACTGGCCAAACTAAGAAACGGCATTTTTTTAACGGACAATTGTTTAAATTCTTATTTAGAAAAGTTGATGGATATGGCTTTTTTTCTTCCTGTCTTTTGTCAGGCGCTCGGCTTACTTGATCCCAAGACAATTAACATGTTCCATTTTACTGGCCCTAAACAAACTACGCCTAACTGTCCCATAACACTGGCTCCAGATTTTAACCCATCTGCAGGACAAAATTACGAGAGTGGTGGTAAAGAGTGCAAGAAAAATGCTCAATACAATATACCGTTCTTTTTGGAGAGACCTGGACCTAAGTATGAAGAATGGAGTACGAACGCTCATGAAGGAAGACCTGGGCACCACACTCAAGTAAGTTTTTTGGAGAGGTTTCTTTTTTTAGTTACGCATTAAACATGACATATAAAAATGACAGTGTCTTTTAGTATCCAAGCCGTGTGTCATGCGATGAGGCTACCAGTCTAATATACCAGTCTGGACGAAAGTTAACGTGTAGTTGATAGAAGACAAAAAAAAAAGATTTATTCTCTGGTGGCGGAAGTTAAATTACTGACTAAAACTTAAAGTGATGCTCGCCTTTACCTTGGAGTGAACTGCTTTCTATTGACTGGCATGAGAGACCACAGGGCCGAAGGGATGTTCTTTCTCCTGGAAGCGATGTGTTTGGGTTTGGAATAAGGGAGGAGATGAGGAAAGGAGAGTGGGTGAGGCGCTAGGGAGAGGGGAAGGAAGTGGAGCGTGAAATAGGGAAACTTATGTGCACCGCTAAAGTTTCCTTATTCGAACTAAAAAGAGGCCATTGGAAATACATCCAAGTGTTAGTTTTTAGACTTTGAATTCCTTCTTTCCTCTTAAAAGGTTGATCATTGGCTGTTAATTTATTATGTTGCAGGTTCAAGGTCTGGAGGAGCACTTCATAGATAGGTGTGGTGGAGTAATTAAGTGGCTTGACACAGAAACGTATTACACGGCTTTCACCGAAGGCTGGGGTCTATATGCTGAAAATCCGCTGATAGGTGAAGACACTGATACGTACGAAAATGAACCGTGGCAGAAATATGGTATGCTTAAATGGCAGGTTAGTTGACATTATTAGACATCGAGTGTCCCGTACTGCAACGGTTAACATGTATCAAGATTAGTTGGTAGTAGTTCGTGTACTTAATGAAAAAAATCACTATCCATACCAATCAAATTTCCTTATTTACTATTGTTTAACTGCAGAAGGAATAAATTTCAGCTGGCAATGTCGCAAAATGGAATTTCATACACAAGCACAAAGCTGGATACAAACACAAATCGTCGAAAGTATTCTCAGTTCAATTAGGTGACAAAATTCTGATCCTGCTTCTGATTCTACTTTCTTTTTATTACATTGTTCTATTGTTACATACGTGCCACTGACATCAAGACAACAAATGTTAAATATTCCACGAAACATTTGTAATAAATTACAATATTACCTGCATAGTCTGGTGCAAAAACACTCTTAAAGCAGAAAAAAAAAGAAACGATTACTTTTCCTCTTGCTGTATATTTTTGGAGTCTGTACCAGAGATATTGCGGACAGCTAATGTAGAGGTTTACGTATGGTAACGCCTCAGTTTGGTTGTTTGGGAAATCCTGAGAGTTTTTCCTTTGGATTTACTCTTCTTTGAAATGATTTTAAGGTTTTTGTATTTTTAACCGTCGATATGGTTTGGGTTAAATGTATATAGAGTAAGAATTCTTATAATACTGTTTTACTTTTTAGGTGTTTTTCATAGTGTAATGGGCACTATGAATTTATCATTGATTTACTACCGTAAATAATTCCAAGCTTTTTGCACTCAACGTGTATTATTGTTACAGTTACAGACAGGAACAATTAAGCTTCATGTCTTCATGTACCCGTTACGATTTTTCGATTCTTAATACATTTTTTCCATGCTTAATTTAAGGTCTGGCGCGCGTTGCGTTTGATTGTGGACTCTGGGCTTCACTCCATGGGATTTTCCCGCGCAAAAGCACTTCAGTACTTTAAAGATTATGCTTGGGATGAAAGCGACACCGCTTACAAGGAAGTTACTCGTTACCAGAGCGCCCCAGGCCAAGCTACAGCTTACATGATTGGACAACAGCATATTAAGAAGCTAAGGGACGACGCACAAAAAATCCTGGGAGATAAATTCGACATCCGTGACTTTCACTATCATTTGCTTTCACAAGGCTCTTCGCCGCTGAGTCACTTGGAGCAGAGTATCAAAGATTACGTCAAATGCGTTCAGAACGACAAGGCTCCTGGATGTTATGATATACTTAATCCTTCAGAGAAAGACGAAGAAGCGGACAATAACGTCGTGGAGGACAGCATAGTCCAGCCAATCACAAGAAGAAGACGTCATTATTTTTGACTATCGCACTATTCGCGTTTAGCATTATGTTCTTTAATATTAGATTACTTTACCAGCAACTCGAGGTTAACAAAAATCAAACAAACAAAAAATCACGAAGGCACACATTTTTTTGTTAAAGCCGTGAATCAAACTTAAATAGACCGGCTCACGTAGCTTCATTCAGTTGTAATGTTCAAATAAAATTCAGTTTTTCAGAGAGTTTACCGCTGTTGTTATTGATGGCGGAGCTCCACGCGTGCTCGCGTGCGTTAGCGGAGCCCTATAGCTAAGAAAATTCGTAATTTATCCTTACTGCATATCAGTATTGTAGCATCGCGGCATACTAAGTTATGGGACAAATCTGCGGCTGCCTTGGCAAAGATATGCAGCAAGGCTTGATGATCTGCTCACTGCCATTAGGGGAGGTTAGAGGGGCGAAAAGCGCTTCCTGCAGACAATCCCGGCAAACTGCGAGATTTCACACCGCGACACCCATATTTAACTTAGAAGGCCGCAAAGGATCATAATTGAATCCAAATGCTAAGAACTCTTGGGATTAAGAGAATGCAGGCATCTTTGCGAGACGCTCTCATTATATATGCAGTAAGAATAGGTTATCTATCTCTCTGAGAAATTTTGATAGTCATGTGACCGTACGTCCGTCCGACCATCCGTCCGCAGTACATGAGAATCAATATGATATCTTACACTTTCTAGCTATAGTGAGGGAGCCTTCAAGATGATGTTGCACTTTCATGTTGTGATCAATTGACAGCTGTCAAAATATGGTATTCCCTGGCCATATGTATGTATCGTGAGCTCAGGTGTCGAGGTTTTTGAAGTTATTCACTACTAGTTTTAAACTGATCGCAGGCTCAACTCCAAGTTGATTTCTTTGCAATGGTTACAATTTTATTTTTTGAAGTAAATAATACATTTATCAACGGAAGCTTCGCATTTAGCCTTGGATAAATCTAGGATTGTCAATTAGAACAGACCTTTGCTTTTGTGCGCAGTCGAATGAGGTAAGATGAATGTACCCGAATGAACTCCAATTATCTACTCTCTGTTCTAAAAAATGAGTCATCCCTGTTTCTCAAATAAAGCCACTCAGTGAACGTGCTCTTTGGATATCCTGAAAAAGTCGTAGACAAATGCGGATTATTACTAGCTAAGTAGCTCTAAGTTGAAGTATCAGAAGTAGGTATTTGACCCTTCTAGGCAGTGTTACATGATCGGGTATACCCTCCGAAAATTATACTCCCTGTATTAACACTTTGTCGTTCGAGTAAAAGGTCTTTGCTCTTAATTCTTTATTTCTTATTTTTACACATAAGTTAGGTTTTTACACTTTTACTTTCAATAGCTGGTCTTGTTAATACAGTTGAACTTCCATCAAGCGGCCACCCTCGGGCTACCGGCAAGTAGCCGCTTAATGAAGGTTAGCCGCTCAATAGAAGTTCGTCATAAATTAGTAGTAATCTTTCGCAGAAACATCGCTTTATCTTGAACCAAAACACGCGACGGGAGCAGTATTACTCGGACTGTATTTTCCTTCATCGCATTCTTGAAAAAAAGCTAAATAAGTGTATCAAGCACTTTATCGCCCGCTTAAAAGAGGCGACAACAAATAAAACTCTCATTGGGATGACCAAAAGGTGGCCGCGGCCGCTTAACAGAGGGTGGCCACTTAGGGACTTGTCAGAAATTAGCAGGGGGGGAAGGGAGGTGGAAACAGAGGGAGGGTCACAAATTTTTGATGCTGCAGAAAAGGGAGGGGTCGTGAAAAATGGGCCGTTAAAAGGGGGAGGGTCATGCAAATATGTGTCCGTGATCATGTAGAGGTTCACCCACAGAAGAAAAAAGAAGTTCTTTATTTTGGTAAAAAACATCTGGGAGAAATAGGAGAGTCGAGTGATCAGCTGTCAGAATTAGAGTCGGACTCAGCTTAATGCTGTCATCTAAAATGTGTGTATATGGCTTTACAAAGAACAGATTAGAAATATATTTTGAGCTTTCATAAAACTGACTCACCCTAGTGTATTGCAAGAACTAGATTTTATCATTTATACAAGAGGGGGAGGGTCATGATATTTTAGGCCAAGGTCAAGGGGAGGGTCAGAAAATTTCACTCCCATTGTAGGGATGGGTCACCTCATTTCCAAACCCAAATTTAAAATTTCCACCCCCTCCCCCCCCTGCTAATTTCTGACAAGTCCCTTAATAGAGGGTCTCCGCTTATTAGTTGGCCTCTTAATGGAAGTTGAACTGTATGTCAGGAAATAATTGAATGTCATAATTTTCGTATATGGTTTGTATTCTAGTAAAAGATGATATTAAAGAATCCCTCCACGATCATGGTGGCGTAATTTTCTGTGACCCTCCCTCTTTTCCTGTCATTTTATCCCTAACCCTGTCCTTTTGAAGGACTCAAAAAACTGCGACCTTCCCCTGTTTTCCACTTCCCCTCACCCCGGCTACTGATTTCTGACAAGTCCCTTATTTCACGAGCAAATTGCTTGGTCATGATTAAGACCGATTAACACTGATGTCAGTGCTGTAGTTGCTGTTAAGCAAGACAACAAGTGCTTAATTTTGCTTAGTCACTCAGACAGGAAGAACAAATTTGCTTCAGCTCATTGCCTTAAAAACAAAATGCTTGACATTTTGTTTCGGGTCAAGTAGTAATGGAGTATACTGGTCAAAAGCAAAACAAAAATATAATTGTGAAACGATGTATTTATTTAAGAAACAATGTTAGTTTTTAAGATCTATAAACCTCAATGAGATAGGAACAAAACTTAGTTTACCTCAATTCAACACCATGCTTATACATTAGCTAGACTTCTTGTTGTCCTTTTTTAGAACTTTGAAAGGAAGAACATGATCAGTAAGTGTCGATTAGCAAGGAAGAACATTACAACATATGTCCCTCTTTAGGGTCTACAATGCCCTGTTTGTGGAAGTGAAAAAACATAACATGGTTTGAGTCTCATAAAAGCCAAAATATTGGTATAATTATTGAAGTAGAACTTCGACTATGTGGGTTTCACTCTATTTAGATTAGGGAATACTAAAGAAAATTGTGCAAGTTGGCGTAAATGTTACCCTAACTGTGGTTTTCCTAGGCAAGACAGTTCTAACTAACACTGAAGAATATTTACAGCCTGACAGAGATCGTTTCCTTTGTCATAAAAGAGTTCAGACAGCATGCAGTCAGTTGCATTATTCCATCAAAGACTTTTTGCTTTCTCTATATCTCAATGGTTGAAAGGTAACATTGTAAGTAATGATGACCCGATTAATTTTTTTAACATAATCAACATACACTTTAAATTCATCAAATTGAATAACAAAAATAATAACAATAACTTGTAATGATAGTAAAACACACTGATTTATGTCAATGTCCATGGCAAAAAAACCGGCTTCGTTATCCTGATTGATCTTTTCGCGTCAAAGACAGACTACTCTGATGTGGACTCCTCCTTGTATTCCCTCGCTTCAGCTAGGGCGGACTCTAGTTCTTCATGAAGAGCTTGGAAGGGCATGTTTTTAATAATAGTAGAAAATGACCCAGCCTTTCCGTGAAGCTTGCCGTTTTCGTTCCCATAAAAATGCAGAAAGTAAACAGCCTCATCGATAACTAGTTCACCAGTTTCATGGTTGTACATGTAAAGGAAAATGGGAGCGCCAGAGGATCCAGGGCAAGTAGCAATCGAGTGTTCGAAGAATGGGTCTTTACCTCCAAGCATTCCTTTGTCATTCTGACCATGAGACATGTTTAGAAAGTAAACGTGAGCGAGATCAGATTCCAGTCCCCCAAGTGACAGTTGCTGACTTTTGCAATGACGATGAGAGATGCTGAATAGTCTAAGCGAACGCGGATATTTTGAGCACCGTGGATCAGAGAACCCAAATGAAGAAACATTTCGAAAGTGTTCTAGAATTTCAAAGGCTCTCATCTCTCGTGGCTTCACGTTTGCAAACCTAGCTTTCTTCTCTTCATTTTCCAGCGGCTTTAAATACAAAAAAGGCCATTGAGGAGGGCCATTGACATCTAGTAATGTTACTGCTACCTTACTTGCTTGAATATCTGGCGAATCTTTCGTGCCATCTCCATCTAACGCTTTATTCATAGGATCTCGTAAAACGTTTTTCTCTTTATTCTTGTCTGGACGCGATAGTTTTTCGATCCTATGCACTTCGTGAGTAACTTGTGCATTGCCAGGCATCCCTTTGTAAAAAGAAGTTACTCGAACATTGCCTGGTTCAACAAAGTTAATACCTTTACCCTTGTCCGAGTTTCGCCGTTGTTTCGTTGTCTACTTGAACAAGGAAGCCCGTGCCATAAGCCGGCTTCGATCCCGACTTTATATCACGTACTGTGATGCATACAACAGCGTTGGAGATTAGGTTAAGACATTGTATCGCTTTCTTTTCACTGAGGAACTTTTGATCTTCGTAAGTTAACCCTTTGTCTTTTACGAAAGTTTCTTTTTTTTCGTTAGATAAATCTCTAAAGCTAAGTGCTTGTTGTATTGAAATATAACGATGGTGAAAGTTGGCATCTGCCTCCAGCTTTTTGCATTCTGTCCAAGCTTTGCTATTCATTTTTAAAGGTCTATATTCCTCCTCGCCTTCATTATCCAGGAATTCTGATTCTTCGAAGTACTCCCATTAACCTAAAAAACTGACTTCCTCGCAGAAGTCCAAGTTGAAACGAGACTGTGAAATTACAACGTGGCACTGAATTTAATTATGTTTGCCGTCATTGGAAAACTTTGTGGCCAATAGTGTATCAAGTTTGGTGGTTACTATGGAAACAAATACATCATGTGATACATGAGTTACATTTCATTGCCCCAGTTAGGTTTTGAATTTTATCGCTGACTAAGGGCGTACAAATCGAGCTTTACTTGAAAAACGATGGGCCTAAAATTAAATTGCTCACTTTTTTTTTAAACTACGGCATTCTTTCCTTAGCTTGTTTTTGGTTATCTGTACATTGCATGGAGACTCCTATTCCTTCCGTTCTCATCATTTTAGGTTCCGTATGCCATTTGCAAATCAGCAGTATTTCTTTTAAAAACAGAGGCGTTGAAAGGGATCAACTAGTGTTACTAATCGCAAATAAGGAATTAGTTAGCTGGTGTGTGCATGTACGTTAAGAATGTAGACAATTAGCATTGACGCCTGCTGATTAACGAATAGCTTTGGAATGACCATTAGAGCCATTTTTCCTCATTGAGAGATGAACGTCTGCCCTAAGCTATTCTAAGTAAAGCAAAACAGCTTTTAGAAGAACTTGCTGCAGTTACTTCTAAGAGAAATTTTGACACACAGCCTTCCCACGTAAGTCTATTATCCGCTCAGCAAAGATAAGAAATGATCGAGCCTGATGAATTACTGGATGGACAACGCATTTTGGAGGAGCTAGAAAACATCATCAAAAGAACACCTGAACACCCCTCTAGCGATGAAAACGGTGGCGAGGAATTCGAGTCTGTAGAACATGAAAACATAGGAAACAAAGTTAAGCTTCGATTTCCACATCCAGACTGCGCTGACCTTTCGCAAGACGTTTTGGGTGATAAAAGACTTCTGAGGTTGCCCAACGGGTTAAAGCTGTATTTTGGCCAAATAATAGCTCTGGCCGGGGACTTTTACGGTGTCCCCAAGCACCCCATCATTGATCCAGGCGAAAAGCTTGAAGACCAAATATCTGGTCGTCGTGAACGCTTTATTGCGGCATACAACACTCTGGCGAAAGCTAATTACAAGGAAGTAAAGAAGGAACTGGACGAGATACTGAAAATTATGACGAAAGAAAGGAGTGAAATCGAATCTGTGCTAGAAGACAGGGAAGGAAAAATAGCTATATCTGGTGATGACGGATGATCTGTTTTTACTCTAACATTAGTTGTTCTGAATCCAAAGTAATTTTCAAGTGACGAAAAAACAACAACAACAACAGCAAAAACAACAACAAAAAAAGCCTTTACAAGGAGCAAACGTTCGCACCTCGTGTATTTCATTCAGTCTCAGTCAGAACTCTCACAGAACGAGACAAACAAACGCCATTCTCGTCCCCAGAGCCACTCGACTTAATTTGTAACCGACCAGTGGCTCTGGGCGCAACGGAAAATACGAATTTTTTCATTGGCTGAAGGCAATTGAATGCGCAAAGCAAATTAAAAATATAATCTACTGCGCATAACATTTTACTTCGTGCCCTCTCGATAACATGTGTGTCTGAGTTTCGTTGATTGCGACAATCCTGTTTTGTTTATATGCAATAGCAGTGAAGAAGAGAATTGCAGGTAAAGTTTGAGAAGTTTCTACGAAGACAACAAGCCTTGACGAAGAAAGTATTGCCTTCGTTGTGCGCTAAACTTTGCCGTCTCGACCGTCGCATCTCCTGAGAAACTGAAAGGAGGAGTAATGGTTAGTTGGCTCTTGGTCCTTGCTCGTTAAAAGTCAAGCGATTGATACTGTACTTGTATGGCGTTATTAATTAGTTTATTTGTTAATTAAGCTCATAAGCAAAATTAAAACCACGACATGCGACACCACAAAAGGAAATAAACACAGGAAAACACACAACCAGCTCGAGTGAAATGAAATACATATTTTACTCTCCTAACACAACACATGAATGGTTTCGTTTCAAAAAGCGTTTTGAAGTAAGATAGCAGTTGCAGGACATGGAATAAGACACCTTTTTAGATTGACTTTTTCCCGCATTATATCGATCTTCGCGCTATTGCTTTCCCAGTGTTTGTTCGCCAAACGTATTGAAAAAAAACTCACATAACTCAGACGATAGTCTACCGATTAATTGTCTCAGTTCTGCAAACCAACAGTGTGTTCAGCCGGTTTCTGTTACTGTCTTCTTCTTTTAACTCCAAATTATCAGTAAATCCAAGTTGAGTGAAGTGGTGCATTTTCAAAACATCCAAAAGAAGCCACTCTCTGGAGAGAGCTCAGGAAGTAAACTTCTTCCCCCAGTGGAGCGGTGAGGGATTCACCGGCGAAAAATGTCTGCGCATGCTCTACTAAAAATGACACTTGATCTATTTCGGGCAATGTCATGGGCTCCGAGGCAGAAACGCCCGCGAAATGTTGTTGAGATGAAAGAAGCGATAGCAGCTTTTTTTGGCAGTGACAGCGTTGCAATTTCTTGCCACTGTAAGAGATCAATAATTATTTTGGTCAAAGTTTTGACGTAAGTGTGTTCTCTAGAGAATATAGCGTCCTGAAACTGGCGAAAAATCGCATTAGCATGGTCTGATTCAGTGTTATTGACGCTGAGATCGCTGGTTTGCATGTGGAAGACATGCTGAAAAGGTGGGTAATTTTTGCTCTTTTTGTTTACTGCATGTTCCGTGCAACTCGGTACAAAAAGAAATTATAAAGTAGTGGAAGAAAAATTATTGGGCTTTGTTTTGGTATATAAATTAGCTTGTACCGAGTTGCACGGAAGCGAAAGTTTTGTTAAATGTGTATCCCGTTTTTGTGTCAAAATTCGACTTTGATTGTGAATCTAACATTCGATAACATTCAACTGTTGATCAAAGAGCGTATTATAATGCTATCCAAAATGTTTTTGTTGTTAAGATCAAGTTTCTTATCACGGATTCAACAAAAAAATGTAGAGGGACAGACATTTTTGAGCTTTGTTTTGTTAATATGACTTAGCGTGTACTTTGTTGCTGGAAAAACTATATTTGGATGTTTAATCTCCGCATGTTTACAGTGTTTATGGCAGAAAAATACGCTTACGCTTGGTTCAACTTAATCTCGTGTCACTCGGTACAAAAGGAAATTACAAAGAAGGTAAAGAAATATTTTTGGCGATTGTCTTGCTGTGTAAATTGTCTTGTGGCTAGTGGATATCGAAAGCGGACGGGTAGCGGCAGTTTTCTAAAGTGCGTAGTTCGAAACGTGATTTTGTCGATCGATGCAAATTTCATTGTTGTTGCACGTTATTACGGCTTTGTACGTTACCATATAGAATTTTGAGTTTTATGCGAACTGTCGAATGAGAAAATGTGAGAATGTTTTCATTAAAACACTTGGACTGTCTTGGAGCTACAGTTCGATAGGTCCAGCAACATTCTGATTTGTGAAAAAAATTATGTTTAAAATGTGCACAGCTGCTGTACATTTAGGCTTGCAATTTTATAATTGAAGGATCGAAGTTTAGATTATTTTGCTCATAAATTTGGCTTGGGATTATCCACACAACAACTTACTTCGTTAGGAATCGCACTTACGGACATGATTTCCTTTGTGTACAATTTTTTATCACTAAATTTGTGCACACAAGGCTTTCTGTGGGGGGTGCTTCTTTGCTTGAAAATTGGATCCTAGAAGGAGATGAACAGGGTAATATTCCTGTGAATGCTTTTGTTTTTCTGTCCATCGTTTTCGGCTTAATTTTTTTTGGCGCAAAGTTAAGAATGAATGATAGAGTTAACATACCATTAAGTATTCAAAAGTTCTTTCCAAGAAAAAAAATAATCCTCACAAATTAAACTTACAGGAGTTTAAAGTTTGGAGTAAACTTTGAGTCTTAATGAAATTTTAATTGCATCATGTTGATCAATGCAGTTGTGTAGGATATGCAGTTTCCAATTTTGATCTTCTGTCAGAATTATGAGAGAACACTCAAATAAGATCTCATTCAAACATTATAGTTTCATTGTAATTATCATTTGTTTCTTTTTCTATGAACTTCTCATCAGGTCTACATTTTGCATGAATTTAATGTAATATATATTTGAAGGGGTTGTTGTTTCACAGTGAAGTATTTTTCATTTTGTTCTTTTGATATGAAGTTGAGTTTCTTCCTAGTTGTTGGCTGAGGCAGTGTTGAAGTATCTGACATGTTAACATACTTTATTGTTCATTTCTCTGCAGAAAAGATTGATTGATCCTGAATCAAACAAAGTGCAGCTTCACAAACAACATTTTTGACGAACAAATGTGTACTCAAGCAAAGTATATGTCCCTGACAGTGTCAATAAAATTTATTAATGGAAGGATCTGGGTTTTTACTCCTTTGTAGCACTTCTGACTACGCATCACTTTTCTAACCTATATAGTAAAAAGATCATATAGTATAATCAGTATTTTTTCCAACTAACATATTTGCAATCAAAGTTCTTTTCTTTTATATATAGTATTCCCCTAATTTTAAAAATTTCATTATCTTATTCAGATCAGGCACAGTAACCTAGGCTATTCTAAAAATATGCGTATATGCATTTGCAACTCGTATTAAGCCGCAATTAATCTTCTTTCCACTGGAATAAACAAACGATGGAGGTATTGAGGCCATTTTGAATTTGGCAATGTCACGTGGTCGCTCGTCGACCAATCAGACGTTTTTCGCCGGTGAAGGTGAGGGACAAAAATCCGCTATGAGCATGAGCAGTGATATTTGTAACTTCTACACATGCGCGGCCGGATGTCAGAAATTTTCTGACATCCAGTAACGGCTGCTTCCAGAGCCCCTCGTTTCCCTACCACGTGACCAAGAAACGACGGGCTCTGGGGACGAGAATGAACAAACGCAGGCGATAAGGGATGCGCAGAAGCTTGCGCAGAAGTTTTTTCCGCCCTGAAAGACCAACATTGACGTCACCTAGTCTCCAGTCTATCACGCGGCCATTTCAGAAAGGTTTTGGGAAGGTTTCGGAAATGCTCGGATTTTGATCTTTTATCTTTCTATAAAGGCTTGGGAAGAAAGATCTTTACCCAAATCTCACTTAGGATTGTTCTTTTTAGTGTTTGGTGAAGTTAAAGCGACAAAAGAAAATGTGTCAATTTTTTGGTTCATTTGACCTTTAAAACTACACAATCTCGCATGTCTCATCAAGCAGCGGTACAATTTTGATTCTCAATCCGATTTGGCTACAAATTCTTACAATTCCTATCAAGGATATTATTAGCTGAGCTCTGGCGCGCGAAGCGCGCCTGCGGAGCACCATGGGTAAGTAAATCTACCTATCCCAGAAAATTTGGTAATCACGTGATCGTACACCGCCCGTCCGCCCGCCCGCTGCCCGTCCGTCCGCACCACAGGACAACCAATGTTCAATCACACACTTTCTAGCTAGTTTGGGATTAAGGAAGACTGATATTGCACACATATTGCACATCAATGTTGTGATCAATGGACAGCTGTCAAAACAGGGTATCCGCTGACCAGTATCACCTGACCGTATCGCGGGCTCAGGTGTCGACCCATCGAGGTCGAGTATTTTTTTGAAGTTATCCGCTGACAAGGTACTAGTTTTCAAATGATTGCAGGCTCAAGTGTAATTTTTTTAATTCACATGAAATATGTTGTGTTTTATATGTGCCGCACAATAAAAATTTTGATTTCAAACTGACCTTGAAAGCTAAGATTCAGCCAGTTTTTACAGGCAGGGAAGACATGCCAGTTGCTTTTGACTTTTCTCACCAAGGTCACGCGTTGGTCACGCTCTACGTCCAATTTTTATGCTCTGATCGGTCAAAATTTGATAGGTGAGTTCATGCGGAAAATTTATGCAGCAACTTGAAACTTGTTTACTTTGACAGCTGAAGCTGACAGAGTTTTGGGTCAACTTGTGATGTTTTTAACTGTCTTTTTCCACTGAACATTGTACAAAATGAAATTCAGCTGCTATCAAGAGTCTTTTGTTATTCAAGGCTAGTTTGTTTATCGGGCTTTTGCTTGAGAAATACGTCGCTTGTCAAAGTCGGACATCCGATTTCGGGTGGCATCGTTTTCGTTTTTCACCTTGCTTGATGTGTAAGAGGGTTGAAAAGTCTGAAGCGATTTTGGCCTTACTTCATAGCTTGCAGGACCTGCATCTCGAATGGTAAGCCTGAGTAATTATTGTATTTGATATTTGTTTTTAATATCTTATTTAATGAAGTCGAGCGTAGTTTATGCGGCTATTTAGTTTATGCACGTTTGTAAGATTTGAGACAAATGATCTGACCTAGTATCAGGTTTGATATAAGCTTACAGAACTTTTAAAAGCCTTTATACATTTTCTCACCTCAAATAGAAAGAAAACGTTCCGAAGAATATTTTGTTATAATTCTGGCTGTAAACGAAAGCTTTGAGCGATTTTGTTGCCTCGAGTTCATCTTTGAAAAAAGCAAACACCGGGAAGCCGGCTTAAAAGATAAACTTTAAGCTTTAAGCTTGAAGACTCAGGATTTTTAGCAACACTTTAATACTATTGTCTTCGAGAATGAAAATTACTGCCTCTGTACATGTTTCACCGAATTATATTTCTTTTATGGATTGTCAGTAGTCTCTCTTGCAATTTTTAATCGCCGTGCCGTTTGTTTTCAGTCGTTCATGAACATCGCTTGCAGGAGTACTCAAAACGCTTCGCGTATCAAACGGTTTTGAAGATGGCACATCGTTATAAAACCTCTAAGTAAAAAATAAACATGATAATTTCTTTATTATGTCGAATGGTAACTCTATTAATGTTCATTCAAACACTCCACAACTCGAAACCGGCTGGCCGTATAGGTGATTTTGAATTGAAATTTTTTTAAGCGGTTTAAAACGCTGTGGCTATATGGCCGGTAACCGGTCAAGGTTTTCAAAACACTAAATGGCCGGCAGTCCCTGCCTCGGACCCAGACGTCTCTCTTTTGATGAAAATGTGCGCGCAAAGGAAGGCTGGAAGGAGACAACAGGAGAGACGTCTGGCAGATCTTGTTTTCAAGATGTCGGCAAGAGTAATGGCGGACCAATATGCAATTTTTAAAATAAGTTCAGCCCTGTTCATTTGCGAATTTTGAGCAAATCATTGCCTATCCACGTCGTGTGTGTGAAGAGGAAGCTGTTTTCACCCCACACATTGGACTCAAGCATCATAATGTTTACTACCGAACTACATAATGTTTACTACCGAATTTATATCGAAAAACTGCTAGCCGCGGACGGGACAGTACTGCCTTTAACTTAATGAAACTGCCGCACGCCAAGGTAATAGCCGGTCAGGAAAGTTAGTAAGTTAGTAATCGTTTCTGTTGAGGTCCCAGTGATGAAACGATTTCTTCAGTCGAAGTGAAAAATGGCGAGCTGAGAATTGTTGCAACAGTCAAATGAAGCCAAATATTTTGTAAAGCTTTGGAATACTATTTGTTGCACGCTGTATCTTGAGTACTCGAAAAGGCAACAAACCAGTCTAGTCTCAAGACGTCTAAGTTATGTTATGAAATAGATGATAAAATATTTTTTAAATCTGTTAAATTTTTGTCTCAGGATTTCGCATTGTGTATCATTTGCTCGGCAATGTAAGCTTATGTACAGGAAAAACAGCCACAGAACTAGCTCCAGGATTTTTTTTACTTGTATTTTGTTATTGTTCGATTACCTCACTGGGTACTAGACTTGTCACTGAATGCACAGCCCGGTGTAAATAAATTCGACTTACTTTTGATTTATATGCCTCATTTTATGATGAAGCTGTGTTGAATGTGCAGCAAATACTTATTGTCTGTATTGTTTTTTATTTGTTTTTGTGATATTATACAGTAGACCAATTTGGTTTTGTCATGCTCTTTTATAACACATCATTTGTGTCTTAATAAATATATTATTGGTAACTTTGGTTTTAATTTGATAGACAATTTTGTTACCCTGATTGAAGAGGGTGATGTAGTTGATGAGATACCATCGTAACTACCATTTGGCCATGCAGGAGACGTTGCCCTAGACACTTTTTTAAAAAAAATAATTGTGTTTGAATATTTTAAATTTCATGGCAAACAAGATGCTGTGAATGCCATTTTAGAGAATGATGATTGCATTGTCCCAGTGCCAACTGGTGGTAGGAAAGACTGAGTATTATGAAGTTCTTGGGATCATTGTACCCAGATTCAACATTGTTGTTCCTGTGATTGCTTATACATGGTTCCTTTCTTGGCAAACCTGTGGTAGCATAAAATTCTCCCTCAAAAGTCTTCTGAAGGGGTAGTTTTTGACCTGCTTTGGAGTTGCAGAGGAATACAAGATCATCTAATAATTATCAATGGACACAGGATTACCTTGAAATGAAAAAAATGTTAAGTTAAGTATAGATGGTTCTGCATAACTACTAACCCCCAACCCCCTTCCTAGAAATTTTAACTACAAAATTATAATCAAGATACAAGCATCTAATGGAAAGAACAGTAAAAACAGGCCCCTGGACAAACTGGAAGAATATGCAATAAAAAACACTACACTACACTATTAGGCTGATGTCAGGTCTATTAACAGTGTCAAGCAATGAAAAATGCCAGCTGTTTTAAGTATGGACCAGAAGCTCAGCCATGCAAAACCCTCACCCCTTTCCATTGCTTCCACCTCACCCAGAGAAATAAAAAATATTGCTCCTATTCCTTAAATTAGTGTCACTGGACATTGAATGGATGTATGTTTTATGAACTTCTGCTGTGATTATTGAACTGAGATGTGGTCAGGTCATTGAACTATGGTCAAAAGAGAAAACCTGCACCCCTAATCAAACTTAAACTCGATCTAGCTGTCTTGCCCCAAGTAATAAAATACTTTGCTCTTATAATTCCTTTATTTTGGACAATGGAAATTGGGTTGATGTGTGTTTTTTGAACTAATACTGCGATAAAAGCATGTGCACGTGTACAGTTGCCCCTTCCCCTCAGAGAAAAACTGCTGTACATGGGCTACTGAGATTATTGAATGGGCATGTTGTCATTGAACTGACTTCTGTTAAAAAAGGGTTAAGCCTTTTCCCCTTCTTTTACATTTGTGTGTCCCAATAAAGTTACATTGAGACCACAGACCTGGAGTTTGAATGAGATGTAGTAGCGTGGTCATTGAATCATTGTGTTTTGACTGAACTATATACTCTATTCAACCTTTATTCAAACATTTTTAGTCTTGCAATAGGGGTGCCATCATGCCAGACATCTAGCTAAATAAAATTAGCAGTGTAACAATTAATCAAATTCTCGATTAATCGTGATTATGACCGTTCAGTTCAATTCAGGATTCTTTGCTTCCGCATTTTGATTTTGGTTCGGTTTTTGCATACCTTTTCCAGGGTGACCTCAGTGAGTTATTATATTCTAAAATAAGAATCCAGAACTCCTTAATGTGCGTTTTTGATTGACGAGTAAAGACGATAGCAGTTCGTGCGCCATTTTGAGTTGCCTGGCAAAAATGCTGTCCTTCAACCTCCCCTTGAGAATTTCCAAATAAGGCAATAAACCATATGCAACACACTCTTTGTCAGGTTCTCAAACATGGCGACGAATCAAGCCACTGTGATTCCTCCTGTCTCTGTTACTATTCTTATATTGAGGATTTAGGGTTGCATGCTGTTTACATTACGCGTTATGTTATAAGAATTACGAAACATTTACGTAATCAAATCGAAATAATCGAAATCGAAAGGCAATAATCGAAATCGAATCAAAACGCAAGGAATATGAATATTTTATTTTTTTACACTCGTAGATAAAAAAAAATAAAGTTTAAACTAATGACAGCAATAACAAAATCTCCTACAAAAGATATAATCGATAAATACATTTTAGCATTAATTATTGTACAATATATAGAGGATATTACATGGCTGCGCGGAGATACAAAGAACGAGAAGAGAAATTTCGTATCTCCAAGCAGCCATGTAATGTTCTATTTATTATATTAAACACCAATGAAATACCAAACCATTTCACTTTAAAAGTTTTTTTGGTGTGAAAGGTGCAATTTATTATGTAGCAATAGCAAAGGTCATATTTTCACATGTGAAGATATCAAGTTTTCGCACGAAAGCTCACCTGGTATTTCACCTGGTACTTCAAATACTAAAAAAAATTAAGCTAAAAAAGACTGCCTTTATAGCTGGAGATTTTCGTTTCCCTCATCAAGATGGAGAGAGGTAGTCCAAAATGATGGATTGATGAATGCTGGCACTTTCCTTCTCTTCAACCCCTTCCCTGATCCGAAAATAAAGTTCATTACTTATCTCTCGAGAATCTAGGGATCTTATACCGAGAGTTAGGTAATTTTAAGCTTCAACAAGTTATACATTTTTATTTATTTTGTAAAAAGCATCAACTGAAATATATCCATCTGTCCCTGGTTTCACAGCGAGTAACGTCGCAGACTTAAATCTTGGTGTAAGGACATAATGTGGTCTTGATAATCAACTCCTGACCTTGCACAATCTAGCTAGGCCTTACACTTCTTTCAATTCACAAGGTTACTTGCTCGTTGTTCGGTGGATTTGGCCTAAAAGAGCGAAAAATAGAAACATAGTCGCCGGCGCTGTACTTTACTAATCCGGATTCTGCAGTAAACGACAAGTTAAATACTAAAATATAAGACTTACCCGATACCGTCAAGTCATCAAATATTTTGTTAGAGGTCTTCGATTCGTAAGGATGCAGCAGAATCCGACTCCTTTGCAGCCTGTCGGTTATTTCTACCTCAGGTTTTGAAATTTTGAGCCATTCACCTGTGTACTAAAAGTTTACAATGTTTACAACAATATGCTACTAAAATTGATCGCTTCCAAGACTTAAAAAGACCAAAAATTGAGCCGTGCCAAGAAAACGACTTTTTTTGCCAAGAAAACGACACAAGATCTGGCAGGCGCTTTGCCTGCCGTGTGTACCCTTCCCATAGTCCCTTGCGGTTCATCACCAGTCACTCGTTTCGCGCTCGCGTCTGCCATGCGAAAAACGAAGCGCCTGAGGAGGAGGCTGCGGCAGTCCTATATTCTCAGTAAATTTCACAAAATCGAAAGATTCTAGCTAATCTCAACTATCATATGTCGATTAAGACAGGTCAAGCGATCCTGGAATGCTTTATAGATCTCAAGTCTAGTGTTTGGTTTACGCTGGGCTCAGAAGACGAAACCGTGTTTTGTGACACTTAGAACTTTTTTCAGCTCGACTGCCGGTCAAGGTTTTCAAACCACTAAATGGCCAGCAGTCCCATATTCTCAGTAAATTTCACAAAATCGAAAGATTCTAGCTAATCTAAACTATCATATGTCGATTAAGACAGGTCAAGCGATCCTGAAATGCTTTATAGACCTCAAGTCTAGTGTTTTGGTTTACGTTTACGTTACGTTTGGTGTACTGTTTCACCTCAGATGTGATGTATAAAAAGTATAATAGGTTAGTTTACACGCCCCCAGATTTGGTAGCCCCAGATTTTGTAAAGCAAACGTGTCGAACGCAAAAAAATTCGGCCTGATTTGTTTTCCAGGCCTAATCTACTGTGATCAAGAGCCATTGCGGCTCTTAAATGTGATCGAAGATGATTGCTATTTTTTGGGTGTACATATAAGGCTATCAACTCGATGTAAGATTTGGTTCACTCTTGGGCTGTTTACAAATTATTTTCCTCTAAAATCACTTAACCTTTCCCTCAAAAGTATATGAATGTGCTCTAAAGTTTACTGATTTGTGGAATACAAGTTCCCTGTTTTATTTAAATTACAAATTTATTAACGAGAGCTTCGCTTTTAGCCCTGGCTAAATCTATATATTAACCATTATCGTTTTTCACTCAAGCCTTACCCTCATCAACATAATGTTGATCAGTTTTCAAAAATAAAACATCAATTCTATTTCATTTTCGAACGTTGACGTCAGGCAGTATATTTTCTTCATGAAATAATAGAAGTCGATAGCTAAGCCATACGCTCATAACAGACCTTTCAAGAACTAGCTTTCACCATTACAGTGCCGGGAAATATCTGTGGGTACAAGCTTTCTTTCTAGGATGGTCCCTATGAATAATTTAGATTTGAAGTCTTGCCATTATCGGCAGAATGTTGATCAGCTTTTAAAAAGAAATGGTCAATTGTTTCATTTTCGAACCTTGGCTTCATTCTATGATATTCCATTCTGTGCTTTATTTATCTCGATTACAAGCCTAGGCTAAACCCACATAACTGTGTTTCCACGACTGGACTAGCTCTCACCATATCATTGCGCTAGAAATGTCCGAATCCCTGTAAAGGTAACTACGGTTTGGTTTCTATCCTTTATGATTTTTTTTTCAATCTATTTTAAGCCTAATTGTCGATTATACATTTAAAAAGCAATGATCAATTGCTTCATTTCGGAAATTTGACATCATACTTTAAATTTCCTTACTTGAAGGAAAGCTAAGCCACACCCAACAACAGAGCCTCCACGAACCAGGTTTCGACTGACTCCAGTGGACATATCAGAATTCCTGTGAGTACAGATTTGTTTTTTATTCCTTATAAATTATAATTTTATAAATTCTCAGAAGTGGAAGAATAAACAGGGATTCAAGAAGCTGCAAGCCTTTTGATGTTCTGTTTCTATAGTTGTACTGTATACTCATATGGTTTTGGATAAAAATCTTTTATTTCACAGAAACCGAAATATCAAGTAAAAACGCCAAGCAGGCACAATATTGTTTGAATAGCCTCCTTCAAGCGTTTAGTTCCTTTCAGGTTTGTTTACAGTTTTTAATCTTTCTTGTATCAAAAAAAAAACAGTTAAAGCTCGATCTCACAAAGAAGAATCAGGCCTGAGTAGCCTTTTGTACAAGTGTCCTTAGACTCTCCTTATGTGCTGTCACAACGACACTGTGACCAGAGCAAAAGTTTAAGCCAAACAAATCAGTGGGATCAGGCATGAAAAAAAGAAACATACCCCGTTACCAACAGGTTGCTGAAGTTATTTAGTTCCAATTTGTTTGCGGTTTGACGGTTTTGATGAAAGAGCACTGCTTGGTACATTCTTAACAATCAAAATCATATTGTCTCTAATAGAATCGGACCTAACAGTTATCTCGATACCACGAGTCGCGGATTTCTCATGATACATTTTGTTTTTGAGCTCTTTACAAGAGAATCAGTCCAGTGAATTATTCTGGCTCATAAGCGAAAGAGTTCGTCACTTTCGACCTAAAGTGGCTTTTGCAAAGAGAGCCTTCAAGTGACTTAAAGTTGAAATAATGTTGTGAAGATAAAGATGTGTGCGGCAAACCTGATAACTTCATGGCCTTTCAAAATTAAACTCATCAACGGTATGACACCACGCTATATAGTCAATGCCATACCAGGCCTTTCGCGTTTTCTATGGCGCGCAGAGCTTTATAAAAATTTCAGATTAGTTAAAACTGCATCAAACAGTAACCTGATAGAGACCGTTTTATGGGGATAAACGAAGAAGCTATTATTGGCATATTTAATAAAAATTTAAGATGGTCTGAATAAAATTCGCGAGATTAAACTTTGACGGTCAGTTTGCATAGAGGTGGGGCCGGACTTAGCGAGTACTTTCTTCGGTTAATGCGTTAAAAATTGATATACGCAATCTAGAGTGCATGCTAGTTTAAGTTTTACAGTGCATTTTAAGATAAGCAGTGGCTGTGGTGCTGTGAATTGTTTATCTGTTCGGTCATCATAGGGCAAGTTTAAATTTAAATTTATTGGGTTATTCCATTTTAAATGCGAAAACCCTAATGGCGATTGCTATTTAAAGGTTTACGAAAACGAGGAATTCTTTCCGACACTGTTCTCGAAACTAAAATTTCACTAGTCCTTTCTAACGAGCACTTTCCAATTCTGGAGAGTGATCTCAAAAATGAAACCCAACTTCCGAAAATCTTTTATGGGCAGGTTAATAGTTATACTTTCAAAAGTATATATAATGAGTAGAAAAAATCATCTAGTACTTTTTACCCTTCTTTTAGATAAAAAATTTCTAGGCAATATTTGTATTTCGATAATATGTTTTACAGAATATATTCGTTGGGTTCCTATGAAACAATCATGCCCCGGAATGCCTTTTAATCTGATCACAGAAACTGAAATATCGAGTGAAAAACACCAAGCAAGCACGATATTCGTCATTCGCCTGTTTTGTATAAAGACCTTCTCTTCAGGCGTTTTCTTCGGCTTTATTCACGAATTTAGGCGACTTTATCCTAAAAAATTATGAATTTAACCTGAAAGAGCAACTCGAAAGAGCAGAACCATATCGATGAGGTGTTCCTTCTTCGTCTTGCTTGCGTGCCATTTACTTTAGGGGACTGCGCATGAGTGCGGCAAAAGCGGTCTGTGGTCGCCGAGAGTTTCGGGTATGTGGTAAACGTCAAGGTACTTGAATTATTCAGGAGTTACTTGGGCTCAATAGATTCCTTGAATAAGGATAGCGGCTGAGGAAAATGGATATAACGTCTGTCACCTTCTATCTAAAAACTATCCCTCTTCTTGTGATTACAGTCATGTGTGACATTTCACAGTCGTAAGAAAAAAAAATTTGTGTCTTTTTTTACGACATCGTAAATTTCGCATTTTCGCTAAGGGTTTAATATCGAGGTTACGTCTAATTGACACTCATACATGTAAATAGAAGGACAGGTTTTATTAAGAAAAAGAAGAAATTACCGTTTTTCTCTATATTTACTGAGTCGATATTCCATCTTAACATTTCTGTTTTAGGTAAGATATTTTCATCAACAGCTTATGTTCATCACGTTGCATTCGTGAAAGAATGAACGAAATTTGGAAGAAATAGACATCAAGTGCGAGGACCTGCTGATTCTTCCTTTGTACAATTAATGTGAACGAGTTTTATTTCTGAGTTACTTACTCTTCCTCCGCTAATTTCAGCATTGATGACAACGTGCAGTTCATGCTTCCTTCAAGCATTATCCCTTGCGGGACAATACACCAAAACACTCTAACGTTTATAGTTTATGGAACTGTGCTTATATTTTAATATACATCACTATACTGATATTATTTTCTTTAACAAACAATAACTCTGCTCTTGCACAGATTGTACGGACTCCCTGTAGCCAGGAGTGCTGTGGCTCAACCAGGTCGGGGCAAGATACTAAGTGCCTAGCAAAAAATTTTCAAATCCTTCACTTAGTTTTTCACAAAACCGTTTGTGAAATAAAATTAACTATCAAGGGTTGCCTCTATTGTTTTAAAAAGATAAGATAAGATAAGCCTCACTGCCGCCCCTCTTCAAAAGCTTCAGTGCCTCTCAAAAGGGGCGTCCAACGAGTTAAGCTACTTAAAAATAGTGTATAACGTCATCTTATCCAAGCGATACATACAAAAGGCTATGGCGTCATCATCGTTGAAGTTAATGAGATTCCTCCGCAAAAAATGGCCAAATTTCGTCCCTAATTTACTACTAATAATATCGCCCAAAAAGAATGTATGTGGTAGTTCAGTTGACCATTATCACATAACAGTAGAGATTCATCAGATAACGCAAGCCCATAAAAAGGTAAATAAAATACAATTAAAGCCGGAAAGACGCATCCATACGCATAACAGGGACACGTCAACCTGTCTGGCTTCATTTTTCCTCGGATAGTGATTCCATAATCTGATCAAAAAAAGTAAATACTTGATTTCTCTCACCCGAAACATTGGCATCAGCTCGACTATATCCTAACAAGGCGAACTATCCTATCACTGACACATCAAGGATAAGCTTGTACACAGCCCTCACAGCGCTGACCGTGACACTGACCATTCTCGGATGTACAGTAATGTGAAACTTCAGATAAGGGACGGATAAGTATTTAATGGAGGGGGTGATCAAATTTTGGAGGCATAAACAATTTATTTCTGTGTCTTTGTATGTGCAAACTATTTTTTCCGAATGCATCATTCTGGAAACAATTATTTTTTTGCCCTTCAGGGACCTCCTTTGACTATTTATGGATATAAATGCAGCTCTTTTTAATCCAAGTGTTGTTATAACTAACAAAGCAATGCATTTTCACCGCTGATAAACGGTCTTCTCAAAATATGAACCGCTACAGCACTCTAATTGGAGCATTCGTGACCAAAAAATTATTGACTCATCGCTGGCTCTTCCTTTGGACAGTGTTTTGGGTAACTCAGGGGTATACTGATCAAAAGAGTTTGGTGCGGAAGATTTGAAGTTTTGTAACAGCAAAGAGTCCTGCCTACTGTTGTCAGTCGTCGGTGGGGGTAAGCCATGTATACCCATGTATACGCTTTATACCCTGTATACCCATGTATACCCACGTCAACCTGCCTGGCTTCATTTTTCCTCGGATAGTGATTCCATAATCTGATCAAAAAAAGTAAATACTTGATTTCCCTCACCCGAAACATTGGCATCAGCTCGACTATATCATAATAAGGCGCACTATCCTATCACTGATACATCAAGGATAAGCTTACACACAGTTTTATAAGTCAATGAGGAACGTTGAGTCGACTAGGTCTCGTAGAACGCACGCTTTAATCTCTTTAGAAGTAGGTTACACTCACAGAGCTAATGACATACTAACAGACACAAAAACTAGTCTAGGGGTTGCTTATATACCTCAAAGAGGGTTTTTTTAGAATGTTTCAAACAAATACATAATCAGTCTATTTATAGAGACTTACATAACGTTTGGGATAATAATAGAGATTAGCAAGCTGAAATTCTAGAACGTTCTTATCTAAAAAGCAAATGTAGATGAATTCCAGAAAGTTCTAGATATCATAACACACACAGCCCTCACAGCGCTGACTGTGACACTGACCATTCTCGGATGTACAGTAATGTGAAACTTCTGATAAGGGACGGATAAGTATTTAATGGAGCGGGTGATCAAATTTTGGAGGCATAACAATTTATTTCTGTGTCTTCGTGTGTGCAAACTATTTTTCCAAATGCATCATTCTGGAAACAATATTTCTTTTTTGCCCTTCAGGGACCTCATTTGACTATTTATGGATGACTGCAGCTCTTTTCTGATCCAAGTGTTGCTATAACTAACAAAGCAATGCATTTTCACCGCTGATAAACGATCTTCTCAAAATATGATTCGCTACAGCACTCCAATCGGAGAATTCGTGACCAAAAAATTATTGACTCATCGCTTGCTCTTCCTTTGGACAGTGTTTTGGGTAACTCAGGGGTATACTGATCAAAAAGAGTTTGGTGCGGAAGATTTGAAGTTTTGTAACAGCAAAGAGTCCTGCCTACTGTTGTCAGTCGTCGTCGTCGTCGTTGTTGTTGTTTTATTATATTTTGACTTATCTAGTAGGGACCGGCAAGTTGGTGAGTTATCAGTCGTGAGTTACTGAGGCCGATCAAGTTGAAAATTATAATAGTCCGGCATAAATTGTTGTCAATTATGTAGGAGCAACTTTTTTTCTCAGTTAGCTTTAAGATGGACCCAGGGACTGCGGAGCACATTTGTTATTGATCTTTTTTTGTAAGGCTGGCTCACGTGTAGCTCGAGTTCAACGAATGGTAAAATCGGAGCTTATCTAGAGGGGTCCGGGGCATGCTCTCCCGGAAAATTTTAAAAATTAGACATTCCGAAATCACCGGCAGTGCGTTTATTTCTATAAATCCTGAGAAAATTTTGTCCAATTTTTGTCGCCATTCTGTTAGTTTTCTGCACAACAAAGTAGGAAAATTGTAAATAAATAGCGAGGGCCAGTGTATAAAACAAAGGTGCCAAATCCTGATGGATCAAGTCAGCAAATTTGTCGTAAGCAAACAATGAAAAACCTTAGGTCTAACTGTACAAGTATGAGAATATATATTCTTTCAAATGTTGTGCCTGCTTTTAACACAAAGATTAGAAGTACAGTCGAACCTCCAGTAACTACCACCTTTCTACAACAGCCACTTTTTGTGGTGGATAGTCAATACACCGACTTTTGTTTAAACCTCTCTAAAACGGTCACTTTTTTCTGTTCCCAAAGTGGCCGTTGTGAAGAGGTTCAACTGTACTGTTGTAAATGCTAAAAAAAAAGCTGCCAAAATTATTGGTTGGGCTATAGCCCACCCGGCCTATGACACGGCTGTATTTTTTAATGACCAATCCATTTGTTTCGGGCTTTATGTTTTTGCAATTTGGAGAAAAATAAATGGCTGGTCCAGTAAATGCTTGTGATTCCTTCTACTTGGTGATCAGATCAGAGATCAGTTAGATCTAATTAGTCACGTGACACTGTCATGACATATTATGGGGAGGAGGTGCGTTGTGCGTTAAGCGTTGAAAGTCCTGGTTAAAAATAACGCCAATCGTTTCTTGTGTCAAAATGCAAACTTGTTAGGCATTTTTATTCACTATACAGCCCCGGCTTTAAAAAAGCGCAGTCGACAGACCAATGAGCCCCCACTGTGGGGGTCTTGTTGTGTATGGGATGAAACTGTTTAGAATGAGTTCTTTCCTCCAGTCATAGTTGTTCCTAACTCAAAATGTTATTACAGAAACTATTTGGTTTTGAGAAAGCAATTAAACCTAAAGACTGGATTTTTGCAAATACAAGACTGCAGATACACGTACTATAGACTTGAACATGAAAAGACACCTCACCAAATCAGTTTATATTTTAGCCTGTAGTGCAGGCGTTTTCTTTCGGGTACGCGAATGCTTTTACTCGCGAAAGCGCCATGTTGAAACTTCCGAAGAGAGGATGAAATGGGTTGAGTTAAAGGCTGCGGGGAGGGGGGGCGGAAAGGGAGAGAAGAGAAAATCACATTTGCTCAGTCAAAACATGGAACCCTCATGATGCCAGCGTAGAAATCGCTTTGACTTTCTTATTGCATAATACAGTCGACATTCCCAGCTGCTCCAATTCAAAAAGACTTGCTTCAGCGGAGTTTAAATTCTAATTTACGTCCGTCATTTCTGAAGTTGCGTGCAAACGAGAACGGAATAATCAATACAGACTTACAGTTAATTGACAGGCATCAATCTACTTCCCCTATGCCGCACCAATCAGGAACTCCGTTTGCCAGCGTACGGAGTTTCCCAAAAGAACAATGATATCGGGCAGGCGTATTTTTTTCTCCTCTCCCCATCCTCCTTTCCTTCTTTCGCTGTCGCACCTGCCCTAAGAGGTTACTATTTCTACTCTCCCCAATCTTCCTCTGTCATAAAATCAAATATGGCGGCTACAACAATACGAACATGAACAATCTTTCGCCCACCCAAAATACGCCTGCACTGCAGCCTATTTATATTTAAAATAAAAAACGTATATTTTCATAAGATGAAAATGTTTTCCTACCTATTTCTAAACGGCCAAAGGCTAATTATTATAGCCTGTGAACAGGCTCTCTGTTTGGGGAAAGGGTGAAAAAATCGAGGCTTTAAACGTTGTTGAGTTTGGAAGAGCCAAAGCTCTAGCAGACCTGGTGTCAGATCGGTATTTTGTGGAGAAAGTGGTATCCCTCAACCCAAAATCGTTTGTTGGCATCTGGAAGGTCACCAGAGATAGTAGTAACAGAGCGTGCCTATACATTTCCTACCGTGGTGAAGATATATTTATTTGGACTGCAAAACAAAGTAAGCCGATAGCTTTCCGAAAAACGAAGCTTTCTGAAAGCTATGTTAGGAAGCTCGGAGAAATGTCTGTGGATGACCTTTTTAAAAAGCAAAGCTTATTAGAAATTTTGACGTTTTACCTAGCCTGTAAACAGGCTCTCTGTTTGGGGAAAGGGTGAAAAAATCGCAAGGTGAGGGAAGGGAAAGGGTGAGAGCCTGTAGACATACATCTGAGGCCGCCGTTCCACGGCACCCGCTGAGCATCCGATCCTTATGCAAGCTCCTAGTGGCGAGAACACTGACTGTTGACAGGTTTGATTTACATCGCTTTTTTGGACGGCACGTAGCACGCGATTTGATTTGAATAATCGCCTATAAACAGGTCTTCTGATCTTTAATATTGCGTCTTCTGGCGCTTAACTAATGAGCTTTTTTAGCGGCAATGAATTTTCTTGTACCAGAGGGCAAATCACGCTGACCAGAAACAATAGCGGCAGAAAATCAAATGCGTGACACGAACTCTCCGAATGAATTAAGCTGCAAACATCACATTTTCTCAGTTAAAACTAAACCCTCCAGAGCATAATCTACCCGCCAGAGAAAAAACTCATTGGAAAAAGCAGTATTTAGGCACGAGGTAAAAGTTGTGTGTTGCCTGCCGACCCCCTTTTTGCACGCGAGAGTGATTACATTCCAACCTATCCAAGTGACAGATAACGATCTTGCTGACAGATGATCGGCAATTACAAGACAAGAAGGCGGAATAGAGGCCTCAAATGTTTCTCTACAGGCTCTTACCCTTTCCCTTCCCTCTCCTCGCGATTTTTTCACTCTTTCCCCAAACCGAGACGCTGTTCACAGGCTAAAGTATTATAACATTTCGAACTGCCTTTCGTATTTTTTTTTCTCAAGATATAATCTTGATAACTCTACTTCCGTAGAACTATTCGCTTAACAAATCTTGTCTTGTTTTTACCCCAATTATATGTTTTAGACGAGACCCTCATGGACAAGGTTCTACAATCGATTTACCCCAGCATAACTGCTGCAGATTTTCTTTCGAACACTAAACGAGTTGTCCAAGCTGTCGTGCTGTGGAAAGAGTGCTTAACATTCCTAAATAACAAAAACTTAGAAAAAGAAAATGACGTCACCAGAAAAGTGAGTATGGTGCTGTACAATAGGCTGTGTCATGGGTATGCTGCTATTAACAAACTCTCTCCGGCTATAGAATCTGGCAAAAAACTTTTAGTCCTACTTCGTAAATGTAAGAGAAAAAAGGAAGAAGGTGACACAGCATGCATGCTAGCAAGACTGTACTACCAAAGAAGTGAATACAAGGAAGCACAAGAATATCTTCAGAAAGCACTTACGATCAAGACAGAAATTGGCGATAAACACGGAGAAGCGTCATGCTACATAAGCCTAGGAATCGTGTTTCATTGTGTCGGAGACTATGCCAAGGCTGAAGAATATCTTCAGAAAGCACTTACCATCAAGACAGAAATTGGCGACAAACACGGAGAAGCGTCATGTTACATAAGCCTAGGAATCGTGTTTCAGTGTGTCGGAGACTATGCCAAGGCTGAAGAATATCTTCCGAAAGCACTTACCATCAACACAGAAATTGGCGACAAACACGGAGAAGCGTCGTGCTACATAAACTTAGGAATCGTGTTTCAGTGTGTCGGAGACTATGCCAAGGCTGAAGAACATCTTCAGAAAGCACTTACCATCAACACAGAAATTGGTGACAAACACGGAGAAGCGTCATGCTATATAAACACAGGAATCGTGTTTCAGTGTGTCGGAGACTATTCCAAGGCTGAAGAATATCTTCAGAAAGCACTTACCATCAACACAAAAATTGGCGACAAACACGGAGAAGCATCATGCTACATAAACCTAGGAAACGTGTTTTCTTCTGTCGGAGAATGTGCCAAGGCTGAAGAATATCTTCAGAAGGCACTTATTATCAAGACAGAAACTGGCGACAAACACGGACAAGCGTCATGCTACCTAAACCTAGGAAACGTGTTTCAGTCTGTCGGAGAATATGCCAAGGCTAAAGAATATCTTCAGAAAGCACTTACCATCAAGACAGAAATTGGCGACAAACAAGGAGAAGCGTCATGCTACCTAAACCTAGGAAACGTGTTTCAGTCTGCCGGAGAATATGCCAAGGCTGAAGAATATCTTCAGAAAGCACTTACCATCAACACAGAAATTGGCGACAAACACGGAGAAGCGTCATGCTACATAAACCTAGGAAACGTGTTCCAGTGTGACAGAGAATATGCCAAGCCTGAAGAATATCTTCAGAAAGCACTTACCATCAACACAGAAATTGGCGACAAACACGGAGAAGCGTCATGCTACATAAACCTAGGAAACGTGTTTCAGTGTGACAGAGAATATGCCAAGCCTGAAAAACATCTTCAGAAAGTACTTACCATGAAGACACAAATTGGCGACAAACGCGAAAAAGCGCCATGCTACATAAACCTAGGAAACGTGTTTCATTCTCTCGGAGAATATGCCAAGGCTGAAGAACATCGCCAGAAAGCACCTACCATCAAGACAGAAATTTGCGACAAGCACGGAGAAGCGTCATACTACCTAAACCTAGGAAACATGTTTCGTTCTGTCGGAGAATATGCCAAGGCTAAAAACAATCTTCAGAAAGCACTTACCATCAACGCAGAAATTGACGACAAAGACGGAGAAGCGTCATGCTACATAAGCCTAGGAAACATGTTTCAGTCTGTCGGAGAATATGCCATGGCTAAAGAATATCTTCAGAAAGCACTGACCGTCACGACAGAAATTGGTGACAAACGCAGAGAAGCGGCATGCTACACAAACCTAGGAATTGTGTTTCATTCTGTCGGAGAATATGCCAAGGCTGAAGAATATCTTCAGAAAGCACTTCCCATCAAGAAAGAAATTGGCGATGAACACGGAGAAGCGACATCCTACTTAAACCTAGGAAACGTGTTTTATTCTGTCGGAGAATATGCCAAGGCTGAAGAATATCTTCATAAAGCACTTACCATCAACACAGAACTTGGCGACAAACACGGAGAAGCGTCATGCTACATAAGCCTAGGAGTCGTGTTGCAGTCTGTCGGAGAATATCCCAAGGCTGAAGAATATCTTCAGAAAGCACTTATCATCACGACAGATATTGGCGAAAAATACGGAGAAGCGTCATGCTACTTAAACCTAGGAAACGTGTGTTATTCTGTCGGAGAATATGCCAAGGCTGAAGAATATCTTCAGAAAGGACTTAACATCAAGACAAAAATTGGCGACAAGCACGGAGAAGCGTCATGCTACATAAGCCTAGGAAGCCTGTTTTCTTCTGTCGGAGAATATGCGAAGGCTGAAGAATATCTTCAGAAAGCACTTACCATCAAGACACAGATTGGCGAAAAACACGGAGAATCGTCATGCTACATAAACCTAGGAAACGTGTTTTATTTTGTCGGAGAATATGCCAAGGCTAAACAATATCTTAATAAAGCACTTACGATCAAGACAGAAATTGGCGACAAACGCGGAGAAGCGTTATGCTACATAACCCTAGGAGGCCTGTTTTCTTCTGTCGGAGAATATGCCAAGGCTGAAGAATATCTTCAGAAAGCACTCACCATCAAGACAGAAATTGGCGACAAAAAGGGAGAAGCGTTATGCTACATAAACATTGGAAACGTCTTTCAGTCTGTCGGAGAATATGCCAAGGCTGAAGAATATCTTCAGAAAGCACTTCCTATTAAGACAGAAATTGGCGACAAAGACGGAGAAGCGTCATGCTACATAAACCTAGGAAGCGTGTTTGGCTCAGTCGGAGAATATGCCAAGGCTGAAGAATATCTTCAAAAAGCACTTACCATCAAGACAGAAATTGGCAACAAACACGGAGAAGCGTCATGCTACATAAACCTAGGAAGCGTGTTTGGCTCAGTCGGAGAATATGCCAAGGCTGAAGAATATGTTCAGAAAGCACTTACCATTAAGACAGAAATTGGCGACAAACGCGGAGAAGCGTCATGCTACAAAACCCTAGGAGGCCTGTTTTCTTCTGTCGGAGAATTTGCCAAGGCTGAACAATATCTTCAGAAAGCACTTACCATCAGGACAGAAATTAGCGACAAAGACGGAGAAGCGTCATGCTACCTATACCTAGGAAGAGTGTTTCGGTCTGTTGGAAAATATGCCAAGGCTGAAGAATATGTTCAGAAAGCACTTACCATCAAGACACAAATTGGCGACAAAGACGGGGAAGCGGCATGCTACGCAAGCCTAGGAAACCTGTTTCCGTTTGTCGGAGAATATGCCAAGGCTGAAGAATACCTTCAGAAAGCACTTACCATCACGACACAAATTGGCAACAAAGACGGGGAAGCGGCATGCTACGCAGGCCTAGGAAACGTGTTTTACTATGTCGGAGAATATGCCAAGGCTGAAGAATATTTTCAGAAAGCACTTACCATCAAGACAGAAATTGGCGACAAACACGGAGAAGCGTCATGCTACATAAACCTAGGAAGCGTGCTTCATTCTGTCGGAGAATATGCCAAGGGTGAAGAATATCTTCAGAGAGGACTTACCATCATGACAGAAACTGGAGACAAAAGCGAAGAAGCGTTATGCTACACAAACCTAGGAATGGTGTTTCATTCTGCCGGAGAATATGCCAAGGCTGAAGAATATTTTAAAAAATCTCTTCAAATTAGCAAGAACACTGGAGACATCGAATTGCAGTTTAAAACTCACCTTTATCTAAATTATTGTTCTCTAGCATTAACAGGAAACGCATCTGAAGCTTTATCGAATCTCCTTGCTAGCATTGAGAAGTGCGAGAGAATGCTTAACTTTCTAGGAAACAATGATCGATACAAGATTTTATTTTTTGATGAGCACGCGTCCCCCTATCGACTGTTTAGTTTACTGTGTTCTTCTTTTGGGAAAAACTATGAGGCTTTACACGTTGTTGAGCTTGGAAGAGCCAGAGCTCTAGCAGACCTAGTATCAGATCGGTATTTTGTGGAGAAAGAAGTATCTCTCAATCCAGAATCGTTTGCTGGCATCTTGAAGATCATCAGAGATAGTAGTAACAGAACGTGCCTATACATTTCCTACTATGGCGAAGATATATTTCTTTGGATTGTAAAACAAAGCCAGCCGATAGCTTTCCGAACAACGAAAGTTTGTAAAAGCTATGTTAGCAAGCACGGAAAAATCTCTGTGGATGACCTTTTTAAAAAGGAAAGCTTCTTAAGAAATTTTCACGTTTTACCCCAAGAGCAATGTGAGGACCGATCACTCTTCTCCTCGTACGCTAACCAAACTACAAGCGAAGCAAATCTGGAAGATAGTCTCTCATCCTTGCGTCCTCTTTTAGATGAGGAAGAAGTAAACACAGACCCTGAACCGCTAAGACAGGTTTACAACATGTTGATTGCTCCCGTAAGTGACTTGCTAGAAGGATCTGAAATCATTGTCGTTCCTGATCGCTGCCTCTTCCAAGTTCCGTTTGCAGCATTACATGATGATTGTAACCGCTACTTATCAGACACTTTCAGGATACGCATTGTCCCTTCTTTGACGACGCTCAAGCTTATTCTGGACAGTCCAGCGGGCTCTCACAGCGAAACTGGTGCATTGATTGTGGGTGAGCCAAGGGTGACGGATGTGTATTTCAAGGGAGAGTCAAGGTATCTCTGTCCATTGCCTGGCGCGAAAGCGGAAGCAGAGATGATTGCAAGACTACTACCTGAATCTCACCTTTTAATTGGAGAGCAAGCAACAAAGCAGGCGGTTCTCCAGAGACTACCTTTAGTGAGTCTCGTACATTTCGCTGCTCATGGTGATGCCGAAAGAGGAGAAATTGCTCTTACCCCCCCTGACTCCGCAATGCGCCCTCCACACGAAGCAGACTACTTACTGACAATGACCAACATTTCACAAGTTAGACTGTCAGCCAAACTGGTGGTCCTTAGCTGTTGCCATACCGCAAGTGGACAGATCAAAACAGAAGGCGTTGTTGGAATCGCTCGAGCATTCTTAGGATCGGGTGCACGCTCAGTGTTGGTGGCGTTGTGGGCCTTACAAGACGGAGCAACAGAGCAGTTCATGAGAAGATTCTACGAAAACCTTGTCCAAGGAGAAAGTGCAAGTGAATGTCTTCACCGGGCCATGAAGTGGATGCGAAAGAACGGTTTCTCTGAAGTGAGGCAGTGGGCACCTTTCATGCTGATTGGGGATGACGTGTCATTCCACTTTGGTGAAGAAAAGTAAAGTGAAGGTAATTGCTTTCTAATAATAATGGCCATAGGAAGTCTGCCAGGTCTTTTTGTATTACAATTTTATCAACTTTACATTATGTACTTTTAAGTGCTAAATAAAAAGCAGTATTTACCCTTAAAAGCCACATTATTGACTAAATCTGAAGTCAGCTTTTACAATGACCAAGGTAAAACATCAATCAACCGTTTTTTAACATCGAAGATACTAAACAATACTGACCGGAAGCTTCAGCTAGCGCTCCGCGTTATCGCATAATTGTATTTGTTGTTAGGCTATAGTTAAGATCATCTCTTTTTTTCTTTGTCGACTAATGTTACTTTTAGTTGTATTAATTATAAGTTGTATTTTTTTTCCCGGTAAACATGACCCGCCTACCCTCAGGCATGTTATAATTGTACTTTTACCTCAAAACACAATAAAGAATGTATGTATATATGTAAACTCCACAATTATTTGACCACACTTCGGTATTTATCAGTCAAAATCACAACCTATGCATATGTGAGGCTTTGCATTTAAAGACAAAAACACTAAAACCCCGTATTCTTACAGTAACACAGAATGATTGAAAATCTTTTCTCTTTTCCTAATATATGAAGCACAAATAATTGAATATTGTTTCGGAATAAAAATATTATGGCTGAGATCTAGATCTGAGAATTGATCGAAAACCCTGAAAACTACAAATTGTTGGACTGTGTATGGAGTTTTGACCGTAACTAGAGGGCTTTTTGCGGACACTGACTGAAGTACAGCAGTACACTGGTTCTAAATTTGGACCAAAGAGGAAAGACCGAGATTCCAAAGGTCATCAAGGATAAAATTTTCAAAGCTATTTTAGCTGTGCACCCTGCTTTTCATTTATGATGCCAATAATTGGAAAGTTTTAGCGGTAAGATAAACTTGAATAAGTAAATAAACCTCTCCCGCCACAATAACGCCGGAGGATCCCTCTTCCATGTAAAATGAACCTTAATGCCACTAACCCCAGCTGGAGTCTTTTGTAATGAATATATGTGTTTTACTAATTGTTATGTTTGTTATACATTACTGTTGCAGGTATTACACTAACGACACACCATGGAATAACGAAACAGCCTTTCCCGCGAATTCCAGTAAGGTAGTTCCTGGTGGAAAATGTAAAGGTCAAACTCTTCAGCATACGGACATAACCCAGACTAGAAGAATTCAAAAGAGAACTGACTTGCTTGGCCCAGCCGTTCCTGTTTGTCGGCTTAATTATTTTTCCCGCTAATTTTAATCTGGGTGTGTGTGCGTGGGTGTGTATAAGTGTGTGTGTAAGTGTAGGTACCATGAATACTCTTATCTCTAACATGTCTTGCAGAAGCACCGATCACCAGCCTTGTAAAAGTGTACATCGGTAGCTCGGACAATGATACAACTGTAATTGCGACACGAATAACATTTCCCTATCTATTTAGGTTATTTGTTAACTTACTTTCTTAATTAGTCCCTAGGGCTTCATCTAAAAAATACTTTTCACATAAACGAGATTCTTAATGCAAATTGAAGAGCAAATGCAAACAGCACTGCAAGGTTTATAGTTTAGTAGAATTGTATATATTTTAGAGTCAATCTTTCCGTGAACATAGAGGTAGTAATTTTGCAACCTTGTCCAAACTCCAAACTAGCCATCACAGTTGTAAACTAAAGGTTATTTCATTGTATAATGTTGATGCCTGAGAATATGTTGGTATAGTACTTGCTTTAAGTATCCACCTAAAAAGCAAAGATTTGGTGGTACAGTTTTCAGTTATGCTTTGAGTAGGAACAGCATGTCGCGAATCCGAGAAGGTTGCACATGGAGGTTTCATTGTAATCTGTATATATATGATTTATATAAAATGCCAAGACTTGGTGGTCCAGTTTTCAGTAGTGTTTTGAGTATGAAAGCTAATGTTAGTAGTTTGAACAGCATGTTGCGAATGCGAGAAGGCCGCACATGGAGGTTTCATTGTAATCTGTATGTATGATCTATATAAAATGCCAAGATTTGGTGGTCCAGTTTTCAGTATTGCCTTGAGTAGGAAAGCTAATTTTAGTAGTTTGAACAGCATGTCGCGAATCCGAGAAGGTCGCACATGGAGGTTTCATTGTAATCTGTATGTATGATCTATATAAAATGCCAGGATTTGGTGGTCCAGTTTTCAGTAGTGCTTTGAGTAGGAAAACTAATTTTTGTAGTTTGAACAGCATGCCGCGAATCCGAGAAGGTCGCACATGGAGGTTTCATTGTAATTTGTATATATGTAATCTCACCAGGTTTTTAAGAATAAAGTATATTTGAGATAATAAATTCAACGACGAACACTTTGTTTATCCTTTCGTTATTATTCCGTTATCATCTACTTGCTCTTTAACAAAAAATTCACGGTCAGGAGCCGATTAAATTGTTGTATATGACTGTTCCACTTGCTGTATCTACACAAAAACGTTAGTACTTTCATGTCGATCAGTTTAATCCATAACAAATATTTTGCACCGTTTGTATCTGTTCATTTCCTAAATCAAGAAAATGTCACCTTGGGTCTAATGTTTGCCGTTTGTCATAAACAAAACTCTAAACATATTTTTTTGCCAACTACAATCCATATATTTGGTCTCATAAAAGTTACTGCCACGATCACTACCGTCGATTCGGAATCGAAGAATTACGTTCAAGACAAAGTCAAAACGCCAGGTTCAAGGATTTAAGCATTACAATTGCTCAAATTTGGAAATCGACAGATAATGCATCAGTCAATTCCACCTGCGCTCAGGCCCCCCCGGGCTGACCCCCGGGAATTAGCATTTTTTTTTACCTTGGATGGCAAATTCCCGGAGGTGGGGACTCTTGAACTGGCAAATCCCCCGGGGTGGGGAAGAAAAAAGAGGGAAAAATGCTCCGTCCTCCGTCAACAGTGCAACATTTTTTATTGATCGCACAGTCCAATAGTGCCATTTTAAAGTGCGATTTTTTGTTTCAATTAACGTCTTCCTTTGTAATAGCGCTAGGATTCTAATTAAGACTTCACGCCGCGACGACATGCACCAGTTTATGGTTTTAGTATTGATATAAAATTATTGAGATTAAAATTAATAGAGCGCTGTAAAGTTATATGTTATGAATAGTTTTATAAATATGAAAGGGTGTTCTTCAAATAATATCAACCGAAATTTGATTCAATAACCAAAAAACGTTGATTCACATCGATAGCTCCAATTTCGCTAAGTAATTCTGGCTTGATAAGCAATGAAGAAATACATACATACATGTAAAATCGAGAACATGCCTTTACGACCCTCTACAATTTATTCCTGTCCTTGACAGATGAGCCAATCTGCTTTTTTGCCAGGAAACCGCGTGCGTGTCAAAAGCTCGGGAATGGCCCAGGGGTTGGCAAATGCCCGGCCCCCGGGCAGTGCAAAATTTGCAAATGCCCCACCCCCGGGACTGACAAGGCGGCCAAATGCCCCGCAGTAGCCCGGGGGGGGGGGGGGAGGGGGCTGGGCGCAGGTGGAAATTGACTGATGCATAAAAACTACGAAAAAATTATCCTTACATCAAACATGGCATGAATGCCTTTTTTTTGTTTTGTTTCAGTGCGTAGTAAAGATAAACACTTGATGACAAATATAGAGAAAACTACGTTATCTATAAGCGTGGTTCTTAATAATTTCTAGACGCCTGCGTTCTCATCAAAGTTCTCCTAGGAACCAATGGGGACAAGCCTGTTCACAATTCTTTTTAGCCCTTTCCACCCACCCTGCTTTACTTCCTAAAATCCAGAGCTGATCTTTTATCAACTACCGTTAGTGCTTTGCACAAAAACCAATTTTGTACAAGGTATTTCACTCCATGAGCGTGCTCACCCCCGTAGTGAGAGGTACTTCAGCTGCCACTGGGGATGGATTTTATTTTCGTCGCCATCCAGATCTGGGTAGTAATTCTGATTGGTTGAAGCAAATTTTCAAACAGTCAGAAGTACTACCCAGATCTGGGAAGTGACGTTTCATCAGTATGGAGTTTCTGCGCTCGTTTCTCAGACGTCATTTCACGGGGAAACCGGTGTTGGTGTCGCGAAATGTTGGCTGTTTTCTCAGGGTAAGATGGGTTATCTACGCGTGCGCAAATGCCACACTTGATGTGCGTATCCTGACAGAATGGCTCTACGTACGCGCGATAGAAATTTATCTGCAACAATGCTAAAGTAATTTAGATTATTTGCCCAAACAGTGTGCGAGGGAAACGAGGGAGGAAAAAGCCCCCTTTAAAGTTTCATTACGGTTAACTTTTTGCCAGGGTATTTACCCTGAAAATTAGGTTGAACACTGGCTTACAAGATCCGGACCCGTGGCACGAAATTTAACATCATTCAAACTGAGAAAACCGCCACCAAATTGGGTCATGTAGCAGCTGCTCGGAAGAGAAGTTACCAATGGTACCCAAATCTGACCCCAAACAATACTTATATAATGCTAATGCGTGCCAAATATGTACCCAGTATATGGCCTTGATCTCCATGAGTTCTCCGTAGCTCAAGTGGATAGACCGCCCGCCCGGTGTTTGGGAGGTCATAGGTTCGAATCCTGTCGGGGACTCAGACTTTTTCTTTGTCCCACGTTCGTGACATGCTAATTATTTTATTTTCACAATTAAAACAATTGAAAGAATGACGTCATTGTTTCCTGCGACCGAATAGAAGAGACCTTACGAGCAGCTCCTACACTACTCACCAAATAAGTAAAAAATAGAATTAAAGCCTCAAAACATTAAGATAGATATGAAAACACAGCATATACAAAAGGAGGAACTGATGACAAATGTGAAGAAGATAAAAACGGATTGCAATTGCTGTTTTGAAGACTTGTCAACTTAACAGTTTTTCAAAGTTCGTTTTTGTTGTTTGTAACGTTTGATACAATGCTTTGGGTGAGATAATTGTTTGATGTGAAGCTGTGAATTGGTCTTTTCAAGGAAAATCCTTGCTAAAGTCAAGTTTATATAGCGCCGTCATAGGCAATATCAACCTAATAAAATAGACAGGCGTGATAAAGCTCCTTTGATATGAGAAGGAATTTCACCTCCAACGATAAAACGACAAACACATTTGGTAAGTGACGTTACTATTCACTGCCGTCGCATTATTCATACGATAGGAAGGACATTGGGAACGAGATTGTCACGTTATTGTTTCTTAAAGATTCAGAGATCTTTAATTTAGCAAGAGCTTCAGAAAGCAGAGATGAAATTTGAGAGAAGCAAAGACAAGAAACTCATCACAAAAGACGAGTGAAGTTTATTACACAGACCTAAACTGTATTAAAAAAAATTGCTTGTTTACCCACGAAGCACATGGGAGTTCATATGAACTCGTTTAAACGTGTCCGTGCGTTCCAGATCGAATTGGAATTTGGAGGTGTTGGTTTTTGAGGAAAGGGGAAAACCGGAGTACCCGGTGAAAAACCTCTCGGAGCAAGGGAGAGAACCAACAACAAACTCGACCCACATATGGCATCGATGCCAGGAGTTGAACCCGGGCCATATTGGTGAGGGGCGAGTGCTCTCACCACTGCGCCACGCTGTAGTAATACTGCAGCTTTTCAGCCAGTGACCCCGAGAAAATATCCAAGTTTTTTCAACAGGCGTCTAGGTTATAACTCTGGTTACTACAGCTGCAAACTGCTATAGGACAGAAATGTGTACCAGGTGGCTTGTTCGCAATGACATAAATAGGGAGCTAGACTGGGTTGCCAGCCACTTCTGGGGAAATGAGCCCTCCTCCCCTCCTCCCGCTTACACTTCTAGGGAAGAAACAAGATCGGATCCGAGAGAGCGGCTACTATTACTATTACTACCACTACCACTGCCACTGCCACTGCCACTTCCACTTCCACTGCCACTGCCACTGCCACTGCCACTGCCACTACCACTATACCACTACCACTACCACTACCACTACTGCTACTGCCACTACTATTTCTCTTTCACTTTTTACATTCAATTCATTTTATTTGCCGGAAAGGAAGCCTTAGAAATTAAAAGGACGTTTGATCAATTCACACTCGCGCATTCTAGTCTTATTTTAAACTTTATAGCGGAAGGACATCTGTGAGCAGGGAATAAGTCAGCACAGAATTTGATTTTCGGCGAATTTCTGTAATCGTCCATCGTTCTGCTAGTGAGAAGCTAGCCGTTGTTCACTCGTCTTGCTTGTTTGGGGCTGAGTCTTATTCCGGTCAAAGAGAGAGAAAGAGTGTTTGGCAAGGTTTCCGATGAAAGATTTGTGAACTCGTGTCTGGCAAACTCTCCAAGTGTTTATATAGACACAGTTATACGCACCTTATAACTTCTTCTGCGCTTAACGAGTGTCGTTAAAATTTTGGTCCATAACTTTCACTGAAACAACTGCTCCACAGAATGTCACTGATAAAACGAAACGCAAAAGAGTGTCGAAGTATGACTGCACAATAAATGTCACAAAATCTACCTAAGTGGTCCCTTGGGGATGTTCTGTCTTTACGTCATCCTCACCATTTCGTACTTGCGGACGCAAACAACAGAAACGTCATCATTACCTACCGATTCCTCGCGGCCCCTGTTCAAGCAAATCGAGATTTTTTCTATATTGACTGTATGACTGTATATTTCGACTGTAAGTACTTTCCTTAATATACGCGCGAGTTACTATAGTGCCTCCTCTAGATTTCACCTTCTGGGCGAAATCCCTGCGGGGGCAATTACTAAAACTTGTTTACTGATTTCTATAAAGTATTCTAGTTCTACACTTCCTCCAATACTAAATCAGTCCAGCCTCCAAAATTGTCTGTGTGACTTCAGAGAGTTGTTTTCTTGGAAACGTCGTTGAGATGACATAACGAGATGACGAGTAACCAAGCCATTCCGCGAGGACATATAACATCTACGGATAAAAGAGAGAGAATTAAAGGGACAGTGTCCCGATTATGTGCACGCGCGAGCGTCGTCTGTTTTTTCTTCAAAAGACAATGGAACTGTCATATTGACTGGACAAGATTTCCTTCCGGACCGCGCCGCCGACAGGGTTTTGTTGTTTACATTCTCAAGTAATATTTTAGACTTTCGAAGAAGTCTTTCGTCTTATTTAAAATTTGACTAGCGGCACTGAGACTCATCGCCGATTTTATCGCCAGCAGGGCCGCCTCGCTAACCGAAAATCTCGTTCCGCTCGCTTTAAAAACCGCTTTTCTAATGTGAAACTCGTGTCAGTCAATTGTTCCAAGTACAGTGATATTTACCTGATTTGCTCGCGTTCTAGCCTCAAACGTTTGAAAGATATAAATAAAAATGCAATCTCAACGCTATGAATCATCGCAAAGGTTAGTCAAAAATCATATTATGATTTCGTTACACTAGTTTTTCTAAACATGTAGCGCCTGTTTGTTTGATTTTGTCGGCTATGGGGAGTAAAAGTTTACTAACGCGTCGTTGCAAAACAATCTGCCTCACGAAACTAATTTCACGAGATCTCCTCAGTACAGTCACATCAATGCCTCAATGGTTTCTTTCTTACAGTCTTTATTGTTGCTGTTTCATTTCTGCGTATTCCTTTCACAATTATCTGAGCTTGTATAGAAGCTGGCAGAAGAATTTAAGTCCTCAATCGGCATCAAAACGCTTCCCATCTTCTGATCCTCCGGCCAACGGCAATAAAAGTAACGCCAAAAAATCCCGATTTCGCCCAAATCGAAAACTTAACGGGAACATTGCATCATTGATCAGTAATCCTGAGAAGTTTTAGTGCATGTTGTACTGAACTCGGCCAAGCGCGATGCGAACGGATTTTTCAAGGTTCTCCTACTCTCCTGGCATCTTTTGATTTCGCGACATCCTGTCCAAGAATCAAAGTTTGGTGCATGCGCAGTAACGGGATACTGTTCCTTTAAAACAGTTTAACGTAATCCAAAATTAAACCGCAAAACAGCAGTATGTCGAGGTTGGCTAATGCAAGCGGAACTCGTCAAACGAAGATTGACCAAAATCAAACGATAGAAATACAAAAATTTGGCTGAATTAACGGGTGACCGTATTAACGAGGGGTTTATCACAAGAAACGTATGGTCCTTTAGCCGGGCGGCCAAAAAGACGTGGTCGTAATAACAAGATGACCGTATTACCGAGATTGGCGTAAGGTGGTGTTCCACTATATTCAAGAGCAAAGCAAAGTATGTCAAAAACAGAGAGTTATTTCCTTGTTCAAATTTTAATGAGAGCGATTAAACGGCTCCAAACGAATTTTTACCTGTACAACCCGTTTCCCCCGAACCCTGCAAATTCTGTTACAGCACTGTTTATACAAGTCCGTACAAATTTTTGCCAAAGTCATCATTGGAATAAAGTTTAAACCAAAATGCATTGCGCTTTTCGATAAAGCATGTTTTACAGATTGGCTCTCCAATTTCCAGTGTTATTATTCATCTTCTGTATAAAGTAACACACGTCTTTTGAATGAAGAAGACTCGGACGCCAAAAATAGGAACTTTGAGAAGTTCTTGGAAGCCCCGTAAAGTCTGAAGCACGCGGCCATAAATCGATGGGAAAAAAATAGGATCCATAATTTAACAGAACGTATCAAGAAAAAGAGGCTAAAAAGAGTTTTATTCTATATCTTCTTGTTTGGGAGACTGGAACCAAGTTCTGGACAAGCGATACTGACAGTCATTTGACTGGTGTCAGACCCGGGGTTTTTACAGGCTGTAAGTAACTTAAGTTAAGTTACAATCATTTTACGTAAGCTGTTTCAGAGTGGCATTATAAAATGTACGCCCGAATGAACAGTTAAAGGAGCAATATCGACCCCAGAGCTTTTCTGCGCATGAAGGCCAGGGAGGAAGAGCTTACGCGCGGAGTCAGAAGGGTAAGCCCTGGGGTCGAGATTGTCCTTTTGGCTCAAGGAAGGTTTGGTACATGTGTTCAGAATCTAAATGCCAAACTGCGGGGTTTCCTGTTGCAAAACTCCTGGACAACCTTGTCTGTATCGATGCTCGTGTAACTGTACGCATGTAGAAGCGGGAGCACAGAGCGTGTCTCTACTTGCATAGTAGACGTTGACACAAAGACAGTTACTACACCCAGACGCGGCGAGACTCGACGTCGTCTGTCTGCCCGTGCAGTCTTGTGACATCTGTCTACACTTTAAATGTAAAACTAGAGTGAAGGAGTGCAGCAGGGCTCTGTCTTGAGGAGCTGCATTTCATCACTGATACCCTCGGCAAGCACTTGGAATATGGAAACGCACAAAAAATGATTGTGACTCTTTTTCAATTTGGCTATTGGAAAAAAAATCACCCCAAAATCTTTCAACCCATGCTTAACTGGCTTACAGTCAGGTATGCCCATGACAAGCTAGTCTGTTCGTGCTCTGCACCCTTTTTTTAGCAAACCGTTGTTTCTCAATAGTTGGAATCACAAGTACAGTACTTTTTTTTCCTGGAAGAAGGATCGACACCAGCGTTAAGAAAGCAAGTAAAAGAAATCATTTTGATGACTAAGATATTTTTTTTACTTGCTTTCTTAACTCTAGAAGCAGAGCTCTTAAACCCTTAAGCACTCTTCCTCTTGTTTACTCTAGTCATCACAGCCATAATTTCGCCAAATAGGGCAACTTTTGTAAACGTGGCTTTGCGGCAAACTTTCTTTCCGTTTACCGCTCGAGATTTCTCTTCCTCTGTCATAGCGGAGCCTTTACTTGCTTGCCGATGGAATTCTCTCTCCAGAATCAAGCTGAAACTTTTCCTGACTTTCTTGTTCTCTTCTTGTATTGGAATAAGTAGACATCAGAATTCCAAGCAAAATGTTTTTTGGAGAACGCATCTTAGTAAACAAGGCTTCTGAAATCAGTAATTGTCTTTCCAGGCCTTCATGATCACTGGAGGAGAGAAGTGGTTATTTTTCTTCTTGCTCAGGAGGCACACAATAAAGTCGTCTCCTTTCAGAAAACGGTTGAACTGCAGAATACCCTACCACTTGAACAATTTCCTACGTGGCTGGCTACGTGGTACACAGGAACTAAATACTAATTTTTCTAGGTAAAACGATAAATAATTAAAAAAATAAATGGGCGTGCTACACGTGTAATAGGAGGTGCAAAACCTTTAGCGAGTAACTCCTCTTTCTTGTAGAATTAATCGCCTACTCATTTCTTATCAGATTTTCTACAGATTTCTTAACTAATCCCTAGGCAAGCAATAATAACCCCGCTTTTTAGAACGTTTCTATTATTACCCTAGATCCCTCCGTAGCTCATAGCCATGTTTTAAAATAGCCTTCTATCTTACCGTACCGTTCTACTTTTTCGTCCTTCTTCCCATACGAAACTTCGCGAAATACATCAAAGATGCTGTTGTTCGTGAAAGATGTCTTTCTTTCAACTTCTTCATGACACTCGCCAAATATATCACACTTTTACTGAACGTTAACACAAATTTTTCTTGCCATTTTTTGTAGTGTTCTTACCCTTTTTAAACCAATAGAAAAACAACATGGCGATAACTGTCACTTTGAATATACTGCTTAAGGCAATTCTCTGTATTTCCATCTTTGAGACCAGAAATATCAAGCCATCTGAGAAGATCTGTCTTTCCTCTAGCAAATTGTTTATGATGTTTTTTTGTTTGGTTTGTTACGTCATGCATAGAACAGCTCGCGCGCAACAATTCGATCGATTGTACGGCTAAGTCTGTTTCCGCCCTTTCATTGGTCAAATTGCGGTCCATAACTTACTGCAGCTTCAAGTCTTTCTATCTCGAAAATAAAAATGGTAAGGAAAATTATCAGATGTTTGTAAACAAAGATGACTTGGATTTTAATTTCCACCTTCCAAATTTTGACTTGTGGTTTTTTGAGAACGAAGCTGATGAAGAAACTGAATCGTAATCTTATCAAAGAGGAGGATTCTAGTCAGTGATCAAAAAATTTTATCGTAGGTCACAGGCCTTTCACACTTTTCACGGTCACAGCTTCTTTTCCATTTGCAGTGTATTTGTTTGTTTATATTCAAAGAATAACAAAACAAAAACAAAAGGTGAGTCATTTTTATCTATTTTTGTCAAAAAAATGGAATTTAGGAGGTAATTTGTATATGTTTATACATTCTCTTATAAATTCAAAGTGGAATGAACTCCCACAGTCTGGGCCGCCGCTAAAACAAATAAATGGTTAAGAAAAAATGGATACCGCAATGTAATTAATGACGAGAAGCGCAAATATAACAGCCGATTAAATTCCTTCAAAGAAGCCAATGTGCTTGTTAATTGTGCATTTATAGTAAGCATCACCTTGATTTGCGACTCCACTGTAAATCTCCGTCTCTTAACTGCTCCATCAGGGCATCGAAGGGCAACAGTTATCACCTTATGATTCAAAAACAATTTCATTTAATCAATAAATAAATTCATTCCTTCACTAAACAAACCTACAGCTGTACGACCTAACTGACCCCAACCACGCTTATGGAGAGCAAAGCAAATTTTCGCTAAATAAGATTTTTTTGGTACACCCGTTCAACCTGGTCAACCACACCCATCGAGGTCTTCTCCCTCCCTATTCTTTTCAAACAGCAGCATGGGTTCTTTTATACCCCACAAGAGTCGACAGTGGAATTACTGCAGAAGAAAGCCTGAAGTTATTTCATCCTTACACATGGTAGAATTCTCTTTCTGAGAACAAATCAACTAAACTGTTATCTTTTAAGTTTCAAGATCAAATTTACTTCCTGTATAAATGGTGGCAGAAAAAAAACCAAAACTGTTGCAAAAACAAATTACACATGTCAGCCAGGATATTGCTGATCCGAACGTGTTATATTTACAATATGGCTAGTCTGCGTTTGACATCAGACTGGTACAGGATATAGAAGTCGAATGGGCATTGAAGCATTTAAACTGAGAGAAGAAAGGTGGCACCATGACTAACAAATTTAATGTGGAGAGACATTGATTTTTAACCTAACCGCTGGTACTACAGCATGTATATTGCAGATGAATCCCCCTTTAAATGGGTTTATCGTGAGTATATCTAAGTATATACGTAACACCATTGTTAACGAGATGGCCAAATGAAGTATACAACCCATTTCTAAAATTTCTGTTAATATTTCTTAATCAATACCGTATGGCACGAAATTTTTGCGGGTTCTAATTTTTGCGGTTTTTTCAGCGATCCGCAAGAATAAGTACCCGCAAATAAAAATTACGGCAAACATTTTTCCTGCAAAAATTTACTCCACAGTAAATATTCTCTAACTTAAATTCACTACACAAAAATACAGTACTAAGAAATCGTGTCTGTTCAATCACAACTTGCCAAAAACAACAAAATACTGGTTTATTATTTGAAAATATGTCAGTATTTATATTGCACGTACTCAATAAAAACGAAAATATTAACAATGCTGGGTACTGGGTACTTTCTAAAAAATGCAAAAAAACAATTCCCAGATAGAAAAACCAATCTGTCCTAATCGCAAAAATTAGCTTCCGCAAAACACAAAAAATCGCCGATCAGCAAAAATAAATTCTCGCAAACATTTCGTGCCCCATGGTATTCAGTTAGTAGCATAGTGAGATATTTTTACGAGTCCTGCTGTATTTTGGTCACCCCGAAGAGATTTACTGAGAGTATTGTTAGAGGATCTTTATTATCACTTGAATAAGACAGTTATGTAAAATAGGCATCATAAAAACAATTAACAATCAGTTTTTGTTATATATCTGCGGAAAACATATCTCTAATATAAACAGGTATAGCCATCAAAACAGCTGTCGTAGCCAGTTTTGGTTATCATTGTAAGACTGAATGCCAACGTGGTTATGCTCAAACTCAAACCGCCTTAAGTTACTTAGACATTAGCTCCTCTCCGCCGAGAAAGCAACTTCTGTGAACAAAAACCGTGGAAAAAAGTTTGTAAGGTAACACTTTGCTTTTCGATTAATTAGAATTAATTTTCGCGCGGTCTTTGACTCTCAATCCTTGTTCTTTGCTCCGAAACCGCACGGAAACGCTTACAACGCAGGCTACTTACAGGAGCCACTGATGGACTCCTCACAATTGCAAGGGGTGAATCTCGGATCCTTTTTTCCTTCATTGTGGCCCTTTGCCTTTGAGAATAGTGAATTTAAAATATCAGCTTTTTTATGTGGCCAAAAAGTAGTATTCGGGGAACAATGGATCTGAGCATTACTGGTTTGTCTCCAAAAAGTCTAAACACACACATTGATCACTCCGCATGACATTGGCTACTCTGTTTGGTTGACTTTGACCCCTTCTTTGTTACAGTTAAGCAGAACTGTGCTTGTTGATACTTATCACTGGTCAGTACTTTCTGTCTTCATTAGAAGAGTTCACTTCATTTGGAGCTGTGTTTCATAACATTTACAAACAAGATAGCCTTGTCTTTCAAGTATGCGTCCTCCGCTACTTTCAAATTGAAATGGCATTTCTAGCAACCGTCTTGTATGCTACTACGGGATGATTTATGCTGTTAATTCTCAAAGTTTTCAAGTGGTTCTCTAGTCAAGTCCTTCACAAGAACACTGTCATCAAATCATTTAGCTCAAGTTTTCAAGTCTCAAGATTCAAGGACAATGTATTGAACACTGAACAATTGACATTGTTTTAATTAATATTGTGTAGTGTGATAGCTTTGTTTTGATTTTTAACGCACTTATTTGCCATTTATATTTATTACGTCCTTTTGCATCGAGGACGATGCTTTTTCTAAGGGGGGAGGAATGTTGTGAAATATTTTGAAAGTTATTTTTAAGACGAATCTATCTTGTCTTTTAAGTTTAGTTTTTGTTTTTGTTTTTAATTCTTGTTTTTGTCCAAGACTGATTTCCTGTTTTGATCTTTTGTTTTAACTTGTACTTGAAGTTATGCTTAGCTCGCGATTTTACTAGTTGCCATATTAGGAATGTTATTCGCTTGGCACTGTCAGATGTTAGTTTTTTACAGGTGGTCTTGTTTGTGGTGTTAGAGCTGACCTTCGTTATTTGTTACTTATCAGTTGTGGCTGTGCATAGGCTAGTCTATTCCCTGACAATTTAACAGCAAACCTGTTGCAGTGTTAGCGATAAGAAATACAATAGAAACTCTTCCGGTCAGCTAACCCAAACATGCCCAGCTTTGGCTATTAAAACCGCTACTATACTAGAACTAGTAAGTAGAGGAGAAGAAGTAGAAGTTGTAAGAAGCTTAAGAAGAATAAAGGCCAAGATGTAAATCAGATTCCTGGTACCTCGTCGTGTAGCGAGCGAGTTGCTCGAACACACCCCCACAATCTTTTATTTCACAGAAACTGAAATATCAAGTAAAAACGCCAAGCAGGCACAATATTGCGTGAATAGCCTCCTTCAAGCGTTTAGGTTCTTTCAGGTTTGTTTACATTTTTTAATCCTTCTTGTATCAAAAGAACAGTTAAAGCTCGATCTCACAAAGAAGAATCAGGCCTGAGTAGAGTTGTACAGGTGTCCTCAGACTCTCCTTATGTGCTGTCACAACTTCACTGTGACCAGAGCAAAAGTTTTAGCCAAACAAATCAGTGGGATCAGGCATGAAAAAAAGAAAAATACCATACCCCGTTACCAACAGGTTGCAGAATGTATTTAGTTCCAATTTGTTTGCGGTTTGAGGCTTTTGATGAAAGAGCAATGCTTGGTACATTCTTAGCAATCAAAATCATATTGTCTCTAATAGAATCAGACCTAACAGTTATCTCGATACTACGAGTCGCGGATTTCTCATGATACATTTAATTTCAGATTAGTTAAAACTGTATCAAACAGTAACCTGATAGAGGCCGTTTTATGGGGATAAACGAAGAAGCTATTATTGGCATATTTAATAAAAATTCAAGACTGGTTTGAATAAAATTCGCGTGATTAAACTTTGACAGTCACTTTGCATAGAGGAGGGGCTGGACTTAGCGAGTGCTTTCTCCGGTTAATGCATTAAACATTGTTATTCATTCAAAATATTTCCCCGATTCTGATTGGCTAAAAGCACACACATAATTCACCATAACCAGTTACTGATGACCAAATTTGGAAGAATTTTGTGTTTAACGAGGAAATGACGTCAAAAATGCAGCGTTCGTGCAGGTTAAGGCTCCGTTAACCGAGAAGACCTGGGGACGAGTTTGAGTTGTTTTGGCAGTGAAACAAAAAATGGGGGACATTTCACTCGTTTCAAGAGTAAGAACTAGACGAAAAAATAGCTAAAAACATTGCAAGAACAGCAAGAAGACAACTCGAAGGGCAACATCTGCTATTTGGAGAAGATTTGCGTGCACTATCGAAGATGAACTTAACATCGATGGATCGATGGAGGTAAGCATGTTTTAGCCATGTTTTTAAACTAGGAATTATTTTGAATGAATAATATAACAATTATCGAATTCGGCTTTCGTATCATATAAAGAGTTATGGAGATCTCGGAGGGTGTTATCTGCCTCGGCCTACAGCCTCGACGGATAATACCCTCCTCGATCTCTATAATTCTTCATAAGATACTCAGCCTCATTTATTAGTTGTTAAATATACGTAATCTAGAGTGCATGCAGTGCATTTTAAGATAAGCAGTGGCTGTGGTGCTGTGAATTGTTTATCTGTTCGGTCATCATAGGGCAAGTTTAAATTTAAATTTATTGGGTTCTTCCATTTCAAATGCGAAAACCCTAATGGCGATTGCTATTTAAAGTTTTACGAAAACGAGGAATTTTTTCCGACACGGTTCTCGAAACTAAAATTAAAATTTTACTAGTCCTTTCAAACGAGCACTTTCCAATTCTGGAGAGTGATCTCAAAAATGAAACCCAACTTCCGAAAATCGTTTATGGGGAGGTTAATAGTTATACTTTCAAAAGTATATAATGAGTAGAAGAAATCATCTAGTAATTTTTACCCTTCTTTTAGCTAAAAAAAATTCTAGGCAATATTTGCATTTCGAAAATATGTTTTACAGAATATATTCGTTGGGTTCCTATGAAACAATCATGTCGCGGAATCCCTTTTAATCTGATCACAGAAACTGAAATTTCGAGTAAAAAACACCAAGCAAGCACGATATTCGTCATTCTCTTGTATTGTAAAAAGACCTTCTCTTCAGGCGTTTTCTTCAGCTTTATTCACGATTTTAGGCGACTTTATCCTAAAAAATTATGAATTCAACCTGAAAGAGCAACTCGAAAGAGCAGAACCATATCGATGAGGTGTTCCTTCTTCGTCTTGCATGCGTGTTATTTACTTTAGGGCACTGCGCATGAGTTCTGCAATAGTGTTCTGGGGTCGCCGAGAGTTTGGGTGATGTGGTAAACGTCAAGGTACTTGAATTATTTAGCAGATACTTGGGCTCAATAGATTCCTTGAATAAGGATAGCGGCTGAGGAAAATGGATATAACGTCTGTCACCTTCTATCTAAAAACTATTCCTCTTCTTGTGATTACGGTCATGTCTGACATTTCACAGTCGTAAGAAAAAAAAATCTTGACTCCCGGATAAGATATTTCCTTTGTCCCACGCTTATGTCATGCTGATTATAACATCCTACATATATTTACCGAGCCTGACATTTGTGTCTTTTTTTATGACATCGTAAATTTCGCATTTTCGCTAAGGGTTTAATATCGAGGTTACGTCTAATTGACACTAATACATGTAAATAGAAGGGCAGGTTTTATTGAGAAAAAGAAGAAATTACCCTTTTTCTCTATATTTACCAAGTCGATCTTCCATCTTAACATTTCTGTTTTAGGCAAGATATTTTCATCAGCAGCTTATGTTCATCACGTTGCATTCGTGAAAGAATGAACGGAATTTGGAAGAAATAGATACAAAGTGGGAGGACCTGCTGATTCTTGCTTTGTACAATTAATGTGAACGAGTTTTATTTCTGAGCTACTTACTCTTCCTCCGCTAATTTCAGCATTGATGACAACGTGCAGTTCATGCTTCCTTCAAGCATTATCCCTTGCGGGACAATACACCAAAGCACTCTAACGTTTATAGTTTATGGAACTGTGCTTATATTTTAATATACATCACTATACTGATATTATTTTCTTTAACAAACAATAACTCTGCTCTTGCACAGATTGTACGGACTCCCTGTAGCCAGGAGCTCCTGTTGTGGCTCAACCATGTCGGGGCAACATACTAAGTGTCCAACAAAATTTTTTTTTTATCCTTCACTTAGTTTTTCACAAAACCGTTTGTGAAATAAAATTAACTATTAAGGGTTGCCTCTCTGGTTTTAAAAAGATAAGATAAGCCTCACTGCCCACCCCTCTTCAATAGCCTCAGTGCCTCTCAAAAGTGACGTCCAACGGGTAAAGCTACTTAATAATAGTGTATAACGTTATCTTATCCATGCGATAAATACAAAAGGCTACGACGTCATCATCGTTGAAGTTAATGAGATTCCTCCGCAAAAAATGGCCAAATTTCGTCGCGAATTTACTACTAATAATATCGCCCAAAAAGACTATGTAGTAGTGCTGTTGAGCATTAGCACATAACAGTAGAGATTCATCAGATAACGCAAACTCATAAAAAGGTAAATAAAATACAATTAAAGCCCGAAAGACGCATCCATACACATAACAGGGACACGTCAACCTGTCTGGCTTCATTTTTCCTCGATACTTGATTTCCCTCACCCGAAACATTGGCATCAGCTCGACTATATCCTAACAAGGCGAAACTATCCTATCACTGACACATCAAGGATAAGCTTATACACAGCCCTCACAGCGCTGACCGTGACACTGACCATTCTCGGATGTACAGTAATAAGGGACGGATAAGTATTTAAGTATTTATTTTGGACAGTGTTTTGGATAACTCGGGGGTATACTGATCAAAAAGAGTTTGGTGCGGACGATTTGCAGTTTTGTAACAGCAAAGAGTCCTGCCTACTTTTGTCAGTCGTCGTCGTCGTCGTTGTTGTTGTTTTATTATATTTTGACTTATTTAGTGGGGACCGGCAAGTTGGTGAGTTATCCGTCGTGAGTTACTGCGGCGGATCAAGTTTGAAAATTATAATAGTCCGGCATAAATTGTTGACCATTACGTAGGAGCAACTTTTTTACTGTGGGTAATGTCGACTGAGATATCGGTCGACATAGCGGTCGATATAGCGGTCGACAGTCGGTCGATAGTCTGTCGATAGTCGGTCGATAGTCGGTCGATAGTCGGTCGATAGTGAGATTGACTTTCGGCCGAGTATCGGTCGATATTTCGACGACGCAGCTCGACTTACTATCGGTCAACTGTCGGTGGTATATCAGTCAACTGTCGGTGGTATATCGGTGAACTGTCGGTGGTATATCGGTCAACTGTCGTTCGAATATCAGTCGTGTGTTAATTTATCAGGTGAGTCCAAGGGCTTTTTTTTTTTAAGCAAAGACGTCATTAATTACTGTTATCATGCGATGGGGGAACATGTTACAGTGCGAGGCG
>OZ037993.1:13413657-13441542 GCA_964035705.1 Porites rus
ATCAAATCGAGGTAAGACATAAGATATTGAGATTAAACGTCAAATTAAGCGAGTTTCTACTTTTACGCTTACATAATTGTACGTGCAGCCTTTCATACATTGCCTTTATTTTATTTGCGAACGCAAATTTTACGCACGTGTGCACGTGAAAATTACGTGACAGTGGATACTTCATATCTCAAGTATTTATGAAATGCAACACGACTTCAAATCGTAACAACTGCGAAAATCTATCAATTAAATACATAAAACAAAGTGAATATATTTAACCGTACATTTCCTGTAATTGCGACAATATTCTGAGAAACGTAACGCCTTAAAAAGCCACAAAATCCTGAGGATTTCCCCGCTATAATATTTTCTCATCCTGCTTGGGGATGTGCCTGCATGTCGTACATAATTACACGATAATCAAGGACCTACATTCGAGGAAAATTACGTCATTGCCAAACTTACATGCGTCATTTCAGTCATCGCCGAAAAAAAACCGGATTCTCATCACGAGACTCATTTCCATACAATGAAAGTCCTCACGATTCTTATCCCCAGTTTCCACGGTCTTCGCTAGGAACGCGGGGCCTACAAACTAGGTCCCACCGAAAAAAAAAAAAAAAACGTTCGCATTTTAAGAGTCTCGCTCTTGCTCAAGCAAGCGAGACTAATTATGAACTAGTAATATGAACAAGTAAGTTAAGACTGGAATATGAAGATATTGTCCCGATGAATTAAGCTTAATTGGCAAAATTTTATGTTAAGACGCAGGAAGAGAGCGCCTTAATATCAAAGTACTCATTGAGTATTCTAAAACAGCGAAGAAAGTAACGCAGCCTTCGAGAGATTAATAATAGACGATTTCGATGAAGGTCAAATCTCTGACTGAGAAATTTTAATCTACACTACCTTCCAGTCTGTGAAATGTACTGTCTTTCGGGTTTAGTATCTGTGCGATTTTAGGAGGTATGGTATTCGAATTCAGCCATTTTATTTACATTAAGGTGCCCTTTCGACTACTGTAGATACAGTTTTGATTTTGGGGCCGATGTTAGAGTTCGAAATTTAGCGTGACAAGGCCTGTTTTAATCTATTTAGTTAAGAAAGTTATTGCAAAACCATTCGCCGACTTTATTTGATATCGTTGTCTTTATGGCTTACTTCTGCACACGCTGTCAAAACAAGCTAAGGCAACGGAGAAAATGATGATGATTCTTGCCGTTATGTAAAAGGTGCTAGAGCATTCAAGTGTCGGCGGCGTTATCATCAACAACCAATTTTAACACGCTTTCAGAAAGAAAATTCCCTATCTCCAAGAGGCATTTAAGAACGTTAGCCACAAAGGGGGGAAATGTATGCAAAAACTATTAACTTACTGGGAACTCGGACCAAAGTGCAGGCTTTTTAAGCTACATCGTCCGGCTTAATTCCTCGTTTATATATCTCTTCCGTTTCTTGACTATCTCCTGATGGGTGACAAGTCTGCCTGACATGCGCGACAGCAAATTTTGTCAATCGCGCAGGCCTGGGTAACAGAAAAACAAATGTCCGCCTTTGTGGAGAGAGAATATGCCAAGGCTGAAGAATATCTTCAGAAAGCACTTACCATCACGACAGAAATTGGTGGCAAAAACAGACAAGCGTCATGCTACGGAACCCGCTGAACTGTGTTTCGGTCTGTCGGAGAATATGCCAAGGCTGAAAAATATCTTCATAAAGCACTTACCATCGCGACTGAAATTGGCGACAAAGACGGACAAGCGTCATGCTACGGAAACCTAGGAAACTTGTTTCAGTTTGTCGAAGAATATGCTAAGGCTGAAGAATACTTTCAGAAAGCACTTACCATCAAGACAAATTGGCGACAAACACGGAGAAGCGTCATGCTATGGAAACCTAGGAAACTAGTGTCGGTCTGTCGGACAATATGCCAACGCTTATGATCGGGTGCACGCTCAGTAATGGTGGCATTGTGGGCCTTACAAGACGATGCAACAGAGCAGTTCATGAGAAGATTCTACGAAAACCTTGTCCAAGGAGAAAGTGCAAGTGAATGTCTTCACCGGGCCATGAAGTGGATGCGAAATAACGGTTTCTCTGAAGTGAGGCAGTGGGCACCTTTCATGCTGATTGGGGATGACGTGTCATTCAATTTTGGTGAAGAAAAGTAAAGTGAAGGTAATTGCTTTCTAATAATAACGGCCATAGGAAGTTTGCCAGTTCTTTTTGTATTACAGTTTTATCAACTTTACATTGTGTACTTTTAAGTGCTAAATAAAAAGCAGTATTTACCCTTAAAAGCCACATTATTGACTAAATCTGAAGTCAGCTTTAACAATGACTTCGGTAAAATATCAATTAACCGGTTTTTTTTTTAGCATCGAAGATATTAAGCAATACTGACCGGACGCTTCAGCTAGCGCTCCGCGTTATCGCATAATTGTATTTGTTGTTAGGCTATAGTTAAGATCATTTCTTTTTTTCTTCGTCGACTATTGTTACTTTTAGTTGTATTAATTAAAAAATGTATTTTTTTCCCTGAAAACATGACCCGCCTACCCTCAGGCATGTTATAATTGTACTTTTACCTTAAAACACAATAAAAAATGTATGTATATATGTAAACACCACAATTATTTGACCACAGTTCGGTATTTATTAGTCAAAATCACAACCTATGCATATGTGAGGCTTTGCACTTAAAAACAAAAACACTAAAGCCCCGTATTCCTACAGTAACACAGAATGATTTTAAATCTTTCCTCTTTTCCTAATATATGAAGCACAAATAATTGAATATTGGTTTGGAATAAAAATATTATGGCGGAGATCTAGATCTGAGAATTGATCGAAAACCCTGAAAACTACAAATTGTGGACTGTGTATGGAGTTTTGACCGTAACTAGAGGGCTTTTTGCGGACACTGACTGAAGTACAGCAGTACACTGGTTCTAAACTTGGACCAGAGAGGAAAAACTGAGATTCGAAAGGTCATCAAGGAAAGAAGTTTCAAAGCTATTTTAGCTGTGCACCCTGCTTTTCATTTATGACGCCAATAATTGGAAAGTTTTAGCGGCGAGATAAACTTAAATAAGTAATTAAACCTCTTCCGTTACAATAACGCCGGAGGATCCCTCTTCCATGCAAAATGAACCTAAATGCCACTTATCTCAGCTGGAGTCTTTCGTTATAAATATATGTGTTTTACTAATTTTTATGTTCCCTATACATTACTATTGCAGGTCATTACACTAACGACACACCATGGAATAACAAAACATCCCTTCCGCAGAATTCCAATGAGGTAGTTCGGGGTGGAAAATGTAAAGGTCAAACTCTTCAGCATACGAACATAACCCAGACTAGAAGAATTCAAAAGAGATCTGACTTGCTTGGCCCAGGCCAGCTGTTCATGTTTGTCGGTTTAATCATTTTTCCCGCTGATTTTAATCTGTGTGGGTGTGCACTTACCCCTGCACACTTGTGGGGACATTCATATGAAAACAGTGTGTGTGTGTGTGTGTGTGTGTGTGTGCCTGCCCATCCGTAATTCCGAGGACCATTATGTGTTTACACACCAGCGTTGTGAGGACCACCGTAGTTGTGAGGACCGATACCTGGTCCCCGTAAATATTATTGTCCTAATCGGCTTAAATCGTCAAATAACGTTACGCCGAACAACTTTTGCAGTGGTCCTCATAACGCAGGTTTAGGTCGTGGTCTCCGTAAACCACCCAACACGGGTTTCCAATTCTGCTTCGGTTTAATAACGATCCAATTGCTTCCATTGGAGCATTGTATTTAAAGGATAACAGTCATTGTGCATTTTTGGTTGAAAACATTTTTAATCGCGTTTACACTCCTCCTTAATTTTTGACCATACACGCCATATCGCGGTCCTCGCAATGTTGGTGTGCAAACAAATAAATCCCGATTTAGACTCGGATTTATTTCAGCAGAATGTAGACAAGATTCGATACACTATGTGGTTTTTTTAATTTTTTTGGCAGAATATTTGTTATCATCGATGACAAGAGTGTGGACATGCCACTGGATAGCAGGCTAATCGATACGATCATTGATCTGATAAGGTTACGACAAAGAAGCATTCCATAAACCATAAAATACACAAGTAAATTATAGTAATACATTTTATTTTTTCGTTACTATTTTCTAGAACACACCAGCTAAGGCGCTTTAAAATAGATACATCAAATAAAATTAATAGATATAATAATACTGTGGAACCCCGTCGAACAACCACTTTGTTGGCGGCCTTTTTAAGGATTACGCAATATGAGACGACGCGTATTAATGATTAATGAATTCTCACACTGAGTTCAAGCTGCCTGTGGGCAAAGCGGGCCAGGGGCCCGTTTCTCGAAAGTCCTTGTAACTTTTCGGGTCTGAAAATGGGAGCGCGGGTCCTGGCTAGCAAGCTACTCCATTTTGTTCCATTAACTGATGGTTTTATCTTGTAAGATGCAAAACTATTGAAACCTCGATCTATATTAATAATAATTATCGGGACTTTCGAGAAACGGGCCCCAGCCCCGCTAACCAGGCTACCTAAATTCCAAACGAAGTGTATCTCCAACCACGATCTAAGACACAATGGGCCTCTAATTATGAGTCTATTTAACTGCACAATTAATTTTGTTTGGAAAGGTCACTTCTTTACAACAATTACCTATTAATTAATTCAGCCACCTATGACCTCAGCGACAGCATAACAATGTCACAGGTCTCCTTGCCAACGGAAGTAAATAAAATAAGGTAAAAGTTGAACAAGGTCCAACTTCTACATTTACGCGCAACCTTCCATATATCGCCTCCCTTTAACTGAAGGGCGCAAAATTTACATCCGTAGAAATTACGCGAAATCCACTTTAAAAATATAATATTTTTTTCTTATGTTCGCGTGGTCGTGAAACGACGGTACAACCGGCGACAACATTGTTGAGACATTGTGCCTAAATAGGGTAACTTTATAGAAGAAGAGAATGCACACCCCTCCTCTGACTCCTCTATTCAAAGTTGGGGTGTTTGTGGTTTTCTACAGGTAGCTCGAACATCGGCACAACATTGTATAGAAGAGATGGGGAGAAAATGCTATAATTATTCCCTCTTGCTGAAGTCAGTAAAAACGTAAAAAAGCCCAGTTTAGGGGGAAGTGTCTCAACCCATTTTGTTGCCGATTGGTAGAAAAATATATCAAAAACCGTGAAGCACGCGCAAAATTGCCGTTTTGCAAATCTAAAGGCAACGTTTATACGGCAACGGACAAATTTTTGCCCGGCTGAAAAATTTGACCAGACACTTCGTTTATACGGGATCGTTCAATTTTTTCTCTTCGTTCGCAAGTAACTTTAAACAGCTACGCGTATAATTCTTTTTAGTAAAATCCAACTAGTGGTCTGTTGTCAAAGCTGCGTTCTGATTGGCTGAGCTACTACTAGGCTATTTAACAATTAGAGGCCATGAGGGCGAGAGGAATAATTGTTTTAGTAAAATCCAACTAGTTAGTCAAAAATATCGAGAATAAAAAAGATTTAGCTAGTTAAAGCTAGACTTTAATCCTTTTTTGCCGCCAAAAAGCACGCGCTTTTCGCTTCTAGGGGGCTATAACATATAGCCTAGTAGTAGCTCAACCAATCAGAACGCAGCATTGATAATAGACCACTAGTTGGACTTTACTAAATGTGTATAACCCACTAGTAGCGAAAAGCGCCGGCTTTAAAAACCAAAACAATGGGGGCTGAATCGCGTTGGATTTTGCTAAAACAACTATTTCTCCCGAGCACATGGCCTCTGAGTCGATAGCCCATTCGGCCTTCGGCCTCATGAGCTATTACTCACGGCAACGGCAGCGAAAACGATACTTTTAAAATGAATTCCCGCTTTTTCAAACTTGGTCGCGTTTATTCTAAGTTGCTGAAAATGGCAAATGTTGGCGAATTTCCCTGGAGATGATTCCTTGAGGAGAGCACTCGCCCTTAGAGAGAGAAAAAGAAATTCGTCGTCGCTTGTTTACGTCCTTCATAAAACTTGCAGCTAGGCACTTTCACGTCGTAGTCCTGCAAGGACGGTAAAGAAATGTACAAAAAAAGCGTGATGCACGTCCAAAGTTGTTGTTTTGCTAATCAAATCTATTACTTTTTTGATGTCCTCGTTGCCGTCGCCGTCAACGTTTCTAAAGCTCCCTATTGACTCAGACCCCATTCGGGCTCGAGCAATAACTGTTAATTAATAAAATCCAACTAGTGGTCTATTGTTAATGCTACGTTCTGGTTGACTGAGCTACTACTAGTTATAGCCCACTATTAGCGAAAAGCGCCGGATTTGAAAACCAAAACAATGGCGGCTGAATTTTACTAGAACAATTATTCCTCTCGGCCTCATGGCCTCTGAGTCAATAGGCAATTCGAGCTCGAGAAATAATTGTTAAATACCGTTCATGTTGTTCCGTGAGAAGGGCACAACCAAACGCACGATTATAAAACTGAACTGCAGATGACAGGTTAAAAGACTGAAAATTCCTTTCAACAGCGTTTAGAAAGAGAACAACGTCTTCTTCACAAAAAATAATAATAATAACAATAAACATAGGGAAACACAATAGAGTATAAGCTAGTATGATACTAAACCTAAGAAGAATCTTGTAACGAACGAATGGGAACACCTAAAAGGGAAAGACAGACTTGAGCACTTTTGTCATCCTCCGTAGCCTTACTCCATGAAGACGCCCATGGTATCCTCTAAAATGTCTTTCCTCATGCTATATATACTATGGATAAGCCCCTTGGAAGCCACTTATTGAAAGTTTAGGTATGTTCAGTGAGACAAAAGACCATTTTTAATGACCCTTCTAGTTCATTTTCATTTTTCTTACAGAATAAAGTAATAGAGGGGACAGACAAAAAAAAATGAAAAAAGAAAACAAGATTCACTTACTATATTTTTTTAAAAGTTTTTTGGTACCGCACATATATATTAGACGGCGCACCGCCAACATCTACCCCCTGTTCAAGGCCTTTCGCCTACAAAAATACCATGTTCAAGATGCTTGGAATTGTATAACCTGTTTAAGAATCCAGGCCTCCAAAACCTTACCTTTGTCTTTGTCACAAAACCGAATTAGATTGAGAGCCTTAGTCTGCTTTACGTAAGTACCGTGTAGATCTGCGGAAGAGTTGTTTGCAGCCAGCCCTCAAAGCCCTAAGAGACTTCGCCTGCCGCTGGTCAATATATAAGAAGGCTATTCCAAAGGAATGCTCCAGAAAAACTATTTTTCTTAACATTTGTCTGGGGTAGAGGAGTGGCGAGTTTGCTGTTGGTGTCTCTTAAAGTAATTAGAGACATTGCAGTGATCTGCCATTGCTACGATCTACTATGCACTTAACAAGGCCCCTCAAGGTACTTAAGATATATTACGCATAGTCTTCGATACACCCGCCTCTCACCACTCCTTGACGAAATGCGGCAGATAGCGATGAGAGGAAGCTGTATCGCAGGCTTTTGGACACAAGGCTTTTCTACTACTTACATGGGTAGACCGGTTGCTTCACGGTTTGGGTACTGAAATGGTGAGCAGAATTCAGGACTGATGAATTTTGATTCCGTTCCGGGAAATCCCGTTTACCATTTGCCTAGGTTAGTTTCGTTTAAGGAAAAACGGCTGCGAAAGCCTGAAAGTAATATTCAGAAAAGGTTTGAAGACATGAAATCCGAATTTCCGCCTGGAATTTTCCAAGAAGGAAAATAGGCGAATGCCTTTTTAGACGTTCCGTTTGTTTCAGGAATTTTCCACTGAAACGTCGAAAACAACCCGAAACTGAGTTAACGGTAAACCTGGCGAAGCACCAAAGTGCCCTCCTAGTTTGTTTTAATAGGTCATATAAAGAGTCATGCAGTAGCTTCATGATTCATACAAGTTGTCACACAAGTATATAGGCTCCTCTTTGGCATCCACGTAGCTTTTTTTCAGTTTTGAGATATAGGAAGCCGTTTCTCGCGTTGCTAGGTGATCGCTCCTATTTTCCCTTTAATAGACGGTCCGAAAACCGAGCTCAAGTTACTTCACGGGCAAGTGTAGGCAAGTCTATTGTTTCTATTGAAGTAGAGAGACGCTCATTAGTAAACCTATACCGAATTAGTATGCAGGAAGACCCTCATTAGTATGGAGGAAAGCATTTTTTTTTCCTACGTTCTAACAGTAGGTGACGTCATAGACTCGACCCTTATGCCTATTAATTAAGGGAAGGCATATGGAAGGCAAGGGAAGGCACCAACGGGGCTTATCTTTGCTAAAGCATTACTACTAAGCGCCGACTCATATATCTCTTCAATATTCAAAAATGCTCTCGATCTCTTTACGCTTTCATTGCCCTTCGCCCGACATGTTTTGCACGGCGTTTAGTCATGCGAAACCTCCACGCGGCGCGCGAGGTAACTTTATCCCGATTCTAAAAATAACTCGAGACGAATTACCTATGGAATAGGGTGTGTATGGGGGATGCCTTCTCTGTCCCCTTTATCCTCTCTTGCTTTTACCTGATCGTTTTCTGAATGCTAAGGAAAGTGCAAATGCTATACATATGCAAACTGATAATGATTTGATAGCATTTTGCGTAATTGCAAAGAACTATTTCTAAATTTTTTAAAACTTGTTTTCATTTTTGTGCAACTTATTGCGGCAGACAACTTCATAGTTAGTCATTGGTGCTGCCAGTGTTTGAAGATCTTCTAGGAAAGGATGAAAACTACATTTTTTAAAGTTACGAATTTTCCTAGTACATAAAAACTTAAAAACTTTCCAAAAAATGTCACGGTATAGAATGTGTTTTTTTATTACACATTTTATGTGTAGGAACGAGGAGACAACTTTGCTTCAGCTCACTGCCTTCAAAACAAAGTGCTTGACCCTTTGAATAAATTTTTCGGTTTAATATTTCAGATCAAGCACTGTATAACTGAAGTTATGCCAATATCAAAACCTAAGAAACAACTTAATTGTTATTCGGGAAGAAAGAATATAGCTTGCTTGACCTCATTCTTGTTTTTCTTAACTAGAGCTTTCTAAAATCGAGAGGAAGAACATGGTTTGCTTAGTCTCTAACGTTTAAATATTGATATCGCATTAGAGCCCTTGTCCCTCCTACTTAGATAGTAAGAAAGAAGCTGCTTAGCCTTGACCTCTATGGGTATTTAGACCTTCTATGAGCATTGTATGTCCTATGGGCACCAAATCGCACCAAATCTGTGTTCCTGTTTCGTTTGACACAACTTCCTGTCACTGAAATGACGCGGAAGAGGTAGAAGCATGGCTTAAAAAACAGAAATGCTAAAATGCTGCCTGCTAGAATTATTGACGTAGGACATTATCTAAAGGGTTATTTTTTCTGCATCTTCGTTATTCAAAGAGCTAGTAGTTCGTAGATTAAATGTGGAAGACTGGCATAGATTCATTTGTTAACCACTGAAATTATCCGGGGCAGGAACTGGATAAAAGCAAAGCAAACAAGTCAGGTGTATGTGAAACTGACCTAATCAAAAGACAAACTACAAGCCCTATAGTGGTATTCAGAAATAACTGGACTTTCTTGTGATTATAATTTTCATTACTAATTTATATCAGACACTGCCTTTCACTAAATTTTCTGTCAGGATAATAAAAAGTCATTTTATAAACTGTTATTTCTTTTATTAATAAGGAATATAGAAATTTTCGTTGGTAGTATATTGGCATATTCATAATATTAAAGTACTTACGTCCAAAATTTGGCCCCGAAGACTATTTCTTTTGTTATGCAGACAATCATTCAAACAATTCATTGCCATTTGCTGATGAAAGCCTTTTACTCCCGTGTCTATGAAGCCTTTTTGATTACTTAATAATCAAGAATGACCAAGAAAAGTTAACTAATCTTAAAATACATTTAGCGTCAAAGATCGTCAAACCACAATTTGAAGATATAACACGGAAGGTTTATTATATTAATTAATCAGTAAATCAGTGTCGCGCTCGAGTGTACATGTGTTCTATCGCTGAAGAGGATGTCATATTCAGTTTGTTGACATACCGGTAATTTGTTATAAAAGCAAATTATCCTAACGTAGTGGAGTCGTCCTTGTACTCCCTTAGCTCAGCAAGGGCAGACGCTAGTCCGTGGTGAAGTTCTTGCAATGGCATATTTTTTCTAATAGTAGAAAATGACACAGCCTTCCCGTGAAGTTTGCCCATTACTTCCCCATAAAAATGGAGAAAGTAAACACCCTCGTCGACAATCAGTTCACCAGTTTCATGGTTGTAGGTGTAAAGGAAGATTGGAGCGCCCGAGGATCCAGGGCAAGTAGCAATCGAGTGTTCGACGAATGGGTCTTTTCCTCCAATCATTCCTCTGTCATTCTGACCATAGCTCAGGTTAAGATTGTAAACGTGGACGAGGTCACTTTCTAGTCCTCCAAACGACACTTGCTGGCTTTTGCGGTGAGGATGAGAGATGCTGAAAAGCCTAAGTGAATGAGGATAACGATCAGGGAATCCGACTGAAAAAATTCTTCGAAAGTGTTCTTGTAAGGTAACGGGTTTCATCTCTAATGGTTTCACATTTATAAACTTAGCTGTCTGCTCTTCATTTTGTAGTGGCTTCAAGTACAAAAATGCATAATCTAAGAAAGCATCCCTAACGTTGAAATACGAATCGAGGAAACTTAAAGCTTCTTCAGCTTTTCTAATATATGGCGAATCTTTCGTGCCATCTCCATGTAACGCTTTTTTCATAGTATCTCGTAGAACGTTTTCCTCTTTATTCTTGTCTGGAGGCGATACTTTTTCAATCCTCTCTACTTCGTGAGTAACCTGTGCATTGCCCAATCCACTATCATCGTAAAAAGAAGTAACCTGAACATCGCGTGGTTCGACCATACTAAAATCAATCCCTTTACCACTGCTCGACCTTCTTATGCTATGTGAGTTGGTAATTACAGCAACGTCGTTGTTTACTTGAACAAGGAAGCCTGTGCCGTAGGCCTTCTTAACTGTAATACAAACCACTGCGTCGGAAAACTTTTTTAGACATTGCACTCCTTCCTCTGAACTGAGGAGTATTTGATCTTCATAAGTTAATCCTTTTTTGTTGACAAAAGTTTCCTTTTCTTCGCTCGATAAATCTTTGAAGCGAAGAGCATCAGTGATAGAGATATAACGCTCGTGGAAATTGACATCTACATGCTTCTTTTTGCACGAATTCCAAGTTTCACGGTTCGTTTTTAGATCAGCCTCTTCTCCTTGAGTATTCAGTATTCCTGACTCTTCCTCGTACTCCCACTCACTAACAAAGCTGACAACTTCATCGTTGGAGGCCATGTTAAGCCAAGACTGCCAGATAGAAATGCTGCAATAAATTTCGATAAACTATTATTTATTTATGAGAACTCAACAGCCAATGGTGATCATGTTTTGGCGGTACCACGGAAACCAGTGTTAATGTGACGTAATTTAAACATCTTTCATTGCCTTAAGTGATTTAGTTGTAGTAATTCAATTTCGGACAATTTGTTTCTATATTTTCACCATCGATATTCAGAAACTAACCCCTTTTTCTTTAACAAAAGTTTCCTGTTCTGGATTTGATAAAATTCGCTATAAAGAATATCGTTTATCGAATATAACGCTGTCCCGCGGGGGAGGGGGGGGGGGGATGTACTCCCTTATATAGGCTATATAGGTATGCGCGACGCCAAAGGGTATGGTTTTTTAGCCCTTTTGGTCTAAAATAGGGTATCAATTTTGACCATTTTGGTCTGAAATAGGTTATGGTTTGTGGACTCTAGGCTTGAGTTGGGTATGTTTTTTATTTCCCTTTTAATGTTTACGCCAACCGTGTACGTGCCGTAACAGCTTGTCACGCACTGATTGATTTAAGGTTCAGGTCTGAAACAGGGTAGGGAAAATCACAGATTTTGGGTCTGAAATAGAGTAAGGGTTTCAGGAAGCGTGCTGCACACCCCCACCTAAGAACCCAACCCCCCCCCCCCCCCCACCCCGAGGTGGAAGTTAACCTCTGCCTTCAGCTCCCAATCTTCGCAGTTCCTTTTTGTCAAAGATCTACAATCCTCTTCGCCTTCAGTATCCAGTATTCGGTCCTATTCTTTACCCTACTCCCATATATATGCAAAGGTGACTTTATCTCTGGACGCAATGTTGATTCAAAACTGCGAGATTGCTACTGAAATATGGTACGTAAACTGAATTTTAGTTCACGATCGCTTCTGCGTGCTCTATAGCCAATAGTGAATCATGTTTTTTGCAGTAGAGTACCATGCGAGGCATTTTAAAGAAAGAGATCATATAAGTTTTCATAATTTTCACTGATTGCAAGCAAGGACGGAATTAGTTGTCAGCTTGTGCGTGCCGGTATTTTTGATATGTTGACAATTAGAAAGCGTAGTGATAATTACATAGCTCAAGAATGCCCGTTATAGCAGTTTTTCTGTATTGAGAAGGCAATATCTGCATTAAGCCATCTTTCAAAAGCAGCACAGCTTTTAGAGGAGCCTGCTGCGGTTACTTTTAAGACAAACCGCGACACAGCTTTCGCACTTAAGTCATCAACCTCTTAGCGAAGCCAAGAAAAGATGGAGCCTCAGTTATAAAATGGTGAATATAAAAACGCATTTTGGAGGAGCCCACAAACATCATCAAAACCTATACTTGTATCACTTTCACAGTTGTAATGAAACACTAAGTGGCGTGGAATCCGGCGTCGAATTCGAGTCTGTACGGCGCGAAACCTAATAGGATACAAACTTTAGGCTTCGATTTCCACGACTAGATCGCGCTGACCTCTCATAAAAAATTTTTGGGTGCATAACGACTTCTGAGGTTGCCTTCAGGTTTAAGTCTTTCTTCTCGCCCCCCACCCCCAACTAGAGCTATAATCTCCGACGCCCGCTCCCTCGGTACATTTGAAAATCAAGATGGCCGTCATTGACGGTAAGACGCGCTACACAGGGGACTGTGAACAGTCTACCGAAAAGCTTGAAGGCGCATTTCGTGTTACATGAACACTCTCACTCTCAAACAAGACTCCCATAGTGGGAGCTGATTGGGCTGCCGACTGCACGATACAGTGGTTGATATTTTGGGACCGGTATAGATTATAATTACGCTTTTTTTCCTGATCGAGTGTACTGCTGCTCATAACCGGTGGTATCGAAAAGAGATGTATTTACTTAGCCTTTTGAAACAAGAGACGATTGGTATTATTTTTAACTGGAACATCTCTACAACCCATCCCTCCCCTAATCGCTGTACCCCCCCCCCCCAGCAAAAAAAAATATGGCATGACAATTGGCATCACTGTATATTATAACGTGAGTCCTAATTTCATCTAACCGGAAATTCCAAAAATTATTGTCGTTGTACGATTATAAAACCTGGACAGGGTCAATTTTGGGGTTAACAGTAGTTTTCTGTTCTTTAAAACCCGCAAAGCAAATTAAGTTTTCAGTTTTTATTTCCGTCGGATATTGCATTTAAAGCCCTTCTAACTGTCCAAGTGAATATGTTTCTATGTGGGGACCATCGGCGGGCAATGTTTCCGCAGCACCCGGAAAGGCTAATAACATCATCGAATACTGTACTTAGACGTGGATAATAACTCCAAGCAATAATTTTATGTTTGTTCCTTGTTATAACTGAGGTAACACAGTGAAAATACGTGAAGTGCTTGCGTGATATTGATCAATTTCCTCCTTGAGGGAACTACGTCATCTGCAATCTGACTTTGTTTTGTAATATCATGACTCAGTTATAAAAAATATATATCATTAGACGATTCACGCATATAATAACAGTTGACCGCTGAAAAAAAAAAAGAAACAACAACTTATCGATGCTCTAAAGCCCAGGACTGTCTATCTGATTTAGCTAACAGGATCGAAGCTGTTTAATTTCATTCTGGTTATTCTGAAAGGGAAGCAGTATTGAGATATTAAAATTTCTTAGGCCACACAAACTCGCGCGCTCTGGAACGAGAAATGCAGTCCTGTGTACGTGTTTACAAAAGGCGTTACAGCGAGTGTCAGCAATTAGCTAAAAATTAGTCTTTCTTCCTAGTTTTCCTAGAAGCCTGCAGCAAGTGATGACGTTATGATAAGTGATATTTAGTTCCTTTGAAGTTAAAATGTGATACTTTTTTCCTTTTTTACACGGTATTATTCCGAAGACCAAGTCGAAAATTATATTTCAGTTTGTCATTTAAAGCGGTTAAACGTATGTAAACAGGATCATTGCCTGGTCATTCTCTTATTGCTAAGAAGAGTATATAGACGTCAACAAACAGGTAAACGTACTGAATGTTTCAAGGTCACGAAAAGGCAAGGAATTATTGCTAGATTTCTACCCTTTTTTCGTTTTAATGCAGCTTATGGTCATTTATGGCGTTCTCAGCTGGTTTTGGAATCAGTTATCGGTGTTAAGTTTGACTAGCGATAAAATATTATATTAAAGGTAATGACATAGAGTTAAAGTAAATGACCAGGGATCAAAATCTTCATTATTTTTGAATGCCAAAATGTGACTTGAAATCATGATTTTCCTACGCGATTGTGTGCCAAATTCAAACGCCGGGTGACAGACGCGTGACAGGACGCATAAGCAGTGCGTGGCAGTAAGATGTTTCCCTGATAGTAGAGGTCTCTCACGACGAGGCAGGGTAGCCCAGGCAGGGCTATTTACACATTAAACGAAACCGGTTTTAAAAACCGGTAAGGTTCGACCAGAAATTTAGTCGGCGGCTTCAACCAACAACGCGTCGGGAGCCGGCAGAGGTGTCTCTCCTTCATCTCTTTTTTGCCTCGTCGTGAGAGACCTCTGCTAGCAGGGAATAATATGTAAAACCTCCTCCTCAAAACATTCCAGGGCGGGCAAACATACCGAACTATCCCTCCCCTAAGCCAACATTAACACCTACTTCTTACTTAGGGCAGAATGTTGGCTTAGGGAGGGGTAGGTTGGCAGTTTCCCTGAAACGTATAATGATCCAATATACCTGGGGATATTTCACTAATAATATTATTTGCGATTGATGGTTATGTCATCTAAGAGTTTTATTTCTTTACTTAAATTCATGCATTCGTGCATATATTTATTCTTTTATGATCGGTAGCGAAAGAAATGCTTCGGATTACCGAATCCCGGTAAACAGTTTTATAGAAATGCAAATAATCTTCAGACATGAATGATCATTAACACCTCCTTATTTTGATTTTGTGATCAACGAAATAGCTTCTGCTTTTGTAAGTTAAAAAAAAAATCAGGATTTGGATTTAAGTACGGAAACCAATCCTAATACTTCCAACTAGTCCTTGGGTCGTTATAGAAACCATTCTTTGTTTACACCTTGGCTGCAATAATTAACCAATCTCGTTCCCAGGATAACTCTTCTTTCCGTCCTTCTCGCCACCAGGAAGGAACACCGAAGTTGTGTCAGTTTCTTTTCGAAGTTTTAGTGAGCTGCTTTATTGCTGATAACGAATCCCATTAGTTGCCTTGTGCATCAAGGTGTCGCTTCTGCCTCGTCACTATGCCAACTATCCTCCTTTTTAGCCTCGTTTTTCTCATCTACCGACATGTTTGTGCCGTCCTGGCCCACAATTCCCGGACTCCCCCTCTTTGGCAAACCCAACAAGTGGGCAGTTGTTCTAGATCTGTAGCTGATGTGTTCAAATCTTAATTGACTCTGCCGTGTCCTGCTTTGCTGTCCTCGCTGAGGGATATTTCACTAATAATATTATTTGCGATTGATGGTTATGTCATCTAAGAGTTTTATTTCTTTACTTAAATTCATGCATTCGTGCATATATTTATTCTTTTATGATCGGTAGCGAAAGAAATGCTTCGGATTACCGAATCCCGGTAAACAGTTTTATAGAAATGCAAATAATCTTCAGACATGAATGATCATTAACACCTCCTTATTTTGATTTTGTGATCAACGAAATAGCTTCTGCTTTTGTAAGTTAAAAAAAAAATCAGGATTTGGATTTAAGTACGGAAACCAATCCTAATACTTCCAACTAGTCCTTGGGTCGTTATAGAAACCATTCTTTGTTTACACCTTGGCTGCAATAATTAACCAATCTCGTTCCCAGGATAACTCTTCTTTCCGTCCTTCTCGCCACCAGGAAGGAACACCGAAGTTGTGTCAGTTTCTTTTCGAAGTTTTAGTGAGCTGCTTTATTGCTGATAACGAATCCCATTAGTTGCCTTGTGCATCAAGGTGTCGCTTCTGCCTCGTCACTATGCCAACTATCCTCCTTTTTAGCCTCGTTTTTCTCATCTACCGACATGTTTGTGCCGTCCTGGCCCACAATTCCCGGACTCCCCCTCTTTGGCAAACCCAACAAGTGGGCAGTTGTTCTAGATCTGTAGCTGATGTGTTCAAATCTTAATTGACTCTGCCGTGTCCTGCTTTGCTGTCCTCGCTGAGGCACTCGATCGATCTAGTATACCTTCGAGATCTCTCTTTGGAGTTGTGAGAAAAGGACGTAAAATTCTCTTTTCTCTCCGTTAAGGGAGGTTCATTTCACTTTTCTAGTAGAACAGCCAGACTCCCCTAGTTAAGCCTGACGAACGTGTTCACATGGACTCTGGTCTTATCATGCCTTCCATCCTCACCTTTGACTTCGATTGTTTCCCAGTTACGTTCGTCCTCGTTTGAAGCGTCCTTTTTCCTTTTCATAGCTGAAAAGGATAGCATAGGGGGGGGGGGGGTCGAAGGATTTTGGGGGGATCACTTGATTTTTAGGAGAACAGAGGCGGGGATCAGTCGTAACTGAGGTTCCAAAAGGGGGGGGGATCACTGAAAATTTTGGAAGGATTCAGAGGGGGAACCACTCAAATCTGCTTGAACAATGCCAGTTTGAAAGCATACAACTTAAATGTGCCCATTCTGCTGGGAGATGATAGCATTTGCAATTTCAATTTGTTCTAACACAACTTTATTTAAAAAACGGAAGTCTGTCACACTGGCGAATGTGTGCATTTCAATTTACATCGAGAAAGCTTTGTTTTAACGCTTTTATATTTTTCCTTTTATAACGTGCTCATGACTTAGCTAATATTCATCTTTAAACATGACAGGTGAATTCTAAATTGTGAACTATATAAACTTCTGATAACTGAAACATTGTAAAAAGCGTGTTTGTTTAAACATAAACCTTTAACGCCTCTCCAGGAATGGGCGTCCTGTGTCAGCTCTAAACTAAATTCGATTCAACTGCTTCATCTGCCTCATCTTGAGCCTCATCATCCCATTCAACAACTTCATTTGCCTCTTGAGCCTCGTCATCCGATTCAACAGCAACATTTAGTCCCCTTCGGCAGGTTGACCCTGGACTTTGTGCCCTTAAAATGGCCGCTACTTGCTCTAGATTTTTTGCTAGGGTCGTGCTAAAAATACCCTTTTCTAGTAGCCATAGCAAAGGGTCTAGATGCAAACGCCTTGTTAGTTTCTTAGCAAAGTCAGCATTGATGCTACCTACAGGAGTAACTCTATCATTCTCTTCGATTGAACCGAAAATTTGCCCCGCGACCTCGATTGAGGTCAAGTTTCCTAAGAGATGACGTGCCCTCTGCTTGAGTCGCTTGTCCTTGGTTTTTCGGACCTTCCTCTTATTTTCCTTCTTTCTTCTTGACATTGTTGATTTTCTCGCGCACAAAGGAAACTTCTTTGACAGGTTAGTATGCGCTGTTGTCAACTTGTTGGATGCGGACTGAAGTTCCTCGTGCAGTGTAGTGATTCGCCTATGTGCTTCTTCTAAATAGGCCAACTCATCGCCTGCAAATGACTTTAGAGTGTGGTCCTCTGAAAATTGTCGCTAAATATGACCTGCTGATAGGGACTTAGCGGACTGCTATTTGGCACTCTAAAAAAAGTAACTTTGCAGTTTCAAGCACTGATTGCAGTTTCAAGCACTTTGTAGTTTTAAGCAAGATTGCTTGTATGTCAACTGAATTCAGATGTCTGGATCCGGACTAGAAAAAGACACGGATCAAGAGACGCTTTTAAAAAAAGACTGCGCGATAACGGCTTTATTATGCTGTAAGTACATCATAGTTAGAAATACTACCTATGAACGTTTCAAACACTAAATATACACGTCGAAAGGTGAATATGGGTACAAAGACACGGGGGGGGGGGGGATCAGGAAAGTTATATATAGTTATGAGGGGGGATCACTTCAATAAAATAACATTTAAAGGGGGGATCGGCTAAATTTCATCGTGTTTAGCCCAAAATCCTCCGACCCCCCACCTCCCCCCCCCCCAGGCGATAAATAATGACCGGTCCCTTACGTGTCTGGAACGGCTACAAAAGGTGTTGGCAGGAGCAACAGTCGTCCTGAGTCTGTCCTTAATCCTCCGTCTTCGCGTCCACCACCAAAGGGTGACTCTTCTGTTTGCTTCTGTTTTTTATGTTGTAGTGATGTCTTCCGAAGTGTTGTCTTGAGTTGCTGTACTTTGAGGTTTGCACTGACCTATTTTATATATTGTACGTTGTCCCCCATGTCTTGAAAGAAGCCGTTGTGAAGCCCCCTACTCAAGCTTCCAATCTTAGACCCAGAACAATTTCCCAATTATCGTCCAATTTCAAATCTTATTTTCATCTCTAAATTATGTGAAAGGGTGGTAGCTGTTCAACTGACCAAATATCTTACTGATAATTTCTTGATGGCACAGTTCCAGTCCGCATATAAACCCAGTCACAGTCCTGAATCAGCACTTTTAAAGGTTTAAGATGATATTTTGCAAGCCATTGACAATTATTAATGCGTAATATTACTGCTCCTCGACCTCTCAGCAGTGTTTGATACGGTTAATCATTTTGCTTGCTAGACTCACCGACCTATTTGGCGTAGATGGCAAGGCTTACGACTGGTTTAAGTCATATTTTAGTGGGCGAATACATTTCGCTGCTATCGGTAGTGCCCCTCATTCAGCCCTCCATTGAATTGTGGCGATCCCCAGGGGTCCGTTTTGGGTCCTATATTATACCTGCTTTACGGCGATCTATTGGGTGACATAATGAGGCATCAAAACGTGTCTTTTCACTTTTATGCTGATGATGCGCAGCTTTATGTATCATTTAAGTCGTCTATTTCGTGTGATCTTTCCAGGGCACTCTCTACGCTGTAAACTGTAAACTTAATGACGATAAGACGGAGATGTTTATTTTCCATGCCAAGCACCGTCCTGCTACCCTCCTCAATCAGCTTCAAGAAGCCACCTCATCTGTCACCTCTTCCGCTTCTACAAAGAGTTTTGGAGTTGTTCTCGACTCGACGCTTTCACTTGACAAGCAAGTTACGCAAATTTGCAAATCTTCGTTTAAAGTCTGTTAGGAATATTTGGCGCATAGGAAAGTTTTTGAGTCTCCAGACAGCGAAGATCCTTGTCCACGCATTTGTTACCTCAACACTTGGTAATTGAAACTCTTTGCTTTACGGTCTCCCCAAGAACTTATTACTGCGTCTGCAGTATGTTTTGAATTCTGCAAGGGGCTTTTCACCATGTCAAGAAAGTCGGATCACGTTATATTGAACAGCCGCCCGGTTAGCTCAGTTGGGTAAGCGCCGGTCTGCCGAGCGCGAGGCCTCTGGTTCAAGTCGCGGCCGGACCAACACTTATGGTCTTTAAATAACTGGGCAGAAAGTGCTGCCTTTGTGAAGACACCTGCAAACGGTTAGACTTTCTAGTCTTCTCGGATAAGGACGATAAACCGTAGGCCTCGTCTCAAAACCCTTGCATATATAAATTCTGTGGGACGTTAAAGAACCCACACACTGTTCGTAAAGAGTAGGGGACGTAGTCCCTGGTGTGGTGGTCTATCTCTCATGGGGGGAGGGACTGTTACGATCCCGCAGTAATTGGCGTCATGCTGTTGCGGTGACCCTGCCAATAATTGGAGAATCTAATAAATTAAAATTACGCCACTGCTTTTCAGTAACATTGGCTAACTGTTGAGCAGCGTATTGATGTTAAAGTGCTACTTTCTACATATAAGGCGATGCAAGGCTCGGCTCCTCAGTAATTAAGTGATCTCTTAGAGCCTTACCCTCCATTGCGTAGTTTGCGATCTACCGTTGAAACTGTTGCTTAATTCGCCCTCATTTAATGTTAGAACTTACAGATATAAATCCTTTTCGGTTGGCGCATCAAGGCTTCTGAATTCGCTACCTTTTAACATGAAATCAAGCTCTTCTCAGTGACATTTTTAAGAAAAGACTAAAGACATAATTATCTTTTTAAGAAAGCTTTTAATTAAATCATTTATTTATTTTAGTGGTGGCTGTGGACTTTGCGATGATGGTTTTTAAATAGTTTTTACTTTTTTAGATTTTGAGTGGTTTGTAAGGGAACGGACATTATTTATCGCCAAGGGGGGTGGGGGTGGGGGGGTCAGCTACTTCACTGAAGTTAACCCCCCTAATAACTTTTGATGACTTAAGTGATCCCCCCAAGTCTTCATTTTCCAAGCAAATTTGAGTGGTCCCCCCTCTAAATCCTTCAACAGTTTTCAGTGATCCCCCACCTTTGGGGTTCTCAGTTACGACTGATCCTCCTCCCAAAAATCCTCCGCCCAACCCGCCCCGCCCCCCCCCCCGCCAGGCGATAAATAATGACCGGTCCCTAAAGCGCCTTTGGATGCCTGCAGAAAAGGTGCTATATAAATTGTTTTATTATCATTATTATTATTATTATTGTGTGGCGTGTGACTTTATTCTCTTGTCACGCCAGTGTCTTGGGTGATGTTTACTATAATTCCATCGAGAGGGAAGAACACCACTCCCAGCCAGGAGCCGATTACTCCTGTCCCAGCTGCGTCATTCAACAGAAACAGGGTTCTCCGGCTGTCTGAGCCTCTCTCAACTTACGCCTAGTGTTATTTTTTTGACCATCGATTAAGAATTGTCATTATTATTATTATTGGTCCGTTCCGTTTCTTTTCTTTTCTGCGAACGTGCAATGAAATACATGAAAATCGTCATGGGTCATGACAAAAACACTCGCCATCTTGTATATTAATACCGACCCTTTACAGGGCAAACCAAAAATTACGGTTGAGAAATCTGTCAATTACGGTTCTTGTCATTTAAGGCCACGCAATATTTATTCTATGTTCTCTCCTTTAATTGGCAGAAGTACTGTTTTCCTATTATATTAAATGATAATTGTGCACTTTACAGCCATGAGACAATCATGATTTTACATATTTTTCTCAAAAAGTCTGAGATTTTTAAGTCATATTTATAAAATTGTTCTTTCCTGATAGTCAAAGCTGAAGATGGATTTGACTGATGAAGTGCCGAGGCGTCCCCTCTTTGAAGGATTTGATGAAGCATTTGCAGGATTTGAACACCGCCACATCGGAAAGACAATACACATGAAAGAAGAAGTCAAGATATTAACGCTTCCAAACGGTGTGGAAATTAAGTTTGAGCAAATTATAGCCCTTGCTGGGGATTTTTATGGATTGCCCGAAAACCCAATTATTGACCCCTGTAAAGAAGAAACAGAGGAGGACTCTGGTCGTGACATTCGCTTCCGTAATGCATACGAAACTCTAGCATGCGCACCGAAAGATGAATTACAGAAAGAGCTGAACAAACTGTTAGCTACCTTGGAGAAGGAGACTGAAGAAGGAAGAAGCATTGATTCTAAAACGTGGGACGAAATCACCGGTGGTAAATGGTTCTTTGGCCTTCCAGTCAAAGAAGGGAGGATGTTAGAGCTGGCTGAGAATAATCACGACCATTTTCTTCCTTATGCAAAAGACGCATACCTGACGGGTCATCAGTTGGCAATGGAAAAAGCAAGAGAAGGTAGTCAATATCCACAAGATCCTGCATTAAAAAAGAAACTCCTTCACGAAGCATTTTCAATGGAAGCATTTGCGTGTCACTTTCTTACTGACAGCTTCGCTAGTGGCCACATTAGGTAAGAAAAATGGTCTTAAGAATTCAAGATTTTTCCACTGAAGGACTGAGTTTTCTGTTCTCCTTCGACCTTGTTTGTTGAGATAGTTTTCAACGTGTCTTTCAAGAGGATTCTCACAGGCTTAACGACCCGAAAAGAGTAAGTAAAGCAGAACAAACTTTTCGAGAGCCCTGGTGCCATAGCTTGCCATAAACCATTTACGTTGCACAGTTCAGATATTTTGAAGGGAAAAGGGGATTTTAGACGTGTTCGAAAGCGGACGGGGCCCGCCCGGTCTTATGCCTCCCCCCAAAAGGTTTTTTTTTTTTGCTTTCTAAATGTTAATTATTAAATTCTTATATGATCTTTAACAACCAGAAAAACATGACTGATTTTTTTAGGAATGATTGATTTTTCCTTTGGTCTGAAGCCGTCTGGCGGACGCCGTGTGCGCTTCGGTTGTTTACAATTATAAATTTTACAAATTTTACCTCTGCTTATATTAGGACGCCAAGAGTTGAATTGGGAAAAGCAACTACTCTAGGAAAAGATGGCCATTTATTATGTAAGTACATGCACGACGAGGACAACAAATATGGTCTGCGCGTGACAAATCTAAGGGGTGATAAATGGATTGCATATGGTGATGGTATGCTTCTGGAAGAAAAGAGCAAAGATAATTTAAAGGTAGCAGCAGAAGCTGTGCAGAAATCAGTTGATCAAGTCTACGAGGCTTACACAAATCCTTCCGGATCTCTTGATCCCTCTCAGGTAACCGACCTGATACCTTTTGTTGATCAGGAGGAAAGAAACAATTCTCCAATGTTTCAGATGATAGATGGGAAGCTTCTCAGAAGATCAAACTTGAACGATCTCCAGGGTACTACTACAACTGCCAGTTGGTGGGGACCGACAACAGTAGCAATGCTACAGGTTTACAAACCTGAAAACTCTGCTATATAGGCGTACAATTGCTCAAAACCTATATTACCAGGAGAGAGCAAGAACTTTTAAAATGCTAGTTTAAAGAGAAAAATTTATTAAACATATTCGAGATAACGATTACAGCTGAAAATCTTACTAATTCTAGTGGCGATATTTTATTTACTTCACGATTATTGAGATCATGTCACCTGTAGAACTTGAATTCAGTTCCAGTTCATACATGTACTAGTCAGATTTAGGGAAATAGGTCTGATTTGACAATTGGTATGTGTTTTAGTTGTACTCTGTGGAATAAGAGATTCTTAGTATACATGTTTTCGATTTCATAAATGATGTTTTTTTAAATTCTATCGGAATTTCTAGTTTTTGTCAGCTTAAAGTAACATGACAATTTTAAACTGCAAAAGAGAAAATAGCTTTATTGAGTCAGCTTGAAAAGCAGTGTGTGTATTATTTCTCATCATAGCGAAAAAACAAGGCCAAGAAATGAATGAAAGACTAGCTTTCAGGCTACAATCGCGAATAGAATAAACTGGAAAAACAACCCCTCCTCTCTCAAAGTCTAAGTTTGTATGCAACACGTAAGTTAAGTAAGGGCCTGTTTTCATGAAGGTGGGGGACCCCAAGTAGGTGAGGCAGCCACATATCATGTAAACGTGATCAAATTAAAATGACAGATTATATGGACAGGCGGGTCACCCTACCCAAGCGGGTCACCCCACCTACTTGGGTTCCCCCACCTCTATGTAAACAGGCCTTAAGTTATTAAGTAGGACAGACTGGGAGCGATATACAAGAACACTTGCTGAGTCTGCCAGGCCACTTGCATCGGTAAGACTGGTAGAAACCTTTGCACACACGTAACTGAACACATACGCCGGTCAAAAAAGAATGTCAACATTAACAATTGAATTACAACGGAACACCACTTCCAAACAAACAATGTTACAGGCCGCTACTACCAACGATCCGCTTAAGAAAGCTGGTTTATGCAAGAAACACTGCTGAATCGAAGTCAGAAGTTACCGGTTCCTTGCTCAAATGAAGCAAATCTTGACATCTATAAAATGAGAGAACATACTGAACATTTTGACTAAACAGTGACCGTTTTCACTGGCAAAAGACTGGTTGAAAGGCACCCCTCACATCATCATCGGTCATTCAGGCCGTTAATATCAGGAGCCCGTTCCTCGAAAGTACCGCTAGTTAGTGTAAGATTGTCTTCTCAATATTGTTAAGGTAATATTACAAAGGTGTCAGTTAACAAAAAAAAAATGACTGGCTGACTGACTGACGTTCGAGCAACGGGCCCCTTAGACCACACTCACCGGGACGTAATTAACATACTCCATCTGCTTATGACTTTCGACTGCTTTCGAGTTTCAAGGACAAAGACAGACAGCAGACAGGAGGATACGCAAGGAGCAGTATACAAGAACAAAAGCTGCGACAACGACTTATTAACGAATCCAGCAAAACCAACACGGACAGAATGACCAGACAAACGCCAAGTTTACTGACAGAGAACGAATTGCAACGCACCAATCACATTTAGAGTCAGTCCTATTTAATTGTAGCCTGAAATTCATCCGATTGCTTCGAGTCGTTTTCTCCTCTCAACAACGTCTAAATCGACCGGCCGTTAATGCCGTCCAGTGACGTCACTCACTACCCGAAAACCGGGTAGTGATTTTGATTGGTTGATTGTCTAAACATTCGCATAATTATGTATAATTATGAAAAATTTTAGCGGCATTCTCGCTTGATATTCAGCGGATCGCATCCCTGGCATTCTTTCGTTTAGTTCAAACATTTCGATAAGCTTAATCTTTATCTTAAACAGCAAAATTGCCCTAGTCTTCGAAACTGAAATGCTAAATTGAACTGCGAATGAAGAATCATTGCGGAGAGTCGGTAGGTTTTTCATTTAGAGCCGCTTTGTGGTTTCGGCGGCCGGTGATTTTGTTTACGTGAAGTTTACTGACATCAACGTTTTAATTCGACCTTCTTGCTATTTTTACCGTCAAGTGTAATGATTCTGTTAGCTTTTCTTTCTTGTCTCCTTGTTTTTTTTCTTCGTTAAGGACCAAATAGCTTCTTTTCAATTAAAGCAAATCAATTCATTGAGTTTTTGAACTAAGTGTTAGTAGTAATAGACGAGGGGTTCTGCGCAGTGGTGGAGGTGGTGGAGTGACGTCACAATAGCTCAGGGGATTAAAATGATGAGATCATCATCTAAAAATAGAAAGGTATTCTGTCTAACAATCTAGGGATTTGACGTCATCAAAAAAACGATGAGATTATCATCAAAATAATCATTTAATATAGTAACTGGTGAGATGACATCATCAGCTTAAATTAGAAAGGGTTTTTTGACATGCTCAGCTATTTTCTATAGTCTATGACATCATTATTTATTTTATCTTTTTAAGATCATATAAATGAAGGTTATTATTATTAATTATTATTATCATCCAAAACGAAAATGGGTATTATTCAGTCATTCATAAGAATAAAGTTTAATCATCATCGTATGATGGCGAGGGCCGAGGGCCATAGTTCCCCCCTCGAAAGAAATAACGTCTCTCAAGAAAACATTTTGCGACCTCCCAGGGTCAACAATTTCCAAGCTAAAAGAACTCCATTCTGAAGTATTTCTAAAAGTTAATTTGGGCAGACCCTTGGTGTTCTTGAAATTTGCAGAGGATCTGGAACTGACGCAGGAAGAATGGGGACAATTATATGCTCTTATTTATGCCACTTTAATATATCAAATCTGACAGCAGTTATATAAGGCGATGATGTAGGCAGTAAAATCATTAAAGACTCGAACATTGTGAAGTGATTAGAGTGATGGGTTGTTGTCCACCATCCGCCACTTTTAGAGATCGTTAGTCAGTTAATTATGCGAATTCGCAAGCCCACCGTTGCATACAAATTAGTACAGCTCTGCAGGAAAAGCCCCAAGAGAGAACCTTCAAGTAACTTATTATCATAAAAACAATAAAAACATAAAATAACTTAACAAGGATCAATTGAAACACGCGACTTACAATTGCGAGCAATAAAGTTTTTAAAAAAACTTTATTAAAAACCAATGACAAAAGAGTCAAGTACACAGCGATTTGAAAGGAAAAGGAATGAAAATTAATCCTTTGACTGACTATTACAAATTCGTTTTCTCCGTTCTATGTAGAGGAATAATAAATAATCCTTCCGTGTCTACACAATTTTCCTACAGCCTCTAAGCCAAGAGTTCGACTTTCTTTGTTTCTTTCGGTTTGTCTTGTTGTTTGTAGTTGTTCTTTTACCTTTTGCTTTAAAAGAGGCTTTATTTCTTAGTGATCTTGACAGTTCGTACACCGTTTCTTGTGTCTGCACTAGACTGCGAGTACTAGTTGAGTGATTTTTTCCGGAATTATCCGCTTCACTTTCGTAAACGACGACTTTAACTTTAGGCTGCAGTTTCGCCTCATGTAAATACTGTCTTCGCTGTATGTGGTCTAACTGATGAACATCCGCGAGATGGTTAGCTAATCTGACAAGGTACTTCGCCCCGCACCATGAAATCGGACAGTTTCTGCAAACTCTCTTGTAAACCATGTTCAAAAAACTGTTGACAGTTCGATGGCTGAACACAAATGGCTTCTATTTCGCAAATAGTCAGGTTATACAGAGTATTAGAAAGGCCAAACACAGGCCTGAAAGGCCATAACCAGGCCAGAAAGGCCAAAACCAGGCCAAAAGAGACAAAAGGAGACAAACGGGCCATTCTCAGTCATATGTCTTTTTTCTCGTACACACGCGTGGGTATCGCGCGTCGCTAGTTACCCAACGGCTTTTAATATTGGAATCATCATCTTTATTAAGTGTAATCACAAATAACAGTGCCTAATTAAAAAGTTTTGTTCTTTCTTTAGTAACTGGTATTTCAAATTTCAGATTTGTTATTTATTGCACAAGTTTACTGATTGTTATTATGATTAAGTCATCAATAAAAAAACACAATTTAAGTTTGGTTGTTTATGGTTTTTATTGAAATGCAACAATACAAAGGTCCAGGAAATAAAAAATTCTGTAACAGTCATAGCAAGTCGAGTCTTGATCTTCGTTTGGCCCTTTTTACCTTCGTTTGGCTTTTTTAGCCTTGCTTTGGCCCGTCTGATCTTCTAAATAACTGGTCGATGCGAGATCGATTGTTATTTATCAAGGAGAACGCTTAGTAACCCAGCCTCCACCCCTTTTCTATAAAATAGACGCGTTACTTTCTGATGTTTGGTTTCCTATCAGAACGCGTGCGGTTCAAACCAAAATAATGTGGAACAGTGACCTCCATTACAACCTTATTCAAAAAGGTGCTGGAAAATATGAAGACAGTGAAGAAAGCGAAGAAAGCGAAGTGTCTAGACAAGGAACGGAGTCTTCCCAAGAAGAAACAGAAAGCTTAGAGCCTTGGTCACGCATATTTGATGAAGCCGAGAAACGCCATGAGACTCAGCTCAACGCATTGATCAGTGAGTACGAAGGGAACGGAGATTCAGAAAATGTGGCCCGCGTGAAAGCCGAGAACGCTCTTCTTCCTGTTTACAGAAAAGAGCTGAGAAAAGTACTCTTAGAGAATCTACAGTGGATGCATGCAATGAAAAAGGATCCCACCTTCAAAAAAGTGATGGAAACTCAAAAAGAGCTTAAAGACACAGAAGGATTTGATTGGTTGGAATCGACAGAACTGGCTATCGATAAGCGAAAATTCTTACTCAATCGATTCTACCAAAAACAGCCCATTCCACAAGATCAAGACTAGACCTAGTATGAATGTTACAGAATTTTTTATTTCCTGGACCTTTGTATTGTTGCATTTCAATAAAAACCATAAACAACCAAACTTAAATTGTGTTTTATTGATGACTTGATCATAATAACAATCAGTAAAACTTGTGCAATAAATAACAAATCTGAAATTT
>OZ037993.1:13441742-13526742 GCA_964035705.1 Porites rus
ACCGGAACCTCACCAAAGAAGAACAAAAAGCTCTCGAGGATTTAAGGGGGACTACTTAGTACACGCTAAACTTAGGCCATCAACGCGTCTGGAGCGGAGCTCGAAGGGGACAGTGGTGTGTGGTAACAGACGATGCCAGGTCTGTAAGTACCTAGAACCGGGAGAAGGGTTTACCTCTTACAGAACTAGAAAGAGCTATACAATTAACTACGAACTGGACTGTAATAGTAGTAATGTTGTCTACTTGCTGTCCTGTAAGGTTTGTCATGCGCAGTACGTTGGGTCAACAACAACAAAATTTAGGCTTAGGTTTAACAATCATAAGGCCCGTTTTAGAGCGCATTCAAGGCTTTCTTTTGAGGGTAGAAACAAGGATGATCTTTTGTATAAACATTTTTTTGGCCCGGGACACCATGGTCTTGAGGATGTCAGTATACAGTTAATTGACAGAGTGTCCGGGGAAGAATCAGCTCTCCGGGATAAAGAAGGCCAGTGGGCCTATAGGTTGAACTGTATTCAGCCTCAGGGCTGGAATATAAGTGACTTTTTTTACAGCCAGAATAGGTCGACTAGGTCTCGCGTCCGGTAAGAGCGCGCGTGTGTTTATCTTTCTTTGTAGCGCGTGCAAGTTTTCAAATTTGTTCGTTATCATGTAAGAATGGTGTGTGATGCTTGTAACGGCCATTCACCCTGATGAAGGCCGTTTAACATGGCCGAAATATAGGTGAGAGACGGAAAACATATTGTTTTACTCTTCACTTGTGGTACTATATTTATTGAGTTGTGAAGGGAGTGTCTTCTAAAAGATGCTTGTGATAGGTTATATATATATATATATTTATACAATTTTCTTTTTTCTCTTGTACCCGCCTCGAATAGCCTTCGCTAATTGCGGGCACAAGCTTTGTGAGCTATATTTAATTTGAAATAAACTTGTTGTTGTTGCTATTCTTCTACCCCAGACAAATGTTAAGAAAAATAGTTTTTCTGGAGCAGTCCTTGGAATAGCCTTCCTATATATTGACCAGCGGCAGGCGAAGTCTCTTTGGGTTTTAAAGGCTGGCTGCTAACAATTCTTCCGGAGATTTACACGGTACTTACGTACAGCGGCCTAAGGCTCTCAGTCTAATTCGGTTTTGTGACAAAGACAAAGGTAAGGAGGCCTTGATTCTTAAACAGGTTATACAATTCCAAAGAGAAGAGCTTTTAAGAAGTATCTAAATGAAAGGACACAACAAAACTGGGAAGAGAAAGTGAAATGTCGAAATGAGGCAACCAGACAACGAAGAATTGCTGTACGGCAATACTGGAAGAAAAAGACGTCTGACCTTAAAGAAAACCCAGGAACGTTCTTTGAAACTTTTAAACCGTTTCTTGGATCTAAGAAAGGGGCCTTGGGAACTGACATTAACTTAAAAGTTGACGGCGAGATCATTAGCAACCAAGAGACTGTTGCGGAAATATTAGCAGGTCACTTCGCTGAGATAGCAAGCGATATTGGAGATGTCAATTTAAGAAACTCCTCGGAGAATGACTTAAATAATCATCCAAGTGTCTCGCAAATACAAATGGCGAGTATCTCAGAACCAATGATCGAGTCCAATCCAGTCAACCAAGCACAAGTTAGAAAGGCTCTGGAGTCACTTAATACGAGGAAAGCATCAGGATATGACAATATGCCAGCCAGAGTACTGAAATATGGAGCGGAAAAACTTGCTATACCACAGGCGAATCTGTACAATTCATGTATTACAAATCGACAATGGCCAAACAACTGGAAAAGGGGGGAATGGACGCCCGTCTTTAAGAAAGAGGATCCACAAGATTGTCGGAACTATCGACCAATAACTGTCCTTCCAGTGGTTAGTAAGGTGTTCGAGCAGCTACTTAGCGACCAGATTTCTAAGCAATTCGACAGCCGTCTGGATCCCCGAATTACGGCATATCGTAAACGCCACAGTTGTGAAACAACATTGATAAGTCTTATTGAAGCGTGGAAATCAGCACGTGATAACCAGCAAATTGTTAAAATCTTATCTATCGACTTGAGTAAGGCTTTTGATTCGCTTCATCCGTCCTTAATGATCAGCAAATTAAAAGCGTATGGTTTTAATGACGAACTATGTGATCTACTTCGATCTTACCTGTGTAATCGATTGAACCGAGTGAAACTGGGAGCTTTCAGAAGTGAATGGAAGCGTACAGATAGGGGTTGTCCACAAGGATCGGCCCTTGGCCCATTGTTATGGAACATCTTTCAAAACGATCTGACATACGTAATAACTTCGCATCTCTCTATATACGCGGATGACCATCAAATGTTTGAAACAGCCGGGAACCTGAAAATGGCTGACACCAATCTTATGAGGAATTCCAATAGGGCCTCCGAATGGTACGCTAGCAATCTGCTACAAGGAAACCTGAGCAAATATCAAACTATGACTTTAAAGCATAACAAGACAGAAAGTAACACTCCATTACACTTTCAAGGAAACACCATCGAATCTTCTGACTGTCTTAAGTTGCTAGGGGTCACCATAGATGAACAGTTGAATTTTAACACTCACATTAATGAAATATGTAAGAAGGCGAATCAAAGAGTAGGTGTAATGTTAAGGCTTAAAAAACTTGTCCCTACCAATGCTAAATTAACTCTGTATAAATCAGCCATATTGCCTTACTTAACCTATTGCCACCTGACTTGGCATTTCTGTAGTGCTACCGACAAAAGAAAGCTTGAACGGGTCCAAGAAAGAGCACTACGCGCAGTTTTCCTAGATAAGCAATCAAGCTACCAAGCATTGCTGGACAAAAGTGACCTAACGACTCTTCAGAACAGAAGACTGCAAGATATTGCTATCCTTATGTATAAGGTGAAACACAAACTATGCCCCATCAAAATATCCGAGCTATTTCAAGCGCATTGCTCACCCTACAACTTGAGGACGGCAGAGTTCGCCATTCCCAGATTTAGGACCAATAAATATGGTAAACACTCGCTCACCTACCTGGGACCAAAGTTGTGGAATAAGCTGCCAAGCGAAATCAGAACTCTCCCATCATTATTTAGTTTCAAAAATTGTATTCGTAAATTTGATCTAGGTGTAATGATAGACGACGACAATTGCTCCAATTGCATCCTTTGTAATTCTTAATCTTTATAAATCAATTATTTCATTAGTTGATAGTTAGTAGGTTTTTTAACTATATTATATTGTTAGGTAACTATAATTGCATCCTTTGTAATTCTTAATCTTTTTAAATCAATTATTTCATTAGTAGATAGTTAGTAGGATTTTAACTATATTATATTGTTAGGTAACTATATTATATTGTTAGGTGTCCCCAATTAGTAGAGGGGTTCTTAACCCCATCGGCTAGACATTCCAAGACACATTAATAAAGTTTATGTTATGTTATGTGTCTTGAACATAGCATTTTGGTAGACGAAAGGCCTTGAACAAGAGGTAGACGTCGGCGATGCGCCGTCTACATGTGCGGTACCAACAAACGTTTAAAAAATATCATAAGTGAATCTTGTTTTCTTTTTTTAAATTTTTTTTTCTGTGCCCTTTATTACTTAATTCTGTATGAAAAATAAAAATGGACTAGTAGGGTTATCAAAAATGATCTTTTGTCTCTAAAAACAGGGTACTGAAATGACTCGTTTTTGTCTTAAATAGAGTCAGAGTTTGAAGGCCTTAGCGGCACGCCTTCCAAGTAGCTTATCCGTAGTATGTATAGCATGACGAAAGACGTTTTAGAGGGTACCATGAGCGTCTAAGTTTCATGGACTAAACGATACTGAGGATGAGAAGAATCCTCAAGTCTGTCTCTTCTTTTTTAGGTTTTCCCATTCGTTCGTTACAAGATTCTTCTTAGGTTTAGTATTATACTCTATTCTGTTTTCTTATTTTTATTGTCATTTATTTTTCTTTTGTGAAAAAGACGATGTTCTCTTTCCAAACGCTGTTGAAAGGAACGTCCAGTCTTTTAACCTGTCATCTGCAGTTCAGCATTACAGCTAGAGTTTCCATCACACTAAAACGTCAATCAGTGCTAAGACTTTCAGACCACGGACGGATATAGACGGATATAGACGGAGTTCTATCGAGTAATTTTAATCTTAAATTTGGAGTTCCACAAGGCAGCTGTCTCGGGCCATTATTGTTTTCCCTCTATGCTAGCAAACTTTTTAAGATCGTCGAATCACATCTTCCTAATTCCCATTGTTATGCAGGTGACACTCAACTGTCCATCGAGTTTAGATCAGGAAATGATTTGGAGGAGACCGCTGCTATAACTGCCATGGAATCATGAAATTGCTGATATCAGTAAATGGATGCATTCGGATAAGTTAAAACTGAACTCCGATAAGACAGAATGTCTTCTGATTGGAACACGACAACAACTTCAGAAAGTCAGTAACATAAGTACCTTATCGGTTGGGGACTCCCAAATTGCTCCATCTTGTGAAGTTCGAAACCTAGGAATCTGGTTTGATTCTAAAATGGTATGCTAGGTCATATCAACAAAACTTGCTCATCCGCTTTCTATTATCTTTATAACATGCGTAGAATTAGGAAATATTTAAGTCGTTCAGTCACCGAATCATTAGTTCATGCTTTTATCACCAGTAGAATAGATTATTGTAACAGTCTACTATATGGCCTCCCGAATTCACATATCATGAAACTCCAACGGATACAGAATGCCGCGGCTCGGTTGGTCACCGGAACACCTAGATTCTGCCATGTTACACCATTGCTTTTCCAGTCTTCCAATAAGTTACCGTATAAAGTTTAAGATTCTACTTTTGACATTTAAGTGCTTATATGGTCAAGCTCCTAATTATCTAATTGATTTCATTACTATCAAAAAGCAATCCAGGTACTCTCTAAGGTCAAATGAGTCTATATTCGTCGAGTTACCAGGCATTAAGACCCATCCAACTCTTGGCGATCGTGCATTCCAGTCAGCTGCACCTTATCTCTGGAATGCATTACCTTCGGCAATTCGCAACATGAAGACATTGGACACTTTTAAGACTGCTGTTAAAACTCATTTTTTCAATTTAGCTTTTAAATAGATTGAATTGTTGGCTTTTATAATAGGGTTTTTTAATTATTATTATTATTTATTTATTTATTTATAGTTTTGAATACTTTTTATTGTAGTTTTTAATAGTTTCTCATGCTTTAGTCACCTTTAACATAAATTTAATATAACAATATTGTAAAGCGCAACCGAATATATTCATATAGAGGTTTGCGCTATATAAAGGTAAATTATTATTACTACCAAATCCGTTCCTGCGGATCAATAACAAAGCGCCAAAAGTGCTCGACGCTCAAGTTGAATATATACCATAAAAAGTTGGAAATGAAGGAATGCACGTATTTAACCTGTAACAGGCCTTCAGATAGTTGGAAAAAAGCAAAGAAAAAGTGAGCTAGAAGAAATGGCGAAGGGGCGGGGTTAGGGAGAGAGGGCAAAAGATCCTTCTGCTATCTTAGCTCTCTTACTCTCTTCAACGTTTGTTTTCCTCCGATCCCCATTTCGCGCCATTGTCCACTACGCTTGGAACAGGCTGGTTCATAGTGAGCCAGAGAGTTTTTTCCAGTGCCGATGCAAGTGATCTATAGATGTCCATTTAGGAGCATTTGACATTTTGAAAGCTCATACTCAAGCTGCAACTATTCCTGCTTTAGCATGTGTAAAACGCCACTTTTTTCCTATTTTCCGTTTTGCTGTAGAGGAAAGTTTTTGGCGATTTGATTTTGATGATGGTGTTTCATCATCGATCGAAACGAGTTAAAATATTTTCTGAAACGTTCGTTACAAAGTACCTTTATAAGCGGGATACTAATACATCGAAACGTACATGTATACTTATATATAATTACTTGAAAGAGAAAACTCGCAAGAAATCAAAGGCTCCTAGGAGCGAGCTCATGGATGAATTGAATTAGTGTAGAAAAAACAGTTCAATAATCAAAGAAAAACATATAAATCTTTCTGGACGCTTCATTGTGTACGTACTTGCCAAATTACAGCGTGACTCGAAGTATTCGATTGCATGTGCACATGAATTTTCTAGAAACTTGTTATCAGTGCAGCATTTCTACTTATAACGCAAAGATCACTTTAAGCAAGTATTAACGCTTGTTAGTTGTAAAATAATGAGATATGTCCAGGATCGATCTTGTTAGCAAAAATTTGCTAGCAAATTTTTCTTATGTGATTGTCAAACACGTTCCGAACGATAGTGCACTTTCTTGTAAAATAGCTAAATTTTACATAAGCCCGAGTTTTATTTAAACCGTGGTTTTAAACAATTATTTAATGGACCTCGAAGGTTTCCTATAAGTGGGATGCTTTTAAATAAATGTTTCCATATGCTGTTCACAAAGAGCACGTAACGCTTTGTTTTTGTAGTACGAGCTATTAATTACAGAATACAGGCGATTATGGTTAATTAAACTGCTTTAGAACGCGCTGTTGCTAAACACTAGCTAAAAATTATTATAATCAAACGGACTAAGCTCGACGCTGTACGTGCCCTGACCCAGCGAAGTAATTTAAACGCAGTCGAAGTATCCGACTGCCTTTCTCTACCTGAATATTCTAGAATCTTGTTTATACCAGCGCAGCATTTTCTGTTCATATTAAATTAATAGCACTGATAAATGGAATCATCGACAAACAAAAGCCTGCTGGGCAAAGATCACCTAAGAATTCAAGCAAAATAGCGTAACGCTTGTTGGTTCTAAAACCTGTGCTTCCAGTTGCCACAACATTTTTTCATTCCCTGTTTGCATACGAAGACAAATCGTCGAATGGATTCGTCCAAATAATTGAATAAACCTCAATAGATACTCCTCAATGTCGCTTTAACAATTCGAGAACAGTTTTTTTTGCTGCTATAAAGGCTCTTTGGCTTATTCGCTTTTCACTGAAGGAAATCCCATCGCGATCGTCAGGCTGCGATAGCTCTTTCACACTCCTGTCGATTGCATCTTCTCCTTATCAAGTTATATCAGGAACAAATGTGCACAATTCGTCCAAATGTACAACAATGATCCACGCTCAATTATTTCAATGCCCTTTTAACAATTCCAAGTTCATTTCTTGCAGATGATATTGTCAGTGTTCTTTAGAATATCTCCATTATACAAACCCCATCTCTATGATGTGTCGGGAAAAAATCTACGCTTTACCAGTACCCTCTAGAATACGCCAAACATATGCGTAAAAGGCACTTGGAACAAAAGTAATACTAAGTAAGGGAGGTAAGAGTTAAGTGTTTAATCTGGCTTTAATGAATAAATTAATGAGAATCGAGTGAGTGAGTGAGTGATCGAGTGCCATTCGAGTGCCTCCAAAAGCCCATGGCATGACTACGTCATCCATGAGCTAAAAAGGAAGTGTTCTAATTAGTTAATATTGGTTGTCCCCGTCTTAAATTTAACGTATTTATGCCTTTTGACGGATGCTTAAATTAATAAAACACACCGCTGTATTTGTTTTAAGTCTGTTTTCGTTGGGCTAGGTCGTCGACGTCTTGCCGACGTGGCTCAAAACAGCCGACTTCTGGGCAATTCTACACTAGATACTGTATCCAAACAAAATGGCTCTTCTAAATAAGTTAAGTGTATTGAAAGATGTAATATAGATTGTATGCTGGAATTTAGCACGTGATCAACGTTGAATGGAATGTTTAAGGTGGCCCGGACCTATTTATATTCACGTTGGTTATGTTTTTGATTTGCGTTTTTCAGAATCAGATTTTTGGCATACCAAATAAATAATATAAATAATAATGGAACTTTAGGAAAATGTTATTTGTTTTCTTGTTTTGTCACGGAAGGTGTTTCCACTTTCGAACGATTTGAACACTCAACGGGAACTCGGCCCTTTAACTGGGGGAAACTCAATTGCAACTCGCTTGCGGGAAAGAGCCGTCACTTCTCTTGAGGTCCGGGATCAAACCACTAACTGGTACAGCAAAGGCAAACTGAACCTTTGGTTCCAACAGCATTTATTCTTGTACACGTAGCGTAACTTAGCTCACAAATGTAATCGGCGACGTAATCGAAAAATCAGTTCAAAGCAACTTACTTATATATGATTTTTACAACCATTGAAGACAAAAGAATACAACAGAAATATAAACTGAAATCTCTTAGAGTTAAATGAAAACTAGACGCAAATCTATTTTTAACCTGAAATCTTTTGTTACTGTTGCTGTTTTAGAAAGTAAAAGTACTGAGACAAAGACCTAACCAGGTCAGCAAAACAGTGTTTATGTACAAAGTGTTACAATATGAATTAAATTGCAAGTTCAGCTATCGGCTGTTTAAACAGGAAAAGCGCAGACTAATTGGAAGTTTTCACCTTAAACAAAAACCGATCTAATTTTAAAATTGCAAGACCACAAAACCTTTTATATTCAAAATTCGGTTATTAACTAACAACTTAATGAAATATACTTTCGCAAATAAATATAACTAAGTTGCAATTAAAACGAGGTACACCTGTATCATAGGCGTTACTATGAATAGATGTCGTCTGGTAGTTAAATCACGAAAAATAGACTGAAATCAAATAAAACATTATTAAGAAGTTAAGTATTCTTTCAAGAGTCAACATTGACGTAAAATGTATATAATTGAAAAGAGAACGAGCAATTAGTTTTGTTTGTTAAGGAACACTGCTGGCTTTTCTATGATTATTACCTAGCGAACGCAAAGCAAATGAAACAAAGGATACCGTAAAATTCCGAAAATAAGCCCTGGGGCTTATATTTTTCAAAGGCCCTTTTTGAGGGGCTTTTTTTTGGAGGGGCTTATATTCGGAGGGGCTTATCTACTGAGTGAAATTTGTGTTTCAAAATCGATTGGGCTAGCTTTATAGTTGGAAGTAAATTTACCGTTTTTGCTTTGTTTTACCTTGTATTTGAGGGCAGTTTTCCAAGTACAAGCCCCCGGAGGGCTTATATTTGGAGGGGCGATTTAACGGAGGGTTTTTTTCGTTACCGGTTTGGGGGGCTTATATTTGGAGGGGCTTATACACGGAGGGGCTTATTTTCGGAATTTTACGGTAATAGAAATGGCACGAGCCTTTTTGCGGAGCTAAGACTTCTGTATGCAAATTCAGTATGAATTACTGAGAACAACGTCAAAGCGAATATTTGAAAGCTATGTATGATATTCGAGGCAAATAAAGAATTCATAGAAAATCTCTCCTTACAGTTGATGTAAAAACCTTTGAGATATCGGAAAATTACCACTTGGGAATAAAGATGAAGACAAATATGACAATCGTCTTATTCTTCTCATTATCCCCAACAGCAAACTGCCCGTGCGAATGTGATGGTAAGTCTTAAAAGCGTGAATAAATTACCAAATACAAGGGTATTCATTGCAGCTGAAAAATGGATGGTTAGTAGTACTGGAGTTGGTGGCCTTATTTCTCTTCAAAACGGGAACCTGCGACGCTAAAACTCTTGACAGTTTTTCGTAGAGACTATATTTGCTTTGTTAAGATTTGTTTCCAAAAGAGAGGGACAAATACAAAGTAAGTTTGATGCATAGAAGTTCTTTAATATCACCGCGCACTCAGCTTAAAATTATTCTTCTTAAACTAGCTTAAACTGTATTCGCCGTAAGTTTCTGATTACTCTGTTTCTTGCAGTAAAGCTTTAGGCAGGAATATCCTTTCAGATAGGAGATAGTCTGTCGGCAGTCTTCCTCTATTTGTGCGTCAACGTTCACAAATGTGTTAGCGTAGCATTTTAAGGTTAAATTTGACCAGCATTTTGTGCAGCGAGTTCTACGGTCACGATTGCCTTCAAACTTGCAGATATAAAACTAGAGAGCTCTGATGCTTATTTGCTAAAGTTAGGGAAAAATCTGCATTTTTCGTAAAAATGCGGTTTTAAATATATGTCGATATCTCAGAGGTTTTTATACCTACAAGAAAATAAATAACATTTTCGTGAAGCTCTATTATTGCTCATGAAGGATGCCAAGAATCATAGAAGTCGGTTAAATCTTTCATTCTGAAAAACGCAAATGAGAAACATAACCAACACGCATATAAATAGGTTCGGGCCACCTTAATGCGTATTTGTCGTTAACACCGCTGGCGTGACGGGCCTTGTAACGCTATTTTTAACCACTGGAATGTCGCGATTTATCGCAAAATTAGGGTTGAACTCGAGGTCTTGCGGGCTACTTAAAATCGTTTGCCCAGAGATTTGTTTCGATTTTCTGATAGATTGGGGCCTAGTCGAGCCGTAGAGAGTCAATGTGCGAAATTTTAAGTTATAACGCAATTTTGAAGGGTAAGAATTGTTAATAGGGCCTATTTTTAACAATACCTTTTTGGCCACAAAATTATTACAGCTTTCACAAATTTATCGTCTTATAAGAAAGAAAGTGTCATAAAAACTATTCGTGTTTTTTAAAGAATGCCAAATCGTTGCGGTTTGACGGACGAGTCAATGAAATTTGTGTAAAATTTCGCTTTACCGGAATTGGATTTTGAGCTCCGAACGGGCGAAATGAGTTTTCTCGAATTTTAACAAAAGAACTCGTTATTTGGGAAAACTAACTACCGCATGTTTCATTACTCATTAAGGGTTACCGATGAGCCAAATATGAGCGAAATCAAATTTTGAACTTGTGCCAACCGTGGGTCGATATTTACGGAAAGCCGCTCTTAGATAGAATTCCTTCCTTCTCGCAACACACGCAATATGGCCAAAATCGTCAAAGCGATTGGAAGCAACACGGAGGAAATTGCATACGATTCCCCAAACTGAATACGTCAATCACGAATCTTTGCGTTTGCAACAAATATAAATTGTGATACTCTATGCTTGATCCTAAAACCTATTATTGTGATAAAGAACGTAGAAGTTGCGAACTCGTGAACTTTAGTAAACAAAAGAATTATCACAAACCACACTCAGCAGACAAATGAGATAAACTTATCCGAATCGATACTTTTTTCTCCTCCTGTTTTGTTTTCTTCTTCAATTTGAATCCTATTTTGGCATTTCATTCGGTAAATGTTACCCAAAATTCATGGTGTGCGGTAACGAAGTTGTTGTTGTACTGATTGGTCTCATGATCAGCTAGTAGAATATACCCACCTGCTTTTCGACCACAAGCATGGTGTTGACAGGTATAGACAAATTATGTTTTGTTTTTTACTGATTACTATCTACCATCTCATATCCAACACGCACTCGTGGAATAATTGTTAAATATATAGTTCAACGCAAAATATTTCAGATCCCTGATGATGCAGTGGATTGGCGAAAGTTAGGATTTTGATTTTTGTTTTCAATTACAGCAGTTAAAGGCCTCACTCGAACAATATTTTAATTGTAATGCTATTCAGGGGGGGGGGGGGGGGGAGGTAACTCTATTATTTTCCACCTAAGTTTCTTGACCCACTCCACCTGCCAGAGCCTCGGGTCGCTTGTGCAAATTAGCAAGGGATGCGACAGTTATTTGGATGAGCGAGGTCGAGGAAAAGCTATAAGAAGCTAGCAAATATCGCTATATATCGCTTATTTGATCGAATGTGTGTGAGCTTTGGTGTTGCTATAATCTGCTTGTGTAAACCGTTTTGATATTTTGTGTCCGTGATTGTATAATTTTGTTAATTTGTTTTGCGGGCCGTGTTGCGGGATCGCCATCTATTTCACGGGACCGGCAAGGTCATCAAAGCTTGAATCTTTATTTTTCTCTAAAATAGGCAAGGTCTAGTCCTCAGAACAGGAGGTTCCATTCACAGATCACACATGTTTATATTTCATCTATTCTTTTGCTAATTAAACGGGCCTAACGTCATATCATTCCTTTCGAGTGTGGGCCTCTGTTGATCTCCTACTTCTCCACCAAATTCAGTAAAGCTAGTTCGATCGATTATCTACATCGAGTGGGCCCGTTAAACCCGAAATAATGCGAAATAGTTCTGAAATACGCGCTTAAGCTAATTTTCGTCAAATGTGTACTTGAATTCATGATAAATACAGCTCCACCAGCTTCAAACAGCGTCTATGACAGCGAAAAATTGTTTTGATATGACAAAATTAATTTTTCAAATCATGTGTGTCACTCAGTGGTGCAGTGGTCAAAGAGTTGCTTGCAGGTACAGATAAACTTGGTTCGACTCTCGGCGACGCTGTTTTCTGTTTCTTTGTACTGTTTTTTTTTTTCTTTTTGGTCTCTTTTTTTAAACACTATTTTTCCTTTTGGCTTTTTTTTTCTTTATTCTTACTGCTGAGCCCGCTGGTAATGCACTTGGATCAAAAAGGGACCTTAAGCACCAAAAACGTAGAATGTCGCGGACGTGAACCGGAAATGACAGTCGCGCACACGCCATTGGTTGCCATGGGATACTACACAGTTACGCGAAAAGCCCTTCGTCGCCGACTCAGATCGGGATAATTGTACGTTTTTGGAAAACGTAAGAAAAAAATAACTCGTAAATCACCACAAAAAGTTCAGTTTCAAGGTAAGACATGAAAATCATCTTGTTTTATAATCCGTTACTACAATGTTGCATATTTTATCGCGTGAAGTTAAAAAACAGAAGTGTTACGTAACCCGTGTTTTTGTACAAACAACCGGTTGCAGAGTCAGCAAAGTGAAGAAAGCCATGGCGAGTTGTTCGGAAGAAAACAAGAGTCAAAGGTAATAAAAATACAATCTGCTCTGGCAAAATGTAATACTCCTCGAGATTTCGTATCGTATTATTGACCTTTTTGTGATTATTGTTATAATAAGCAAAGTTATGTTTTCATTTTTGCATTGCACTTTTGGGTCATCCTCGGTGTAAAAACCTGTGAAGTTTTTCTTTGTTTTCTAGTTATTTTTTTCCTTGGTTCCATTGTGTTGACTTCTCACTGGCTTCTTTGTATTATTGTTTTGCGTTACTCGTGAGGTTCACAGGTTTTTATACCGAGCATGAGAAGCACTTTTAGTGACCGCTAGGTTTGCCTGATTTTCATTGTCACTCGACTGCAGAATACCTCAGATACAGAAATCAACGCAACCATATGTGTACAAGCTGAAATTTCCGAAGCGAAATGGCAGCGTAGATTAGGCAGCATCGCCGAAACGTGATCGGTTTAAGATCTCATAACAACGCCGATTTTATAATTTTCAAATGAACGCCAGCTTACATTATATTGATAAACTCATAAGATCATGATAGAACTCAATATAATCATAATATACACAGCCGAATAATATTTCAAAACTTGATTTTTTTAAATTTTTATCCAACTTTAAGCTCTTCCAAGATGGAATGGTCGAAGGCTAAGGATGTTTTGCTGGCTAAAGAGGTCCTTTACCTTGAACCATTTCAGTTCAAGGAAAGGACTGCTCAAAGTGTTCAGGCGTGGCAGGATCTCGTCAACAACCTCACGAAAAATTACCCAGGGAAATTCGAGAAGCTAACCTCAAGGGGTGCTAAGGACCATATAGCGCTCCTGATTAAAAACCACAAGAAGAAGAATGCAGATGAGCTGAAGGCGAGTGGGATTAGCCCAGAACAATCAGAGCTGGATACTATACTTGAAGAAATAATAGAGAGGATGGAAGCAAATGTTGCAGAGATTGAGAAAGACAACGAAAAGAAGAAAAGGGAGATGGCTATGGCCAAAGACATCAGGCTGAAGGCCATGGAGGCCCTAAGCCAAACCAAAAAGAGAGAAAATGAGGATGGGAATATTAAGCCTGCAAAGCAGATCAGGAGGAGGTCAAATGGATCAGAGATGGTTGCATACCTGAAGGAGAGGGCAGAGGAGGAAATGGCCCTGCGTGCAAAGGTAGAAGAATCAAAACAGGCCCAGATGGCTAATGAAGCAAAGAGGCATGAAGAACTCTTTAACATTCTGTTACAGCAACAAAAACAGCAACAAGAGTTCCAACAACAACAAGTACAGCTAAACCAAGAAGCCATGAAGCAACAACAACAACAGTTTCTTCAGATTCAACAGTCTATGGCCAATCAACAACAACAAAATTTTCAAATGTTGATGGCCATCCTGCAAAAAAAAAATTAAACAGCAGCACAATAATTTTTAAAAACAAGTTGGATTTAGTACAATTTTTTTACACATTTACTACATTACTGTATTTTAAGATAATGTGTTGAAATTGAGAGATCTCATATGACAAGGACACTTGATTGTACAATTGCTTGGATTTGGAAAATTAAGAACATTAAAATATTGCAATATATAACACCGGTATTGCATTTTTTATTATACAGCTACAGCAAGGAGACTTACACAGAGCCTATACCAGGTTTTCAAAGTTAGATGTAATATGCTCCTGCAAAGACACTTTTCTTTTCTTTTTGGGAGTTTTTGAGAACACATTAATGGCAACAACATTATGTCAAAGAAACAATAAGATTAAACTGGTGCAGTGACTCAGCCCTTTTTAACAGACTTAAAAATAGGGGATTATTATGTAAAAAGTACTTATCATGAAGACAGGAAGTCAAGCATGGCAAACATAAGCGAAAAGGTACCTGAGATGTAGAATAACTACATTTTTATCTTTTTGTGGTTCGAGATTGCAGAACACTAATTTTTGTAAAAGGTTCACGTGGCAAAAGAAAAATGTTTTTGAAAGTCTGAGTTGTTTCTCTATTGTTAACTCGCAATTTGCTAGTTTATTTTCAGCATCTAATAATTATTACAGAGAGCGTGAGATTCTGCAAAATTAAGGTACCTTTTCATATAAAGTCACAATTATTTTTACAATAGTATGTTTAATGAAAGCTAGCACATTATTAAAACAACTCTTGAAAAAAATAATTGCATTTCAAACAAAATGATTTTTTTTCCAATTTCTTTGGCACACAATAAGCCCATCCACTAATCATGAAATTAATAATTGACAGGATCATATGTGACGTCTGCATGAGACAATGAATACAGGAACTGAAAATGAGATTATATACATGTACATGTTTATATCCTTTCTAGGCATTGCCAGAGTTGTTGCATAAACTGCAAAAAATGCATCTTATGGTTACTTTAAATCAACTCAACAACTCAACTGTTTCATACTTAGGAGAAGTACTCCTCTAGAGATCGTGGTTCCACTCCAAAGTATGCCCCTCTATTGTTGCCATAAAGACATGTCAGGGCATTCCTAAGCAGAGCACTCACTATGTAATGTTTGCCAACTGGACTTAGACCAATTTTGAGATTTTTTTTGAAATCCAAAAATTTAAATGATCCAATAACATCACCAAACACCCACTCAACTGAGGAACGGACTGAGCTCATGGCACTGTTGAATTCCTCCATAGCGGGAGTCAGTCGTTGTTCCTTGAAGGGTCCTTGCAGGTGGATGCGATGGGGATAAGCGGGGTCCCCATAGAGACACATGGCCTCACCAGTGGCACTAAATGCATAAGCGTTAAGGTCATTCAGGAGATGAGAATCTTTCAGCATTGCTGCATCATGCTTTCTTCCCTCTAAATAACAGAAAATAATATTATCACTGTTTAATAAAGTTTTAGTTGCAGACACCACATGAAGAATAAAAATATTCTCCACATAATTTATGTTAATTTTTTAACCAAAGTATTCTCGAGATGATCACTTCACAAGTCATTTCTAAAAATACCCTTTTTGGTGGGGTGAGGATGGGGGAAGGTACGGAAGCCCATGTAGAGGGGTCACCGACCTATTTCGCTTTAATTTTCACTTTTCCATTGCTTTCATGAAATTTAAACTGACTTACCAACAGGTCCAAAAAGATGCGCAATTAGCCCATCCGGCAGCGTAACGGACTGAAACTTTAGGGCATGGAGCCTCTTGTGCCCATTGTACACTATTTTTTGGTTTTCACCCGGTCTTGATATTGGTCTTACGGTGCCATCGATGAATCCGAAGCAGTTTTTCAATGGAGAACCTTTCCCTGCCACTGCATCAGCATACTGCTGAAGTTTCCGTGGGCTTAGAAGAGTAGCATTCCACTGTGCTAATCTGTGGTGGTGGTTTTGGTAAATGAATTCTTCCACCGCGTTTGTGATCATAGATAGTTCTGGCACGGCTCGCCCAAACCGGTGTATTAGATCACTGTACCTGCACGGGTACGCCAGACGTTTGAGCACCATACAATCTTATCGGCTCTTGTCCTCTGATGACAGACGAATGACTCTGGAAGCCCCAGAGCATCGGCTAAGCGTTCAATATCCCGTTTTCGTACTCTAAACTCTGCAAAGATTTCACTTTCCTCGAGAGTGTCTAAAGTAAACCTTTCGTAATCACTGTGCGGAAAAATTGGATTCTTGGTCTGCAATGCTTCGTGTAAAACTCCAAATTCCTCTTCAGAAATAAAACCGTGTACAAAAGACAAAAGCAACATCTCCTCAACCTGTTTGCGGCTAGCCATTGTGAAAAAAAAAGTGAAAAAAGTAGTAGGTACGATGGACAAACCCTCCTTTGTTTACATTTTGACTGGTCACGTCATCCGAGCTGCGTAGTTCAGCTTAACGTCAATAGTGGGACACGTAACTCACGTTTTCCCCAGGACTTCTCGTCTCACTATCACCGTCGGCGGCATTCCACGTTTTTGGTGCTTAAGGTCCCTAATATAAATATTTAGCTTAAGTCTGGAGCTTTATTTTGGAAAAGTGATTTCAAAAGCTCTTGATCTGCATACTGGCGAATCTTACGACCAGAAAAAAACCACAAGCTGTCAAGACAAGTCCTTCCTCTGAAACAGCTGAACAATGATTTTTTTCAATGTTAGTTGACATCATGACAAACAACACACAGTACACAAACTGTACTAATTTACACCCAACACCCACCAGTGACCCACTGGCGAAATTTAAACTTGCCTTTTGTACATCTTCCTAATCATCAATATTATTACCCTTAAAACTTCACTGGGTTTGCCACAAAAAAATAATTAAACGAAACGTTTTATTGGTTTTCGGGATTTAATTACAGAATTACAGGTGTATGTCCAATACAGTATTAAAATGCGGTAATGCAACAAGATTCAATGCTCACAGTCTCTCACAAATACCTGTCATTTAGCTTCCTCTTTCAACGCTACAGCTAAGCGAACTTTGAGAGGAATGATATTGGGTTCCACTAGCTCTGAAGAGCTGAAAATACCCACAATGTAACGTATAATACATCCTTTGATGAACCTCCTATTGCTGTGTCTAAACTCCTCAATCTTGCTGTGCACTGGCCCTCAAAAGTGTGACCGGTCGGTATGATCGCCCGTAAAATTTGCTCGACGATAGAAAGGAATCTTTCAAATTCATTACATCACCGGACATTTCATACCAAAAAGGTACTTCAGTCTAGTTTTCTATGACAATAGAAACCTTAAAATCTCCAAATCCCAGAAATCGGAACAGTATTTTCGTGATAAAATCGAAATTTTTATCCGTCTCTTTGATGAACACTTTGCTCGCCATTTTGAAAGTCACTGACGCGAGACGTGACGTCATACTGGCAGGCGGACTGTACCACAGATTTCCTTGGAGACACCTCCCCCCCACCCCCCCCCCCCCCGTGCTATTTCATGACGAAATTGCTAAGTCCTGGTTAACAATGATGTCAGTGCTGTAAGTGCTGTTACGCAAGTGCTTAGATATACTCAGTCAGAAAGGAAGAACAAATTTGCTTCAGTTCACTGCCTTAAAAACAAAGTGCTTGACATTTTGTTTCGGGTTAAACATATAGCCGAACTCATGAAGGACAACTTTATTTATTTTTTCAACTCACGGCCTTAAAAAACAGTGGGCCGCAAAACATCCTTTTCCGAGAAACTTGAACCAACTGATCACGTTCATAATCGGTTAACTTTCCTATTTCGCCATTTCCATGACCGGAAGGAAGAACACACCTGAAATATTCAAACTCGCCATTAAAACGTAAGCAGGATCACGGAAATGGCCCTACGTTTTCGAGAAAAATCGAGTTTCGTTTTTTGCCCTGGGCTCTCGGTTTAGGTCCCGTTTCTCGTTTCTGAAACGAGTCATCGAGACAGGTGGGAACGAGTCTCGATTTCACGTTTTCTATTGGATTGGCGAATAAGTAATCGAGAGGCCTTAAAATCAAGACGATTTTTATCGAGTACTTTACGATACGTTGCCCAGAAACGGTGAGTGATCCGGGACAGGTCGGAACGAGTCTCTATTTCACGTTTGCGATTGCACTGGCGAATAAGTAATCGAGAGGCCTTAAAATCGAGACGATTTTTATCGAGTACTTTACGATACGTGGCCCAGAAACGGTGAGTGATCCGAGGTTCGTTTATCTAGTTTCTACCCTAGTAAGTGCAGAATGCGGAAGAGTCATTCATAACACTTAGAAATACTGCAGTATCTGCGAATTATTCTTGCCGTAAAAAAAGTAAAACGTGTTCAGCGAGTCAAACACAAAGTGAATTTCCTTTAATTGCTATCTTCATGCACCGTGGCAAAATGAAGTATGTCAGTTGCCTCTTTAATCCCGTCGCTTAACGTAGAAAACCTGTTCATAACTATAAAAAAGTATAAACTATCATCACAACATTTTTTTTTCATATCTATTCAATTATTTTCCTTGTTCTAGTTTAAGTGCAGTCGACAATGGAATATAAGGATGCAGTACCGGGGGCGGTTATCTTTTTTGAGTCACATGAGCACCACGAAATTGGAAAGGTAGTACACATGAAAGATGAATTCAGGGCGCTAACGCTTCCAAACGGTGTGGAGATTAAGTTCGAGCAAATCATAGCTCTCGCTGGGGACTTTTATGGATTGCCCAAACACCCAATTATTGATCCATCCAAAGGAGAAGGAGAGGATTCCGGTCGTGACCAGCGCTTCCGAAATGCATACGAAACTCTGGCACATGCACCAAGGGATGAATTACAGAAAGAGTTGAACAAGCTGTTGGCTACTTTAGAGAAGGAGATTGAAGAGGGAAGAACCGTTGATGCGAAAACATGGGACGAAATCACCGGTGGTAAATGGTTCTTTGGCCTTCCGGTGAGAGACGGAAGGATGTTACAGTTGGCTGAGAATAATCACGACCATTTTCTTCCTCATGCAAAAGAAGCATACCTGGTTGGTCATCAGTTGGCAACAGAAAAAGCACGAGAAACCAGTCAATATCCACAAGATCCTACACTGAGGAAGAAACTCCTTCATGAAGCATTTTCAATGGAAGCATTTGCTTGTCACTTCCTTACTGACAGCTTTGCTAGTGGCCATATTAGGTAAGAAAAATAAAGTTACTATAGATCATCATAGTGTTTTTAACTATCGGGACCGACCGTTTTTCTTCGGTTGGTTTGGGTTTTTGTGTTATAGATCTGAAAAGACCGTTTTGGGTTGGTTTGGTTCATCAACCTTTTCATCCAGCTCAGAAATTGTTGTCCTCTGATATTTTTGCGATCATCGATTTTCAAGTGTTGCGTCATTTTTCCTCGAATTTTGCAATAAGTGTTCGCGTGGGTCTCCGCGAAAATAGTCTTTTAAAAAAGTAAAGATGGCAGTTCATAAATAAACCTAACAAAGAAACGATATTTTAAAAGTAAAAATATAGCCACTACTTCAAAGATTTAAATACTTTACTAAGACATGCAAGGTTCAGGTCTTATCTCAGTCTCCTAAAACATTGTGGCTACATATTCGGATTCATCATCTGATTATTCGTCAGACTGAAACGTATTTTACACCAAGTTGTTGTAGAAGAATCGCAGCAACCACTCTGTCTTCCGTCAGGTTGACAACCTTGGCAACAGAAGTCGAGAAAGTCTGGAATCGACTATACCTAATCACAACCGCAATTCAACCTACTAAAAACGGTTGGAGGAGTGTCCTATTGGGAACTCCAATACTCAAAAATCGGTTTTAATTGAAACGGTTGTTCCTAATAAAACACGACCCTATACTAATGCATGTCCCAAGGATTGTCTTCTACGGAATCACTAACTTTCCTGTTCTCTACGGGCCTTCTCATCGACAAAAACATCTGTCTTGTATACAGCTATTTCGAGAAAGGCTGTCGGAAAAAATGTGCACGCGACAATTTCGAAAGGTAATATGGGATATGATCAATACACTGTTCCTGAAACTCTAGCTGTCGAATTTACTTTTGTTGTTTTCCTTTATTTTCTCTTGCTTGGTCTGAATCTGCCTGGCGGAGGCCGTGAAATTGGGTGCAATGATTAACTTTGCAAGGGTTACTTCTGTTTACAGGACGCCAAGAGTTGAACTGGGAAAGGCGACAACTCTAGGAAAAGATGGCCATTTATTATGTAAGTACATGCACGACGAGGACAACAAATATGGTCTGCGCGTGACAAATCTAAGGGGTGATAAATGGATTGCATATGGTGATGGTATGCTTCTGAAAGAAAAGAGCAAAGATAATTTAAAGGTAGCAGCAGAAGCTGTGCAGAAATCAGTTGATCAAGTCTACGAGGCTTACACAAATCCTTCCGGATCTCTTGATCCCTCTCAGGTAACCGACCTGATACCTTTTGTTGATCAGGAGGAAAGAAACGATTCTCCAATGTTTCAGATGATAGATGGGAAGCTTCTCAGAAGATCAAACTTGAACGATCTCCAGGGTACTACTACAACTGCCAGTTGGTGGGGACCGACAACAGTAGCAATGCTACAGGTTTACAAACCGGAAAACTCTGCTATATAGGCGTGCAATTGCTCAAAACCTATATTGCCAGGAGAGAGCTAGAACTTTTAAAATGCTAGCTTAAAGAGAAAAATGTATTAAACATATTCGAGATAACAATTACTAACAGCTGAAAATCTTACTAATTCTATTCTTCACGATTATTGAGATCATGTAACCTGTAGAACTGAATTCAGTTCCAGTTCATAGATGTACTAGTCAGATTTAGGGAAAGAGGTCTAATTTGACAATTGGTATGTGTTTTAGTTATACTCTGTGGAATAAGAGATTCTTAGTATACATGTTTTCGATTTCATAAATGATGTTTTTTAAATTCTATCGGAATTTCTAGTTTTTGTCAGCTTAAAGTAACATGACAATTTTAAACTGCAAAAGAGAAATAGCTTTATAGGGTCAGCTTGAAAAGCGGTGTGTGTACTATTTCTCATCCTAGCGAAAAAACAAGGCCAAGAAATGAATGAAACACTAGCTTTCAGGCTACAATAGCGAATAGAATAAACTGGAAAAACAACCCCTCCTCTCTCAAAGTCTAAGTTTGTATGCAACACGTAAGTTAAGTAAGGGCCTGTTTTCATGAAGGTGGGGACCCCAAGTAGGTGAGGCAACCACATATCATGTAAACGTGATCAAATTAAAATGACAGATTATATGGACAGGCGGGTAACCCTACCCAAGCGGGTCACCCGACCTACTTGGGTTCCCCCACCCCTATGTAAACAGGCCTTAAGTTATTAAGTAGGACAGACTGGGAGAGATATACAAGAACACTTGCTGAGTCTGCCAGGCCACTTGCATCGGTAAGACTGGTTGAAACCTTTGCACACACGTAACTGAACACATACGCCAGTCAAAAAAGAATGTCAACATTAACAATTGAATTACAACGGAACACCACTTCCAAACAAACAATGTTACTGGCCGCTACTACCAACGATCCGCTTAAGAAAGCTGGCTTATGCAAGAAACACTGCTGAATCTAAGTCAGAAGTTACCGGTTCCTTGCTCAAATGAAGCAAATCTTGACATCTATAAAATGAGAGAACATACTAAACATTTTGACTAAACAGTGCATGACCGTTTTCACTGGCAAAAGAGACTGGTTGAAAGGCACCCCTCACATCATCATCGGTCATTCAGGCCGTTAATATCAGGAGCCCGTTCCTCGAAAGTACCGCTAGCTAATGTAAGATTGTCTTCTCAATATTCTTAAGGTAATATTATTGAGGTGTCAGTTAACAAAAAAAAAATGACTGGGTTGTTTGCTAGGAACCGATAGTTGATTTCGGACGTTCGAGGAACCGGCCCTTGGACTACACTCACCGGGACGTAACATAGTTACTCCATCTGCTTATGACTTTCGACTGCTTTCGACTTTCAAGGACAAAGACAGACAGCAGACAGGAGGATAAGCAAGGAGCAGTATACAAGAACAAAGGCTGCGACAACGACTTATTGACCAATCCAGCAAAACTAACACGGACAGAATGACCGGACAAACGGCAAGTTTACTGACAGAAAACGAATTGCAACGCACCAATCACATTTTAGAGTCCAACTTAATTGACCATTTCATTCAATTGAATTAAATTCAATTCGGCTTTTTTTTTTCACTCACGCAAAATATGTTAGATTATAATAGCGGAGGTCTCGCGCGCGAAGGGCGCGCAGCGGAGCACCATGGGTAAAACAATGTGGTAAACTACCCATCTGAGAAAATTTGGTAATCACGTGACCGTACACCGACCGACCGCCCGACCCTCCGTCCGCACCACAGGCATACCAATGTAAAATAATTCAATCAACAGGTATGGCAACCCAAATTCAACTCAAGGTTCTATTTGGAAAGCTATCGCGTGGCCGCCCGGCCTTTTAGAAAGAAAAAACAACGACAAAGTCGTGTCTTTTTGGACGTTATTTTTGATATTTACACTCACGTGGATAACAGAGAAAGAGCTAGAGCGAGTGATTGAAAACAAAAGAGACGAATTTTGTAGGAATAAAACCATGAAAATTCAAATCGGCGGTGAGACAATGAGAAATGCTAGCGGTCAGCAAGGTAAAAATGAGCGGCAGTGAAAAATAAAAGCGAACATGAACACAGGAGACAAAATATTGGGTAAGCACATACGACAATTCCCCCACAAAAAAATAATGTGTAACTAGGAAGTTTGACGTTTCAGTCCTACGTTGTAGTTGTAAACAACGGCAAAGAAAGACAAAAAGCGTGCTGCACGTGCAAATTTGTTTTTTTTTTTTTTGCAATTTTTTGCTAATTAGAAAAAAAAGCGTGCAATTTGTTTTTTTTTTTCTAATTAGATCTATTGATCTTGATGCCATTTTCATTGCCCTCCCCGTTTAGCATTACACGATTTAATTTTTTTTTACAGGTATTATTAACCAGAGCTTCGCTTTTAGCCTTGGCTAAATCTATATATTAATATTACAACCGAAGGTTCTAAACAATGCATACGTAGAAGCTGAAAAGAATTACATGTCCAAATATTTCACAAAGTCAATAAAACTCCTTCCATATCACAACACTCACAACAAGTCAACAAATGTACTTAAGGTTCGAATTCTCTATGCGAGATTCTAAAACTAAATAAATTATTATCATAAAGAATGTAGAAGTTGCAAAATCGTGAACTTTAACAAACAAAAAATCATAAACCACACACAGCAGACAGAATGAGATAAACTTATCCGAATCGATTTTCCACATTCACCGATATTTTTTTCTCCTCCTGTTTTGCTGTCTTCTTCAATTTGAATCCTTTTTTGGCATTTCATTAGTCAAGTGTTGATAGTGCCTAAATTTACGGTGTGCGGTAACTAAGTTGTTGTTGTACTCATTGGTCACATGATCAGTTAGTAGAATATACGCACCTGCGTTTCGACCACAAACATAGCGTTGATAAGTATAAACAAATTTTTTTTGTTTTTTATTCGACTCGTAGAAGTAGAATATTTGTTTTGGAGGTGAATTTGAATTACGAATCCAGGGATAGATTCACTATAAAGACAATGGATTTAACTGCGAATCGTCGTTTCGTCGAAGTAGTTTCATTTGACTCCTCGATCGAACACCCAAAAATTGGTGAAAAAATACACCTAAAAGATGAAGTTAGGAAAATAACACTCCCAAACGGTGTAGAAGTTAAGTTTGAGGAGATTATAGGCCTCGCTGGAGACTTTTATGGATTGCCTGAAAACCCAATTATTGAGGAAGACTTTTTACGAAAACAGCGCTTTCGAGGTGCCTACGACACACTTGCAAGGGCACCAAAGGATGAATTACAGAAGGAACTTGACAAGCTGTTGGCCTTCTTTAGGAAAGAAAGAGTCCTGGATGTAGAAACAGCAGACGAAATCACTGGTGGTATCTGGTTCCTTGGCATTCCAGTCATACAGGGAAGGAAGTTAGAACTGGCTGAAAATAATTACGACTATTTTCTTCCTTACGCAAAAGACGCATACCTGACGGGTCATCGGTTGGCAATAGAGAAAGCACGAGAAGCCAGTGAATATCCACTAGATCCTGAATTGAGGAAGAAACTCCTTCATGAAGCATTTTCAATGGAAGCATTTGCGTGCCATTTTCTTACTGACAGCTTTGCCAGGGCCACATTAGGTAATGATCCAGTCAGGCCATGTTCTTATATTTTCATTTTGTTTTATTTCGAGTCTTAGATTTCCTGAACTTTTCACTGAGACACTGAAATGTGGCCTCTTAGCCCTTAGCAATTACAACGTGAAAGGATTACAACGTCAGAGGCAGGTTTTAGTTAAAGAAAAGCCATGGGTACAAGAATCGAAAAACCCACCACAGTACACTGTTGAGTGTACTAGTTTGTGACGCTCTTTGAATTTCATATACCATTGTTTGTATTTTAAGTAACTGAAAAAAATACTTTTTACATTGAAAAGTATACGTACATTACATGTGAATTGTTTTAAAAAGAAAAATAGCAGTGTAAATATATTCGTTTATTTTACGAAACTTTGATGCCTTGTAGTTAAATTCATTGTAATAAATTTTTGATGTTTATGGCGTCATGCTGACTTGTTAAGAATCTGATTAACATCCCTAAAAATATCTGCTTGCAGGACGCCAAGATTTGAGCTGGGAAGGGCGACCATTCTTGGGAAGAAAGGCCATTTACTTAGTAAGTACATGCATGACGAAGACAACAAATATGGTCTGCGTGTGACAAATCTGAGGGGTGATAAATGGATTGCATATGGTGATGGGATGTTGCTCGAAGGAAAGAGCAGAGACAATCTTAGGATTGTAGTAAAAGCTGTGCAGTTCAGTTGATCAAGTGTACGAGGCGTACAGCAACCCTACCAAAGCTCTTGATCCTTCTGTGGTGACCGAATTGATACCTTTTATTGACATCGAGGAGACAAACAACGCCCCACTTTTTCAGGTGAAGGATGGGAAAGTTCACAGAAGATCAAACATAAATGATCTTCAGGACACAAGTACTACTGAAAATTGGTGGGGGCTAACAACATTAGTAAAGATAACTTTGTGTTGTTATAAACCTAAAAACAGTTCTGTATAGCTGAAGCGCCTTCCCCACAACAAAACAAAAAAAATTGTAAGTATCAGTTACAGTCGGAGAAAAAAAGGGTTTAACCTTACTCTGAAAAATAAATTACTTAACATACTTGTCAACACGTGTGTGCAAGCACTTATTGTCCGACACTGTATAAAGGTCTCTTAACACCTAGCAAAATCGGATGAAGTAAGTTTACTACGTCCTGATAGGGATTATTGAAACATACTAGAGTCCCTTTGCAAAGTGTTATTAAATATTAGAAAGTTGCTTAAAAAGTAAAAAAAAACACACTTTTTTTTTCATGCATCCGCTTTTATTTATCACCAAGGGGTGATAATTTATTTATAAGTGAAGAACAGTTTACATTTTTGCTACTTTTTCCTAGAAGTTATATATTTTTCAATAACAATTTATTTTCATATTTTCATCGCCAGTTTTTACTTCTTTTCTTTACTTTTTGAACAGATAACAGTAGGTAGATACCACATGGCTAATACTTTAACGTTACGCTCGTGTAAAAAAAAAGGAAGAAAAGAAAAGGATAAAAAAGATACAGTCAGATTTTGTTGTTTTGTACTTTTTTTAAAAAAAGGCAGCGATGCACGAGACAACAATATTACTGTTGAACAAGAACAATTGGAATAGATGTATGAGTTTTTTTAGTATTTCATGGTGAGGTTTTTAAACGGCTCAAAACAAGTAATTGTGCTAACTTTTCACGGACGTCAAAATTGTTACATGCAGAAATTTAATAAAATACGTAATAAACCGATTTTAGACGGGAACTATTGCTTTCTATTGCTTTCTCTTTTTACAGTATTCTTTGTTGTTTAACCTGTTGGAAAGCTTTTTAGATGACTCTTGGATCTGTAAGTTCCCTACTACCGTCGCTATCGAGGGTGCTGCTAGTTCTCCTCCTGGTGAGCCCGTGGTTACTTTATACTTTATACATGTAAGTATGCGTTACCGCAGCGTCTAACGAAAGTCCCCCGCTGGTGTCAAACGTTGATGAGGACTACCAGCCCGTGGAAGTGAAAAGTGCTATCTTAAGGTGGCTCCGTAATTAATACTAGAGTATTTTGCTGTGACAAATTTTCCGTCATAACTTTTTGGTTTTTAACGCGATGGCTGCGAAACTTTGCAAACAGAAACAGATATCATTCGGCAATAAAACGAAATATTCTGATTTCATTGATGGTAAATATTTCTTGAGAAATTAGCGCTTAAAAGGACCCTACTCATCAAAGAAAATCGCGTCTAGTAAAAAATTTTGCTGATATTTTTTACTGAAATTTCTGGTATCGGCTTTCATTGATATTATAAACATGCCAGAGGAATTTCAGAAAAATCGTTGGAGCAGAAGTCCGTAACCAAAAGTCGCTCAAAATTCAGCTGTGAAATTGTTTTGGAATTTCAAAAATAAATTACTATCAGGGAGAAGGAGCCACCAGTTTGAATTTTCGGGACAAGTAAATTCAACGTTTGCTAATTCTTAAAACAAAAGCCGATTGCCTATCGTGCTATTCTTTAGAAGGTACTTTTTAGTTTTAGAACCACTATAAATTGCTCTAAACCTTGCTCTGAATTAGAATGACTTGTTCTTCGACAGTTTTAAAATATCCCTTGGCAGTTTTGGCTCAAACTCCTGCTGCATACATTTTGATGTATTGCAATGCATTTTCAACGACTTTTACTGCTGTTCGTTGCTTCCAACTCAGGAAAAAAGTATTGACATTGGACGCTACCTCGTATCAGAGCTCAGATAGAACTCTACAGCACCTTTGTTTATGACTGGAAAATGAGCACGAGCGGCAGTTCTGCGAGGAATTCGCACCTCACCCAGGGGGGACGAACGACAATGATAACCATGCCTGTGAACCGAATAACATCACAGTGCAAAATAAAATTATCGCAAAAATACTGCCCGGGAATAAATTTACAACTCTGAAATTTTTGTCACTCCTTCCTTCAATGAATGGGTATTTTTTCCTTGATTATTATGTTTTGCTCTGCAATACATGTTTATACAGATCGGTTCACAGACATGGGCATCATTGTCATTCGTCCCCCCTGGCTGAGGTGCGAATTCCTCGCAGAGCTGCCGCTCGTGCTCATTTTCGGGTCATAAACAAAGGTGCTGGACAGTTCTATCTGAGCTTCGATACAAGGTAGCTTACAATCCCAATACCTTTTTCCTGAATTGGAAACAACGTACAGCAGGAAAAGCGGTTGAGGATGCATTGCAATACATCAAAATGTATGTAGCAGGAGTTTGAGCCAAAACTGCCAAGGGATATTTTAAAAATGTCAAGGAACAAGTCATTCGACGTCAAAGCAAAGTTTGGAGCAATTTATAGTGCTTCTAAAACTGAAAAGTACCTTTTAAAGAATAGCACGATAGGCAATCGGCTTCTGTTTTCAGAATTAACAATCACTGAATTTACTTGTCCCGAAAATTCAAACTGGTGTCTCCTTCTTCCTGGTAGTAATTTATTTTTGAAATTCCAAAACAATTTCACAGCTGAATTTTGAGCGACTTTTGGTTACGGACTTCTGCTCCAACGATTTTTCTGAAATTCCTCTGGCATGTTTACTATATAAATTAAAGTCGATACCAGAAATTTCAGTAAAAAATATCAGCAAAATTTTTTACTAGACGCGATTTTCTTTGATGAGTAGGGTCCTTTTAAGCGCTAATTTCGCAAGAAATATTTACCATCAATGAAATCGGAATATTTTGTTTTATTGCCGAATGATATCTGCTGTTTTTTGTAAAGTTTCGCAGCCATCGCGTTAAAATCGAAAAAGTTATGACGGAAAATTTGTCACAGCTAAATGCTCTTGTATTAATTACGGAGCCACCTTAATCAAGGAATGAACGGAAGACCAGATTTTTTAAAGGGTTGCAATAGCGAATAGAATGGAAAAACATCCCCTTCTCTCTCATGTAAGTTTGTATTTATTCCCGACCCAAATTGATTACACCAATTTCACTTATCTTTTGCGTCTGGAACAAAACTGGATCAACAAAATGTAACTGTAATCCCATAAGCTAAAACTGCGGAGTCACGTGGACTATCATAAACATAAGCTTCTCAAGCTTCATAGCGAATAACGAAGCCTAATTGGCGTTATTAACAAAATAAAACAGACAACCATGACACAGTCACTTTTCTCCTCCTGCTTTGATTGAGTTGGGCTTCTTTAATTTGAACCCTTTTTGGCCATTCAGTTCACAAGGGTTGATAATTGTTTAACACCGTAAGAGATAAGTTGTTTTTGTTCTCATCGGTCACATCATCAGGTAGAAGAATACAGGCATCTGTTTTTTCCACCACAAGCGTGGCGTAAACAAGTGTAATAAAACAATTGTTTTGTTCGTACTGGTTGTTTGAAAGTAGAAGTAGAATATTAGTTTTAGACGTTTTACTTAATTCCAACTTTAGATTTACTTCAAACGACAATGGATTTTATTAGTGGGGCAACAAATCCTCGTTTCCAACCATTTAACTCCTCAATCGAGCACCCAAAAATTGCAGAGAAAATCCACCTTAAAGATGAGTTTAGGATCATGACGCTTCCAAACGGTGTAGAAATCAAGTTCGAGGAAATTATCGGCCTCGCTGGAGATTTGTGTGGATCGCCTGAAAACTCAATTATCGATCCTTTTAAAGAAGAGGAAGACTTTAACCGTAAACAGCGGTTTCGAGATGCCTATGTCACACAAGCACGGGCACCAAAGGATGAATTACAGAAAGAGCTGGACAGGCTGTTGGCATTCTTCAAGAAAGAAAGAGTCCTTGATTCAGAGACATCCGACGAAATCACAGGTGGCATCTGGTTCCTCGGGATTCCAATAAAACAGGGGAGGATGTTAGATCTGGCTGAGAATAATCACGACCATTTTCTTCCTTATGCAAAAGATGCATACCTGACTGGTCATCAGTTGGCAACAGAGAAAGCACGAGAGGCCAGTCAATATCCCCGAGGTCCTGCTTTGAGGAATAAAATCCTTCATGAAGCATTTTCAATGGAAGCATTTCCGTGCCATTTTCTTACTGACAGCTTTGCCAGTGGACACATTAGGTAATGGTACAGTCATGGTATTTGTTTTGTTTTAAACACACTTCGAGTCTTTGAGCTTCCTTTTTATTTTGAACCTGAATTTTTCACTGAGAATTTCACCGATATGACCTTGGACTGCCAGCACGGTAAGAAAGACAAGAATGTGCAAGGGTTTTTTCCTCTTCCGAACAGCTACCGTTCGGTACACTAGATTGCAATCCACCACGCTTCATGATTGCGTGTGCTTAATTAAAGCTAACTTTTGCGACTTTTCTTTGAATTTCGAGCGAATACTAATAGTTTGTTTGTTTGTTTGGTTTTCTGAGGAAATACAAAAATATCTCCTTGCTGTACGTAGAAATGTACATTATATGAATTATTTTTAAAAGGCAAAGTTGGGATGTAATTCTTAATCTTTTATTTTCTTTTCTTTTTTTTAGGGGTGATAAGTGGATTGCATATGGTGATGGGATGTTGCTGAAAGAAGAAAGTAGAGATAACCTAAAGATTGTAGTAGAGGCTGTGCAAACGTCAGTTGATCAAGTCTACGAGGCTTACAGTAACCCCACCAAAGCTCTTGATTCTCTGGGGTGACCGAATTGATACCTTTTATTGACCTCGAGGATAAAAACAACGCCCCACTTTTTCAAGTGAAGGAGGGGAAAGTCCACAGAAGGTCAAACATAAATAATCTTAACGATACAAGAACTACTCACAATTGGTGGGGGTTGACAACGTTAGTAAAGATAAGCCTGTGTTGTTATAGACCTACAAACAACTCTATATAGACAAGCAACATCTACACACAAAAAGCAGTCGAGTCATATAATTATTGATACAGTAACAGTCAGAGAGAAAGTGATAGTGCTTTACATTGACAGACAGATTATTTATTAGCTTCCTTCCCCAACACGAGTGAGCAAGCACCCGACAGATTTGTGAAATATATCTAGCCGAAATTTTTGAAAACGTAACTTGCTTCTCAATTCATTTTAAAAATTCTCTTTTTTTCACGCTGATGACCTGATTATTTTATCCCCTTACAAAGTAGGTTTGCAAAATTGTCTAAACACGATGTATTCTTTTAGCATATATAAAAATACCAAAATTATGATCTTTCAAAAACGCGCTAAGAAAACCTCCGACATGGAATTTCACATAGGGAAACAGTCGAGACCATTGATATTGTACACTAATACACGTACATGTATTTAGAAACCCGAACCTCCTAAACAGGTAATTTTAACGTGTCTCTCTTTTCGGCTTGCAATTAATAAAAAAAAACACATACATTAGTAGACTAGAAATACGTTATCGCAAAAATCTCGCGAAGCTTAAGAGGGTCATTAGCAATGAGAATAAATGGAAGCAAACCAAAGGGTAAAAGTACGATGAAAGGAAAAAAAAGTAGCCCCGTCGCGCACCCAATTTCCTCTAGCGCAAGAAGAGAAGCCTCATACCACTAGGCCATGCGACGCTTGCACAATGCAACCTTGAAACTTGATGGTGTTAAATTGTTTTTCCCCTTTTTACACTGTTTGAACCTTGTGGAGCTGTATTTATTATGAATTCAAAGATACTTTTGAGGAAAAAGAGCTTAAACGAGTATTTCAAAGCCATTTCGCATTGTTCCCGTGTTTATTCACCCTTGGGCTTTATAAAGGCGGCTCGATGAGCGAGCTAGTCTTCTTTCTCGTTGCTCTCGCTGAAGTTCAGGTCGCGGTTCTTACTGTGTTAAATCTTCCACAGCAAGGATTTCTAGCCACTCGTCGAATCGTAGGCTCGATTTCCGCCGTCTCCCGAGTCCGGTCTTTGATCCTCCCCGGGGGATGAGTGTGGGCTCATTTTCCCGAACAGCGGCTGGTAATCGAGCCTAGTCGAATCGGCCACTGTTGTGTTTTGCAGCCCGCTGTTATTTGCCTGACAGATACTCTGCGATTCGCCAACATACAGTAACCAGTTGTGTTGCCTAGAAACCTACCGTGCACGATGACGTCCTGTAGAATGGCGTCTTTTGGGGTTTGTGTATGGTTTGTTGCTAGGCAACTGCGGATACCAAACCGATAGAAAGAAAGATTTATGACCAAAGCGAAATCGCACTCCTCTTGCGATCTTCGCGCGATCTACCACATGTTTAGTGTGGAGCTGGCGCTAAAGGTGTGCTTATGCATCCTCATCGGCAGTTAAAGGCAGGGTCTGAGCCCCCGTTACGGTCAGGTCATACTGGTCAGTGGAAACCCTGTTTTGACAGCTGTCAATTGATCACAACCTTAATGTGAGTACAATATCAGTTTGCTCCTGGTATCTCAAAGTAGCTAGTAAGTGTGAGATTAAACATTGGTTTCCCTGTGGTGCAGACGGATGGTCGCTCGCTCGGGCGTTGTACGGTCACGTGATTACTGAATTTTCTCGGATGGGTAGATTTTCTTAGCTATGGGGCTCTGCTCTCGCGCGCGCGTGGAGCTAAGCTATAATGGTTTTATAATAATAAATACAAAATTTGTTTACGTCAGAGACTGATTCAAGGATGGAAGGTTTATCTGCAAAAATACTGGGACGAGCCACCTTCGGGAAAGTTTTCTGAGTCTAGAACGGATGGAATATATTCTGTTGCAATTATATTTCTAGGTTAATCAACTTTTTTTCCACAATTGACTGCACTAGGTGTGACTCTTAAAGCGTCATTTACAGTGGAACCTCGATTTAACGAAGTGCCAAGGGACTGAAGGAATTTGCTCGTTGTGTCGAGGGTTCGTTATATCGAACACTTTCACATAACGAATTTTCGGGAAAACTACCAAAATTTTCGCCATATATTTTACAAAACCCGGCATTTCCGGATCTGAAAATTGCATCTGTAATGACATTTCAGTACCGAGCTATGATACATCTGTAGCTACTGTTCTAGAAACCCAAGAACATGCAAACAAAGCCGATTAAAACTACCTGAACTACTCTAGACATAAATTTTATCCTTGTTGGTCTGTTTGGTATCTATCTTTTATCACATGCTGAGAGTTTGTTCGTTATATCGAATGTATATTTTACGTCTGGGCTTGTGTATTGTGTTCGTGAGTGATAACGAGGATTTCGTTAAATCGAGATTCTGTTCCATACATTTTATTGCAGTAATTTTTGCCGGGCTAAAGAATACCCCTGTAATGATGTTTTATTCCAGAAAAATATCAGAAAGTTAGAAAATTTTATCTTGCTTTAAATCTTAATCAATATAGATGAGAAAAAAGAAAACAGGCTTTTTGATAAAATAATTAAAAGCTTTTTTTATTACTTACCAAGTCGGGATAAATTATTTAGTAGTGGAAAACGATTTAGGTTTTGTCGCTATTCTCTCTAATTTGAAATTATACAAAAAATTTATTTCAATATTTTATCTAACAATTTTCTAAAATTGTTAAACAGAATACTCTATGCAGATTCTATTTAGATAATACCTCAAAGTGCCATGGTTACGCTTGTTTATTAGGAGTTTACTCAGGAGTTTAAAAAAAGTAACAAAAGGCCCTTGTTTTCGTTTGATAAAGGCAGGGATGATTGAGACAACAGTTTGCTTTTAAACGAGAACAATGAGATGAAAAACATAATTATTGTACAACCTGGCTTATTATATACATACTGAGAAATACTCACCAAAAAGCTATGTCGTAAATTTTCGTACGCAAATTAGTTCTAGCCAATCAGAGGAGCGAACGATGGTTTTCACACGTGAAAAAAATGATACGTCCAATCAGAATCGCGAACGATGTTTTTTCACGTGTGAGAAAAATGATACGTCCAATCAGAGGCCACAGAGGTGTGTGAGTTTCCCGCCAAAATTCCCGCCTTTTATTGCAGCTTGCAGCGCCGCTTCGCACACATTCAACGAGAAAAGTTTTACTCAAAGAGTTTTTCTCGCTAAAAAAGTGAAAAACATTTCGGAAATGGAGTGGAATAGTTTCGTTTGTTTTACTGTCGATAAAGAAAACGGTAGAGAGCCGGCGAAACAACAGCGGAGAGGGAAAAACAGAACGAGACGTAAGCTTTTGTTGTGCTTTTTGTCGGAGCTACTTTGCCTTTCATTTAAGCTTAAGCTTATATTGAAACCGGGCATTTTACTTAAATTCACTCATTTTCAATTGTGCATTGACAACAAACAGTTAAGATTACTTATAGTTCTTGGATTACCTCATATCCTTACCGTCATTTATGTTTTTAACAAACGTTTTTACTAAAAAGCTGATACTTCGTTTTCGTTGTCATTTTGCGGTAAGTGTGTAGCGGCAAATAAGCATTTTTGAAAGATTTAAAATAAAAAGGCCGCCAAAATGATGAATGTCTCGGTATGTATATAATAAACACAATACCACATGGAAAGTGCTTTGTACGGTATTTACGCACTCGTTGTTTTTGTATCAGAAATCTTACTCGTTCGCTGCGCTCACTCGTTCGATTTCTGATACGTCAACAACTCGTGCGTAAATACCGTACGCCAGCACTTTCCATGAAGTATTCTCTATATCTGGGCTTCATAGATATTCGAACAATTTCTTCTTCCTGGTGAGATGTTTTGGACAAGGCGAATCGTCCGCAGGAAAATGTGTAAGAAAGGGAAATATTTTTTGACATTTTTCCTTCTATGTCTTCCTGCTTTATCGGATCAAAAGTGCTGGCAAACCTATATGCACGGACAACAAACAAAGGATTACAGGCTAGAAGGTTTTCAACTGAAAGCTTTACATACTAGGACACTTTTTACTTGTTTTCAAATATGCCTGAAACTTGATACATGTGAATCACTGAATTTCGCGACCGATTCTGGTGTGTGTGAGTTAAATAGAAAGAGGGTCAGTAAATCAGGCTATCTTATTTACCGGCCTGGATATATCTTCGTACAAGCGCTGTTTGAAAAGGGGGTAAGTCAAATACTTTTTTTTTCATTAGTGATGTGTGCTTGTTGATGGTTCCTTTTTAGTTTAATTTACTCATTATAATTGCATGCATTTGGTTCGTACTTGGGCCCTTAATGCTTGCAGTGCACTTTCTTTTAACTCAGAGGCTTATTAAGGAATCGAAGCGTTGCTAATTCAGTTTTATCACTGGTCAGGATGTCCATTAACCCTTTTTAAAGCCCTAAGAATGACCAGCATCAAATTTCCCCTTGTAATATTAATGCTTTGTAAAACAGAGTGGTCATGAGAATTAGGGACATGATCATATAAGATGAATTTGCTTGATTTTTTTATCAACTTCTGCCAACTACTTCTGTAGGAAATGAATAGGGGCAACAATATCTCTAAAAAATCTAAAAGCATACAACAATACCCTATTTTTAGAGGACTTAAATGTGTTTTATAAATTTTGCAAACTCTTTATAACAATTCCTTTCTATAAAGAAGTGAAATTTCGTTCATCATCCAGTGGGATGTAATTTGACTAGAAATTCACTTTAATGCAATCCATCTAAAAAAAAGGGGGGGGGGGAGAAGTAAAAGAAGTAAAGTAAAATATGACCGAAGTACCGTCACACAGTAGTGGACAGTTCGTATGAGTTATATCATAGTTCGTACATTTTATTTTTTATTTTATCTGCCACACAATAAAAGAAAATGAAATACATATAAAAAAGGGGGAAAAAAACACATGTGCCGCCGTCGCTTATTGACAACAAGTTACGATTATTCTAAGTTAATGAATTATATCCCGATTTTATGTTGAACGATTACAAGAGCCATTGACAATGGGTCTTGATGATTACTATTGGCAGCCATCATCTTGCGCCAAAATTCTTCAGCGGTCTCCTTCAGCAGCAAGCGGCTACTACTGGATTCATATTGGCCAAATCAAGTTTAAGGTGTACTGTGACATGAAAGCTTTCGGTAGGTTCATTTTAAACCATTAGTGTTTCCGATCTTTTAAGAGTAAAAAATCGTCCAAAAGGTTGGGTTAATTTTCTTAACTGGTCAGAGTTACGTTATGTAGCGAAGATATTAACCGTATGGGACTTATAGAAGAAAAAAAAATAACAACAAAGCATCAGAAAAAGACAATTAATTTACTAAAGCAAGCCACTTTATTGAGAAACGTGACTCTGGGTTTTAGGTGTCTTATATGCGAGAAGGAGTGTTGCATTAGATATTTAAAAACGGACCAGAGGAATTGAAAAACTAGTAGCTTTTTCTCGTTGTTTGTTTCGATTGGAGCTTCCTTTAAGACAGACTGATTCTTTGCATACAGGAGGCGGATGGACATTAGTGGTCAGTATAAGCTCTAAAAACAATGATTACCATCAAAGACCTGCCATAAACTGCTGGGATTCAGAACTGTGCGTGCCTTTCAACAAAGATAACATGACGACTCGAAAACTTAGTGACGAACAAATTCGTCACTTTGCAAGCTGTGAAGGTAAATAATGACACTAGAATCGAAGCTGATGCCAATTATATTATATTTAGAAACGTCTAGCCGAAGAAATCAGACCGGTTGTGGACTGACCGAACGCAAAAATCGTAAACACCAGTTCTAGGTTTGTTCATACAGCTCTGCAAGTATACACTAGTCAGTGCACAGTCTGTTTGTTACGGTTGCTGCAGTTTTTTTTTTTGTTTACATGCTCAATTATGGAATTTTTTCGGTTTTGTGGCCCCACTTTCCCTGAAAACTCCTCTCAAAGAATACTCTTCGGCACGAGCCAGACAGGTACGGCAAACAGTCGAGTTTTCAGGTAAGCTCCATCGTATAAGTAGATCACGAAAGCAGCGCGATAGATGCTGGCCCGGGATTAGACATTATTGTGCCGAATCAGAGACAAGCATTCGAAAGAGTCGTGGCAGTTGTTCATTAAGATTAAAATCCCAGGGTCTCTCTCGCCCGTTCTGAAAAACTTTCCGCCGCAGTTTTTTCCGACTCGACTGATGACCGTCGTTGGGTATCCGAGGATATTCAATACTGTATTATATTATATTGCGTTACATTATTATATAATTGTATTATATTCTATATTATAGCTTAAAGGATTGATAAGAAATGATATTATGCGTCCAAATGCATCAGTAAAGCCTTGCCCAAAAATGACTTTATGCTTATTGCGTGTTTCTCCACTCTTGCTTTTTTTGCTGAAGGAACATTTCGACTTGATGTTTTCCAAGGGGATTATACCGTCTTTTACAAGGTAAATGAAATTTATCCCCCCCCCCCCCCACCCCTCAACAAACGTCTTTGCGAAGAAAATGGTTAGAGTAAATGACAATTCTTTATGGTTGTTTGGAAAACATCATCATATCGCTAGAATTTGAGGTTGCAAGTATAATTTAAAACAACTGAAACAAATTTGTATGTGAGGTTTTGTAACTAAAAAAGGACATTCAGGCAAATTTTTCCCCCCATTTCTTTTTAACATCAGCGGCCAAATGTAATCAGACTGTACTTGAAACATAACAATCGGATTGCCTCCTTTTTCGTAGATTCCTCAGCGATCAGAGCAATTTGATTCTGCCTGCCGTGGTGGTAATGAGTAAGTTTTTTTGCTAAATGTATACGACTTTTCTTTACCGTTTGAATGAACTTGAAATTTTTCTCTGAATTAAGGTATAGCTAGCCCCAAACACCGTAATTCAGTTCATTAAAAAAAAATTCAAGCTATGACCGCAAAACCTAGTGACTTTTCCACAGTTTTTAGAGAAAATTTTAAGGTCGTTGTGATTTGTAATTCAACAATGACGTTACCCTGGCAACCGAGTTTTGACAGCATAGTTTTTCAAAATTTGCATTTTGTCTATGAGAGGAGATTTTATTTCTATTATTACCTATATTATATTTAATTTAGCAGTAATTACTTTAAGTTATTATTTGCTATGATTTCTATAGGTGTCCTCGTCTTATCATCTCTCACCATTATCCGTACAAATGGGAAACAAACAACTGTACTAGTCTTGATGTGGGATATCGCATTTTCTTATCTTCTCATTACAGAGGTATTTCACAAGGAAATAAGTACTTCCGTAACGGTACTAATATAATCACATACTTAGCAAATGTTTCATTTATCTTGAAAAGAATCTTCCTGAATTAAAAGTTTTATCGACCAGTGAAATCTGGTAGTTGTAAAAAGAAAAAGGAATTTGTCAGAGAAAACTGGGAGAGGGAGTTTGATCACTTATGTAAGAACAAAAAAAAAGGCTTTTAATAATATGAGAAAAACTTATGAGCCGGGCGAGGCCATTTTTGTGTTTGATAGGTTAGCCACATATAGAGAAAGAAACAGAATACATGGTAAATTTGCCAAGACATCTGCCATGTAAAGTTTCAACTTCAACTTCAACTTTATTTAATAATGAAAATATTAATTACAATAGATTGGTCCGCAAAATAGCAATTGCTAATCTAGGCGGCTCAATTAAAAGAAGAATAAAGTGAAAGGAAAGGAAAGGAAGGAAAATATTTTGAGTTACAATAATTCTTATTTCTATCATATTTTTATTTTAATTACATTAAATCTAAGGAAAAACGAAGAAGGAGTTGACGGAGAGCAAAAAAACAAATCAAACTTTTGTACAGAAATCACTTAACTGCCAATCGAACTTTTTCAGTTTATTGTAGTTATAAAGAATAGTTGTTTTTCTTTGAAATGAATCGAGCAGTCAGGTTTCTCCGCTATCCCTATCTCATCATTACTTTCCTTCTGATCAGTATTTGACAGTCATGACGATGGCGAGTGTGGTGCACTATTTATATCATCCTTGTATGGTAAGTTAGAGGAAACGCTTAAGTAAATATAAACTCAGTTTTATAATATCTATTGTACTATCTACTTGAACCACCTTCTCTGCATAACAGGTACTCTTTACCCCTCTTACTAACGTTCTTGACTGCCCTACTTGCAATATACATATGTCAAACATCATAAACCTCTACTTCGCAGGGACTCAATGAGGCCTTTTGCCTCCTTCCGCGAGGAACGTATTTCTCAATAGGGCAAAATTCTTGATCTGTGTTTTTCTATTATTCAGAGAGCCAACGTGGATTGTATGGGTACACCGCCAGGGACAACAATGGGATTTTTCTAAACAAGGAAGGAATGCTTTACGTCAAATAGCCTACGGCCAACTCAATCACAATACTCATTCATAAGCACCTGCAAGGGATAAAAGAGATAAAAACGGGCTTCAAAATATTTTCGATGGCTCTGCTATCAATTTCAGGATCGAAAGAATTTAAGTCTAACCTATATGTGAATGGAGTTACTACCGTATGGCAACTCTAGCGTGCGCTTGAGCTGAATTTGTAAAAAATGGCATTTCTCGTATATAGCTGATTCAATAAAGTTTTCTTCTGTTTGGCGGTCGTCATTCAAGTAAATCATTGCATTGTTCCATATGCCTAAATGCCCAATGTCCTATTAACAGCAAACAATTACCAACGCAAACTTTTTTCATTTATCTATAGTTAAGAGGTGTAGCATTGACAAGTATAAGAGCACCCAAAAAAAATGAAAACAAAAAACAAACAAACAACATCAACAAAAACAGAATATCGACTTCTCCTTTCATCTCAGCCTTTCTTCTCTTTATTTATTGGTACAAGTTGTCTTCTATGTTTTTAGTTCAAAAGGAAAAAAAGTTGAAGTTGAAGTTGAACGAAAGTTTGTGTGATTTTATATGGTTCGTCAGTCTGTTTAGGTCTTACTTCTTTGGGTAGCTTCTCTTGCTGCGTTTTGAGTTTTGCTTAATGCTCGAAATATAAACACAATGTATGTAAATTTACAATGGATCGTCAGCTTGCTTATGTCCCTCCTCTCCTCTTTGATTAGTTTCTCCTGCTGATTTAATGACGTTGGTGACTAATTTATTCTTCGGGACAAATAAATTGTACCGTAGCTTGTTGATCGATATCCCAAGGAGCTTAATAGACAGTCAGAGATTTTCTGTTGCTTAGTGTACGTGTATTAGGATTATCGAAATCCATATACGGAGGTCTAGTTCGAAAAAGGTTCTTATTGCAATGGATACAGATTTGAATATAGTTAATTTAGATATTTCCAATCCCCCCCCCCCCCCGAGTTTTTGATATATTGTAGTATTTCGAAACGATTTTGCCTTCACTCGAACTCTTTTGATCTTCTTAACAAGATGAGGTATATTTTATGGGTGGTGGCGCTGCTGGAGGCCTGTGACGTCATCAACAATGGTCGCCATCTTGGATTTTACCAAGAATTAGACATCAGTTTAAAACCGCGAGAAATGGTAACTTTTTGGTTCTTAAAATGAAAAATAACACTTGAATATACACTTTGCATGATTTTAGCCACAAGATTTACTTTTATCGTTGATAGAAGTTGAAAAAAACGAGAATTTTCATTCAAAATTAAATGGCTTAACCACCCGCTACGTATAAAGTCACATCTCGTAACCATAGAAACTGACCATCACTGAACTTTTTCTCGAAATGCGCGAGAAGGATAAACGAACAGCTGCTGAAAACGTCAGGTGCTGATGTTTTATCCTCTAGGAAAAAACTTAGAACCACCCGCTCCCCCACCCATTGTACGTCCGAGGGTTAAACAAGAAATTAAAAAACAAAACTTTGAAAAAACTTAATGTATATTAGACGGCCGTCAGCTGTTGACGTCTTACGAAATGGGTGCTGTATTCGGCTGGCCGTCTGCAAGCACGCAGTATTTTCAGTTAATTCAGTCTAGCCCATTAAATCCAAACTTCACCAGACAGCGTGGTCAGTTTTGGTGGGGGGGGGGGGGGGGGGGAGAATTTAGATGGGTCAAAGTCCTTGCCGAAACGGCACTTCTGAGCGTCTCCGATCTGTCCAATCTCTTGAATTGTGTCTCTATATATTTTATCAGTGTGCTACTTTCTGTCTTGATTTCCTTTGCATTTGTTTATTTGTTTTCTTTTTGCAGGACTCTGCTTAATTCAGCTCAATTCTATGCGAGACCAAATGTTACTGCATGTATAAATAATGATAAAAAAGTAAACCCTAAGCAATAACCTAACTAATGTGCTCTCTAATACAAACAATGGACGTACGGTGAACTCTAACTAAACTCTCCTGTGGCACGTCAAACGTCACCACCAAAAGTTATAAAAAATGTATTACTTAAGACAATTTGACTGGTCGTTATGCCACAAAACTAATCACTTTAACTTTCTGCTTCTTTATTAAAATGAAGTGCTGAGAATAATTTTATTAATCAAGATTATGTTTGCTTTTTGGTTTTTAATTTCCTCAGAGAAACATAAACAGAGGAATCCAGATGTTGTCTTTGTTTGTTTGAGTCGAAGGCAGACACAATGTAATGCTTTTGAATCAAAATAATCAGAAAAAAGTGCTTGGTGTCCAACTTGACAACTTGGCATCACATTGTTAATATTTCATGGCTTTGGATGTAGCTGCGACGCGTACCTTACTGGGATGCTTTTACATAAGCTTGAGGCATCCTATCAGTTTTTGTTACTTTAAGAACAACCGAAAAAAAAAAACATGATTCGGAAAGGTACAATGTTTATATCATTTCTTATCTTATGCCTTGTACCGTTCTCTGAAGGAAACTGTTTTCAGAACCAAATGTATGGCAAACAGACAAAGGATTACAAGCTAGAAGGCTTTCAAATCCAAACGGCTTTGGCGAGGGGGATTTTCACTTGTTTTCGCTATTGCCTGAGACAAGAAAAATGTAAATCAATTAATTTTGATAGCTACTCTGGTGCATGTGAGTTAAATAGCAACAGCCTCAGTGGATCACAACAGCTTATTTACCAAAAAGGAAATGTCTTTCTACAATCGGTGGCCAAAAAAAGAGTAAGTCAAATTCTTTATAACTACTACTTTTTTAAGCACACATCATTACTATTCGCTTTTCGTTTATGAGCAAACAAAGCTTTGGCTCTGTTCTTCCTTCACCTAGTCTGGCACCATTTTCATGAAAGAGGTCTAGACCTCGTTCTTAAGTAATCAGGCTACCTAGCTACAATGACCGTGACATTGACTAATAAATTTAAACCAAATTGTCTAAAGTTTTGGTGGTTAGATGCGCGAAAATATAAAAAGAAGAAACCAAATTCAAATATTTGTTTTGGTAAACGAAGATTTTAGCTCAATTTAATTTTCTACCATCCTTTCTTTCTTTTTAGTGATAATCATTGACAGCACTCATCGTGCGCTGAAATTCACCAGACATCTCCTTCAGCACCAAGCGGCTACTACTGGATATGTATTGGCGGAGTCAAGATAAAGGTGTACTGTGACATGACAGCTTTTGGTACGCAATAACTGACAGTTTTAAAACCTAATATTGTGAAACTTTCCAGGATTATATAAATTATTATGATAACGAACGTTAACTTACTTGACTGACGTTAAAATGAACTTCCCATTTAAAATATACTCACCAGCATTTCGGCTTTTTTCATTTTTTAAAAAAAATGTTTCGTTTGTGTATGCAAAAAAGATTTTACGTCTTCAAACTGACTAGTCTAGATACGATGTACAATAAATCATACACGAGAAGGAGTTTCAGTAAGATGTGCCAACACTGGAAAAGTGAGAGGAAGAAATAGATTTTTTTCCATATTTTTTCTTTTGCAACCTACTTTTCAGACTTTTCAGACTAGTACACGAGTTTATTATGAACATACTGAGAAATACTTACCAAAAAGCTATCTCGTAAATTTTCATACGCAAACGAGTTCTACCCAATCAGAGGAGCGAACGATGGTTTTCACCCGTGAAAAATATGATACGTCGAATAAGAATCGCGAACGATGTGTGAGACACATGATACGTCCAATCAGAAGCCACAGAGGTGAGTAGTGAAAGAGGCTCCAGTAGGGACTGACCAATCACAGCGAAGCAGAATTGGTCTCGACCAATCAGCATCGAGTATTCAGCCCATGTGACCTGATGACGTTTTGGATGCCCATATTTGGGCATAAAAATCACGTGACCCCACCCAAGAGGTGGATCCGTATTCTTGGCATAGTTTTAAGGACCGCAGTCAGTCCCAGACCCCCGGAAGTCAAATAAAACACACACACACTGTATGGAGAACCAAATCACTGTCTTGGTTTATTGACCGTACCGCGTAAAGCCTGGGTACAAGCGGGACGTGTGTGACGCCCTAGTGACGTCACGCCCATGAATTTTAATATACAAAGTTAATATAAGGGGTTTGCTTCCTGGCAGCCGTTGTCATAAGTACAGGATGAGGCCAATGAATGTAATGGTTGAATCCTGTGAATGACCAGGGTTTGATCAAATGGAATTTAAATGTAGAGAAAATATCTGAAACGAAACAAAGAAAAGAAATCTGAAACGAAAAGAGGCTGGTTAGAGCCAAGAAGCAAACTGAATCAGAAACACTCGACCATTGGCACGCACGAGGCGGTGTCTTACTGTCCAATGAATGACTATAAAAACGAAAAAAAAATGCCTTCATTACAACATGGGACGATTGGTTAAAGTTAAATAGAGCCAAGAAGCAAACCGACTAAAAAAAACTCCACGGCCATGCACGAGGCGCTGTCTTATTATCAAATGATTGACTGAAAAAAACGAAAAAAAACTTCATTACAACATGGGACGTGTGTGACACCCTCGTGGTGTCACGCCCTGGAACGATTGTATACAAAACCATTCTATTAATTGCCAGTCTTGCGTGAAGTCAAAATGCTCTAGGACCCAAAGCGTTTCTGGGAAAAAGGTTCAAACTATTAAAATCCAGCCTTCCGGGAACTCAGAATAGACTAGGATCCGAAGTGTTTCTGGGAAAAAGGGTTGAACAAATAGAGTAAGCTGGACCATCCTTGATGATTGACAATACAAAGTTTGTGAGGGATGGGCCAGCTTTGAAAAATCATCACATGATCCATAATCCAATGAGAATCTAATGAAATTAAAAAAAATAAGACTGAACATCCAGCAGGGGTGGCGCCACCATGCAGACCTCCCCCTGCCGGGTGTTCAGAATTCCCATGCCATGCTGTCCATCATCGCACAGCCCCGACAGGGTTCATGGAGGGTGGTCACGTGTCTTAAATAAATCCAACATCGATTACACACAAAAAATAATCTTCCCGTCAGATTTCGATGGTTCCTGGAGTGTTGGTGTATCACCTGGGCAGTGGCTGAAAAAGGGAAGGGATATAAATGGCTCGTATGACAAAACGAGAATCTGAAAAAAATAAAAAAAGGGTTTTTTTTAAGGAAGGGGTGGGTACCCCAGGCCTTGCAACATCTCGCACCAATAACAGGGCACGTGTAAATTACTAGCACGACGAAAGCTCAAATAACAACGACAACAGAGTAATTTAATAGGACCCGGAAATGGAAGTGGGACCCCTGATCCAGTGTACCACTGCACGATACTGCCGAGAAAACACCAGGCAGCGGAAGTACCATGAACCCTGTGGGTGCTGAGAATGGTATGCGAATCTACGAGAAAATGAATCATGATTACTCTTATGAGTCCATCAGTAAATGAACAAGACGGTCTCGCATCCAGCATCTATACCCATAGATTTCAATCGCGATAATCACATCTAAAAAATTTAATAATAATGAGCTAAAGCCATGAGTAAATAAGCAAAATGATCTTGAATCCAGGGGTTGTCTTTGAGGAGGGCAAGCGACCCTAAAAAGTACCATTACAGCATCGAATCAGTGGTTGAACACTATGAATCTTCCATCGATGTTGCAATGGGATGATCCACGCATAGCGTTCAAACACAGCAGTTACATCTGAAACGTTTCATGAAGTTGGATGATACATTTCACTGTACTATAATGACAACGCAATTGAATGGGTCTAACCCAACTTCCATATTGATGTAACGTAAAATGAAAGCCTACAAAGAGGTAGAAAGTCGAATCAAAATGGGAATACTAGTACGAAAGAAACCAGATTGCAAAGGGCGGATCCATTGCGTGTGATGACGTAATAAACAATGCGTGGCTATGAAAAAAAATTAAAACTAAAAATTAATCCTCATCTAAAAAACCTAAAGCAGCCAGATCCACATCACCCACAGGTCCATGAGTCCGCAGAAACGAATTAATCCTAAAAGTCATTCGTAAGGGAAAGTCGTCCCAGTCCCGATGGTTGGGGTCCCCATTCTGCACATACTGGACAATCTCATCTTCGGTGAGGGACCCCTCCCGGTTACCAGCAATGATATCGTCTATTCTTAAGCCGTCCATCATCCTCTCACAATGATTACACACGCCGCCAGGAGTGGGATGGGCGACCCACTGATAAATATGGCACACAGGTTGGTTCTCAACGAAGTCCCAAGAATCTACCAAAAAAAATTAACACGAACAGGCTGGCACCCAGAACCGCGCGGCCCAATTGAGTCGAGCACGTCGAGGGCAAAGACACAGATGGACTGGCCACAATACCGTGCGTAGAAACGCAAACCCCTTGAACACATCTAGGAATCAAAAAAGGGATAAGGCCAAGGGACCAACACCCGAAAAACATCAAAGGCATAACACTCACCAGCCATTCTGCGGCGATGCACCTCATGATCCAACTTCCGGGCAATAGGGTGGTCCCAGGGCAGTGTCTTGGCCCAATCCCGAAGTTCCTCGTGGGTACAACGACGGAAGAAGGCGCGCAGACAGTCACTTTTCAACGGCGTATGCCACAAAGTCTTCAAAGCCTCGAACAACATCACGATCGGCATCGAGTACAACACCATGGATTGTAGCGAGCTCACCATTTTGAACAGCTGAACGGATCAAACTGGAATGAACTCACACGGGGCGCGCAACGTGCTTTAGAGACTCTTTCCGAGAGCGTGATTGGTGGAGAGCCCTCACGTGGGAGGCTAGGCACGAGAGGAGACTCTAGGGGGTACCCCCCATGGGTACACCTTGTCAGCCCCTGGACCAGAGGGGTCTAGCGCGAGTCTGTGATTGGTGGACACCCAAGATGAAATAAGGGAACACTGCGTCGAGAGGTCAGTCGCCTTGTTTTGCTCTGTCAAAATGGACTGCCGAGGGTTAGTCGACCCCAACAACAAGCCGTTTGGCCGCGTGCTCCCCTTGGAGGTCCAAGTGAAGATCATGTTCTGGGTCCATTGCTTCTACACTATGGACAAACGGAAGAAAGTGGTGCGTGAATTCAAAGGGCTACCGAAGTGCGACCTGATGGGGTATCCCAAAGTATTAGGAGAATATTATGCCTGGAACCAAGTGGTGACGCGACTGAACGTCTCCCGAAAAAATGGCTGCCACCACTGCCACCGCTTCCATGATCACCGGCTCTCGGTGAGTGAAAAAAAAAGGGGTGTTGAATCTTCTTCTTCTTCTCATGACCTTGACATTGATATTTTTGTTTTTTTCAGATTGGCATGATGTCGGAAATGGCGCGGCAACCCCCCAATCTCGACCGCCTAATGAACGAGGGCATAGCGTTCGTGATCGGCACCCTCAAACACCAGCTCCCCCACTGTCCCGTGGGTCAACTGCCTGTGATGATTGGCCGGAGGAAGCCCTCCTACGACACATTAGACAAAGTAATGAAGAGAATCGATTTAATCATGGATGTCACAGCCGCCATGAATTTTATTGTGATTGACATTCATTAAGTGTGTTATTAAAAAAAAAAACAGATGGTTGCTCTATAATAGTGTCTTTTTTTTAATGTTCATTTGCGTTTGAATAAAGCCTCCAGGGTGGGATAAATAGCTTGGTCTTCTTCCCGCGTGCCTATAATGGCGGTCTTGTCTTGGAGGGTGGGGAGAGCCATGAATTCCTCAGTCATGCCTTCGCATTGTTGATAGGCTTGGGAGGTGGGATTCCACCGAAGCCATTCTTCCTGGTCCACATCAAACACATAGAGGGGTTTGCCTAACAGCTGGGCCATGACTACCCCCCAGCCTGTTCCGCCCAATAGATGCTTGCGCAGCTCATCGAAATGGCCTACGGCCAAGACTAACGACGCTGGCTGGATCACGTGAACATTCCGCTGGATATACTGGAGGCTGATAGGATGATGGACTTGTCGACTCAACCGAAACGCGACCTGGGTGACAAGGGGGGTGGCGGCGTCCAATTCCTTTTGCGTCAAGGGCGTGAGGTGCTTGGCTCGAGGGTGACAGGGCGGGATGACGACCACACACGCATACCCATACAGTTGACATAAATGTTCCACATGCGTGTCCACGCCTTTAGCGCCTCCCGTGTAAATCGTCAGCGGCATGGTCTGTCAAAAGAGGAAACACATTGTTTAGGGTAAGAGATAGGCGTCCATGCCCACATCGTGTGGGGTTCATCATCCGTATACAGTAAGGGGTCATCCCATTCCGGTTGGGTGACGGTTTGTTCGAAAATGCGTCGCACTAGACGACAGTCATTGCAATTGTTGGGGATCCAATCCAACCCTTGACCTCGAGCAAAGGCGTCATCTTTTTCCTCGCAGCAAAACTCGCATAAGCATTTATCCAATAACCGATCACACCGTTTTTGCCATAAGACGCGTTGGGCATTGACTTGATCGAGGGTAGGCAGGACATGGGTTTGACGACGTAACCACCCACTCATTTGACAAGCCCGTACATGCGCGCAACGATCGTGCCAGATCCCACTCCCACGGGCTCCGTCCGTATGATCCATGCACCAATTGCGGCCATGATCGTTGATGGCCATGACATTGACGGTGGCGATAGGCAGAGGGGCCAAGTCCCGACACCCCTGCCCTTCCAAGACCACGAGGGGGGTCGACCTCGCTTGGCATAGTCGATACAAACCATTGAGGGTCAACACCCCAACCCGAGGTCGTTGGGGGGTGAGGTACTGTTGACACCAACGAGTGAGATCGTCCTGGAGCTGAGAGTAGGGATGGAATTCTTGGCGGTTATACACTGTGTCGGGTTCAAACGGCAACCCATGCACTGTCTTGGTCTGACGATCGACCCGAGTCCGGGCCTCCTCGGATAATTGGTGATACGACACGCCAGGCGGTAACCGGTATTTGAAGAGAGCATGATGGTGCCCTGTCCAATCACAAAACGCCAGTTCTCGAATAATATATTCGTCTCGGGAAAGGGCAAACCCCTGACTGTATACCAAAAGACCCACTTCATGGAGCGCCATACCCACTTACCGTGGATGGAAACACACTGAGATGAATGAGAAGGGCCGTCGTGCCACCTCGGGTTTTATAACGGAAAGTGTGGGTTCTGATTGGTGGACCGTCGGATCACACCACCCTCACGAGAGCGTCAGGATTGGTGGACCCACGATCGTATGAGGATCACGAGATGCCATGGGAGGGGCTATAAAAGGCAGGTCGGACGGGCACCCAAGTCATTCCATCCCCAGCAATGGAACGTCAAGCCACTCAACCTGCCGCTGTGCCCTCAGGACGCAAACGACGCCGAGTGAGTTCTAGTAGTAAGAAACCCAAAGGGGAAGACATGAAAGCCACCCGTGAACTCGAGATGGCTTTGAACGGTTTGCCCCGAGCGGACGCGGAGGAAGCCCCAGTCACCCATACCACCTTCACCTCCAATGGAGTCGTGATACACCAAGCCCAAGCAGACCCACTGACACCCCCGACACCTTCCCCTGTCTGTTCCGTGGATGACTTGATGGAGGGCACCCTAAAAGACTATGAGGAAGAGTGTGTGGAGGAAGGGACGGTTCAGGCAGATCCTGCCCAGGAAGACTACGTCCTGGACCAGATGGACACCCAGTTGAACGAGCTCCTGTATGAAACGTGCCCCTTTCATCCTAGTGATTACATCTACTGCGTCAACCCCCAGACCCAATTTGGTCAGTTGAGGTTCAAGTGCCCCCACGAAGGGTGTCCCGTGTATTTGTTTGAAGATAGCCGGGAAGTGATGATGGAGAAAATGAAAGAAGACACGCACCCTCAAGTCCGTGCCCGCTTGCAACGAGGGGAGCTGAAGTGTAAATGTGGGTTGGTCCCCAAGATGAAATTGAGCCGGACTAGCAAGAATTACCAGAAAGTATTTTTCAGTTGTGGGAGCTTTCTCTCAGGCCAAGACCCCTGTGGCTACTTTCAATGGCTGCATGGCCCGCTATGGTGCCCCCGAGATCCAGCGCAACCTACGCTGAGACGCTGGGTAAGAGACGCACCCCGTGAGATCCATTACAAAGAGTATCAACCCATCCCCCTTTGGAAAAGACCCAACCCAGAGAGGGAGTTTATCGAGAAGAATAGGCCCTGGTTGAATCAGTTTGGGGAAGCCATCAAAGCCAAGGAGAGGGAGCGGGAGAGGACGCGTCCTTTGTCTAAGAACTCTGCTAGAGTGGTGTTGTTTTGACATGTGTAAAAAAACTATTAAAGAGAGATTGGCTATAAATGTGTGTCAGTGTCTTGATGTCGTGGCCACGCGTTTACGAAGATCCCCATGAGCCGGGGGCCTTGGGTGCGGTCCAACCCTTTGCCCAAGCCCATAAATTGAAATCCCCGCAAGCCCAACAGATTCTCCAATCGGTGTTGAGTTATACCCTCCACAAACCCCGACGGACGCGGTTTCCGACCGCACCCACGTTGGTCTTTGACCGAGACGAACAATGGCAGATGGATTTAGTGGACATGCAAAAACTCAGTCGATGGAATCGGGGGAACAAGTATTTGTTGACCGTGATCGACGTCCTGTCCAAGTATGCCTGGGCCGTGCCCATCCAATCCAAAAGCAGCACGAACATGATCCGAGGGTTGGACCAGATTCGCCGACAAGCCTCGCCACGACGACCCCTCCGCGTGCAGACGGATCAAGGCCAAGAATTTTTGAATAAAAAAGTGCAAGCCTGGTTCAAGCAACAGGGATGGCATCATTTTTACACGTTAGGGGATAGCAAAGCCTCGGTGGTGGAACGATGGCATCGTACATTGAAACAACGCATGTACCGGTATTTCACTGCCCACAATACGTTACGGTACGTGGACGTGTTACAACCCTTGATTCATACCTACAATCACACCCGTCATCGCAGCATTGGGCTGGCCCCGCATCAAGTCACCCCCCAAACGGTCCCGGACGTGTGGGACAAACTCTATGGGTCGCGTTTGGAGCAAACCCCGCCACCACCCAAATGTCGCGTGGGGGACCGGGTCCGTCTCAATAAGAAACATCGGCCCTTCAAAAAAGGGTATTTGCCCGGGTGGACGGAAGAAGTGTTTATCGTCACGCACGTCCGTCGTCATCCAATCGTCACTTATCGACTCAGTGAATGGGACGGCACGCCTATAAAAGGCACGTTTTACGAACCCGATGTTCAAAAAGTCCAAGTGTCGGACGATTCGCTATTTCGGGTCGAAAAAGTGTTGAAACGGAAAGGACGCCAGGTGTTGGTGCGGTGGAAAGGGTGGCCGGCCAAGTACGATAGTTGGATTCCCGCACAGCATGGTCCGCGTCAAAATCACCCCTCGAAAAAGAAAAAAAAGGGTGCGGTTTCTCGATGAGGTGCAGGCCGAGGCCCGTCGACCGCGAGCCAGTTACACCCCTTCGCCCACCACCGACGCCGACATTCTGAAATTCATCCAGAAGAAAGCCGCCGAACAACGGCAAACCCAACCCTGGTGGGAAAAGTTGGCCAGTCCCACCAAGCAGCAATGGGCGTACGCCAATGCCTATCATCGAGCCGAAGAGTATGCCAAGAAACGAGGGGCGTTACGGTCCCCCTCTAAGAAACAACGCCGACGCGCGGGTCGTCATCCCCCCATGCGCAAGAAGAAACCCCCCAAAGCCAAGACTTGCATGACCCTGATGGAACTCGCCCGGGCCTTTCCCAACATTGCCCAGCAAGTGTGTTTTCATCCCAAACAATCGACCTTCAATTCGGTGGTGGGACGCGTCCCTCGCAGCAAACAGAAAGTGGCTCAATGGCTATAAAAGGACCCTACCCCTGTTTGGATGGAACCACTCTTCATCATCATGGGTGAGATGAAACGCCTAACGCTCGTCAGCGATCCGACCAACGAGTTCCCCAACAATACCAACAACAGTTTCAAGGTCCGACTGCCCGAACGGCTGCAGTTACCGGGCACGGGGTGGCATGCCGCGTTGTTGTCGTTGACGGTCCCAGATCAAGGCCAGAGCAATGCCGTCATCGCCGCGGATCCTCATACCGAAGTCGTCAAATTTGGCGTCACGTACTTGACGCGCAAATGGACCGATACGGGCAACCCATCCACCTCGGGGTATCTACGTGTGAGTTTTAAACCCAAGGAGTATACTGTGGAATTAGAAGAGATTATGAGTGCCCGTCATTATGTGACCTCTGGCAATGAGTTTTGGCAACGCGTGATGCAAGAAGTGTACAACACGTCCATGCGGAAACTGATATACGAAAAAGATTATGCCGAGACCTATGATGGAGATGACAAACCTATCGTCAGCTTAAAAAAGAATTGGATGCCCATGATGAGCTGGAAAAACAATGCGCTGATTTTGCATGCCGTGCCTAAAGCAGAGATGCTCGACAGCACCAAGACCAGAGCCACGAGCACCTTTTCCCTGGATCTAGGGGTAGCGGAAACGTTTGGCTTCGTCTATGAACCCCAAGGCGTGTTAGGGCATGTGCTGGGCCCCAATCTGCAATTTTATTGCCCTACCCTGACGTACACTGACCAGTCCACGCCAGTCGGTTCCAGGTTTCGCACGTCGCTCAACTGGAATGGTGAGCATTATATCGGGACGCAACCCTCAGATTTGACCCATGAGACGATGGATCAGTTGTTTATAGTGAAAAATAAGAGGCTTCATCTATCCAGATCAGTGGAATGGCAGTTTAACAACCTGAATACTTCCTTTGAAAAAGCAGTGGGGACCCGTAAACGCACCGTCATGGTCTATTCGGATCTGGTGGAATCCACCGTGGTGGGCAGTGGCAAGTATCCCCTGTTACGGGAAGTGCAATTGTTGAGAACCGGGGATGGAGAAAGCACGGCGGAACCCCTGCACCATCAATGGATCAAAGTGCGAGGACAACAGATGGATATCTTGGAAGTGGAGATTGCCAGTACGAGTGGACCCCTCGCCATCTTACCCCCAGGCAAAACCCTGGTGACCATCGGTCTCAAACAGCTATAAAAAGCCCATTCCCATCACGGGAGGGACCAAACCAGCACCATGCGTGGAGGGAGTTTAACGCGATACCACACGCCCGTGGTCACCAAGCAAGATGGGAAAGGCTTGACCGAAGAGTTGATCAAACTAGCAGGCCCCCTGATCGTGCAGCAAGCTCAAACGGGACTGCGAGATATTCAACGAGGCAAGAGTGCCGCGGACACGTGGGCAGATCGAAGTGCGCAACTGAGCCGTGGATTGAAACGCAAAGCCCCCGCCATGGCCTGGGCGGCGGGTAAACATAAAGTCAAACGTACGGCTCAAAATACCTATAAAAGAGCCACGCAACGGGTACGGGACATATTTGGACTGTGAAAATGGTACGCGTGGGTGGCTTTCTCAAATCGCAAAATCGCATTCGACGGCAACGGGCCCGTGGACGGTTCATCTCGCCGTATCAAGTCGGGGGCACCATCTTTGGCAAGTCGACGACGGCGCGCTATCCGTTGATGCATACGTCCTCTCGCCTGGTGGATCCCATGATCCTCAAACAAGTGGGACGACGCCGCCAGATGAAAGGGGGCACGATTTTTGGCACGTCCACTCGCATGCGTAGGAGTCGTAATCCCATGCAAGTCCTCATGGCCGACCAAGACAAGGCCAGACAGAGACGTTGGCTCGGGTCACGAATGAAAGGGGGGGATCTCAGAAAAGTGTTGTGGGCCAACCAACGAAAAGCGAGGAAACAACGGATGAAAGGAGGCAATATCTTCAGCCGATTGAAAAAACGTATCCAAATCGATTTTCCTCATCGCCCCTTCCCCTCTGCCCATCCCATGCATGATGGGTATAGACTGCGAGAGGGTATAAAAAGGGGACGACGTTAAACCCCAGGAACAGACCGCACCATGTCGCTCCAACTGTTTGACGTGCCCGAGGTGGATTATCGGTACGAAGCCTCGCGGGAGGTGGAGTTTCAACCTGCCTTGACAGGTATCCAGCCCATCACCTTCTCCATTCCGGGCTCCGACGATTATTACGACACCAATTCCCTCCGCTTCAAAGTCAAGGTCCGCCTGACCGATCCAGCGGCTGGGTATCTCGGCTTGAAAGCCAATTTAGCCGATTCTGATGGGAACAATTCCAGAAACACCTACTGCGTCAACAATTTTGGGCACTCTATCTTTCGAGATATCACCCTGAGCATGAATGGGGTCCTCATGACAGAACAGAGCAACACTTACCATTACAGATCCTACCTAGAAACCCTCCTGAATTACAACCGAGAAGAAGGAGCCACCAAGTTAGCCCCGCAAGGATGGGTCAATCAACTGGATGTGGTGGAAGTGATGGGCGCCACAGGAGCCAATTCGGATGTCCCCACCGCCGCAGGATGGAAAGGCAATACAGAACTGCGTGCCTTGACCAGCCGGTTGCTGAGCAAACATTGGCACACCTTCCTCATTCGTCCCCACTTGCCACCCCTCCGAACAGGCAAATTATTGGTCCCCAATATCCAGATGGATTTTGAACTCTTCCTCAACCCCAACACCGTCTACCTGATGGGCACTCCCAACAAAGGCACCTTAGTCGCCAAGAAATTTCCTGCCATTCACCCAGAAGACATCAAAGTCACCTTGCTGATGAGAAAAGTGACCCTGAATGCCAGCGTCTATGTGAGACTGCAGAAAGAAAGACAGCTGGGCAAACAGATTGCCCGCTACCCCGTGGTGCGAAGCGAAATCCGTACGTTTTCCTTTGATGGACGCACCACCCAGTGGGAACAAGACAATGTGTTTGTGGGTCGATTTCCTGATCGAGTGATGGTCGGGTTATTGCATTCGGATGCCTTCAATGGAAACCTACAACGCTACCCCTTTGCCTTTCAAAAGTTTGGGGTCACCCAGATACGTCAGACCTTGAATGGAGAAGAATACCCTTACAGAACCCTGCAATTGACTGGAGATGAAGCCTATGAAGATCTACTGGGGTACGATCGATTTCTGCAAGCCATGGGTGTCTATGATGAAGACAAGATTCCTATGCTGCTGCCTGGTGATTGGGGACAAGGCAACAACTGCACGTTGTTCCTCTTCAACAATGTACCTAGTGGCAAAACCGATGACCCTCAGTATCGCAACCCCCGTCAATCGGGCAATGTGCGACTGATCATTGATTTTGCCGCCGCGGTCAATCACAACATCACCGTGCTGATCTGGAGCGAGTATGAAAACATGTACGAGATCAATCATATGGGAGGTATAAAGTACAACATCAACGGCTGAAGTCATCTCAGAAGACAGAAGACAGTGGTCATGGAGTTTGTCGCGCTCAGCGATAGGGTGTTGCGCACCTTGGCCCTAGAAGATCCCCAACTACGACGCGTGTTTCACGGCGTGTACCCCGCGGACCAGTTACCCCGTGCACCCCCCACGTCGGTCCGTCAAGCCTACATTGTCAACACCGATCCAGCAGGAGAACCGGGACAGCATTGGTTGGGGCTGTGGACGGACCAGAACAAGTGCGAGGTCTTTGACAGTTATGGGTTACCCCTGCACGTGTACACGAACCCCGACCTGCACCAATGGTGGAGTCAATGGAAGCACCTGGTCCGCAGTGACATGACCCTGCAAGCCCTGGATAGTCAGACGTGTGGCCATTACGCGCTCTTTTTCTTGAAAGCCCGAGCCCAAGGCCAGTCGTATCAAGACTTTTTGGGGCAATGGAGTTGTGATAATTTAGTGATGAATGACCAGAAAGTGGCCCAGCAGTTGAAACGGGTGATTAAACAAGAACTCCAAGATGAAGTGGATGCCCGACCCGAAGGGGGGCAATCGAATGTGAGCCGCCAGGCCTTTATGACGTGTAATCCTTGTGATTTCTTAAAATAAAACCATCATAAAACGAGAGACACGGTGTACGAGTGGTCATTTCATCATGATTACGCGAAGCGATGTTCAGCGGGTGATTGATGCCTTTCTCTTAGAAGAAGCGTTGTATTGGTGGTTGCATCCCCTCGAACGGGTGAACACTGTCCAAGGGGTGGATGCCTGGGATGGGTATCATTGGCTCGTGGCCCGTCAACTGGCGCAAGATCAGGATTGGGTGGCCCTCAAACAGTACATGGACACCATGGGTGAAACGCATTTAAGAGAGAGCATGGAACAGTTGATTCAGATCGAATCGCCACGCCTCTACCGCGAGTATTGGACAGTATGCCCAGCCACAGACGACGACGACGCCGACAGCGCGCGTCCACCCGACGACCCCGCTTTCGTCAAAACGGACGAGGCCTCATGAGCGTGTTGGCCAAAGCCTATAAAATCGGGGATAAATTGGGACGGGACAAACGGTATAAACGGATGGGTGCTAAAGGAGCCACGGGTCATTATCCACGTCACCCTCGACCGTGGGAATCATGATCCGACATCCTAGTAGCGTGATCATCGCCGGTCCGTCCGGCAGTGGCAAGACCGAGTTAGCGGAACAATGGTTACGGGACCTCAAGATGTTTCAAGTCAAACCTAAGAAGATTGTGTATGCGTACGACCGATGGCAACCCCGGTTCGAGCGTATGCAAAAGAAGGACGGGATTCAGTTTTATCGCGGGGTCCCGGACCCTAAACATTTGACCCAATGGTTTGGCCGAACGCGTGGCGGGGTATTGGTGTTGGACGATCTGATGGAAGAAGGGGGACAGGACAAGCGCGTGTTGGATTTGTTCACCAAAGATTCCCATCATCGGAACATCACCGTCTTGTATTTGACACAAGATTTATTCCCGCCGGGGAAATTTTCCAAGACCATCAATCGCAACGCGCATTACATTGTGGCCTTCAAGAACCCCCGGGATCAAACGGGCATACGGACCGTGTTACTGCAAGCCTTTCCCGAGCGATGGCGTCAAGTCTTGCGCCTATTTAAACGCGTCACGTCTCGTCCCTTTGGCTATTTGATGTTGGATGTGCACCCGGCCTCGGATGATCGGTACCGTTTGTGGAGTCATTTAACGCCCCGCGAAGGCAAGGCGCAAGTCCATACCTTGCGCGCGGATGTCCCTGCCGTTCGACAACGAACTGCAACGAGAACTCGCCAGGGTCCGCCGGCGAAGAGAAGGCGGACAACATACTGAGTTATCGACCCGCATGGACACGCCGACCCTCTCGCCGGCTGGGGTGGGTTCGCCCACCACCCCACCTCTTCCCTTCCCGGATATCAGCAGCATGACGGACATGGTGACCGAATTGAGCCGACCAGTGGATCGAGCCCAATTGGATCAAGAGATTGAAGATTTTAATTTGACCTATCCGGTCAATGTGGACGATGCTTTGAATGCCTTCACTTTACCCCCCGTGGCAGGTACAGGCACTACCCCAGCCACCACGACCGCTACCCAAACCCGTCCTACCACGTCCACTCGAACCCGCCCTACAGCCACCACGACCACCAGCAGCTCCAGACGACCCAGACCACGCCCTGTCACCACAGCCACCACCACCACCACCGCGCCTTCCCGCCCCTCCACCGCCCGTCGCAGTGCTGGCGCCGGGACCAGGACCACGACCTCCACCGTGACGACCCCCACGGGACGTCCCACCGTCGCCGCCAAACAACCGCGACGACGCCCCCGTGTCCCCTCCCCACCGTCCCCAGATTCTTCCCCTCCGTCAGAGGATGAAGATGACGATGACGATGATGATGATCGAGGACGAGGCTTACGGCGACGGTTGGATTTACTGAATGAAGATGCGCAAGAACGGGCGCGAGGGAGACGCATTCGTAACATCACGCATACCAATACGGTCACCACCGTGTATGAAGAGGGAGGGAGACCGTCGGTCCGTCGCACCTCCACCCGAACCTCGGGTCCACCGCCACCCCGACGAGGCCGTGGCCGTGGCCGAGCCCGTGGACGGGGCCGACGTCCGTGAAAAGATATAAAACCAGGGAACCTTCCTTCCACCGTTCCCAAAACCATGTGTGGTCGATGTCGAAGTGGGATGGCCCCTCGACGCAAACGCAAACGCCGACGCACCCACCAGCGAGGAGGCATCATACCTCTGATTTTAATGGCTGGTAAGGCCATCGCCTCGGGTGCTGCGAGTACTGGAGCCAAATACGGGATCAAAGAAGCCATGAAAAAGCGTAAAAGAAAGAAAATCGTTCGTCCACCCAAGATGACGTACGAGGAAGAGCGAGACATCCGCCGAGCCTTGGGTCTACCATTCTGACTATAAAAACAAGACACGTTGGGCAAAAAAAAAACAGTTCATCCAGTATGCCACCTAGACGTAAACGCCGACGGACCCGACGTCGCCGACCCGCCAAACGGCCACGGTATACCACCTACAGTCAAGTGGGGGGTGTCTCGCCTGGTTTGCCTATCGGGATTCTCAAAGCCGGTTCTAAGGGCACGAAAGCTATCGGGGAGTATCAAACCAAACGTGCCATCAAACTTGGCGAAAAACGCCGACGGGAAGTGGAATCTGGTAAACGAAAACGCTATGCAGGGGAATCATTTAATTGTTCGATCATGTAATGAAAATATATAAAAAGACCTGGATGGACCTGGACGGGTGTTAGTTGAACGATGGTCCGTGGACCCAATGGACGCCGACACCGTTATGTCCCCCGAAAACGACGCCGACGACGTGGTCTGCAACGCGGCGCTAAGTTACCGTTGTTGGCAATGGCTCTCTCGCTTTTGTGGCTCAGGAAATACAAACCCAGGGTCCGTCTACGTCGACCGGACTAGACCCCCCCGCAAGGCCATTACGTTGTCATTAGAGTGGACAGAGGAGATGGAGGCCGCGTTGTGTCTGCGATGTCGACGTCATATGCAACAGCATTATCATGGGGAATTATGTCGCCAGTGTGGGGCCCAATTTACCATAAATAGAGTGGGGTCGTGGCAATTCCTCAACCTTCAGCATGGCGTGGCGCATGGAACGTCAAGCCCCGTTCTTGAAAAGTGTCTTACAAGAAGCCAATCAACATAAACGACAAGAATTGTTACGGATGGCCAATGCCGATCAGATCAATGCCATCAGTGAATTGGTGATGAACACGCTTCGTGGCACGGTGCCCCGGTCTCGACACACCATTACGTTGCTCAAACCCCACGCCCAGAGTTTACGCGCCATGGCCAAACCTGCGCATTCGGTGAAACGACGGCGCGCTATTATGATGGCTCAAAAAGGGGGCGCCCTCTGGCCTGAACTCTACCGATGTTATAAACGTTGCATGCGCTAAAGGAGACCCGTCAGTTGCATCATGGAACCCGAGATGGTGAGCACCACGGTGGACAACGCCCCTGCTTTTTTACAGTTAAAAGAGAAGTACAAACAAGAATTGGTGGAAGACACGCGTTTGAGTAAAGCCGCGGATTTGGCGGCCAAGCAACATGTGCTGCTGACCAGTGAGGTCCCCGATGCTTGGAAACGTCCTCAACTCAAAGCCGTGAGCCGGCAATTACGCCATTGGACCAAAAAAGTGCGCCAACCGTTTGGAGCCCCGGCGGGGGGTGTGAGTGCAGCAGGAGCGGCGACGCCTGGGGAGGACGATGACTTTGAAGCGGGGCCGATGCAAGCATGGTTTACGCAATTGGTCAAGGCGACCCAGGGTATAAAACAAGGAGCCACACCGGGTGGACCCAGAAAACCACCCGTCCCGCCTAAACCCAACATCACCCCCAGTGCTAAAAAGAAACTCAAGTTTACGCCTCCACTGAGCAGTGCCGAGTTGGCGCAGGAGTTGCCTTTTTCAGACTCGCACGGTACAGCCCCCTGGCAATCCCCTAAAGAACGGGCGGACACGATCGCGAAAACGGTCAGCCGGGATATTCGCAAACGCACGACCGACTCTGCCAAAAAGAAAGCCGCTGCTGTGGCCAAAAAGAAAGCCGCTGGGTTCGCCAGGAAAGCCTTGGATTGGAAAAGTTGGAAAACCCCGTGATGGGACGGAGACGCCGTGTGGCCCGACCGAAGCGACGACGACCACGACGTTCGCAACGCGGGGGCAAGTTATTTGATGTGCAAAACCTCCTCAACAAGACGGGGATTGAATTTCATTGGCCCGGTTATCAGTACATGGGCCCTGGCACCCATTTGAAAAAACGATTGGCCCGTGGGGATCCCGGCATCAACCGGTTAGACAGGATTGCGAAAGCACATGACATGGACTATGATAAAGCCAAGACCTTGAAAGACAAATGGGTGGCGGATCGCAAGATGATTGCCAAGATTGATCAACTCCCTGGCAGTAAAACCCTGACGGAACGGATTGTCCGACGCATTATGAAAACCAAACTGAGATTGGGCATGTGAATTTACTTAACACAGTCATAAAAGACACTCTTGTTACATTGCAACAACCCATGTTTTAATAAACTCATTTTTTTGTTTTTCTTACAAATACTGGTCCATTTGCTGTAACGCCTTGGCACGAACCGTTTGCACAGTGTCCTCTTCAGGCTCGGACTCGGCCCAGTCTAAGGGTAACCACGGGAGGGGAAAGGGACGCTCCAAGTGCTCATCTAACCATCGCCAATGTAGTTGTTGTTGCCGCCGCTCGTATTTTCGACTCTGCAAGGCTTTCCATAACTCTGGGCCCATGGCTTGCTTCCTCTCGGCTTGCAAGGCCCGTCGCCGTGCATTCAGGCGTTGTTTGTAGGCCTCGTACGTCCCTTCGTCTTTCATGCGCTGCATCCAGTTCTTTTGGCTTTGCGCGTTCCTGCGTCGGATGTCACAGCGTTTTTCCTCTGATATATTATGATACCGTTTTAAACTTTGCTGGGCTTTTTTGGCGGCAAAGTCTTTGTACTCCCCTGTCGCTTTCATACGCGCCATGCGCTCGTGGTAGCGTCGACGGTGCAGGGACTTGACATTTTCGATGCCGTTCACTTTGGCATATTGCCGTTGCCGGTAGAGTTTCTGCTTCCGTTTATGAGCCTCGGGGTCCCGCCGTTTTCGGTTCGATGGGGGTGTATCCATGGCTTAACTCAAGTAATCGGGTAGCACACACGTCCGCTAAGGCCCGTAGTTTCCGGAAGGGACTCTCTCTGACCTGTCGCTGCTTGGCACGTCGGTCCCGCTGCAGCTGCGTCAGGTGCTCGCGGTGTCGGCGGTAGTAGTCCCGGTTACAAAGGCGAACAAAGGCCGCGTTCTTGGTTCTGTATCGGCGACAAGCTTCTAGGTTGGCCGCTCGGGATTTCGCCTCCTGTTCGGGAGTGGGTGCTGGTTTGGGCGGTTTGGGTGGTTTGGACGGTTTCAGCTTTTTCTGGGCCTCCCGCTTTTCCCGTTTCTGCTGCAACAGTCTCTCTTTGTTCTTGATGTACCACGCGTGTTTCAACTCTCTTGCTTTCTCCGGATTTTTGTTAGGCATTCTCGAACGCAACTGACGTCTGGTCTGATGGACTGACTTTATCTAAGGGAGTCTCCGCCAATCATCGCTCTCGGTCCAGGCCTAGCGGCGACGGAAGGAGTCTGTACCCATGGGGGGGACCCTCCTTGATCTTCTTCCTGTCGAGTCACCCTCTCACCTGACTCTCACCTGAGTGGAGTGAACCAATCCCATTGCAGGCGAGATCACGTGAGAGGGTCTATAAAAGTCCACCTCCAGCGCGGGAAAATTTCAAATGAATGGCCGCTGTCATGGCGGAGGCGTATCCTTTCAGTGACGATGATGAAGGGGATGCTCTATTGGACCGCGCCTATGACCGGTGGGAACAGTTGGGAGGGGCTGCCGCCCGTGGCCCCCTCTTTCAATTCACCATGCAACCCATCGGTCGACGACGCCGCTGGCGTGATGTGGTGGAGCGGGCGCAATTCAATGCGCAGTTACGGCAATTGCGGGATCCTGGCCCTGGGGACAATATTGGCATGGCGTTGACCGAAGCACTCCATCAAGCCATTGAAACAGAACTCGGCCGTGAGCAGCGACCTGCCCATCATTTTGTGAATTTTGCCATCACGGCGCATGGGTTCACTCATGCGTATCAAACCGCCAATTTTACCGTGGGGGAGTTTTTACAACGCACGGCGCGTTTGGATGAGATGTTAGCCACGTTGGCTGGCAAGTTGAACAGCAATGAAGCCTTCAACCCCGATCGTGGATTCCAAGTGGATGTGGTGTTTGTGTCTATGCCCGGCCCAGGGACAGGCCATTCTAAAAAACGCAATGTAGGACGTCAATGCCTGGATCGAGAAAACAAGAAAAAACGTTGTATCGTCACCATTCGAAACAGAGATGCTTTATGTTGTGCCCGCGCCATTGTCACCATGCGTGCCCACTGCCATAAAGATCAAGGCGTGGACGGATGTCGCGATTGGGACAATCTCAAACGTGGTCTTCCTGTGCAGCAACGTCAAGCCCAGGCCCTTCATCAGCAAGCGGGCGTCGCAGAGGGTCCCTGTGGGTTACCCGAGCTGCGTCAATTTCAGCAAGCCTTGGGGTCTCAATATCAACTCTTGGTGATGACCCGGATGAAACCCTTTTTTCTGATCTTCAAAGGCCCTGACGCGCCTCATCCCATCCGTTTACTCAAATCCAATGATCATTTTGATGGTTGCACCTCCTTTCCTGCCTTCGTGAACCGATCCTATTATTGCCTGGACTGTGAACGGGGGTTCAATACCAACGATCGGACCCATCATAGTTGTCAAGGGCGACGCTGCAAAGCGTGCGGGCGTTTTGATTGTCCCGATTATGTGCGTGGTACCCGCCCTACCGAGACTTGCCCCTTCTGTCACCGCAAGTTTTACGGCGATGATTGCATGCGTCATCATGTGGTCAGCAAGCAATGTCAGACCATCAAAGTGTGTCTCAAGTGCCAGGCCCAGTACAACGTCGTCCCTAATCAACGTCACCAGTGTGGGTACGCCAAGTGTCCCGTGTGTCACGAATGGGTGTCCATCCAATACCACAAGTGTTACATTCAACCCGTGGTCGAGAATGAGGAGACTGAACCCACAGAGGAGGGGGGAGGTAGCATGGTGGCGCCACCCCCTCCCCTGTTTGTTTACGCCGATTTTGAAGCCATGCAGAATGCAGAAGGTGTGTTTGTAGCCAATTTGTTATGTTATTCGTCCAGTGAAGAAACGACCATTCATGTGTTGGACGGAGAGGACTGTGCCCTCCAATTTTTGCATGATTTAGATGATCTCAAGGACATCCCAGACAACGAGGGCGAGCGGGAGATTCTGGTCGTGTTTCACAATTTGAAAGGGTTTGACGGCATGTTTATTCTGCATGAACTGTACCAGCAACAACGCGAGGTGGTGGATCAACTGACGGTGGGCGCCAAAGTGTTGTCTTTCAGGAGTGGAGCTGTCAAATTCATTGACTCGTTGTGTTTCCTACCTATGCCGCTGGCTTCCTTTCCCAGCACCTTCAATTTGACTGAATTGAAGAAGGGCTTCTTTCCACATTTGTTCAATACCCCGGATCATCAACAGTATGTGGGCCGTATCCCCGATTTGGAATTTTACGATCCTGAGGGCATGATGGCCAAAAAGAAAGACGAACTGACGCGTTGGCATGCAGAGCAAGTCCGTCGTAACGTGCGTTTTGATTTCCGGCAAGACATGATTGAGTATTGTAAATCGGATGTGGCGCTGTTGAAAGCGGGGTGTGAAGCGTTTCAACAAGAATTTGAACGGCAGGCTGGTTTCAATCCTATGGCCAAATGTATCACCATCGCCAGTGCCTGCAATCTCTATTGGCGCAAGCACCATTTGACCCCCGACACCATTGCCGTCGAACCGCTCAGGGGCTGGCGAGGCGCCCAAGTCAATCAATCCCTCAAGGCCCTACAATGGTTGTACTACCAAGAACACCTTATTCCTAAAGAGGGGGCTAGTGCCGATCGCATTCGACATGTCCGGAATGGGGGTGAGCAGTTTGTCCGGACCCATGGAAACAGTTATTTTGTCGATGGCTACGATCCTCTGACCCGTACTGTCTACGAATTTCATGGGTGTCTCTACCATGGCTGTCCCACTTGTTATCCTATGAGATACGTCAAACATTATGCCACACCAGATCGAACCGTCGAGGAACTGTACCAGGCCACGCTCTCCAAACGCATGGCTCTGCTCCGAGCGGGTTACACGGTGATCGAAATGTGGGAGTGTGAATGGGACCGACTGGTGGATGATGAGCCCGCTGTCTCTCAATTTCTGGCTTCGTTTGATTTGGTGGCTCCCTTGGAACCCCGTGACGCCTTTTTTGGGGGTCGCACTGGTGCCGTAGCCCTGCATGCTGTGGCTGGGGAGAATGAAGAGATACGCTATGTGGATGTGACCTCCTTGTACCCGTGGGTGAATAAGAACTGTCCCTACCCTATCGGTCATCCCAAGATCATTACCCAGCCCGCTGACCAGTCCCTGACGTCTTATTTTGGTGTGGCGACGGTGGACATTCTGCCCCCGGCTGGTCTATTCCACCCCGTCTTGCCTGTACGCTGTGGCCAAAAGCTCACGTTTCCTCTCTGCCGTACCTGTGTCCAGACAGAGCAAGCCCAACCCATGTTGACCCGATCCCAGTATTGCCCTCATTCGGATGCCGATCGTACACTACGTGGGACCTGGTGCACGCCCGAGCTGGTCAAAGCCGTGGAAAAGGGGTACACTCTGATCAAGATCCACGAAGTCTGGCATTTTCCCCCCGAGCAACGCCGAACGGGTCTTTTCGCTGAGTACGTCAATACTTGGCTCAAGTTGAAACAAGAATCCGCGGGGTGGCCCGGTTGGTGTCAGACCCTCGAGCAAAAACGCGAGTATATTCTTCGCTACCAGGAACGGGAGGGGATCCGATTGGACATTGCCAGCATTGCCAAAAACCCTGGTCGTAAGGCTACCGCCAAACTCATGCTGAATAGCTTCTGGGGCAAGTTTGGGGAGCGGATCAACAAACCCACCACCGTCACCGTCCATAACCCCACCCATTTGTTCAGCCTGATCTCTGATGCAGCCCTCGATCTCAGCACGCTCCGCCTCTGTACCGACGACATCTTGGAAGCCGTTTACACCAGTGTCCAAGACAATGCTGTCAAAGGCACCAAGACCAATATCTTTGTGGCGGCGTTCACCACGTGTCATGCCCGATTGAAACTCTATGAGTCCCTGGACACTCTCCAGCAGCAAGTGCTTTATTATGATACCGACAGTGTGGTGTACAAGTGGCGTCCCGGTCAACCCAGTATTGCCACTGGGGATTTTCTAGGCGATATGACGGATGAATTGGATGGGGACGTCATCACCGAGTTTGTTTCGGGGGGCGCCAAGAATTATGGGTACACGACCCGTGGAGGTAAAGTGGTGTGCAAGGTCCGCGGATTCACCCTGAATGTTAGGGGGTCCGCCATTCTTAATTTTCACACTATGAAAGAGAACATTCTCTCGGAATTAGACTCGCCTCAGGACACTCGCCGCAACTTGAACATTGTCAACCCCTATCATTTCACACGGGATTTGGAAAAGAAACACATTCGAGTGCTTCCGCGCCTGAAGCAGTATGGGTTGGTGTTTGACAAGCGTGTCATCGATGTGACCACCCGGTCGAGCTATCCCTATGGCTACGAGAGGATTGGGGATGAACTTGATTTATTATTAGATTTATGAGAAAACCATGGGCGTGACGTCACTAGGACCTCACACACGTCCCGCTTGTACCCAGGCTTTACGCGGTACGGTCAATAAACCAAGACAGTGATTTGGTTCTCCATACAGTGTGTGTGTGTTTTATTTGACTTCCGGGGGTCTGGGACTGACTGCGGTCCTTAAAACTATGCCAAGAATGCGGATCCACCTCTTGGGTGGGGTCACGTGATTTTTATGCCCAAATATGGGCATCCAAAACGTCATCAGGTCACATGGGCTGAATACTCGATGCTGATTGGTCGAGACCAATTCTGCTTCGCTGTGATTGGTCAGTCCCTACTGGAGCCTCTTTCACTACCGAGGTGTGTGCCTGATATAGGCGCTTGTAGCTTGCAGCGCCGCTTCGCAGACATAAAACGAGGAAAGTTTTTCTCGAAAAGTTTTTATCGTAAAAAAATGAAAAACATCCCGAAAATTCGTTTATTTCACTATCGATAAAGAGAACAATAGAGAGCCGGCAAGAAAACAGCGGAAGTTGAAAACAGAACGATAAATAAGCTTAAGTTGTGCTTTTACCGGATCTACTTTGTCTTCTATTTGAGCTTAATATTCAAACCGCCGACCAGTTTTCCTTAAATTCATTAATTTTCAATTGCCCTTTTAGAATAAACAGTGGAGATAACTTGTAGTTATTTCATATCCTTAACCTCGTTTTTTTTATCAGTTATTACCTGCATAAGTTCTACTCTGTTCATAAGAACTCTTTTGTGCCTGTGTGAGAAAAGGTCGTCTAAAAGTGCAGCAGTTTCAAGAATCGAAAAGAACAAAAAAGACATTATTCCAGTTTTCTACTGACTAGTTAGTGAAGGCCGAAGCCCCACATTCATCCTTCATCTAAAAAGCCTGCACTGTTATTTCCACCTGGGCAGATATGCGTCCGTGAGAGGGCTACTCGACATTTTCAGGATTAAGAAGAGGACTCTCCTTGCAAAAATTTAAGTTCACATAATGAGTAGCCCCTTGAGGATAATACATGAACCACTATCACAATACTGCTGCTTTTAATCACAAGGTAGACGCCAGTAAAAGACGATTTAGATCTTCAAATAATTTTCCACACTTTTATATACAATGCTGGTGGTGGATGGACATTAGTGGTCAGCATAAGCTCTAAAAACAATGAACACCTTCAAATGTTTGAATTTGGAGCTGTGCGTACCTTTCGAAGAACATAGCATGACGACTCGAAAACTAAGCGACAAGCATATACACCACTTGGCCAACTGCGAAGGTACTACTCAACATGCCCAAATTTGTCCGCTTTGTGTCCTCAGTCACCACTGATTTAAAAGCATTATGTACTTGTCATAAATATATTTATATTGCCGCACACTATAGGAAACTAGGTAAAATATAACGCTAACCGAGAATATATATATTAAAGCTATAGAAATAAACTGTGGATGGAATACAGCACTCTAATGATGGAAAGTCTCTATACAAAGGACCTCTAGAAGTGCTTAAGAATGACCTCTGAAATATGAAAAGAGAAGGTTTGCGAATTCACTACATTCCTCCCGGGAATTGAGTGTAGGCTTGCACTTTCTAGTGGGGCCGACTTTCTAATGTAGAATTCTTCATAAAGGCGCAGATTAGCGGGGTCGTTTTCGCTCATAATAATCTTGACCTCAATGCCTTTATAGTCTTTGCTATGGCAGGAATAGATTTGTTTTTTTTCACAGAAGAGTTTTCATTATTGAGATGTTCTCAGACGAGCCCTATCCCACACCTCCACGAAGCGCAAATGCACTAGACACAAATGCCCTATCTGCAACACCGGATTGTGTTTACTAAGAAATGCAGTGTACCAGCTCACGTGTAACAGCTGCGATCAGCAAGACAATGGTAGCACGACACGCTTCATCCACGACCGCGTAAAAGAACATCTCAGTAATGAAAATATAGCACGCGCGGAATAATTTCTCATCCCTGATGATGCCGTTGATCGGCGAAAGCTTGGATTTTGGATTTTACTTTTTTAAACAGCAGTTTAAGGCCTCACCAGAACAGTTTTATATTTTTTAATTATGCTGCTGAAGGACAACATGAACAGACTATGATTAATTCTCCTGTTCGCTTTTGTAAACATATGTTCCTGCAAAAATTTTGTTTTCGTTACTTCGTACACAGGAACATTTAGATTGGATGTTTTTCAAGGGAACTATTCCATCTTTTACCAGGTAAATGTTTTCTTTTCTCTTCAGCTAAAAAAATAACCTAACAGAGAAGAGAAGAGTGTCACGTTACAATAATTCAAATTTGTGAAATTATACGATTCGTAATCGTACTTAGAAAGAACAAGATGAAAAAAGCCCCCTTACAAAAAATTAGCTGGTCAGTGCAAATTGGTGGGTATATTTAAGAACCAGTTTGTTCTGATGACTCCATACAAATCCTGCTAAAATTGGCTTCACGATAAATCACGCTGTTTAAACACCATGAAGTCTTTTCTTGCCTTCAAAGTCATCAGCACTTGGATATTCGTGTATTTTCAATAAGGCTTTACTATGAAACTTTGGCAAAACACCCAGTTCACGACAACGATTTTGTTCTGCTTTATATTCACCGTCTAGCGCGGTGAATATAACGTCAATTAGTCCGAGATAGCTAACCAATCAGATTGCTTGAATTACCAAGATCACTTACTGTGTGTATATACTAAAAACTCTTATATGGTCCCCCCACCAACTGCGAAAATCTATAACAATTAAATACATACAACAAAGTGAATCTGCCATAAAACATCGATTCCTCAATTCACGAGAATTTAAATTCACTTGCCTTCGAACTCTTCGCCTTGCAACAACGTTGCTTCCTACACGAAACAGGATTTCCTCGCTATAAGTTTTTTATGCCCTTTTTTATCGACGGTCGAGTAATCTTTTTAAATCGTTTTCTGCAAAACGTGATGAACAAAGCGTGTCATTTCAATCATCGCCGAAAATAACCGCATGATATCATCACAAGACCAAATTCCATAAAATGTAAATTTACATAGCCTTACCATCGAAATTGTTTTCTTCTTTTTTCCAGCCACTGATCGAGCATTCACTTGTTTCAAAATAATAGAATTCGGAGACCGACCCGTTTGCTAAAGCTCTACATCTTTGGCATTAATCTTCCCTGCATGGCTTTCGTCACGCCGAGATACTTATCCCCTGTTTCCACGGTCTCCGCTACAAACGCCTGGGATTATGACCCCCTTTTTGGGGCTCCCACACACGAAAAAAAAAAAGAAAGAAAATTAAAGAAACGCTTGCATTTTCTTAGTCTCGCCGCTAAAGCAAGCGAGACTGAAAACTGCATCTATATATTTACAACTAAAGAAAAAGATAGGATTAAACATAGGAATTCTTGAGAAGAAAAAGACAAGGGAAAATATATATAATTTTAACACGGTACTATAACCTTAAGTAATACCTAGATACCTATTCAACGAGTGCATCATAGACCAAAATTAATATCCTCCTTACTTTGCCACCTTTGAAAATGGAGATGATCGTCAATACAATAGTGATACTCACGCCGACGTCACCTATAGATGTTCATGTGCCAACCCGAACCACATTGGTTCTTGAAAGAAACTCTTTACAAATTTGAATAACATAAACCGCAATGTTTGTAACCAGTAAACGTCTCTTAATTTTCCTAGATTCCTCAGGGACCAGAGAATTTTAATTCCGCTTGTCGCGGTGGAACCGATCAAGAGTAAGCTTTTCTCATTTCATAACCATTGATTATAGTTTCATAATTTTTTGACTTATGATGATTGATTGATTGACGTGTTAGGGTAATAAATGACATACTGCTTGCCATGAACTCACAAAAAGTCACATACCTGTTGCTAATTAAGTACAGCCTAATATTTTCATTGTTTTAAAAGGATAATGCCTGAGCTCCCAGGCCTTCTTAAAAATAATGACCGAGCGCGTGGCGAGAGCTGATTACTTTTAAGAGGGGCGTATCCTTAATTTAATTTATGTGTTCAAGAATAGATAAGCAGATAACTGCAATATGAATATTATAATTACGAAAATTATTTCATTATAAATAAGTGATATAACCAGCCAGCCCTTAGAAGCCATCCTCTTTCCTCAGTACGAATATTCTTTTATTTGTTTGGTTTGTATCCTAGATGTCCCCGCATAATCATCTCACATCATTATCCTTACAAATGGGAGACAAATACCTGCACTAGCCTTGATGTGGGATATCACATTTTTAGGAGTATATATCATCGAGGTATGCTTGAGTTCTTTTAAGAATAGAGTGAAGACCTTTTTATTTAGCCGTTCCCTTTACATTTTTTTTATGTTTTTTCTTATGTAGTTTTACATACTCTAGTAACTTTTTAGATTTTTCTTACCTTTTTTTAGTGACCTTGTTAAGCGTCATTGGTTTTCTAGTAGAAATAGCGCTATATAAATAACTTATTATTATTATTATTATTATTATTATTATTATTATTAACAACAATGCAGTGCGTAAAAAACAAAAGTATCTGAACTTGATCAAAGAAATGAGTAGAAATTTAACAGATGTGTGAAATTTGTAAATCTCTCCATGAGCTCACTTGGCGTTTTCTCCGACGAATGCACCACGTTCTTAGACATGATGAATGACATTGGCATTGACAAAAAGCATCAACTTTGTATAACCAAGAAAATGATAATATAGCCATTAGAGCAACATATTACATCTTTTGTTATAGAAATAGGAATTGGGATAGCCCAGACCAAGAGAGGATAAAGGGGACAGAAAACGCATCCCCCATACACACCCTAGTCCATAGGTAATTCGTCTCGAGTTATTTTTAGAATCGGGATAAAGTTACCTCGCGCGTTGCGTGGATGTTTCGTGGAGGTTTCACATGACTAATGAAAGCGTAAAGAGATCGAGAGCATTCTTGAATATTGAAACGAAATGAGTCGGCGCTCACCTGGGAAAATTAAAGGGAATCACTGGACTCTTTGACAACCCGTGAAATCAGTTTAACTCGAAGTTGTCGTAACCTCAATGCTTTGATAAAATGAGTAATTTCGCCAGTCTATTGAAACCGGTCGTTTGTACAATAAAGCAAATAGGACGCCAAGTGTTATTTTTGTTGAATAATAAAAGACTAATAAAAGAATAAATATCAAACCAGAAATTGCTCTCTTCAAACTGTAAATTATAAATAATCCTGAGAGAATATTCAGTGTTAAGGATTTCCCCGCTGTACTGTTAGCTCTATACACGAGAGGAAGGGCGATTCTTTTTTAATTTCCGTCTCGCTTACCCAGCTTTAGCAGACATCTCTCTGTAGTCGTTTTCGTCGACAAAACGAATAGCAATTTCGCCTTCCACGTCTTCTGCCATTTTGTTCTGCATCAATTCGTGAAGGACGCGTGGCTCTGAGCGTGGGTCATCCACGCGGAACACATTCGCGCTATGTGATTGGCTGTTGTCTAATCTCCCTTGAGATCTGTGGTGTTAAAAATAACTCGAGAAGAATTACCTATGGAATAGGGTGTGTATGGGGGATGCCTTCTCTGTCCCCTTTATCTTCTCTTGCCCATACTTAATGCAATTTTGATTTTCTTTTCTTTTCTTTCTTTCTCTCTTTCTCTTTTTTTTTAAAGTTTCCATCATTATTATTATGATTAATAGTATTCAACCCTTTTTTGGGTTTTGTTTGTTTTTCACCGTTAATTTTATAATTTATTCCCCTTTATGTCCATATTATTGTCTTGCACTCTAATTTTCAAGGCTTATCGTAGCATTTATTTGAAACATAGTTAATAGAGGTGCAGAATGATTATGAAACCCGTCAGGCTCTTTTGTTTATATTTTTGTACACCTGACGGTGTACAACGTTTAATATTTCGATCCTATTGACCAATAAAAACGTCCCATTAATTTATTTCATCACATTTTGCAAACGGAAAACAAAGGATTGTGCATCGTCAGTTTCCAAACTGCAGTTTTCTTTTCTTTTCTTTTCTTTTTTTTTCATGTTTGGCGCCTTTCATAGCCCGTCTCCTTCACATAACTTTATTTGAAATAAACAGAGGAGACGTCAAGTCTGTGCGTCAAAAAAGGACTTGGATCAGGGAATGGCTGTTCAAGGATTCATGCAGTGTTCGCATTGAATATTTATCTCTGCTCTATTCTTCTTTTTTTCCATAATATTGCACGAGAAGCAAGAAAGATTTTGAACTTTGGTAGCTAACCAAATGTAGACCGTCAGCAAGCATTGAAAATCTTTTGAGAAATAGTTTTTGCTGACTTATAAGTGACAATTTATTTGTTTCCAAGTTTTTAGAAATTTATCTTTTTTAAGTTTTTGATGGTAATGACGATGATGATTGCGGTTCAAGATTTCGTTCTTCTTTGTATGGTAAGTTAAAGCACCTTAAGTTTTTCCTTTCTTATTTGACTCACTAGGTTTCGGCGAATTTAGTGAGAGCAAAAAAAGTTTGTAAAATGAGGAACTACTTGAAGTTCATCGCTTTCAAAAAAGAAGGAGAATGAAAATAGCAAAGATTTTCCGTAGATTTAAAAGCTAAATTGAAGATGGTAGCAATTACGCATTGTGCCTCTTGTACCTGTAAGCCGTACCCAAAGATTCGAAACGTTTTTCCATACCACCAGCCTACTTATCTTCCAGTCTATCGATCGTTAAAATTAGCTACAGTCGTCTACGACTGCTTCATTTATGAGTTTGTTTAGCAGATATTCTACTTTACTCTGTACAGGAAGATGAATAATTAAACAATTCCTTCAGGACCTGTCTGGCTGTCCACATCACAGACACCATACTTTGTTCATCTCATCTTCATCTTGTTGCAGTTTCTGTAAAAGTAATATTACATATTGGCAGCTACCTTTCTCTAAATCTTTCCCAGCTTTTCCCACTTTGCATAATTCATATGTAGACATTTATATCAAGTTGAAAAAAAATGGACAGCTGTGTAAATATACTGTTTATATTGCTCATTTATCCTCTCGTGGCAAAAATGAAGAAATGACCCCTGAAGTCAGATTTTGATGAACACTAATGGCTCAAGTTTTACGAACAGCGAATTCACGAAGGTCTGCCTAACTTGGCTCCACTGAAACCTTTCCACCAACCACACTATTTCTGCTTCATCGTCCACCTTTTTTCACTCAATCGTGTAGTAAGTTTTTTTTCACCTCTTTTTGTCCCAATAACCTAGAAGGGTGTAAATAAATTTCTAATTGTATTTTGTTAATTCATACTCAGGAAGCCGGCGTTGATTATATGGCTTCACAGCTGGTGGCAACAAAAGGATTTATAACAAGAAAAACGGAATGCTTTACGTTAAATAAGCCACGTGAAGCCCAGATTAATGTTTCCACATTGGGTGCGGTTACACACACACACACACACACACACACCATGGTAAAAAGTCTTTCCCGTGGTAAATTTGCCGACTGAGGTAGATTTTTATGCTGGTAAACTTTACCAAGGTGACTTGCGTTACACGTAAATTTATTTATCAAGGTTGATTTCCGTTTTCACGCAATTATTTTTCATGGAAACACTTAAAAGACTATTCAGATCAAGCGGGGCTTTTCGCTTTCAAAAAACTGTTGATATCCATGATAAAAAAAAATAATAATCATAATAACCCAGATGGTCCAGGTTGAATTTCTCAAATTTCAGACTGACCAAATGAACAAGCGCCGGGAGTGAAACAAAATTCTAATTTTCCCTGCAACTAGGGCAAATTAGAACTCTTCGGCAAATGTTTGCTCAAATTATCTGGTGTGTAAGCAAAGGAGATCGCCACGTGTTGTTCTTCTGGTGTTGTTGGAAAGAAAGCGATCTGCTTGATGATAAACAAAATTCTTTAACAACTGCAGCTTCGTGATTGGCCTTCTTAGCGTGGGCAGCTAAAAACCCTTGCTAATTACCACGTTAAATGTCATAGGCGCTTTCTTTGTTCTTTCTTAATTACGTATCCATGGATGTTTAACACAGGAAAGTCCGTGTAACCACACCTATTATTGGCCGTTGTAAAACGCTAGTCAGCAAAAGCACTCCATTTTTGATGACCTGGTTAAGGGGAGTGACCCGTTCGTTTTACTTCAAACATCCAAAGGTTTCATTTGCTAGGTGAATCGTAATAAGCTTTTTTTAGCCTCATTATTTTATGCTTCTCTGATGCGATTTCTGAAAACTGTGAACGTGCATTGCGATAGCAGTAATTATCGCTGAAAATTAATTTGGGCCCCATATGCCAAATTGTTCCGGAGAAATTCGCTTTTCAATTTTCGACAATTATGGCTCATTATCGTCACTCTGTCCGGCATTGTGGCGCATTTTTCGGGCTAAAGTGCGGAAATAAACCAATAAAAAGATTGGATCAAATTAGACTTTTATTCGATATAACCAGCCAATAAAAATCGAGAAGCCATTGCAATGTTTGCACCGACGTGTTCTTGTATGGTTTGTCAAAGAAATCTCGAAGCCATTTTCAAAGCTCAAATCATGGCTGAAAAGACAACGAAAACAGCAAACAATTTGTAATTTCTTAATCTCCTTAGCTAGAGAAAGAGGATCTGCAAAGGTTAGAGAAGCTTCTGATATAATAACGCCTGTGGTAGCTCTATGGTTGACGAAGAAGTGCTTGCAAGTTTTACGGCTTTCAGCCAAACGTATTCAGTTGAACCAATTATGCCAAACTGTTAGTTTAACATTTGTACACAAGTATATTTAACAAAGTAAGCTTTCAAGTCTATTATAATTTTTTCAAGATATTGTAATTACTAGCCAGTTTCGGGCAAAAATGAAAGTCATTCAACATGTAAGCTGGAATGCTCGCGTGATGCGTGCAAAATAGACTCGGTCTTGTCATTTTTTGAAGTCATCAAAAGCCCATATGTCGGGAAAATCCCAGACGATCGGGGATTTTACTGTTTCCCAACTGTCCCAGATTTTGCCAACTAATGAAAACTCGAAATCGTAGATATCCGCGATCGTCTGGGATGGACGGGGACAAATCTGGAGAATCTGAAGGGTTTCTATTTTCCCGACGCGTGCCAGGTTTCTGCGATGGTCGGCGATCATTCCCGACTAATGAAAACTCAAAATTGCACCGTCGGGGACGTCGGCGATGGATTTCGCTCATTACCAGCCCACTAGTTTGCTGAGCTCCAGTCCCCCGATCACAAATAAACATAGAATCTCTCGAGAATATGGGACAGACTTCTGGCGATTATCCGATATATCGGCAAAATCTGGGATGGTGGGCAAAAAGTAAAATCCCCGATCGTCTGGGATTTTCCCGACATATGAAAACCAGGCTAAATCTTAGCCTGTGCCAAAACTAAAACTCGGTTACTAACCGAGGTTAAATTACCTCTGCGACGCAGGCTATATTGCCGATCAATGCCCTTTAAAGTGATAATAGTAGTAATAGAGAACTCATTTTAACCCTCCCCTAGCGGCTCGGGCTAAAATGAGTCTGACTCGGGCCCAAAACATATTTATGCCAGAGAGCAATTTTGCAGTTTTTGATTAGCGATATTTCATTTCATATATATATGTTGTAGTTAATTTTTTATCTCAGATAATTTTTGTTTTTCTTTTGTTTTTGGGTATGGTAATGTATGCTAATGAAGTTGAAACAAAGGAAAAATAAAAATTACCTGAGATAAAAAAATTAACTACAACATATATATATACGGCTTGCTAAGTGTTGAAATTACCTGAAATTGTTCAGGTTAACCGTCTTTTCCAACTTTAGAACCTTTAAGTTCTATTTAAAATTTGCAAATACATGTACGACTGGACTTCACCCGTTTACCTTTCGTAACAGTCGCTTCCATTTTTTAATAGTTGATAGTGATGTCATCGTTGGTAACCAACCCTTTTTACAATATGACAGACGTCATAGTATTTGTCCGTTTCAATGAGATAAAAATATTGTATACATTTTGTAGTGAAAGAAAGAAATTTAAATTCAAGCTGGACGTTAATAGTTAGGGTTTCGTTTTAGTAGAAACACCTTAGCTCTGGCCAATAAAGCAAAAATCTATCTAATTCTACAGCTGTTTGATTGAGTTGAGAACAGGCTGTGTTGAACATAGAAAAAAAAACATCAAGTGGCAGGTACACCAGAGAAGATAATGCTGAACAAATGCAGCCTCACACTGCGAGCATGCAGAGTGCCTTTTTGTCTTTTATTCGAGCAAGCGAAAGAAAGGTTCTGCTGCCGGCACGGTGATGCAGCCTAAGTCCGTGAGTGTCAATGAGATAAATAAGAGTGAATCCACCTTCACTCTACTGGAAATCCTGCTTGCTCTACAACTTTAAAATTTGAATCAACAACCCTGTTCATACCAGGGAAAGGCTTTTTTGGCATCCCTCAAAACTTTTATGTTCAATACGCCCCTCTCCTCATAAAGAATTAATAGTTAAAGAAATTATGACAAGATGTTGAAAATGATGAACGCATTATTTTGTGTAAATTTGGTGGTAGTATCATATATGGTTTTAAAGTTATAGAGGGGGAACTCCAAAACCTCCCCTCCCAGGAAGCCTAATGGCCTGTCAATGACATTTACAAGAGTAGCTTTATGCGGAGAGACATATTTTGAGTTTATTCTTTACAGCACTGTAAACTAGAGCAGAAACTGCATAATTTCAACATTGTAACACAATACTTCAACTTTAACTTTTTATATGCAAAGAATACACTCGGTACATCATTACTTTACTTACAGGTCTCCCCGCTCGTTTTAAAAGTTAAGATAGTGCAAATACGTTAAGGTTGCTAAATTCCCTCGAACAATTTCATTTCAACTTGTCACCATTAGACATAGAAAGCTCTCCTGTATCTTAGAGAAGCACGGTCTTATAGATGTATCTTTTACGAATTGTCATGTTGCTTATTGATCCAGACCCTTAATTTTCTTCTAAGAGTGGCCATAGTTCTTCCGTGGATACGACAAACCTCAAGTCAAATCACAAATTAGTTTTAATTCCAACAAAAAGTTTCCTCCACTCACTTCACCATGATGTGGGCTGATGCAATAGATCTGCATGCGGCCTCAATCTGGACTAACATCCGGTTACCTGTTAAGTTTGTAAAAGGTCTTTCACTTTGCTAGGGTAAGGGTGGCCATGATTTAATGTATAACACCTTGAACTGTTTTGGTATATTATACATACAAAACTTGTCTGTATGAAAGCCAACTCGTAAGATGAATCATTGTCTTAAAAAATAACACAGGAGTTTCGGAAAGAGTTCTGACAGCGGGGGAGTAACTCGTATACTCGTGCGCTGATTGAAAGTACATTCAACAACGAGAAATTGTATTCATCAGGAAAAAATACATATAATCCCTTATACTACTACATTAGAAATTTCTGCAATTTGATTGGCTTAAAGCAGTGGTATTTCAACTTAATTTGAAATACCTACATGTGAAAATTACAAACCTTATTGCAGGTAGTGGTATAAATAAATAATAGCATGATTAGTACGTAATATTTGGCATAAATACCACTCGTGATATTTCAAAATTGTCTCAAATTTCACTCGCCTGACGGCTCGTGAAATTACGTATAACAATTTTGAAATATCACTTGTGGTATTTATGCCAAATATCACTACAAATCATGCTATTACCTATACAAATTATCAAGCAGAAGAAATTTCAAAGTCAACTAGTGACGGGCAGAAGTTTTTCAAAAATAAATAAACAAATGTACAACTTCTTCTTCTTCTTTATGGTCGGCCATTTGTTTCAAAATTATGACACGATATACGTGCGTTTTTTTGCCACGTATAGTTGCGATCTTTCCTGCTTTCCCAAGTATGTGACCATTTTCTTCTCAAACGCGCATATATATGCTCACAACAAGAGCCCATATATATGCGTTACAAACAAGTATGTGTACATATGGGGTCACAGAGAGTCGTCGTGTAAGAGCCACCGAATTATACCGTCAGCAAAAAACCCATTCATGTGCGATAGAGCTGAAAAGTAACTTCACTTTGAATCAAGCATGACCGCAATGGCCGTGTTAATGTCCAGCAAGGTTTGGTTCTTATTCATTGCCCTCACAGTAGTGGTGGTTGCTGGCTCCACGACAACGGATTTATTAATTGGAATCCATGGATTGTCTCTTGAGAGACTGTGTAAGCTATTTCACAAATGCTGACCGAAACAAAAATCGATTCAGTTAGAAATATATAGCGTCTGAAGGCCAAACATGACTCATAAGCTCGTGATGATGTGAAACATGACCTTGAGACTTTTGCTTCAACAGATCGGTTTTGCATCACCTTTTCTCCTCCACGATCACGTTCTAAGCCTCCTAGTCTCGAAGCTTTTTATTATTTCCCTCCATTCACTCTATTGAAATTCCATGTTTCTTTCTTTGTATACTCTCATACTGTAATAGCCTTCTACCTGCCTCTCTTTCCTTGCTCCTCCACTGTAGGCAAAAAACCGCCCGTATATCGTGTCATAATTTTGAAAAAAATGGCGGACCATACTTCTTGTCTTCTCCTTGAGGTTTATTGTTGTGATGAATCGCTTCCTTTCACGAAGCAGTGCTGTTGGTCAGTGTTGTCCACTTCTAGAATAACCGAGCTCTCAGTTCGTAGTTGCCTTCTCCTTAAAGTCACCTTAGGGACGGACCATTAGAAAACTAAACTAAACGGGCGAAGTACAAAAAAAAAATTCGCGCAAGGAAAAATTTGATTTAAAAAAATTCTTGCACGCCAATTAACCCTAAGAAATATTCATGCAAGGGCCTGAAAAAATTTCATACAAGGAATTTGATAACGAAAAAAAATTCCTGCGGCTCGAAAATTCCCCTCCCTCCCCCCATAACTTTTCTAATGGTCCGTCCCTTAGCTTTACCTTTTATTATTTTTTAATCAATTATTATTGTACGAAATACATTATATTTGTTTTTGTTGGTTATCGGTTTCTGTCATAGTGTAGTATTACCTAGCGCAGCTAAATGCAATCCGACGACTTCCTTTTCGCCTAGCCTATTACCTTTGTCTAGCCTATGAAGACCTATGAATGACCTATGAATTTCGTGATTTTTTTAAATCAAAATTGATATGAAAAATCTCCGTTTTCATTTTAATCGCTTAACTGTGGCATATGCTGTCATGGAGTAAATGGAAAACCAGAATTCTTCTTGCAAAGACGGGAAATCAAAGGATTCTTTCCAACTCGACCGGTTTCACTTCACGTACAGCATCCCATCGTTTCTGTAAAATATTCCACCATTATCAGGCCACGGAGGACTGTTACAGGTAAAGCCATATAACGCACGTTTGGAATCTAGCAAAAGAAATAGACAAAACTTGTACCTGTGCGGGCCAAAATACCAAAGAATACTTTTATAAAATTATTAGCGTAACATTACTATTATAACTATAATCATCATCATCATTATAGTTATTATGTTTACGATTATATTAACGATAAATGGAAATAAATTAGTTAACTAGTACTAGTACAACATGACGAAAAGCTGATATGCCGATAATTTCGACTCATTGACCGTATTCACACTAGGGACGGATTATCCGTCTGAAACGGGTTATCCATTGGATAATTCGGGTCAGATAGATAGTACGTCTTAATTTGAAAATAGAACGGTCTTAATTTTGGATGGACAATCCACCTGACTTTATCCATCTGTTCTTCCGTCAATTTTGACGGATTTTAAAGATGGATTATCCGCTGGTGCGAAAACAGCCGTTACGAAATTTCCTGGCAAATATTCCCATCACCTTGAATGAATTTGTTCCGAATAAACATAATATTTAACAATTATTCCTAGAGTCCGAATGGGCTCTGAATCAACAGCCCATGAGGCCGAAGGACGACGGTATTTTTCCATTTTCTCTTAGGTATGGAGCTACGATAGCGCGCTCGAAGCGCGCATGGAGGCTCCGCTATATAAAATGGGCGAAAAGCAGTAGACCATATACGTAAGAATATAAATATCAATGATAAATGGGTAAAAAGCAGTAGACCATACATAAGAAGCCCTTTGCCGAAGACGTAACGACAGACGTAACCGCTGAAGTTAGGACTTCAAACAAAGTCGGTGTTTGATTGAGATGAACGTCCGACGTTAGCTGTATGTTATGGAGCCAGAATATTTGCATGATTGAATTGTTCGTTGCTTACCATAACAAGATGATGCCCAAAAAGAACCATTACACTCTAGGTTATCATGGCCATCAAACACTGAAAGAAAAAAAAAGGGTTAGCACAATTTGAAACTGGAAACTGGACGATTATTACAAGGAAGACCTTACAAGGAACCTGTTTTGAACAAGGCCACCTACGTTTGCTCTGCCATTTACCGGTACAGCAATATGTAAATTTTCGTTTGTTAAATGTTGGATAAAAAAAGAATTTATAAATAAATAAATTCCCACACTGTACATGTTCTGACCTCTGTAACATTCTCTATCATCGATTTGATATCCCTGATTGATACTGGTACAATTGTTTGTCTCCCATTGATATGGATAGATACAAGAAATGATCATACGTGGACATCTGCAAGAAATAAAGCAGGCTATTGAGATGGAAATGAAAATGAAGATGAAGATAAAGATGAAGGTGAAGGCGAAGGTGAAGATGATGATGATGATCAAGAAGAGGAAGAAGAAGAAGAAGAAGAAGAAGAAGAAGAAGAAGAAGACGAAGAAGACGAAGACGAAGACCAAGACGAAGATGATGATGCTGATGGTGATCATAGAAACTTAATAAAAGTTATTTGTAAAAAGGTAGCTCTGTTTTCTGCGACAAAATTTTCAAATATAAAGCCTGGTTCAGAAATTATGGTCATTTAGTCGCCTTTAACGCTGTCTTCTCGATTGTCACATCAACACGAAATTGTTTTCGCCGTCTAGATTGCATCCGTTTTAGGGGAAATGTGGGCGAGAAAGTAAAGGAAGGTTGGAAATATTGAGAAACAAAACTCGCCTTGTAAATAAGTCATAAAAAGCTTAATGAATGGTTCAAAAGTACGTGTGGATGAACGATCAGTCCTAATAACGTTGCCCGCACTCTTCAAAGTAATAAGGCAGCTTCATTTTTCTCGCATAAATCTTTTTCCACCAGAAAAAAAAAAAAACTAAAAATGATAAGTTGTACTTACAGTTTACCGCTACATGAGGAGTTGAATTTTTCTCGTCCACTTGGAATCTTAAAATCAGAAAAGAAAATGATTGGGCACAAGAGTCTTTTGAATAACATGCGAGCAAGCTCTCCCTGGGATGCGGGCTGGCGGGAAAATGCTCAGAGGGTGTTTATTTACATTCGTTGTCGTATTTCCTGTAAGATCTGATTAATCAGATTTTGACAGCTCAACACCCGACGAGGCCTAGGGACCAGGCAAGTAAACACCGCCATTCAGCTGTCTCACTTTTGTCTCACTTTTGAGTTTTTTGTCTAGGCCTCACAGTTTCGCTTGGACCAAGTGACCCGCTAAACGCTTTGGCCTCACGGAATAATGAGGCCGAGAGACTAGGCAAGGCGGAGTATATCAACGAAGTTCACCTTTGACCATTTGAGATATGTTGACAAAATAGGTCGGTTTGATGGTGTAATAGCAGATTGTGACTCAGAATTACTCGACATTACTGCCGCTGTCAGTTATTTGGGCCCCTAGTTTGTGGTTATATGTTATAATATCAACCCCTCGACTCAGGCCGATAACCCTCATAAATCTCGTGACCTTAAGCACTAACCTGATAGAATAGGGTATGGTTAACTTTGTTTCCAGGCCCCAAGACATCAACTCGGAAAGAACCTGGTGCAATAGTGGTTATGTATGAAAGGTTATTATGCAGATAATACTGTGCCATAATATACAAATACTAATCAGGAAATGAATTATACTGATGCATAGAACCTTACGGGGAAGTTGGGGGTGGAGCGATAGTCCCCCAAAGATATTCCTTTTTTTTATTGTTTGTTTTTTGTTTGAGTTTTTCAACATACATTGTAATTTTGTACCAGAATTAATCTTTCTGTGAGTGCTCATTATTCCTTGGACAGATTTATTAAAATTTAGTGATCTAGTGACGACGGTTACAAGACATTAAAATTAAGGGTCATTACGCATGTCATCGTTTTTCGTTTATGCAGAAATAAGTACAGAATTTTTGCACATTAATTTGTTCAAAAAATATCAGCCAAATGTTAATTAAAACAAGAATACTGTACTTAGCTATTTTCCGTCTGGTCTCAGCGCCATCAAGACTGAAGAAACACGTCGCTCTCCCTCAAAAGATCTTATTAGCGTGCAATATAACCACTTATGACATAAGCATGAAAGCGAGGCCTTATGGCCACCATATTTGCCGCAAACTTAGAAAAAAAGTAGATAGAGCGGAGAAAACAAGAACAATTTGTGATTTAGAGATTTATAATTAACCCCAAGAGATATTCCTGGAGCGGTTAAAGTAAATGAACGTGTGTTGGAAAGTGGACAGTGAAGAAACTAACCTTTGGCAAAGATCGTTTGGAAATAAATGATTCTATTATCGGAACGATTATTACAAAGCGCAGCTGCGCATCATTTGTGAGAACTATTTTTTGTAGTAGTTGTTGGGTGCTCTTTGCCAAATTAAACAATCTAATTGTCATGTGGCCCTTAGGCCTCGCTTTCATGCTTACGTCGCAAGTGTGTATTCAATCTAATTATGCAAATGCATTATTTTTTATGGTCTATACTATTCATTCGACGTTTTGTAATCGATTGTACACCAGTGACCACACAAGGTAAGAACAAGTTAAAGAATTAAAAAATCACCCATACCCTCGATTTGAGCTAGTTTATGAATTTCCTGGTCACTTAATTTCCTCGCCTTGATGATAGTTTCATTAAAAGGAACACAGAGCACTGAGTTGAAGCAGTAGTTTTCAATCCTTTGTAAATGATGATGATTTGTTGAGCTAATGCTTGCAACCAATGACCATCCACCCCCTAGATTACCCGGGAAAGATAAATTGGGACAAGAAAAGTAAATTAATTAACGAACAAACAAACAGCCAAGCAAACATCAACAACTGAACAACAACAAAACTGAAGTAAGAAAAGGAACATTTCTTTATCGGCTACAAAACAGAAGTTTTTCTTCAGGCAATGTGTATTAGAGTTAAAGTGAAGGTAAGTGAACAAGAGTCTGCTTGATTCGTATTGCTCTAGTGAAAAAGACGTTTATCTTTGCGCAAATTATTGATTATAACTAAAAATGTGATTAATTATGACAGCAACAATTAGGTCCTGCCACACTCCGAAGTTTTCGTTGTTAGAGTCTAGCCTGCCCACAGACGAAAAGAAAATTTTGAGTCTAGCTCTAAGCAGGCTAATTAGAGTCAGCCGTCTCGAAATTATCTGTAAGTCAGGTAGGTTGGTATTAAGGTATTGCTGATATTAAATTTTTGATGTGCATTTACTTGTACACGTACCGTACTTCCCCATATCACAATACACTTGGGCATCTCTGTCTCCGATCTTCAGCCAGTAGTAGGTGCTTTGAGCTTGTGGGAACTCCCGGAGAATTTCCGCGCAAGATCCGAAGCCAGGATTCTGCGAGAAAATTGAACTATTCATGCTTATCAAAATTTTGTAACTAACAAGTATCAAAGGAAGTTGTTCAGTGGAATGAAATACTAGCCCGAGGGAAGTAAATATTATTTGAATTTATAGCTACCTGAATCAAAATGCAGATAGGTCCATGAAAGCGACATGAGGGGCTGTTAGTAATAAAATTTACAACACAAGTCTCGTTCGGCAGTCTGACTTACCAGAGCGCTACAAAAAGTGAAACATTTAATTGGCATTGGACAAAGGTTTTTAGGATTCAAAGCCATCCTGGACAAAAAAATACCCTTGCAATCTGAAGGGGATGGTCTAAAAATTCCTCACGAACCGCGTCCAGTATCTAAATGTTCAGTGCAACCATGCACTACAAAAATCAAAGGTGGTTCTTGAAAGAGACGAAATGTTTAGTTTTTGATTTTAATTTTTGATGCGTCTGACCTTCATGTAATGATAAAGCGGACATCTTGGTTACGCAAAACCACACAATTATATAATATTTCTGACAAATTATTCCCAAATATAAAGGATTAAGGGACCGTGTAATAATTACCTGTAGCGGGGGCTGGGAAATGGGTGAAATATGCCCCCAAAACTAAGTCATACCCCCGTCTCATTAAGCAAAAATTAATTTCAACCCCCTCCCCTCACATAATGATAATAGTAAGGCTAACACCCCCCCCCCAACCCCCCACTCCCCTAGTTTACTTCGTGGATTTCTTCCTCCAGTACAAACATCACTTCAAATGATTCTTCGACGTATGTCGAAGAGTCATTTGAAGAGTCATCAGAATCACTGGACTCTGAGCTGGTGTCGTCTTGGCATGAATTGGGAGACTCCTCATTTTCCATAGCATCTTTGGCACTAAGGTTCCCGCGTGCGTGGGTGAGAACTCAGGAATTCCCGTCTGATTGAGCTTTTTTTTAAAGTTCAATTCAATCATACTGTGTTTTATTTACCATACTTTAAATTTGTATTGCTATTAAAATTTCAACAGTTGGGTTTTTCATTCTGCTAAATTATGATGCTATGTGCGCTGACGTTGGCATCTTTCTTTTTCATTGAATAACATTATAGTCGGCTACTTTTGGAGCTTAATTTTAATTGAAGTTTCCTGTTTTATTAAATCCTAGTACAAATAAAGTAGCACCGTTTTAACATATATAACAGAGAGGCATTCCTTTCTTACTGCATGACAGACAGGAAAACAGAAAACAACAGTTCATAGATCAGAACGCCTTAGAGTTGATAAATTTGTCAGTTTTATTCCAATGTTAGTATTTATATTTGAACTCTAATTACTCCTCCACTACTTTTCCAGTTTGCAAAAAGGAATGAAAAAGTAGTACCCCCCTATGTATTAAATTTTACATCCAACCACACCTCTCTCTCGTTGTCATTTTCTCCTATGCCCCCCCCCCCCCCCTTCTAATTTTCCATTCCCCACCCGCCCTCCAGGTAATTATTGCACAGTCCCGTACATTAGCCAAATGACAACTGACCTTTCTATGCCTTTCGGTAGTGTCCTTATACAGAAATCCTTCCATCGGCACATAATCCACTCTGTGAGTAAATCTGTCCGCATCGTTCAATTCACATAACTTATCCATTAACCGAAAATTGAAACTCTTGCAACGGAACTCATACGAACACAAAATCACGCATTCAGAGAGACTTGCACAAGTTTTTGTATAAATAACGTGACCAGTCAGGTAATAACCGTATATTGATACTGACTGGACTTGACATTGTTCTAAGCCATGTGTCGTCATCATTGAACATCTGATGATAATGGTGATAAAGATAAAAGCGACTAAGTGCTGCATCATAATATCAGCTTAAAGACCTGAAAAAGACAAGCAACGGATCTATTCAATCATTATTATTATCATTGTTATTGTCATTGCTATTGTCGTTGTCATAGAGAGGAGAAGTTTGGACAAGCAAGTTCGTGATCGACTTTTCGTCTTGTTTCGGCTATTTCACGCAGTGAGATCGGAATTACTTCGAGATATCTCGAGATCCCGACGAGTTCTTACTGCTACATTAAATATTTTAATTTATTCGAGGCCTAATTATTTAACATTCGTTTTGGCTTACGCGGGGTTTGAGCGGACTCATTCACGAACCGTCAGATCAAACACTTAGTTGACGGATTACCCGATTGCGCCACCGCGACCTAACGCAGTTTGTCATGAGAAAATTAGCTACAACGGAACCTCTATCCATCAGTCCTTAAAAACGTTAACCGTTTACATTACATTTTTCAAAGGAAAAGGCCAGAACATTTTACATGTTTCCTTTTCATTGATGTTATTATTTATTGGTTCTTGTATTTCTTATTTTAATGTTGTGTTCCAAAATTTCCTCTGCTGCTGTTTTCAAACTGTTTTATGATGAATTTAAAATTACAAAACGCTGCACAAAGAGCATCCCCTTATGGTTAAGGGGGGGGGGGGGGTGTATTAGAGAGGGGTGGAAAAGTTCTCAAAACCAGTGGAAATGGGGGTTCGTTTCTCAAATGCAGTAAAATCTAAGGGGCGTTAACTCGGAATGTTGAATGTGTTGCCGTTTTGCACAGATATAATAAATTGAACTAAGTTTGGAAATCACTATTCCCTTTAAGTACCAAAGAACCTGGTCCGGCAGCCAGCCTGTTCATGCACCCTCTATTTTCTTTTTAGAGATCGTCGAGCGGCCGTGTCAGAAAAGAAGAAAAATTCGTTCCGTTTATACAGTCGAACCTCTCTAATACGGACATCGAAGGGACAGAGCGAAGGGTTGTATTAGAGAGGTGTCTGTATAAAACATTTTACTATGATAACGTCACTTTTATGACTCTACTTACAGTTTTAAGTGCTCAGTAGCTAAAACCAGGCTCACACTCGTCTTTAAACTGCATTTAAAGTTATTAATAATATTCACAGTACAAAGACAATGTCTTTCAGTAGCATACAACATTGTACATCTCAGCTACAGACAACTTTACTGTCTTAAAACGGAACGAGCTACAGCGCAATGCTGCATGTAAAAAGTTGTAACGTAAAGCACAATTCTGAAAGCTTCTTTCGCTATTTTGCAAGTGCAGTAAACAGTAACTAGAGCACGAAATGTAATAGAAAAGATCCTCTGTACACCTTTCGCAAATCGTTGTTTGGTATACAGCGATTGGGCTATATCACCTTGCAGAGCTCATCAGCCATGCAGACTAGTCATCCTGTGCAGATTCACCTGATCGGGCATTCGGGATTCACCTGATCACCCCTGTGTCGGTAATAAGATGTTAAGTTTATATGAATTTACTCTCTGGGGCCGAGATGTAATGTCCTTT
>OZ037993.1:13531742-13534242 GCA_964035705.1 Porites rus
AGAACTATTTTTTGTAGTAGTTGTTGGGTGCTCTTTGCCAAATTAAACAATCTAATTGTCATGTGGCCCTTAGGCCTCGCTTTCATGCTTACGTCGCAAGTGTGTATTCAATCTAATTATGCAAATGCATTATTTTTTATGGTCTATACTATTCATTCGACGTTTTGTAATCGATTGTACACCAGTGACCACACAAGGTAAGAACAAGTTAAAGAATTAAAAAATCACCCATACCCTCGATTTGAGCTAGTTTATGAATTTCCTGGTCACTTAATTTCCTCGCCTTGATGATAGTTTCATTAAAAGGAACACAGAGCACTGAGTTGAAGCAGTAGTTTTCAATCCTTTGTAAATGATGATGATTTGTTGAGCTAATGCTTGCAACCAATGACCATCCACCCCCTAGATTACCCGGGAAAGATAAATTGGGACAAGAAAAGTAAATTAATTAACGAACAAACAAACAGCCAAGCAAACATCAACAACTGAACAACAACAAAACTGAAGTAAGAAAAGGAACATTTCTTTATCGGCTACAAAACAGAAGTTTTTCTTCAGGCAATGTGTATTAGAGTTAAAGTGAAGGTAAGTGAACAAGAGTCTGCTTGATTCGTATTGCTCTAGTGAAAAAGACGTTTATCTTTGCGCAAATTATTGATTATAACTAAAAATGTGATTAATTATGACAGCAACAATTAGGTCCTGCCACACTCCGAAGTTTTCGTTGTTAGAGTCTAGCCTGCCCACAGACGAAAAGAAAATTTTGAGTCTAGCTCTAAGCAGGCTAATTAGAGTCAGCCGTCTCGAAATTATCTGTAAGTCAGGTAGGTTGGTATTAAGGTATTGCTGATATTAAATTTTTGATGTGCATTTACTTGTACACGTACCGTACTTCCCCATATCACAATACACTTGGGCATCTCTGTCTCCGATCTTCAGCCAGTAGTAGGTGCTTTGAGCTTGTGGGAACTCCCGGAGAATTTCCGCGCAAGATCCGAAGCCAGGATTCTGCGAGAAAATTGAACTATTCATGCTTATCAAAATTTTGTAACTAACAAGTATCAAAGGAAGTTGTTCAGTGGAATGAAATACTAGCCCGAGGGAAGTAAATATTATTTGAATTTATAGCTACCTGAATCAAAATGCAGATAGGTCCATGAAAGCGACATGAGGGGCTGTTAGTAATAAAATTTACAACACAAGTCTCGTTCGGCAGTCTGACTTACCAGAGCGCTACAAAAAGTGAAACATTTAATTGGCATTGGACAAAGGTTTTTAGGATTCAAAGCCATCCTGGACAAAAAAATACCCTTGCAATCTGAAGGGGATGGTCTAAAAATTCCTCACGAACCGCGTCCAGTATCTAAATGTTCAGTGCAACCATGCACTACAAAAATCAAAGGTGGTTCTTGAAAGAGACGAAATGTTTAGTTTTTGATTTTAATTTTTGATGCGTCTGACCTTCATGTAATGATAAAGCGGACATCTTGGTTACGCAAAACCACACAATTATATAATATTTCTGACAAATTATTCCCAAATATAAAGGATTAAGGGACCGTGTAATAATTACCTGTAGCGGGGGCTGGGAAATGGGTGAAATATGCCCCCAAAACTAAGTCATACCCCCGTCTCATTAAGCAAAAATTAATTTCAACCCCCTCCCCTCACATAATGATAATAGTAAGGCTAACACCCCCCCCCCAACCCCCCACTCCCCTAGTTTACTTCGTGGATTTCTTCCTCCAGTACAAACATCACTTCAAATGATTCTTCGACGTATGTCGAAGAGTCATTTGAAGAGTCATCAGAATCACTGGACTCTGAGCTGGTGTCGTCTTGGCATGAATTGGGAGACTCCTCATTTTCCATAGCATCTTTGGCACTAAGGTTCCCGCGTGCGTGGGTGAGAACTCAGGAATTCCCGTCTGATTGAGCTTTTTTTTAAAGTTCAATTCAATCATACTGTGTTTTATTTACCATACTTTAAATTTGTATTGCTATTAAAATTTCAACAGTTGGGTTTTTCATTCTGCTAAATTATGATGCTATGTGCGCTGACGTTGGCATCTTTCTTTTTCATTGAATAACATTATAGTCGGCTACTTTTGGAGCTTAATTTTAATTGAAGTTTCCTGTTTTATTAAATCCTAGTACAAATAAAGTAGCACCGTTTTAACATATATAACAGAGAGGCATTCCTTTCTTACTGCATGACAGACAGGAAAACAGAAAACAACAGTTCATAGATCAGAACGCCTTAGAGTTGATAAATTTGTCAGTTTTATTCCAATGTTAGTATTTATATTTGAACTCTAATTACTCCTCCACTACTTTTCCAGTTTGCAAAAAGGAATGAAAAAGTAGTACCCCCCTATGTATTAAATTTTACATCCAACCACACCTCTCTCTCGTTGTCATTTTCTCCTATGCCCCCCCCCCCCCCCCTTCTAATTTTCCATTCCCCACCCGCCCTCCAGGTAATTATTGCACAGTCCCG
>OZ037993.1:13544242-13651742 GCA_964035705.1 Porites rus
ATTAACATGACAAAACTAATAATAAAAGTTTAAGAAACGGATGTCCAGCAGCGAATGTCTCAAGCTGGCCATGCTAAGTACAATGGACTTCAGTATGTGTCCTTGAAATGGCCTTGTTTATAGCGTTATTACTTCGCTGTCGCGCGCATGTTGTTATCTTCATCGATTTACAATTGAATCTCGCATACAGAACCATTTTAGCATCTCGATGAACGTCAAATGTTATAAGTTGCTTCTCCTTAAAAATGTTCAAGACGGTGGTATTTGATTTAATATGTTTTCTTATAACTATTTCCATCTTGAAACGTGTTTGTGAATGCCAAGGGATTTCGCCACCTGCATTTCTTAGAATTGGCAAGTATTCATTATCATTATTGTTTTGAAATTTTCGATTGACTTTTTGCGTTGACTGTACTTTCCTGTTTTTAAAGGTGCAGTGTTCTCTGATCGACTCCAAGCTGACTATGAGACAGCCTTTAAACTTGCCATTGAAAACATAAACGATGACACATCACTCTTGCCAGCCACCCAGCTCAAAGTTATTGTCAACAAATCTGCTACGCTAGATGCGTTTAGAAATATTGAAATGGGTAAGAGCTCTGTCAGAAAGGATGTTCAAGTTACTATAATTTTTTTCGAGAGTCAAATGGCGCGCTACTACAGTTTACGGTATATCTCTCTTGTGGTTGTAGATGGGCATAAACATTGTCAAGTGCACTTCAGCGACAGGATAAGCAAACTAGGAATAGTTTTCGTTGCTATGAGGCAACTAAAGCAGTTCATATTATGTTGGTTAGAATTTTTTTTACAAAAATACATTCTGTACGCAAGTCTGAAGTTTCGAATTCAGCATCATAATTTTAAACAAAATGGAATTTTTTGTGGGTTAGGTTTCTTGCAATAACGTTTTGAAACACAATTATAAAGCAGCTCCCCGCAGTTCTAATGTCTTTAGTAAGAGAAATTTGCATTTAAAACTGTTATCCTCCTAAAACCAAAATTTTAATGTGGAAGAGTGCAGCGTACTAGAGGCCAATTTTCACTATCAGACATGAATGGGAAATGATACTCTATTGATTTGGATTTTGAGAGTTATTAGGTTTTTACCTGGCTTGTTCGGGGCTCAAAGATAGTATGTGCAGCGATCTTGATGACCAGTGCGAAGAATATCCTTTTTCCACATCATACGGGTTTTATTTTCGCTTGATCTCTTTTTCAGGACGTCCCCAGTATCTACTTGATAACAGAAATAAATCAGGGTATTCGTAGTAGAAAAGCTAGTGGCAAAAACGAAAAATTATTTGTTGTATCAGATAAAGGTATCCATTTGAAGTTTTATTTCACAATTACAAGCTCATTCCCATTGGCGTCAGTTCAACATTCATTAAGTTTTTTTAAATTATCTAGTTCAGTATCTTTTGAAGCAAGGAGTGGTAGCAGTAGTTGGTCCAATGACATCAACCGGCGTCAAGTTTACCCAGCCCTACTGCGCAGGCTTCAACATACCACAAATTGCTCCTGTGGCCACAGATCCAACCTTCTCATTCACACCGGCTAACTTTCCTTTCCTTGCTCGCCTCAGTCCGAGCGACAGTATTCAGTGTCGGGCCCTGGCAGGGCTCATATCACATTATAACTGGACTCAATTTGCACTGTTAACTTCCAAGGATGACTACGGTTTGTGCAATTAAATACTGCTTTTTAATTATTCATTCTGGTGTCGCATGTACCTCTGACGTTTTCATTTGATAATGGAACTTCGCTTAAACAATCCAGAGGTGAATCGAATTCTTAATTCCAGTTTCATAATAGATCAATCATTTCCATCAACCGTTTACAACTTATATTTAAAAATTTCAAAAACGAGTTGCTTATTAAATCTCTTTTAGATTCTTTCACTATTCTCATGAATGAGTGAACTACCTTTATTTACTGGAGTAATTTACACTTACCATTGGTTTCAAAATTAGCCGTGTCAAAAATCGATGCTGTGAAAAGATAAACGCTATATTGTAATGGCTTCAAAATACTAAAACTACAAAAATTAAAGCTTAGATGCAATATTAAGTCATATTTTTAAAATAACATAATAATATTGTTAAAAACCGTTTGAAAATATTTCGAGTCTTAAGATTCAATCACTATTTGGAAAGACATTCTAAGCTTTTGAACAGTGATAGCCAAAATATCATTTTAATGAAATAGTTTTAAGTTTTGGCCACTCCATTTTGAATTTACTACCAAGGTTGTTACAAGAGACCTTGTCACGGTTTTCGACGCCACCTTGACGAGTGGGCAAACGTGTGAGAAATTACAGTGTTTGTATGAGAATCTAATGTCGAATAATTTCCGTATAACGGCTGTTCTGAAAAAAAAATATGAATTGTAAACTAAAGCTACACTCCTAAGGATTCTGCTGAAAAAAATTGAGAGCGTTAAATGCGCTAGAAGACCTAGAACCACTTTCTTAAATTTTCTATACATTTGTCTGTAAGAAATTCCCGGGAAAAATTACAGACAAATATATGGAAAATCTAAAGCAAGCCTCTGGAGAAAAATTTAAGCACAGTTACGCCCCAAAAATGTTTAAGTACAATCCTTTGCTTTGTAGCTTTAGTTTACAATTGATATTTTTTTCAGAAAAGCCGTTTTACGGAAATTATTTGACATTAGATTCTCATACAAACACTGTAATTTCCCACACGTTTGCCTACTCGTCAAGATGGCGTCAAAAACCGTGACAAGGTCTATTAGGTCTATATTTGTTTTCCTTTGTGTTGTGTTGCCCAACCCACTAAGTCCCGTTTATACCTTAAAGTAGTGTTTTTTTCTGTTGGTGAAAATTTTTTTAAAAAACAGTTTTACTCCATCGAAAGTAAGGCCAATCCAAACATGTGTAGTATGTCTAATAGTTCATTATTTGTCCTGTTTCTAGGCATAAATGGCCTTTTAACGTTAAAGGATATTGCCAATCAAAAGGGATGGAAAATCACAGCGAATGAGCATTTTGATCCTGTCAGTAACTTTAGTAACCTTGACGTAAGCCCGCAGTTGGAAGCGATACGGAGAACTCGAACGCGAATTATTGTCTTGAACACAATGGCACGATACACTGTCGTTATACTGTCAAAAGCTTCACAAATGGGAATGCTGAAAGAATGGGTGTGGATTGTAACAGATGGCTCTACAAATACGGTAACACCTTATAGTAGATGAAATAATGAGTATATGAATTTCATAGTTTGATCTACAGGTTAATCATCACAGTTAAACACGCAACTCATGCAGTTGCGAAAAAAAAAGGACTGAAAAACTTCGAATTCCTCTCCTTTCTCCTAGAGAGTTTTGTCCCCTATTGTTTCAAAAGGCTTTAGAAATGATGGCAAATCAGAATCTGTCAACTGAGCAAATGTTTGGAGGACATTAGGGGCCGACTATTTGACTTTTGAGGGGTTTTGGGTCATTACAGAAAAATATTTCCTGCAGACTGATTTCGAGGGGAAAAAAGCATGCAAAGAAATTCCTGGGAAAAACAATATCCTGCACTGAAAAAAATATTACTCATGACGTATAATGCTGAAAAAAAATCTTACAGCGTCATGTGGGGAAAAAAATTTCTAACTCCAGAGGTTTAAGAAAAAATTATTGTCTCAAAATCACCCATACCCCCTCCTCCACATACGTCCAATGGTCATGTTAACCATTAGGGGGTGGAGGAAGAAACGGATTTGACACCTCAGTAAATGTCATCCATCAACAAATGGCTGGCGCGCGTTAATCAAGTGGTGGTTTTCAAGACTAAAGTTTTGCATTTCGAGATTGAAAATACGCCAAAGAAATACACAAATGGAAAGAGAAAGTTCAATGGAATGCTCAGTTTCCTTTTTGTGGACAAACGAAAGCTTTTCCCTATGAAATTGTCTTTGGAAGAAATCAACCTTGTTTCTACACGGCGGATAGTAGCGCTTGCCTTGTTTTGAACCCACCAAGGCAGAGAGGATTCTGAAGAATCTTGAGGTACATTCTGTACTTTATGGTCAAGGAACTAAACGTTTTTAAAAGAGGAGTTCTGTACATTTTGACATCGTCGTGAAAGAAAAACCAGAAAATGTGCATTTGAAATTGATTTTTTACCATGTACTCAGCCGATTTAACTTGCGTGAACGTATCCACGATCCAGTTTTTGTTACGCAAATTGCTTTTTAGAATTAACTTTTGGGTTTTTTATTAAAAATTTTCAAGAAATTAAGTTATTTATCTGTCATTGTTCATTCATAACATTAGCTTAAAAAACAACCGTGAGATTTTTAGAAACACTTCAGACGGGCTACTCTCCTTTCTTGAATATTATGCATCAGTCAATTCCAGCTGCGCCCAGTGTTGATATAAAATTATTGACATTAAAATTAATAGAGCGCTGCAACGTTATGTGTTATGAATAGTTTTATAAATATGAAAAGATGTTCTTCAAATAATATCAACCGAAATTTGATTCAATAACCAAAAAACGCTGATTCACACCGATAGCTCCGGTTTTCGCTATGCCCGGGGGGGGGGGGGGACTGGGCGCAGGTGGAATTGACTGATGCATTAAAACTGAGGCATTAAAACTGTACATCTTCCATTTATTGCTATTCATTTTCTTATTCAATTATCTGCCATTGAAGAATTTTGCAGTGTGTAGAATTCAAGAATTTCTGCAGTTTTGCTGCCCTTTTTCCATAACTCGTACCCGGAATACGGCTGAATACCGCTTGAATGAAGTTTACTGCATTTTGTTTTCAGTTGTTCGTTTACGGCTTTGTTATAATTTTCACTCTGAAAAAGTGTGCTTATCTCAAATATGAAAGACTTGTCCTCTATTCTAACGACAGACTCGTCGGCTTTTCGAGGTCGAGTTTGTCTATTTTTTTTTTAAATGCAAAGTTGTAAGTTGCAGCCAGTTACAGTTAGTAGCGAAAAGATTATCGTTCGCTTTCCTATGTCTATCCTCAAAGAAAATATTATACACCTTACGGTAAACTAGTTTTCTTTTAGATATTTTGAGGTGTAAATGTAAAGGCTACACATAACTGTTTGTCCGGGCCCGTTAAAAAAAATAAAGAAGAAAAGAAAATATAATGGGCTTACGGGAAGACAAAAGTTCCTTAGTCGCCCTGATTTTTCTTTTAGGTCTTCCCTTAAACACAGAAACACCGACCCTAGATATCGTAACCTGTAATTTGCTGTTATTGAAGAGACCTACAATTTCACAATTTTTTCAATTCAGGTCTGTTTGCGGGACATTTTTTCTTAATCATTTAGCCCCTCCTTCAAAAGGTGAAGTCATGCCGAAGGCTGACCTGCAGTTCAATTAATAGGGATGTGAAGATTTATTTTCTTGACTTAGAGTTCATGTTATTACTTTTACTTTGATTTGATTGCTTTTATCATAAGTATAGAAACGGAGGCTTCGCTTTTAGCCCTGGCTAAATCTATATATTATACCGAGGAAAGAGGAGGATGGAATTATGAATATATAAATTTCATATATTTGATCTGCGGGGTGAAGAAATAAATTGAGAGAAGTTCATCAAAGTTTTAAACACGTAACTTACGAAGTTGCGAAAAGAAACACAAACTTATTGTAAATAAAATACAACTTACGAGCTGGGTGTTTACACTGTACAAGCCCATACAGATCGGACGCAAATGTTTTATCGTGCTTGTAAGCAGAACTGAGAATCTATAGATCTGTTTGGAAAGTTTATAAATACATATTAGTTGAGCAGGAAGTGGGTGTGTTAAAAATTAATTACACTGTATTAAGTTTACATACTTCTGACTTTTGATTGGTGGTAACTTAAATGAATAATTTATAATTTTACATGGCTATAGAATTTGGAACTGTACAAAAAATGTTGCAGCTGGTCTGCACTTATAGTGTGATGTTCTATATACTACCAAAAAGAAAACAAAACAACAAAACACAAACCTGAAACAATAGCCAGAACCCAGTTTTAAATCTTTGGCCTGTTTTGAACTAACCAAGGCAGCGAGGATTCTGAAGAACCTTGAGGTACATTCTCTACTTTATGGTCAAGGAACTAAACGTTTTTAAAAGATTTGACATCGTCGTGAAAGAAAAACCAGAAAATGTGCATTTGAAATTGATTTTTTACCATGTGCTCAGCCGATTTAACTTGCGTGAACGTATTCACGATTCAGTTTTCGTTACGCAAATTGCTTTTTAGAATTAACTTTTGGGTTTTTTATTAAAAATTTTCAAGAAATTAAGTTATTTATCTGTCATTGTTCATTCATAACATTAGCTTAAAAAACAACTGTGAGATTTTAGAAACACTTCAGACGGGCTACTCTCCTTTCTTGAATATTAATTATGCATCAGTCAATTCCAGCTGCGCCCAGTGTTGATATAAAATTATTGACATTAAAATTAATAGAGCGCTGCAACGTTATATGTTATGAATAGTTTTATAAATATGAAAAGATGTTCTTCAAATAATAACAACCGAAATTTGATTCAATAACCAAAAAACGTTGATTCACATCGATAGCTCCGGTTCTCGCTATGTAATTCTGGCTTGATAAGCAATGAAGAAATGCACGCATAAAATCGAGAACAGTTGTTCGTTTACGGCTTTGTTATAATTTTCACGCTGAAAAAGTGAGCTTATCTCAAATATGAAAGACTTGTCCTCTATTCTAACGACAGACTCGTCGGCTTTTCGCGGTCGAGTTTGTCTATTTTTTTTTTTAAATGCAAAGTTGTAAGTTGCAGCCAGTTACAGTTAGTAGCGAAAAGGTTATCGTTTGCTTTCTTATATCTATCCTCGAAGAGAATGTTATACACCTTACGGTAAATTAAAGTTTTCTTTCAGATTTTGTGAGGTATAAATGTAAAGGCTACACATAACTGTTTGTCCGGGCCCGTTAAAAAAATAAAGAAGAAAAGAAAATATAATAGGCTTACGGGAAGACAAAAGTTCCTTAGTCGCCCCGATTTTCCTTTTAGGTCTTCCCTTAAACACAGAAACACCGACCCTAGATATCGTAACCTGTAATTTGCTGTTATTGAAGAGACCTACAATTTCACAATTTTTTCAATTTAGGTCTGTTTGCGGGACATTTTTTCTTAATCATTTAGCCCCTCCTTCAAAAGGTGAAGTCATGCCGAAGGCAGACCTGCAGTTCAATTAATAGGGATGTGAAGATTTATTTTCTTGACTTGGAGTTCATGTTATTACTTTTAAATTTTATTGCTTTTATCATAAGTATAGAAATGGAGGCTTCGCTTTTAGCCCTGGATAAATCTATATATTATACCGGGAAAACAGGAGGATGGAATTATGAATATATAAATTTCATATATTTGATCTGCGGGGTGAAGAAATAAATTGAGAGAAGTTCATCAAAGTTTGAAACACGTAACTTACGAAGTTGCGAAAAGAAACACAAACTTATTGTAAATAAAATACAACTTACAAGCTGGGTGTATACACTGTACAAGCCCATACAGATCGGACGCGAATGTTTTATCGTGCTGGTAAGCAAAACTGAGAATCTATAGATCTGTTTGGAAAGTTTATGAATACTTATTAGTTGAGCAAGAAGTGAATGTGTCAAAAATTAATTACACTGTATTGAGTTAACATACTTCTAACTTTTGATTGGTGGTAACTTAAATGAATAATTTATAACTTTACATGGCTATAGAATTTGGAAGTGTACACAAAAATGTTGCAGCTGGTCTGCACTTATAGTGTGATGTTCTATATACTACCAAAAAGAAAACAACAACTAAACACAAACCTGAAACCATAGCCAGAACTAATCTTTGGTGAGGTTGAAACATGTTCAAACACAAATTTCAGTTATTTCAGCTGCGAATTCGCAATGGTCTATCTAGATATCTAAGTAATCTGCAAAGGGTATATTCCGTCACGGCAGATGTGCAGATGTGCATGTGCTTATGTTAAAAATACAATTACAGCGTCAGCGTTTTTAGTTATGGCGAATGACGGCCTTTTTGAAAGCCTCTACGGACTGCTTTTCAATGACACTATTTGGTCTGCATAAACTGGATGACTAAACAGATTTTAATTGTGCAAAATTTAAAACAATATATGTTTTCTTTTTAGGACTGGAAGTTGGTCCCCGGGGACTATCCACTCCATAACTTTTACGGTGTAATTGGTACACGACCATCATTTGGCGCTGGCAAGCTCTACCCAGAATTCAGTACAAAATGGAGAGCAAAAGGCTACGGACAAGTCAGTGTAAGTGTTTCCGAGATATCCTAACGTTAACGATAACGACTCTAACGATATCACGGGGGTTGATTATGATAGTCCAGGGACGTGTAGGGCAAATGTGTGGGGGTATAATTTGAGGCTATGCTCACACTATACCGGATAGCTTTTGCCCCCGCACGAAAACCATTCTGGATTTCACAGCGGTCCAACGAGTGAAATTTGCAAACGTTAAGCGAAATACTTCAAAGGTAAGGTTGCTACTTTCACTATCGAAAGTTTAGGGTATTACCAACATCCTGTTAGTTTACTAAACTTTTTAAAAGTTTACTAAAAAAGTTCTAAGTGATTGAAAACCGATGCTGACGTTATTATCGGCGCCATTTTCAAACATGATTCTCTTTTAGCGCGAATCGTTTTCAGCGAAAAAAGCTCAAAATTTTCAGAAAAATGGAAAGATAGTTATGTTGACTAACTGATTTATACATCTTTGCCCATTTTTCTCTAACTGGTAAATGGAATCCCAGCAATAAAAACACAAAAATAACGATTTAGACGTTTGACCGCGGTGGTATACTGGATAGGGCTCCTGTGACGGAGCGAAGCTGTGCCGAGTCGCGCAGACCTCTAAAGTGGAGAGTCACTTTTCGGATAGGTGATCATACTTATCGGATAACGTTTCGTGTCCGCACGAAAAGCTATCCAGTATAGTGTGAACATAACTGAGTCGTTCTGTAATTTGTTCTCAAGGAAGTAAATATGAAATCAAGAGATCAGCGGCTATTTTGCCACATGACTTCTACAATCACGCGGCAAAAATGATTCGTGGACATCAGATATAGAGTAAAAGTAGCGCCAAACGCACTGCCTTTCTTTTGGTTTCCCTGTTAGTCATCAGCGCAATTGCGAGGATCAGTCAGATCTTCCGCCTCGTCACTGTGAACAAATTTCTATGAATTTTACGATCACAATGATAGAAATGTGATGGTGAATTTCAAGCGTGGGGTACATGGGAAATATGTTTATTCAGTCAGTGACACGGCGGTTCAAAAAGTTATTTGGCGGCATCATGTTACTTTACAGAGTAGCGAAGCGTGAAACACTGTCCGATTGTCACTTGTTCGATGTGTGGATCAATCGAATCATAGTAGAATCAAGCACCTCGTAACTGTTGAAAAAGCAATTACACACAAAAATGATCTTGAAAACATCTGTACTTTTTCGCAGACACCTGGGGGAAAGAGTTACGATGCGACATATGTCGTGGCGGTTGCGTTGGATCGAATGATAAAGCATGGGATTAATGTCAAGGAAACCTCACTGGGATTCAATTTTGACAGCGAAGACAGCAGCAATGTTTGGAAACCAGGGAGAACACTTATGGAATACATTAAAAATGTACGTGGAGGAAAATAGAAAATTTAAATGTAACATAAAGCTTTTCAACAGGCTTAATTTATCTTTCCTTTTTTTTCTTTCTTTCTCCTCTTTTTTATCCAGGTATCGATGGATGGTATAATGTCACCGCTTTCGTTTGATGAAAATGGTTCCCCCGTACATGCTGAATATGATATTGTTAACTTCGCAAGAACTGGATTCATTCAGGTCACCAAGAAAACTATTTTCTTTTTTATTCTCTTTATTAGTTCACTTTAAGCGACTTATATTTTTGTTTCTATGCCTGCCATTCATTGCCTTTGTTCTGAGCGTGCATATCAGGCCATGGCCGTTTCATTCAGTGATATTGTGACAAGTTTAATAAAGTTAGATGAAACAATCACCACGCCTGGTAAGAATAAGGTCTAAAACTCCAAATGAAATTAATAATTTCACAAAGGCATATTTTTCTTTAGACTGAGAAATGTCTGATCCCCAAGGAGAGGGAAAGGCTTGAAACTTACATGGGATCAGTGACAACAATAACGTGTCCACTTCTAAGGCAATGATAAAAGAGTGGTAATTAGTGATTAGGCAGAAAGACGCACTTATATGCTCAATGTTTGTATACTAGGGTCCTTGTCTGTGCTTTGTTAATGGCTATTAAGAAAGCTTTTATTTATTGTGCACGTGCAGGTCGGTCGCTGGAGCTCACGAGATGGCGTAGTGATGGATCCTCGGAAGCCTGTCTATTGGCTTTCAGGTTCTGTAGCAGTTCCCAAAGATAGCTCGGCAGTTGTTGAAAACACAACCATTAGGGTAGTCACTGTCATAGTAAGTATCCGTCAGTTTAGTTATTTTCATTTTGTTTACGTTTTTATAATAGCTTTGTTTGTGGCTTCTAATCCATTCTCGTTTTATGCCTCGCTGGAGATTTGCAGCTACCACTCCTTAGTTGTTTTGAATCTCGTTACGTCGACGACTGGACGTTACAGTTCATAATGAAACTCAGTTTCAATGGTTGCAACCATCATACTAGACGCATCAGCATCGTGAATTTCCTCGTTACCTAGTTATTCATTGATATCTTTTTAAACTCTTATTTCGTTGACTGACAACATTGGCTTCGAAAATCACGGATTTTCCGAGGCGGAAACATTTTATCACATTAGGCGATTAACCTACCGAGAGGGAAACTTTTGACAGAGTATTTAGTATACAGTATAAATAATACTGTAATGTAAAGAAATTTGTGTAGTTTTAAATTGATAATGATTGTAATATATTAATAGAGTAGCGTTGCTATTTGCGGCTCAGCACAAAATGTAATTTGTTTTCTTGACAAATGTAAATTGCTTTTATTGTTGTAGTAACCAAATGTTACATTACTACCTCTAGGAAAAACCATTCGTTTTCGTCAAGCAATCGAAGAGTGGGAAGACGACTTACGACGGATTGTGTATTGACTTACTTGAAAAGCTTAAGGAAAATATGAAATTCAGGTACACGATAGAAGTGTCTCCTAATAATGTGTATGGGGCGCAAAACGTGTTCTCTGGGAAGTGGAATGGAATGGTCAGACACCTCATGGACGATGTAAGTAGTATTAGCCTAGCCTTTTTATATCCCTAAGATCGTTTTGAACGGATTGGCAATCATGTCTACTGCTGAATGGCTATGAGATCCTTGAATCTAAGGCTGTAGAGTTCTCTTTGGCTTCAGTGTCCTATAGAGTGGGAGACACGGGAGCTACGTGACGGCCTACTACAAGTCTCAGTATGATCTGTTTCCGTTACTTCAATCTACACGCCTTCCGCCGTCACTGACGAGAAGTTTACTCTTAACTTCATGAAACATGAAAATTTCTACTTAATAACTAACGCGCCTTTTAAGTTAAAAAAAATGAGTAAAACTGTCTTCCGACTTACTTAACAGAGCTTATCTGTGTTCTCCAGCTCTTTCGCCGAGTTGTTCGTCCTGAAATCCCCGTTTCAATTAGATTTTTTATATAGTTTAATTCAAGGTTTATCGTAGTGGTTAGAATTAGCTAAATACCACAATTTTTATTTCTCACAGAAAGCCGACCTTGCAATTGGTCCTTTCACAATCAGTTCCAGTCGACAAACAGTCATCGATTTCACTCAGCCTTTCCTAGACGTTGGTCTGTCAATAGTTATGAGGAAAGAGGAGGACAGTAAATACAAAGTGTTTTCGTTTCTCCGTCCATTTGACTTTAATCTGTGGTTGGCAATAGTTTTTAGCACTTTAGGTGTCGGTGTGTTTCTGTGGTTCCACAGTACTTTCAGTCCGTATGGTTACCATGGAAGAGTGGCTCAGGCAAGCGACCAGAGAACTGTTAAAAGGGAAGAACTGAGAACCAAAGGCTATTTGCGGTTTTATAACGCCATTTGGTCTTCGTTTGCCTATTATGTCAGTCAAGGTCCTGATGTTTTACATCCGGTATCATTATCTGGAAGAATCGCTGTGGGTGTTTGGTGGTTTGCAGTACTGATAATAGGTATTTACCAAGTGTTTATAGTAATCATCTTAATACAAAAATCTAGCAAAGCCTAAAAGCAGAGCTCCCGTTAAATACTGAATACTTGATACCTTTGTCTTTATCTCTATTAACCCGATGAAAAAATTAAAAGATCTCAAAGCATGTGTCATCTTGATAGGAAGTACATCAGAAGCATTAAAATCATGGCAGATGAAGGATATATTATTTCGACACCTGTCAATCGGCTTTGAATAGAATAATATATATCAATTCCAATCACTATATACTAAAACATCGGATAGTGTTTTCCGCGTGCTCTGATTGTGCGACAGAAAGATCGTATTCTTGTTATTTAAATATTGTATAAACTGATGTGGAATTTCCCGTTGGCTTCACCCTGACCTTCACGTGACGACCAAAGGTTTTCGCATAGGTCAATCCCCTATTTACGTACCTTACTGCTCCGATCCGCGCACGGGCTTGAGTTCCACTTTGAATTTCGAAGTCTTTAAACGTTTTTATGTGCCAATATTCTGAGTAGAATGAGAAGAGACGAACGATTAGGTCCAAACCGAAACTGCTATCAAGTTCATGCGTTATTTTAAACTGAAAAAAATCCTTTTTTCATTCGAAGGTGCTACATATACAGCGAATCTGGCATCATTTTTGATCGTTCAACGATTTCAAACCCCAATCCAGTCAGTGGAAGACCTGGCACGTCAAACTAAGATCGAGTACGGAATCCCTGGGGAGGGTCAGACACAAACATTCTTCCAGTCTTCAAGTATTCCAACCTATGTCACAATGTGGGAGTATATGAAGTCAAGTGGCACAATCCTCAGGAATGCCACGGAGGGTATAAAAAGGGTCCGAAAGGAAAACTTCGCCTTTATATTTGATTCGCCAGTGCTCGAATATCATGTTCAACAGCCACCATGCAACACTCTCCATACGATGGGAAGGTAACTATATTTTTTAAGACCCCCTTTCACAATTCTAAAGTAAGGCTTTTTGCTGTGAACACGGCGAGTTTGTGATTTTAATCTCATTGATTACTTACCAGTCATTAAATGAGATATTGTGATCGCCCAGATTTACGTTTCGCTGGTGTACTATAAACCAGCTCGCGTTTTCCACTTGGGTTTTTTCCTGCCTTCCCGCAGTGTTGAGTTTGACTGTTTATTGTCTACAGGATTTTTGGCAAGTTTGGTTATGGTTTTGGCCTTCAGAAGGATTCTCCATTTACTCAGCATTTTAGCGTCAATGTTCTGGAGCTCCGACAGAAGGGCTACATGGAAACAATGAAAACAAAATGGCTGAGTGGAACGTGCGAGAAGGACACAGAGTCACGTAAGTGGTCTCATTACCTTAATCTTAATATACAAATATGCAAGTCCTTGGCGGCACATGAGATACTTTAGGTATAAATGGAAAATTGTTTTGTGATTATGCGTCATTACCTTACTATCCCAATATTTAGTTCACTACGTAAAAGATCTTTAATAGGTCAACCCTCTTTCTATTCCCTAGGAATTGAAGATTTTTGGATCAATTTTGTTTTCTGGGAAACTGCCCACCTACCCCTCCCCTAAGCTAACATTAACACTTACTTCTCACTTTGGGCAAAATGATGGCTAAGGGGAGGGGTAGGTGGGCAGTTCCCCGAAACCTAAATTGATCGATTCTTTATATTACCTTCCTGAACAACGGGCGTTCCTTGCGTATAAAGGATCGAAGAGAACAATGCTATCACACATTCTATAACAAAATGAGGCAATAAACGGAGAAACATTTTTTGACCGAATTAAGGAATACCCTGAGACTTTTTGGACACATAGCGATTCAAGCAATAATGTGTTTCTTATGTTTCAGAGTCCGCCTCTTCTATGAACACATCTGGGGATGTGCTCACGTTTACAGACTTGTCAGGTGTATTTTACTGTGTGATTTTTGGTATGATTACCAGTGTGCTTGTGTTACTCGGCGAGCTTTTTATCGAGGCTCACAAGGATACGAGGCAAAATAACAAAGAGGTAGTAAAGACTGGTTGATATATATTTTTTTTGCAGATGATAACTAATAACTGCAGTTATAAGAGCTTTTATTGTAGGTCCTAAGAGGAGAAGGAGTCATAAATATAGATAAACAAATTAATAAATGAATCATAAAACAAAAAAATAATAATAATTGTACTTGTTGGACAGATCCCCCTCCAAGATGAGCTTTAATGGCAATGTAGCTTCAGTTTTAAGCCTATGAACAATGATGGCTATTGACGGTAACGATATAATAGGAACCGGGTTTTCAGTTGTGAACGAATGTAATCGATTTCCTTATATACTATGTGCCTATTTTTTTCTTCAAAATAGCTTAAAATCTATTAAAACAATCATACAATACCTTATTTTACAATTATTTCGTATCTGAATTCTTAAAATAAGGTAATTAAACTTTTGCTTGTAAAACTATTATTGTTTTTATCATCTTCATCGTCATCATCATCATCATAGAAATTATCGTCTTCATCATCAGCATTAGAATCATCATCATCATCATCAGGGTATAACTAGTAATTGCAGTCTGCTTCAAAGGCCACCAACTTTTCCGTCCGTGAATTCTAGCATGGTGAACATTAACCTTTCGAAATCAGATTTTTTTTAGATTTTAGTGTTATAATCAAACTTACAATAAATAAATGTGTTTTTTTTTTTCATTATTATTTTACTCTAGGCTCGAATAGAGGCCCTGAAGAGACGCGTAATAACATCATGGCGAGCGTACCAAGGAAGGACTCGGTCCAGTCCTTCCTCAGTGGACCCTGTAGAAACTCAAGGAAAGGATTATTCCGATTTATTTCCTCGCAGGCTTTCAACAGAAGAACTAAGCATTGAAGATTTAGAGAAGAGGAAAAGTAGCCATATGAATGGTTTTGTAACTAAGGCCAACGATGAAGGACGAGACAATGAAGAGAAATCGAAGGGCTATAGGAAAAGTTCCGTCGTGTAGCCTGTTGAGAGTATGAAAAGCAGCAACGCAAAGACTAGAATATCTAAAGTTATTAGATAAAGCTGGATATGGGGAATATGAAAAATTATGATGATAGGGGAATTTGCTTTGCCTTATCTGAATCTTAGGGCCTCGCAGGTTAACGCTTTCGCAAATCTGAATATTTTATATAGTACGAAAGCCGAATTCATTTGTACTTGTTGTTGAGCTCACAAATGCAGACGATACCGACGTTCAGGGGCATTTTTGTATTAATTTTGAGCCAAAGACTTTTGATCACATCAATTATTCGTTCTTCTCAACGTGGCTAGCGTTTGAGATCACCGGTCAGTCATTTTCTTGCTCTTTAGCTCGCAAAGCCACCAATTTTTTGTGGCGTCATTTGTGCAATGCTTTTATTCATCTCTGGAGGAATGGCCGAAGTATTTCAAGTTTCCGGTCAGCGTTAGCGTTAGCCGGTTGTAATGGCCGAAAGTTGACTGGTCGATCTAAGCCAAGGAGAGGTATTTTAAATGAATAATAATGAAAGTGATACTATTTCTTTCGACAGTTTGACATGAAAGAGTAGTCAGGGCTACCGCCTCCACAATTAGTACCAAAACTGCCTAGTGATGTAAAATATGTACATATGAGATTGTTATTAACGTAAACATGAAAATTGCTTTGTTTTTCAGTTTACAAACCTGCGTCATGCTGAATTTGGTAAATCTGACAATTTTATTTGGAAAATGACCAATTTTAAACGCATTGGTGGCGTAAATTAAGTATTGTTTCTTTCTAACAGTGGCCTATCTTTTTAATTCAAAACTTGAGATATATCTCATCTTAAGATAGCTTGGACAATCCACCTCTAGGTAATCAATACCTTTAAATATTGGCGTAATCATTGAACTTCCAAATTTCATTGATGAACCATAATTATAGTTACATAACATTATTAAGTCATTGTTAGTAGCCAAAACTCAATCAAATGGCATAGAATTTCTTTTTTTGTTACAAAAAAGCAATCGATGATAAGAAAAAAGCCATTTAGTAGCCCTGATGTAGTTCTGCAGCTATTGTTCAACCATAGGATGTTTCTATAAGGTTCGGTTACCATTACCAATATATGAATTTTTATTAAACATTCAAAAAGGTTGGTGGTAATTGTTCTCTTCTCTTAATTGCTCTCTTAAAGAGCCCAAGAGTCATGGAGTCCTGTTCTCTTTTACTTTCATGCTTGTTGCATCATAAACGCAGCCATTAAGACAGCTTTCCTTAGGGCTATAATTTTCTTAAGGAGCGGCCAGTAAAACTATTAACTTAAAACACATCGCAAAAACGTTTTCTAATTTGCCACTTTAAAAACGAGAAGTAAACTGGGCCGAGCTGACTTTCGCAAAGACTACTGGGGCAGTTACTGGGAGCGGGGGAAAATGTTGGCCAACAGGCAACAGCCGACTGACGCTTCTCAGTAGTTATCCCAGAAACAACCGCGGGACGCATTTTGATTCCAGTCCCCTCCCGTTTCTAAAAAGGCGCATAAATGATAAAAAACGAATGTGATGACTGTCAGTTTAACAGATGAACTCTGGCACACAGTGTTTTTCATGTCTACAAAGGCAATAAGATCGATATATTTCGTTATGGACTAAAGGATGACTAGAATTTGCCTTTAAGACACTTGTTGGATAAGTTATGGTTACTCTTGAAAATAATAACTTACATGTATTGTTCTTCAAACAGTGGGCTATGGTAAATTAAAGAAATGGTAATAAAAATTATTCATTTTGTAAAAGGATTATTACATGTTGTGTTTTTATAAGGACGAGTGGACCCTCGCGTTTTATTCGCAGCATGCCATCCATCGTTATTGAATCACAGCAGAAATCTGTGATTGCAGCAAATGTTGTTTGGGAAGTCATACTGAGTTAAAGATAAAAGATTTCAATTTTCTGAGTTATTGATGGTCTCTTTGCTGAGGTCATGATGAGTCAATGTCACTAGTAGAATATGACAAAAACACACTCAAAAAAGTTCAAATTGGAAACTTCATTTGTTTTACTGGCCTCACGGACCAACAAAAGAGATTTTGTGAAGTTTTGATGTGGATAGCGTAAGTGTGCACAAAGAGGACATGATGAAGTTTTTACAGACGACTTTCGTGACCTTTTCAATTCTGTTTCTTCAAGTCTTTCTCGCGAATAGTCTGATGTTGAAAGTAGGTAAGTTAACAAATTTATCAAGCAGAAGGATATTGAAATAAGCATCAATTAATAGACAGGTTCACTTCCGATAACTAGGGCATTTTAAAATACGGTGGCTCGCCCTTGATCATTTCTATTCAAAGTTTTTATTAGCCTACAATATTGCTGTTTACATTTGCGAATTATGCAGATTACAACGCATTATTTACTGAGCGAGCCGTTTAACCTGTCATATTAATCTCTAGAAAGTTTAAAGTCATTGTTCAACCATCGTTCGAAGGTTACTTTCAAGTTGATCACATGAACTTTTGAGCGCTTGCATATCAACGTTTTTTTCATTGGGTAGTTCTTTCATTTCTTTGGATTTATTATATCCTAATTACTTCGACACTTTCACTGCAGTTAAAGGTGCAAAGAAAAGAAATATATGAATTAACTTGTCTAACCGCAGACAGTACTGTTTCGGCCTTATGGGCCTCGTCAGTGCAGTGCAGTGATGCTAGGATGGAGGTAAAATTGACTTGCCGGTGAGAACGAAATAGACACTTACGAGGTTTCATTATAGCACTACTGGGTTCATTCGCAGACTCAAAGGGTCGCAGTGCATACTGAATAAATGGCCTTTACTACGTTTAAGTTGTCTGCTGAAGAGGTTTGATTACTGCCTTAGAGTAGTAATCTAAAGTAGATGCTGCAAAACATCCCACAAGGCTCCTAGAGAGTTCATTTTACGTTTCTTTGATCGCTTTTTTTTCTGTTTCTTGTGAATAAAATGTTGCTAAAAGGAGCCATTTTCGAGGACGTATCACTAGTAAGATCTTTCCTTGCCGCCATTGCTGATGTCAACCAAGATCCCAATATTCTGCCAGGAATACAACTTCAAGCCGTCATCAATATAACCAAACCACTGGACGCTTTTGACAATTTAAAAGCAGGTAACTAAATAATTATGCCTTATCTATTTGTTACCAAAATGAATCAACAGTCACAGACTTAAGCTTTCTAAAGCTGCCCCGAACCTTAAACTCCCTGCTTGGATTAGTGAATGCATAGAACGTTTGCCTGCAAGCAGGCCCACTTGTGCGAGTTCGTGGAAAATTTTGGCTGCGCGAGCCGGCGAGAAATAGGGCGAGGAAAAGAGTACTTTACCTCGCACCATAGTTATTAGAGGAGACTGGTTATGAAAAGCGGCAAACATCAATGATAAAAACAACAGTGCTGCAGTTTATGTTGGAAGCACCCTGAAAGTACACAATCCTTTGTTTTCTGTTGGCAAATTGTTACGGAATAAATTAATGCAACGTTTTTATTGGTCAATACAATCAAAATGATAGGAATTCTTTTGAACGTTGTGCACTTTCAGGTCCACAAAAACATATAACAAAGGAGTCTGACGGGTTTCATAACCATTCCACTCAATTAACTATGCTCGCACGCTGGCGGCAGCGCGGCCAAAGTAATGATATTTTGCAGTAGTGGTACGTTTTGAGCATATATACTCCAATCGAAGTAGCCGCGATTCAGTCCCCATTCCAGTCAACTATATAAGTAACAGCTGCACTAGCTTTTTATTATGAAAAAAGCAGCTATTCCAGGAAACAAAATATTTACAACTCTTATCCGTCTTCGAACATTAACATTGATCTCATTAGATAAAGAGATTTTTGATGCACTTATAACAAATGCAGATACAGATCTCTTGCCATTGTTCTTTCCCTTCTCTTTCAGCGCAGCATTTAGGTCATCTTGGTGTAGTTGCCATTGTTGGTCCTTTTATGTCCTCCGATGTGAAGTACACCCAGCCCTACTTTTCAGGGTTCCATATTCCACAGTTTGCTCCGGTGGCAACAGATCCGACCTTCTCTTCCATCCCGGCTAATTTTCCTTATCTTGTACGTATGAGCCCAAGCGACATTGTGCAGTGCAAGGCCTTGGCGGGACTTATTGAATACTTTAACTGGACTCAGTTTGCCCTGCTTGTATCAAAAGATGATTACGGTAAACAATTTTTATGACGTATTTACTCTAGGGGAGGGTAAATTATGAGAAATCGCAAATAATAATAATAGTAAACACATAAAAATATATAGAGAGAATCACACCCAACTCGCAGGTAGTTCTGTCTAGGGCGATTTTCTGTTTTGTGTGCCGTCCAAGGATAAATAACAACGAAGAGGCTAAGCACCACGTTAACAGCAAACGGCCAATGGCCGCTCCCCATTTGTCCATTGCCGTCTTCATTTTAAGCTTCGCTTATACCACAAATGGACTGGAGACTTGGTGCTCTATGTCATTCAGGGAACCTCAACAGTTGTCTTTACATCGGCCACTGGCAGCAGGCCTTCTGCAATCCGAAATCGCGTTTAACCGGCGTTTATTAACTCACTTTTATCAACTCTTTTATGTACAACACGAAATAAACCGTGTTCTGTTTAACATACTTCATAACCAAATATTTATTCAGTGAACGTCAGAGTCAACTTCTTAATACTGAAAACGTACGTTGAAATACAAAACTGCAATGGTGGAAAAGGGTCACGTTCTCATCGTCTCCTCCATGTCACGGCTTTTGTGGTTACAGTCTTTCAACGGACACAATTTTCAGCTACGTTTAGATCTCCGCTGCACTTAAAATACAATTTAATTTCAAGTCAAGGTGATATCATTAGCAGGTATGACATGCATGGAGGACTATTTATTTCATTCCTACAGGAATCAATGGCGTGTTAGCTCTGAAGGATGAAGCATACCAACGAGGTTGGCTGGTTGTAGCACACGAACACTTTGAGCCCATCGCAGACCCCTTCAAACTCAAAATTAGTAAACAGCTGAAATGGATCAGGCAAACAGGCACCAGAATCGTGGTTTTGAACTGTTACAAAAAGTACTCGAGGCAGGTTAGAATGATATATAATACTAGGGGTAGCCAATCCACAAATCTTGAACCTACAGTTTTGTTTGTTTGTTTTTGTTGTTGTTGTTGTTGTTGTCTTTTTCAATGATGAAATTTGACTCTGTGCAATGACTTACCCACTCACTCGCTAAAGAGAGTGTCACCAAAGGCAAATTGTCGACCTTGATTTTAGCATGAGCTGGTCTTCTGTTAGGGATGAAGCAATCGGAGAATCCTGTCGAGCAACTCCTCTTGCTTTCTCGCCTTCTTGTCAGCTGCAGTACATACACATTTAAACAGCAAAAAAAATATATATTTTACCGATTATCATGGTGACGGGCGTAACTATGAGGCTACTTTCCTATACACCTGGTCATCACGTGGGCATCACTAATAGCTATTTTGGAGTGGAATGGGGTAGCTTATTAATGTTTGAGTTTTAATCTGTATATAAAAAAAATGCACGGCGAAATATTTTACGTAGATCCTCAAGCAAGCAGGTGACCTTGGAATGACGAAAGACTGGGTCTGGATTGTTACAGATGCGCAAACAGAAAAGGTAAGGGAAGAGAAGCGTGAAACTTGTGCTCTAATAAAGACATAATATCAATAAGACATGAGAGAACATCATGCAAATAAAGAACGTTTATTATTTCATCATTCCTTTATTGATAAACCTTTAACCGTTCTTAACAGGACTGGCAAACACTCGGCGATGAATTCTTTATAAATCAGTTTTATGGAGTCATTGGCACACGTCTTGCATTCGGCGAGGGAACTCGTTACAAGGAAGTTGAAAAGCACTGGAAAAGCTACCAAGATGGTGAACTTAACGTACGTACCCACTGTAAACCAAGGCCATGATCTCATTAAGCTCCGCAATCCTGGGGAGCGCTGATCACTATAACTATATTCTAATTACCCTTCTAGTCTTACATTGCCTTGTCTCTACATTGCAATTGGTACGATGTTCGTTAAAAGACCAACAAAAATAATATCATAGTATTATAGGAAATAAGCGTTATAAGTCTGGTGGATTAGGGTGGAGTGTGTGAATCGACCATGGGTGTGACGTCACTGATGAGGATAAGTGAATAGAGCCTGTGTTATGACTTCATAGACCAAAAGAAGACGTTGTACAGCCTTTCTCGGGCCTTCCCAAAGTGGAATATATACTTGAATGTATACTCAATGTACTTATCAAGTATATTGAGCCTTCGGAAACCCCCAAATAAATCAGAGGATTTTCAGAAGGAAGAGATCAGACTACATCATCCATTTGGCACTTCCATGTAGGACAACAAGAACCCATAGTCCTAACTATCTATAAAGTAGAGCCACAAATGAAAAGTGAAAAGCATACGAATCTTCCTGCCTAGATTTTAACATCTTTGTTTTCACACACCAGGTTGTTTCAGGAAAGATTTTTGACTCCACCTTGGTTTTAGCTTCTGCACTTCATCACATGGTATTAGACGGATACGATGTCACAGGGGAAGACGTTGGTTTTAACTTCCACAAGGGCCGTGTCTTGCCATGGAGAAATGGAGAAGACTTAATGAAACACATAAAGAAGGTTGGGCTCTTTCATTGGTTTTTGAATTTAAGTCACATTCAAAGTGCTTACTGACTCAATATGTAAAATATTAAGGAAGATTAAACGGACAATAAATATTGCTGTAGTTATATTGCGCCAGTTGCATTTAGAGAACAAACTCCAACAAGTGACAATGAATCATCAGCTTTTTTGTAAACCTGGTCGCAGATGGGTCGCTTATCAAATAGTAAAGTACAAAACGTTAACAAGACATTGAATGGTACTCGAAACACCGAGAAAGATCCAGAGACAACTTATAACAACAACAAATAATGTAAATTTAAATGAAATTGTCAGGTCAACAGAACTGGAATTATGAATGACTTGGAATTTGAACAAGATGGATCGCCAAAATTTAAAGATTACGATATAGTAAATTTGGGAAGAACAGGTTTTGTGGAGGTAAGTTGGCATTTTTTATATATAAAAATTAGAATAGCTATGCCATTAATAATGACTTACTGCACGGTTCAAATAGCTAAAGAAGCAAAGAAAGATACATGCATATGAGCTCATATGTCTATCAGTTCTTGCACGTGCGAGAAAAATCATATACGTTCCGCAATTAAAAGTTGGAATTCAGTTGATGCACGTAGCCGTTATTGTATTTTGAATATTTTTTAACATTCCAGGTTGGTAAATGGAGTCCGAGAAAAGGAATTGTAATGTATCCTGAAAAACCGGTTTTATGGCTGTCCCAGTCGCTTAAGGCACCTCGTGACAGAGCAGACACAGTGGAAAACGTCAGCATTCGAGTTGTAACAGTAGTAGTAAGTAAAAAACGAAAGAACATTTTTCTAGCACAAGACTCATTGACTCTCGAAACTTCTTTGACGATTTTATTTTGGCAATTTTCTCCACTCTAGATTGGTACTATACAGTTTTAACGTTTTTATCTCTTTCTTCTGATTATCCCATCCAATCCAATAATTTCTCTCATTTAGTTCCTGTAACGTCATCAATTCTTTAGCCTATTGTAATAGACCTTATTCGCTCGTTTGTTTTGTTGCCCCAATTAAGATCGATATGACGATACTCAAAGGAGTTTTCTGTTTCAAAATTGGACATATTCATCCTTTTGTGCACACTTGCTTCTAAATGTGCAAAGGTTTGACTTTCCGTCATTTAAATTGTCACATGCTTGACTGGAGACAAGACAGCCACGTATAAGTGAATATAAAGTCTATAACAACTCATCCTTTACTAAACACTTATTCTCGTTTTGGTGAGGAAATTTTAGAAGACTCGAAAGTGTGAGGGCCGGGTTACTCAACGTCCTTTAATTTTTTTTAAAAAAGTCACTGATATTTAATCGCCCCCAAAGATTAGTTGCCTAGTATCTACTCATCCGCTGTATAATTTGTTGCCCAGAGTTAAAGAATCTTCAAAACGTCTAAGAACTCGAACGAGCCTACTATTACCCTGTGTTAATATGGAACGATTTAAAGCTAGTTTTATTAATAGACTGTATTTTAGATATTTTTTTTTTACTTTTTAACAAATAATATTAAACATGTAAATATGTATTTATACTTGTATATCAATAAAGACCAAAGACCAAAGACAGAGTTTAAGCAATTCTGAAATGCAAGCAGGAAGAGAATCAAGAGCTACATCCCGAGATAAACAAGTTTGCGCACTAAAGAAAATCCGCCTGTAATTTTTTAGAATATACATTGTAGTGAATATTTTTGTGCCGAGTCATTTTTTATGCAAGCGATTCACTAACATTAAGCAAATGATACGTCAATTCAAGCCGGTATCCAGTACTATGACATAAATATTTTTATGCCTGTTTTGTTTAGGAACCGCCATTTATTGAACAAGAAGACGCTAAAACAGGCGAAAAGGTGTACACGGGATATTGTATAGAGCTGCTCGACAGACTTCAACTTGACATGAAGTTCAAGTACACAATTGAAGTCTTACCAGTAAATGTTTATGGATCAAAGGATTCATTCAGTCAAAAGTGGAATGGAATGATGGAATATTTGGTAGATAGGGTAGGTTTTTTTATCAGTATTTTCGCGAAAAGAAAAACTCTGTTTTCTTCTTACAATAAGAGATTTTTCTTAACGCAGTCTATTAATTAATACAACAATTCATAATAATAACAACTTTATTTCTCATAAATTTTAATAGATACCTTACATGTTGCTGATCTCCACTTCTAATTCTAGTTGTTTTTATCCCACCTAAGTATTTATTCAAAATATTTCCCCAATTCTGATTGGCTAAAAGCACACGCATAATTCACCATAACCAGTTACCGATGACCAAATTTGGAAGAGTTTTGGGTTTAACGAGGAAATGACGTAAAAAATGCAGCCTTCTACGGGTTAATGCACCGTTAACCGAGAAGACCTGAGAACGAGATTGAGTTGTTTTCGTTGTGAAAACTAAAATGGCGGACACTTCACTCCTTTCAAGGGTAGGAACTACAGCTGGAACTAGGCGAAATAACGGCTAAAAACGTAGCAAAAACAGAACGAAGACAACTCGAAGGGCGACATCTGCTATTTGGAGAATATTTGCGGAGCTGGACAAACCCAAACGTACACTATCGAAGATAAACTTATGATCGATACAGGTAAGCTTGTTTTAGCTATGTTTTAAACTAGGAATTATTTTAAATGAATAATAAAGCAATTGATGAATTCGGCTTTCGTAGGATATGAAGAATTAAGCAGATCTCGGATTCGTCATATCCTACGAAAGCCGAATTCATCAATTGCTAATTAAAGGATGATAAATTAATCTTTCAAAACTATGTTATTTGTGGTTTAGTTATAGAATTACAAAAAAACCATTTTGAAATTCGAACAATTTAATAAGCATTATTTCTGTCGCATAACAGTTTCACAGGATGAACATTTTAGTCCAGGTGATGAACATCTCCCACTTGTCGCTGTCAATCTCTGCAATTCTGGAATTTCCTTTAGATGCATACATACTCATGAGCCTAAGCTACCCCCGCCCGCTTAACGCTAATCCATCCATCTATTCGTTTTTTACATTATTCTTCTTCATAGATGATAATAATAATAATAATAATAATAATAATGATAATAATAATAATAATAATAATAATAATAACATATTGTCGTTTATGTTTTAAATCTATTTTGTTCATTCATCTCTTGATACCCTTGTAAATTGATTTACAAAGGTCTTTATAGAAGTGAAATTAGCGTGGCTCGTATGTATTTTAAAATTGTTCTTAACAGAAAGCTGATCTCTCCATTGGACCACTGACTATCAGCCCTCTGCGTCAAACAGCAGTGGATTTCACTCAGCCCTTCATGCACCTTGGCTTTACGATTCTTGTCAGAAAAGATTTCAAAGAGGATTACAAAATGTTTTCTTTCCTAAAGCCTTTTAATTCTAACCTTTGGATAGCTATAGCTGTGGCCACGATTTTAGTTGGTTTTTTCTTATGGTTGCACTCTACCTTCAGTCCGCGAGGCTATCACGGGAGAATTGCCCAGTCACGTGATCATCATTCCGTCAAAGAAGATCACTGGAGCACGCGTGACTGTCTGCGGTTATTTCAATCCACATGGTCATCGTTTTCATATGCCGTTGGTCAAGGTGCTGATACAGCACATCCAGAGTCTACATCCGGGAGAGTGGTTGCCGCATTCTGGTGGTTTGCGGTGCTCATTATAAGTAAGACTTGGAGTTAGACAACTTGAGTGTCAGTCACTTGGATAAACCGTTAGTTAAATTCGAACCTCCATTAAGCAGCCACCCTCGTAGCTAGGGCAGGTGGTCGCTCAACAAAGGTTCGTCATAAATTCTCTTAATTCTTCAGCGGAAAAATCACTTCATTTGAAACTAAACAAGCGACGGGATTGGCATTACTGATTCATAATCAATCATCACCCTCTATCTCGGACTGTAGTTTCCTTCATCGTAGTCTTTAAATAAAGCTTAACTAAGCGTATCAAACGCTTAAGGCCTCTATAAGGCTTTATAGAGGTTGCCATAATACGAACTCTCGCTGGAATCGCTAAAAGGTGGCCGATGCCGCTTGATATAGGTAGGCATTTTGATTATACTGAATTCGTCTCTACAATTATTTCGGGCCATTGTTAATGACCGCTTAGTTGAGGGTGGTCTCTCAATAACTGCCAGCTTGATGGGAGTTTAACTGAATTTTATATTGTTTCTTAATGAAATAATGTTTTGTACATCAACGCGTATTATGTGTGAAAAGTTAAGTCTACTTTGATTAAGCTGGACCACATGCACTGCGCGCATAAACCTGGTAGCCTGGATGGCGGAACTAAAATGTAATGCTGCATTATATATTTTGTGTCTGGAATTATCGTAGAACAATAGCAAACAAACCCAGGGGTAAATCTGCTTAACTCTCTCAACAGTCTGAACTGCGACATAATCCATGCCATCCCTTAAAAGTGCTTTCTCAAGACTGTCTAGTTTATTGCCAAAATACACGTCCTTATCCTCAACGAAACTTAACGTAAGCAAATATAAGTAACTTAATCACCACTTCATGTGAAAAAATTTGGTTTGCAATCCGTTTCAGTCTTCTTCAAGTTTGTTCATCCGTGCCTCATTTTGTATTTGCTGTGTTGTCTATACCATCTTTTACTGTATTGAGCTGTTATTTTTATGCTCCAATTCATTTGGTGGAGGTTTCCACTGTTTGAATTTTGATAAATTTCGCAACACAACTCCTTTAACCAGGAGCCGCTTGCTGGTTTGTTCAATAAGGAGCTTAAGCAACGACGACGGCGACGGCTACTAACTTTACCGCGCTTATTTCATTGTCGTTCAATTTGTCAAATGTTGTCAAAGTTTTTGGGAGTTGAATTATATGGACTGTATCAAAGTTCAGGAAAAGAAAAAGAAAGTTACAGTGTGTTTCCGTTCTCGACAAAACGTGAAATTAGGCACTTTCACGTTGTACGGGCGCTCGTTCAACGACGGCTAAGAAATGTACAAAAAAGCTTGATGCACGTGCAAAGTTGTTGTTTTGCTAATCTAAACCTATTGCTTTTTTGCTGTTGTCGTTGCCGTCGCCATCGTCGTTGCCTGAATTTCTTAATAACTATTTTCATCTATCTATTCGCAGGTGCGTCTTATACAGCCAACCTGGCCAGTTTTTTAATCACAGACGTTTTCGATACTCCTATTGATAGCCTGGAAGACTTAGCATCACAGACCGAAATAAAATACGGATGCATAAAGGACAGTCACATTATGACATTTTTCCAGATGTCGCACGTTCCCGCTCATGCAAAAATGTGGGCATTCATGAGGAGACATAACACCTTTGTAAAAAACATGACTGAGGGAATTAATAAGGCAAAAGAAGGAGGTTATGCGTTTATAGGAGAATCAGAAATGTTAGAGTACTACACTAAACAAAAGCCTTGCGATACATTGACAACAATTGGAAGGTGAGCGAATACACCCAAAGGAAGTATCATAAGGGAAAGCAACCAAACTCAAACAGTGCAATCCAGGTTAAGCGTCAGCACATCATTTTTTACATTCATTACCTGCCAAATAAGAAATATATAGGCCCTATACGGCTGGGTGAAACACCTTTTTGTCATGTTCATACGTTCTTCAAATGTTTTGTTCCACATTGGACAACCAGACAAACTCTCTCACAGAATCTAGAAGAGGTTTGATGTTTTCTTGTCAGGGAATATTTCCAAGATAAAAAAAAATGTGCCAACAAACGAAGCTTTTTGTTTTTATGAACACGTCTCTTTTTGAACAGTATTTAGTAACATTTTGTATAATTATATTTGTTAAGAGGGGTACCATGATATGACAAATGATTGAACCGGGCAAATTCTGCCATTGTTATGTTTACATGCTGGTGTTTATCTATTCATAGGAGTTGCCTTAAATAGCATGATCTCACGCTGGGCTAGGATCATTTGATTAATACTGCTTTTTTTTGGCATAGCCGAATGAACCCCTAATGATAAAGAGAGGGAGATAGGAAAGAAATTACTTTAGGACGTGTCCTTTTCTCTCTTTACAGAGTTTTTGGAAAGTTTGGCTACGGATTTGGACTCCCCAAAAACTCTCCCTACACGGAGCAGTTTAGCGTGAAAATCCTTGAACTGCAGCAAAAAGGATTTATGCAGCATTTAAGAGAAAGATGGCTTCAAGGAGTATGTAAGACACCTTACACAGAATCAGGTGGGGAAAAAAAAAAGAACAGGACTTTACTTGAAAGAAATTTTCCAACTTCAACAATGCAAACCTATCCCCTACCTCCCTTACGAGATTAGGTTGCGCTGCTCATCGTACGCGGCGAAACTTGCCGGGCTCCCAATCTTTGCGGTGTTCTTTTTTAAACAAGAACTCAGCGAACAGGAACGGTAAGCCAGCCGTTATCTATTTTGTTTTGTTCATTTGTAATCATTCTTCGTCATTCTCAAAAATATAGCTCTTTTCTGGTCTATGGTTTAAGATATCACTATGATGGTATGAAAACCCTTACTCGCCCCAAATTTAATGCCGAGATTACATATCGTGTGTATAAGGACTGAGTTAAAATTGTAATACTAGAGTGCCGTTGATTCTTGAGTCTTAAAAGTACATTATTCTTTTCAGACGCTTCCCTTAGTAATGACAACCCAGTAATGGCTTTTCACGACATGGCTGGTGTGTTTTATGCTATTTTATTCGGGCTGTTTGTCAGTCTTCTTGTTCTCCTGGGTGAACTCGCTTGGGAGGCCCACAAAGATGTAAAAGAAAGCAAGGTAAATAGTTGTTTAGATTTTGAAGACTAGCTTCAGCAGCTAACCATACCTCATATTTGTCAATTTTCGTACTGTGGAAGTGTAGATCGGATCTGGAGCCTGGGATCAAGCGTCGCCGTCGCCTTATGGCTTGTATTATTGTTGTATTGTTAATAGAGAGTTTAAGCTTGACGTCAGTATACGGCAAACGACAGATTCAAACTGAGAATTTCTCTAAATAGAAAATAAGCAGATAAAAACAGCTCAGAAAATTCTTATGAATAAAAAATTACGTGAAGCCACTAATTTATGTGTAGAAATAATGAACATTAGGTGATAAGCAAAGAGGAGACTTGGTCACGTGGTACAAATTCGCGTCTGCCGTTTGTTTCAGCTCGGGCTCGGAAGTCACATTAAAAGAAAATCTTTTTTAAACTAAACTTAGTTTAGATTCTTTTCAGAAGAATTTCGTATTACTCTTGTGAAATTAATTTTTCGTGCTATGCAAAGTCTAATTTCACCTTCATTTCATAATGTTCGCACCTGTTATCATACCGTGGGGACCTTTTTCCTAATTTATACAAGTGAATTTTAGAAATGATTCACGTTCATGATTCATTCGTCTGTGTAGTTTATTAGATTAATTTTAAGAACATTTTTTGTACTCTTTTTACATCACCGTAATAACAAGTTCATGTCCTGACTGTTATAAAATACAGGCTTCAAACATTCTAGAAGGAATCAAATCCAGGCTTGTAAAATCTTGGAAGAGTAAAAGAGAAGCGATTGCTACTCACAGAACTTACAGTTTAGAACGCAACTCTCACTGGAACATTGCACTGGAGCAGCTGGAGAAACTTCTTCCCGGTAAGAAAGCAGGCGATACAAGTGAACAAACCGGAAGTAAAAGGACAAAGAATGGACTGGACCGTAATAGAACCAGGAATGGAACACATCCTAAAGGAGATCTTAGCAGAGCGGTTTACAAACCTGACATAGCAAACCAAAATTCGAGCAAGCCATCTACTTATATTTAATGGATATTTCAGAGAAAAATAACTTTATAATGATGTTGGCAAGTTGCAAAATCTTCAACTATAGAATATTCTTCCGTGGGACCCGAATTGTCGAACGTAATTGACCCAAGCGCCCTCAAGATAGCACCACGGCTGAACCGAAAATAACTTTTTGCTTTTTCATGGCAAGGTAAACTGTATTTAAAACAATTAAACTTTTTTTTGCGCGATCTTGCTCCCCACCTACCCCACTAAAAACGAAAAATAAATAAATAGATCAAATGAAACGTTTTACTCGTATAGAATCGTAGCGCCTGACCTCGTGACGTACGGGGCGTCTTCTCGCCGAAACTGCATTGCTTCTTTCTACTGTATGCTTTTATCACAAGTGCCTATGATAAAATTAGGAGGAAAGTTCACATATTTTATACGTTTATAGTTAGTGAATGCGAGTGTGGCCGATACTGCAGTTTTCAATAAAATTACAGTATATATATTGTAGTACTTTTGTGTGAATAACGTAACCTTTTCTGATTCGTTTTTTACTTCCTTACCATACCCCTAAACATATTTCTGGGACCGCGCAGGTGAAAATGATGGAGCGACAAAAAGAGTCTAATAGCAATGGAGTACACATCTAAACTACGACCCAATATTAGTCTCCACAATCTGACCTATAAGCTTACTTTGGTTATCCCTGTTACCTGAGCGAACGATGTCAAAAGCTAAAACTAAGCCCAATTCGGTAGGTGCTGTTTATTCAAATTTTCGACCATGAAATTGTCGCCAGGTGTCAGAACAAAATTCTTGCCCCACATGACACTCAAAATACAATTTCTTCGAGCTAGAGATAAAACTGTACAATAAGTTATCGGCTAGGTTGAAAGGCTTTGATTTCTAATCTTTACAAATTCCCACTAAGCCGGCCTTCACAGCGGCGAGAAATCAACGTCATATCAAGGAAAGCTCGTTTCTAGTTTTCTCATCGGCTAGTTTGTAAGCTATTTAAAGGTACGTTCGGTTAACCTTATTTTCAAATAAGAATAGGTAATTAAAAAGAGCTAAAGAAGAGCAGAACGCACTGCAGTAACGTCTCAACAGCGGTGGATCGATAAAGGACATGCATATCATAAGAACTGTCTTAGTGGCTCATATATCCCTGTAAAATGCGGCAATTCTTAGTTTTATGTTTTCCTTGGACCGGGAATGAAGATAGATTGTCATTTGTAATGGCTGGATAATCATCTGCACTTTGATAATCCGGCATTTTATAAGCAGAGATACCCAACGACCTTTTTCCGTAAACCGTTGGACAGTACGAGTTTGAGAGAGCAAATGTTGTCAAGGAATTTTCTAACGCTCGGGAAAGGCTAAATATTTCTAGATAACGGTTCTATACTGATAAGACCACGTTTACGTGGGTCCGAACATATTTTTCAACGGACGAAATTTTTACCTGTGCAACTCGTTTAGACGGAATTCCTGCACAAAGTCTGTTAAGATTGCAGTACTGTTCTTCGTTTCAAAAACGTACACGGTTCCGGTTGTCCCGTGTAAACGAAAGGAGGATCTGTGCAAGTTTTTTTCCGTCCAAAAATTTGTCCGGCCCCGTGTAAACAGGGTCTAACATATTCGGAATTTTCGTACCAACTTACCCACGAGTTAATTTCGGAGGTTGTGCGTGTTTTGTGCATTTTATGCGGGGTCTTTATTACCAAAATGTTATTGCCATTATTCATAAAAAAAAGTTCTCGTGAGAATTTCGGTGCAGAGACAAAACGTCTCCTAACATTTTATAATAGAGGATTGCTGGTCAATGTACTCCTCGAACTTTTTACGTTCGTACCCATCAGGGCAGCTAACAGTTTCGGATAAGACGAAAAAGCCACCTAAAACTATCGAGACAACCTTGAAAGTTCCCCTAAGGCATCAGAACAAATAAATAGATTTTAGAGTCACCTCAAATTAATCAAACAGGCTTCTATAGCTAAAGCCAGAGATAGAGAAAACCATTTGAGACTCGGTCGTTGGGTGCCTCTGAATACTGTGCTTTCTCTCAACATGCACATTGCTGAATAGCTCAAGTGAGCCTTTTTATCAACGAAGGCGGCGGTAACGAGAACGTTAAAAAAGGCGATTGGTTTTAAAAGCTGTCAGTCTGTAAGTGCATCACGAATTTTGAAACATTTCTCTTGCGTCCTCCGCACGACTTGGACGTGAAATTTCCTAATTTTATATCCTGCGTAGCGGACATGTTTGTTAAGCGCGGGATACTTATCCCGGAATGCGGAGAAAGAGAAGGAGAAGGAAAGCGTACACTACCTTCCACACCACGGCAGCCAAAAAACAACAGCATTTCCCTGCTGATAAATCCAACTAGCTACACAGGCTACTAATTTCACAGTGCTTTGCTTGAAAATTCACCTTCAGGAATTCCGAGGCTCCTAGGACTGACATAGTCGTATTGCCCATACTATGCAACTTGTTTGATCCAAAATAACTCGCATAACCAGTTCTTCTGATTTCTTCTAGGTAGTCCAAAGAAATATTGACGGTAATGGTCATGCCAATTTTTTTTTTTTTTGGGGGGGGGGGAGGGAGGGGGGGGGGGTCAGAAAGAGGGATTAGAGGCAATACAAAGTGGAGAATAATGGCGACGAAGTTTGAAAGAGAGAATTCTTTACAAAACGTTTCTTTGCCCACCGTCCGTACCCACCCCAAATCGAGTGATTTATTCAAAAAAAGAAAAAGCATTATTTTTGATAACCTAGTCAAATTCAAAACTGTTTTACCCTCTGTGGATGTTATAATTGTAGTAGGCACTAAAATTTATACTTTGCATGCTTTGTGCGTGCATGGAATCCATTCAAAATTACCACCTACGTTTAATTAAGGTCACTATCAGGGCGGATAAAGGTTGGGCGGTGAAACGAGCGCTCCGCTCTTCATTTAATGTGTGATGCGGAGTAGGACTGGCACGAGCGCTCTTTCCGCGCTTCCGGTGCGCTTGAAGGCCGGCGAAATTTTCCTTTTTGCAAACCGGAAATCCTATTTTCTTTCTGTAATTTCAGGCTACAATGTTGAATAGATAAATTCGTTTCATAACAATATCAATAAACAGTTTCATATGTTTGTGTCTGTATGCCTATAAGTTAAACTTAATGGTCGTATAATGCCGAAATTTGAGTTTAATTTGAAAGTGTTGAATACCTCCTCCTTCCACTAAATATCACCTAATCGTCTTTCGCCGTTTCGTTTGCAAAAGCTTAACACTTCTTAATCTCAATTTTTACATATAATAAAGGGGAATAAAATTTATATAACATAACAAAAAATTAGATTGATATATTTTGATATAGTGGCGTTGTACTGCTTCAAACTTTACTTCTCGGGTGCAACGCGCCATGGCGATTCGCGCAATGCGTTGCAAATGCGGCAACCGTATGTAATCAAAATTTATTGAGGTTAGTTGTAAGGTTTTTTCTCCGTTTTTCTCTCTAAAACAAAACAAGGTAAAAAGTAAAAACTGAGGGGAAACTAATTTTGAAGTTTCGAAGAAACAGAAAGACGTATGACACTTTTTTTCAAAATTAAAAAGAAGGATGATGGTGATTGAAATTTGCATAATTTCACCTTGCACGAGCTGCACGCATTTATAAAATGAAAATACACGTCATCTAGTTATGAATCACACGATCTGCTGTCTTTTAGTTCTGCCATGGACGACATTTTCCTTCGTGTTTTAGACAGCTCTTAGTTGTTTTTGTTTTGGAATAACATCGACATTGGCGAGTAGTAGAACGAAAATATAATTCAGTGGTAGAGTCATGGAAGTAATCAGAGAAACCCTTTGAAAGAGATGTTTGTCTACTCCAACTAAATCTCCCGCAAAAAATAGCAACATTTGCCTCTCGGAGACAGCGTACCAGCACGAAGGAACGAGGAAGAAGTGCAAGAAAACAAATCAAGCCGCCATAATTCTGTGACAGCGGCAGTGTCTAATGGACAAACCACATTTCGTACGCATCCAGCAAGGTGAAAAACAAAAACGATGCCATCCGAAATCGGATTATCGGCTTTGACAAGCGACGCATTTTTCAACCAAAAACCCAATAAACAAACCAGCCATGAATAAGAGAACACTCTTGATAGCAGCTGTATTTCATTTCGTACATCCAGTGGAAAAAGACAGCTAAAAACATCACAAGTTGACTCAAAACTTTGTCAGCTTCAGCTGTCAAAGTAAACAACTTTCAAGATGCTGCATAAATTTTACGCATGAACTCACCTGTCAAATTTTAACCAATCAGAGCATAAAAATTGGACGTGGAGCGTGACCAACACGTGACCATGATAAGAAAAGGTCTTCCCCGCCTGTATTTTAAAAAAACTGGCTGAATTTTTGCGTCTGAAGTCAGTTTGAAATCAAAATCATAATAGTGCGGGGCGATACTGACATAAACACAACATATTTGATATGAATTTAAAACAAAAGTAAACGTGAACCTGCGATCATTTGAAAACCAGTAAATTGTCAGCGGATAAGTTCAAAAAAATACTCAACCTCGATGGGTCGACACCTGAGCCCGCGATTCGGTCAGGTGATAGTGGTCAGCGGATACCCTGTTTTGACAGCTGTCAATTGATGACAACATTGATGTGCAATCAGCTTTCTCCTGGGCTCCCAAAGTACCTAGAAAGTGTGAGAGTAAACATTGGTATGCCTGTGGTGCGGACGGACGGTCGGTCGCTCGGTCGCTCGGTCGCTCGGTCATGTGATTACCAAATTTTCTGGGATGGGTAGATTTCCTTAGCTATGGGACTTCGAATTGAGCCCGTGATCAAATAAAATATCAGCGCAAAACTTTAAACACTACGTGACCTCAATAGATAGAAAAATGAGCCCGCGATCCACTCAGGTGATGATGGTCAGCGTGTACTTTAGTTTGACAGCTGTCAATTAACCTTCATTAGAATGGCGAATATTCGAATTAACAGACTACTAGTGTGAGTAGGACATTTCCGTCCGGCATGTAGTGGAAAATGCCAGATCGTGTACCTGACCGAACCTGAGCCCTCGTTATTAGTTTTCTGATAGAGGTCTGCACATGTCCTATTTGGACAGCTGTCAATTGACCTTAATTTGGCCTGCCAATGTAACTTTAAACTACTGTCAGCCAACTGACAGCCTTGCCCGGCGTAGTTTCCTTTTTATGTTGAATTGGTAAGTGTGACATATTATATCAGCTTATATATAGGGGCAAAACGACTGGTCTTTTATCTGAGCCCGCGAGACGGTCATGTGATAATTGTCAGCGGATGTCTGATTTTGACAGCTGTCAATCTAATCGTACTCATACGGATGGCTTACATAACTAGGAGGCTAGTCAAGTTGTGCAAGATCTATTGTGACATTTGACATCGGCTTACATGAAGTGTGTGTACGGACGGGCGTACGCTACGTCATAACCAAATTTTCTGGGATGGATAGTTTACCAAATTTTCTTACCCATGGTGCTCCGCTGCGCGCGCGCTTCGCGCGCGCGGGAGCTCCGCTATAAATGCGTGCAGCTCGTGCAAGGTGAAATTATGCTAATTTCAATCACCATCATCCTTCTTTTTAATTTTGAAAAAAACATCTCATACGTCTTTCTGTTTCTTCGAAACTTCAAAATTAGTTTCCCCTCAGTTTTTCCTGTTTACCTTGTTTTGTTTTAGAGAGAAAAACGGAGAAAAAACCTTACAACTAACCTCAATAAATTTTGTTTACATTCGGTTGCCGCATTTGCAACGCATTGCGCGAATCGCCATGGCGCGTTGCACCCGAGAAGCAAAGTTTGAAGAAGTACAACGCCACTATATCAATATAAATCAATCTAGTTTTTTGTTATGTTATTTAAAAATTATCCCCCTTTAACATATGTAAAAATTGAGGTTAAGAAGTGTTAAGCTTTTGCAAACGAAAGGGCGAAAGACGATTAGGTGATATTTAGTGGAAGGAGGAGGTATTCAACACTTTCAAATTAAACTCAAATTTTGGCATTATACGACCAACAAGTTTGACTTATAGACGTACAGACACAAACATATGAAACTGTTTATTGATATTGCTATGAAACGAATTTATCTATTTAACATTGTAGCCTGAAATTACAGAAAGAAAATAGGATTTCCGGTTTGCAAAAAGGAAAATTTCGCCGGCTTTCAAGCGCACCGGAAGCGCGGAAAGAGCGCTCGTGCCAGTCCTACTCCGCATCACGCATTAAATGAAGAGCGGAGCGCTCGTTTCACCGCCCAACATTTATCCGCCCCTGGTCACTATTGTAGTGCGTCCGCTATCTTCAGTTGCGAGCTGTAGTAATTTAGAAAGCCGACTCTTTGATCGGGCGGGTTTGCAAAAAAATAACAATAACAGCAAAAAAAAAAGGAAAGAAAAATTAGACAAAAATAGACCTGAACCGGGCGTACCCGCATATCTTTGTACACTAATCGTCATTAGGACCAAAAAACGTGCGTGAGTAATTCCCCCCCGGGGGCACTTTTTTTTTGGGGGGGGGGTGGGTATGTGCCGCCCGGGTCTCCAAATTGGCACCCCGTTCTAAAAAAAAATTTCCCCTAAAATTGATACCCCGGTCTAGAAATGGGCCAATTTTTTATACCCCGTTCTAGAATTCGCCCTAAAACTGATACCCCGTTCTAGAAAGTTTGTAAATTGAAGTAGCCCTGTTTTTTAAAAAAAGATATTTCTTTATTTGTTCGACTTATATATCAAATGAATGTTTTTTCATAATCAGCAACAATTTTAAGCAGAAGATAAAGCCGTGATCCACAATTTTTATACCCCGTCCTAGAAAACGCCTCTGAAATGGATACCCCGTTCTAAATCAAGAGCTTCAAAATCACGACCCCGTTGGGCGGCACATACCCTTATAGGTAATGTATGGCAGTACCCCCCCCCCCCGGGGTAATTCTATTTTTAGGAAACCTTCAAACGTTCGCCAGGACATTTAACAAAACCAGCTACTAATAATGGATTTTCATATATAGTATCCCTTAGCTGTTCGCAAGAACAAAAGAAGAAAAAGGAAAGAAATAAGTTACAAACTGGGCACGTTTTGTTATTAACGGAGCTGCTGCTCTCTTACGATATATTCAGTTGTTACTTTACAACGTGCAAAATCATCTTAAACTGGAGGCAAATATTTCTTCATTAAAATGAAAGATCACTTGAGGTTAAATTTGGATCAAGGTTTTTAGATAAAGCACATCGTTGATATTATGTTAAATTTATCAAGGCGAAGAAACCCGTTAAGAAGCTCCTTTAAAGTGCGGTAATACAGGTCCTATGAACGGGAGGATGTGACTCAGTTATTCCCCTGAGAATGTAACCTGCCAAAACGTTCAGAAATTTAACATGAGTTCTTATAAAAACGCTCAAAGATCTTTAAGAACTTTTCTGTGTAGTTCGTTATTAATATCATGTGCTATTTTCTAGAAAATTAGAACAAACGTTAATGATCTCCCGTGTAACATTTCATTGTATTTATAAACAATACGCCCATTAAATACCTCGTTTTGTTTGGCATAATAAAAATTTGTGATTGCCGCTTAGCAAAAGTTATCTTCTAGAACCAATTGTGAAAATTTACAGGCTTTGATTAATCTTGGCACGCAAATCGTGCGCACATGTACATTGCCATGTATATATATCTTGCCGCACGAGTGGCGTGGAAAACGTCCATCTCTTCATTTTCATACCGTAATACTGCATGGTTTTTGATTAAGAAAAAGAATATTTGGCCTACGATTTCACTTTTAATTTAGCACTATAGTCACTATTGGAATATTGATTTTCACAGCGGTAGAGATGGTTTTGCCGGTCTTAAAACTATCGAAGCAAATGGGGGTCCAAAATAAAAAATATGAGAATGCTATTTATTTTTAACACCTGCAGCATAGCTCTTTTTGTCAAGTAAAAAAATCATATCATTTAGTTGTTCCATCGAATTGAACAATTCCCTTCGCAAAATCTCACTATTTCGACAGATCATTTAAGCAATTTTTACATTTAATTTGTTTTGGTCTTTGAATTTATCACCGAATTGGAAGGCAAATTGGTTTGAATATTGTGTAGCTTGTGTGTGGTACAATTTGCGCCTCAAAAGTAACAAGCCTCATTTGAAACCATTGGGGCGTCGACGCATGGAACTGAGCATTCATTACAAATTTAACGTAATGAATTACTGTTGCTCGGACTAATCTATGCCAATTTCATTTTAAGTTAAATCAGAAAAAATTCGCAGAAAATTGTCCATGTAATCAAAAACGCAACAGGGCGCAACAGAAAACGGCCGACTGACGTCGTCTCTTCGCCGGGAATTAAATGTCTTAAAAGATATTTTGTCAACGAATAAAAAATGCGTTGTGACTGATATTACTAATGTAGCTGAAACTGGTATATGAACAGTTTGCAAGAAAAATACCTCCTCTGTGACATTTAAGGTTTGTGCGCCGGCAATTGGCCTAAAAATCAGCACTTGAAGTGAATTTACCAAAGTGGTTTCCAGCCTTGCTTTGTATTGTTTGCCAACTAAAAACAACGCAGGAAGACGTTGAATAATTAATAACACACTGAAGAAGTCCAGCATAAAATGCTCATTTATGAAAAGGCGGGAGAACAGGCTTCATTAGCAAGGTAAAACATTGCGGTTGCTAGCTGAGATATGTCGTAAAGCTCATCATATTATCGCGCGCAGCTGCCGTTTCGCCGACAAAATGAAAATCAAAATAAGCGAAAATAAAAGCAATTTAAAGCAAAACTTTTTGATTCAGTTTCATTTGCATTAAAGCAATAAGCAATCGAAATTTCAAATGAGCTCTTCTGATAAATTACTGGCTTGTGTGTTGCCTGACTAGTAGTATTATATGAAAAGAAATAACGATATCAAGTTATTCGACAATAAATGTTTTATGGTTCTCTAGCAACCGACTTGTCATTCTCTGTCGCACGGCTAACTCAAAAGTGACCTCGCGCGTGTTTTTATGTGACAGGTGGCACAAATCAGGGGGGAGAATCAAACAAACGTTACTCTTCTATATTAAATCTTTAACTTCATTATCTATCCTCCCTCTTGTCAACAATTCCCTTCGAATAAGCTTGATTTTATATGGTTCCCAGAGTTGTAGCAGAATATATATATTTTTTTCGTATCCACGTCTATACGAAGGTTTTTCTGCCCTCAGACTACGAAATAACAACCTGTTGTTAACCAATCAAGAGTGTCTATAGTAAACAACAACAATAAGCCGATTATGCCCATGGCACGCGCCGATTGGACAACAGAAGATAAAACACTGATTGTATTAATACGTTACCGCCATTTGAAGACTTTTAACTCCGACTAGATGGCACGTGTGGTTCATTTGAAAGGTCTCGCTTACAAGCGAAAGTACAGCTAGCTGTAGAAGATCACTCCAAGTCTCTGGAACTGGAACTTGTAGTATCTGATTGAAGAACTGAAAGAATATACATTGAAAAAGAAGGAGTATTCATATCCAAGACAATGCCCAAGTCATTTTTGCTTCGACGTCATTTTAAACAGGAATGGAATTACAGACAAGAGGATTGTCCCACTCACGGTAGGAACTAGTTGAAACATTTTTATTTGAGCTTTCGAAAACGTAAAATAATGGGAAATACTTTAATTTCAAGTCGAATCATTTTAAGTCTTAATTTTATTCATTCGTAGGACCTTTACAGTTTGATAGTTGGGATGGATTTCCTCTAAAGTCAGAGACGTTGCCTCGGAGGTATACTTTTCTGCGGCAAAATACTATCAGGGAACTTGGCTCACAATTGCATGGAAAATATCCTGACCAGAGACGAAACCAAGCTGAATTGTTCACTGCTGGCCGAGGGAGGTACATGACTGATATGAAGCCAAATCAAAGTCTGCGAGATATCGAATTAAATTCAACCAGCCCTGGAGACTATACACAAACCACAGAATACACCAGTACAGAAGCAAGGGACAAAACGCGATCGGTCAAAATCCATAAAAGGGCTCCGCAGCAAGCCAATGAAGAAGCAAAACGTGAAGCCCCCAAGAAGCTGTCTCCCTCACACAACAGTTCGACAAGTAAGCAGCCCTACAAGTGCGATCAATGCGGCAAGATTTTCAAAACCAAGTACACGTTAACCATCCACCTGAAGATGCCTTCCCACACTGGCGCCAAGCCGTTTGTGTGCGCCATATGTGGAAAGGGTTTCCGCTTATCCAGCACGCTCTGTCGGCATAAAATCATTCATACATCTGAAAAACCTCACAAGTGTCACATCTGCGACAAGGCCTTTAATCGCTCATCCACCCTGAAGACTCACGTTCGCACGCACAGCGAGTTCAAAGAATTCGTCTGCGACATCTGTGGCAAAGGTTTCCATCAAAAAGGCAATTTGCGCAATCACGTCCTCATCCACACAGGAGAGAAACCATATCACTGCAATCTTTGCGAGAAAGCATTTAACAAGCTTTCCAATCTGAAATTCCACATGCACATCCACACAGACAATGCACCGTACCGCTGCCGCTTCTGCAAGACTTGTTTCACCAGGCGCTGCGATCTCAAGCTCCACATTGCCGAGTGCAACGGACAAAATTAAACAAGGAAAAAAGCAAGTCAAGCGGTTTGCATTAGGTGACAGTTAATCGACATTAACACATAAAGCAAATGGATGGTTTACTGATCAAATATTTATGGCGAATAAGCCAGAGATTTAGACTGAACTTTCCCTTTTTTCATTTTCGTGAAGGATCGCTAAAGAGATTGCAGTTGTAAATCTTGAACTTACACGTACTACAAACCCTTCAAGTATTTTCAAACAACGCGAGTGTAGCTTCTTTGATTTATTTCTAAGAAATAATAAATTTGTTTGTTGTTACCGCAACTGAAAAGCTAAATGCCACATTACTGGAAATCAAATTTTCTGGAGTTAGCATTTTATTTTTACGGCTAATCTTGTTGGTACCGTTAGTAATGGTGAAATGATAAGAACTTGGTATAAGTAATGATGAATTTTTCGCAGTTTCGTATGTAGCATGCCGAATTTTTTTTATTGCACTACGAAGGGCTGTGGCTTCACAATTCTGTGAAAACGACTCCCGTCCATAAATCAAGCCGAAAACACTTGTATAAATCCAATAGAAAATGTCATACAATAAAATTTGCTCCCGAAGTTATTGGTCTTTTTGTTCTTCAGCGTAGTTTTTTTTGCTTTCATGACATTTGGTTTCTACTTCACGGGCTGGTGAAAAAGAACATGTGAAATATCATAGAAATGCCTAGTAGAGGCTGCAAGGAGACTTATAACTTATTAACAAGTGTCGAACCTGTCCATTAGCATAACCAGGAGACCGCAATGATAAACCTATAAGCTTTTCATCGACAGAACCAAGAAAAGACGTAATAAAACCCTTTTATTTCTTTTTGGAATAAAGCAAGAATGTTACTGAACTTCGCGACGGATCTTTTCCTCGGAAGTTTGTTCTGGAAGGAGACTACGTGAGCAGAAGAAAGTGGCAAGTTTTGTTTTGTTAACTGTTGTTCGTTTTCCACCAGAACTGACTTAAGATTTCTTTAGTTGTGCAAGCGAAAGACGATTATATTTGCGAAACATTTCGAACTAGAGAGACAGTAGCTTCAATAAGAATGTTAAAAACAATTCAATCTTAACTGGCCTTTTCCGATAGTTTTTTCCTGCTATAGTCCGTCAGTGGATCATTTACACCTTCATTCATTACTTAACAAAACCACCTGAATCCAATTTAACTTAGAGTTTTCGCTCCAAAGGAAAGGACTTAAACAGCCCGCACCGTGCAAAATAAAAGGAGTCATGACACAGTTGAGCTTGATCTTGAGAACCGTTTTCTTTTAAGCTTTTGTGTCCAAGTACACTGTTTTCTGTTTTCGTATGCAGACGGGGTTCAAAACAACACAGGTTGTTTGTACAGTATTGTTAAAGCAATCACAAAGGATTTAATTATCAACAATAACACTGCACCATGAGACCTGAGATTTGGCGCTAAGTGGCGAACTCATCAAGAGTAATTAACGCGCGTGGCTTTTCAATTGGAAATCATAATTGATTGAAACAGGTGTAATTTCGAAGAGGCCGCTTGCTGATTTTTCAACCTTGGAAGACAAAGCAAGAAGACAATAAGCGGACAGCAAGAAAATCAACCGTTCAGAATATTTTGCAAAGAAACAGCCTTTCATTTGAAAAACAGAGAAAGGTTATCCCAACATGTGATGTAGCCTCCTCGAAATTGCTACGTTAATATACGAACCGGTGCGCTATAACTTATTCAAATTCCTATCAAATACAGTCCGACCCGATATGAGGCTGTTAATTTACTGATGCAGAAATGAACCCGACTTACATCGAACTCTTGGGGGCCTTGAAGGGACTTTTAATCCAAAAAAGTGCTATTTTGACTCAAACTTTATTTCTGTTGCAAACCACATGTTAAAGCGTCAATCTTTTGCGTCGTTTCCAACAGAGCAGCCATAGATTATACCATTATTCACAATTCATGGCTAATACATAACGCTATATTTCCAGCAGCGAGCGAGTGAATGTGAAAATTAGTATCATAGTACTAAGAAGGTAGGCGGTCGCTGCGATCATGCGCTAAATACTAGAAACACCGGTCACTGTTCGCCAAATAGCAGTTTTTTTCAGTTAATCTCAATTTGCGATTATTCCTGTTTTTGTTACAGAAAAAAAAACAAGTCAGCATTGCTTACTTTCACAGCAGCAATAAAATGTCAAATGCTATTTCCCTGAAACGGTTGTTTTTATCTTTTCTCTTTTTTTGCAGAAGTCATCGAATTTTCAAGTCAAAACAAACAAGTTGGAATAGTTTTGGTGTAACAGAAGCGCTATAAATATTACGAAAAGCAAAAACAGGCGCTTCTCTCCTCTATCTAACAATTTATGTGTGGAAGAGAATGGTTGCCTTCGCAGTATGTATTAAAATGAATAATATTCTGTCCTAGATTGATTAAAGCCGTGATTAAATGTATTCATAGACAAAAAATGTGACGATTGTACTTTTGGAGCTGTACGTCAAAGAAAAACTTTGATCAAATAACAATGAAGGCCATCGATCAAAGCGTTTTGAACGGAGCTTCATTTTAGCTGCAAACAAAAATTTGATTGTGATTTTCACGATTTAAACACAAATAAATGTTAGTCGCCAAATTTGCAATCAATCAGAGTATTTAAGATTATCGTTTTTAAGATAACTCTACTTTGAAGGTTTACTACCCTTTATTATCTTAATTTAACATGCTTTATTTTCATATAAAACGTTTTCTATAAATTTCAATTTCAAAGAAAAGAAAAACCAATAAAGACGACCTGATTGCCCCATATTCATCACAACATCTATTCCCCAAATTTGGTGTACTGGTTTGAGTATTATTTTAAACTACCACTCACTAAAAATTGAGATATATCGTAAAAATTCAAACGACACAAACAGCACATCAAAGAAAACCCTCAATTACTCTTTTAATAGTTTTTTTGAGTCTAAAATCATAATGAAGGAAATATAGCCAGAAAAAGCACATAGTATAAAAAGGATGTCAATACAGTGCAGTAGGATTGGCACGTACTAAGAAAAGTGGAACTAAAACACGAGTATCAATTAGTAAAGTTAGTAAACAAACCCACTTGCTGATAGGTACTCATTGAATTCTTGGCTAAACTACTCCAGGAAACCTATCTTTCGAAGAAAATTTACGTTCTGAACTAACAGGCATGTTTTTACTCACTCGCGTCGGAAACATTTTCGGATTGCTTATGAGGAAGCAAAATTTGCATAATCCCAATTGAATTTAATGTCAGGACCTTGAGGGAATTTCAGACTAGGAATACATAGTGACATGCAAATTTCTGGAAACTTGACGAAGGTTAAAGCAAACGCTTGGGTTCGGCCGAAATTAATGGCAGACTTTTCGAGAAACTTTCGAGATCGATGTCCACCTCCAAGGACGCTCTGTCCTAGAAGTACAGGACTCGAGATCTGTGACGTAGATAGATCGAATTTTTTTACAGTGACTCAGTTGAATTAAGTGCGATTATTCATCCGTTATCGAAGCCTACTTATTCCTACTTCTTCTGACTACCCATTTGAAATCAAGGCTTAAGTGCCGGTGACGTACAAATTTACACATTACTGCGCGATTTTAACACAATCATGGTTCTTTGGCACACTCTGTTGCGCTGATCACAAGATTGACAGGCTCATGAGACATAACTTCAGGAACTGAAAAATGGTATTTTTTTGGATGCTTGAACCCCTTTCTTAGAGTCGCCAGTGTTGCCGATTCTAACTGCAACGCATCTTACTGGCATTTTTTGCCTTTTAACAGCTGTTTCAGTTACGTATTGCTTAATTTACGTCATAGTTCCTTCCTTCACAGCTCCTTCGTTTCCGAGTGGCTTCCGAGAGGGTTGCCCGGCACCGATCCAAAGCGGCCCTCTGATTGGCCAGCTCATAGGCATAAATATTATTTCTCACTGGTAATAAGACTCTACTTGATATATTCAATAGCAAACCAACTTTTTGGCCCCTTACCTTCGGTTTCCTATGTTTTGCGCATGTCTTCAACATCATCAGAACAGGTGTTGTGTGCCTTGATGTATGAAGTAAATTAAGTATGAAGTAAATTCGATCTCAAAGAATCCTCCTTCGACAGCAGAAGGTCGTTATACCGCGCGTACCGACTGTACCGAGTGTACCGGGCCACCGAGCATAATACAAGGAGTGTACCGAGTGTGCTGGCTGTACCCAGTGAACCAACTGTACCGAGTGTACCGGTTGTACCTAAAAAAAGTTTCACCCCTAACTCGGAATACCGAATAATAAACTAGAAGCTACTATTATCATTAAACCTAGCTTTCGTAACATATGCTAAAATTAAAGCATCACAGGGAAGGCATTTCTATCTGGTAAGGCCCTATCCAGGGGATACGTATTTTGGGGTAACAATTGTGTAGTCCTTTAAGGAATGCAACCACTGTGACGGAATGAAATCTCTAGCGAGTGAAGCAGACGCGAAACAAAAGGAGGTTGAAAAAGGTGTCGTGTTTTCTGTGTTGTGATCGGCTCGGTACAGTCTGGTAGGGAAACACTCACTGCGAGGCAAAACGGACCAATCAGAGAACACTTTGAAACGGTGCTGGTCAACTGTTCCGAGAGAAGGCTAAGAAGAATGGAATGCCATAATGGCGGCAAATTTGAAAGTTTTCAAAACTTTTAACAAAAAAGTCATGATGCGTTCAGACGACAAAATCTTCTCCAATTAAAGGAATAAAAATTCTTACGTTATAGGCACTAATAATCATTTTTTGTTTTAAAGACTACCTGTCCAAAATCCTCAACTTGTCTCCGAAATAAATTTTGTACTAGAGTGGTTTTCATTTGAGTGTCGAAAAGTAATTGGTTTTGCACTTTCTACACGATGCGATTGGCTTAAAAGATTCGCGCCACCTTTTCATCCAATCAGAAGTAAAACCAAAGCCAATTGTGACGCGCTCGCATGCATTTTCCCGCGCTTTGCGTCAGCTACATGTAATTACTTCGAGTTTTGATTGGTTCAATGTATTGTCTGTGTCCTATGTGATTGGCCAGAGTAATTTCTTTGGTTTTGGTTTTACGACACTCAAACGAAAACCACTCTATCCTTGCAAACATTTCTTTAAAAATATATGCGTAACGTATTGTTTCTTGAGCCCCCACCTAGTTCTAGAAGATATCCATACCACCACCACCACCACACGACAAAATCGTGCAAAAACGTCCCCGGTAACCACGTTATGAGTAAAATGTTCAGTACCGATAGCAATACCTCTGTCAGGGTTAGCAATGACTTTGATGAGAGAAGTGCAAAAAAAAAACTAGCTGCAGCAAAGTACCAGTCTGACCTCTCCCTAGACCAACATGCAGGTGCACCAACAGAGGTAACTGATTTTAGTCTACATGAGGGCTGTCGCTATAACTCTAGAGTCCCTTTGTAGGTCACTCACAGTAATCTCTGTGAAGATCGTCCTCGGACAGGTTACATTCATTTCACGATCATGATTTAAATATCGATACCTAACTGCTAAAAACAGAAACACAGAGGCATTCACTAACATAAGCCCAGCCAAAAGGAACATGTAGTATTCCAGATATCCTTTGTTGAGGTTTTCAGGATACCAATCACCATTTGATGCGTGTTTAACAATGGAAGCCAACGCTGATGCTACGTAATAGCCAAAACCAATCATTGCGAGACACAAACCCATGACCACGCCGCGAAGGTCGGCAGGGGACTGGGTATAAGCGAATTCGAGACCTGAAAGAAGAAACGTCAACATGAATTCCCCCGCTTGTCTATTCAGGGGGTTATTGTTGGGGACTGAAATTCAGATGTGGTGCTACTATACTTCACGGTCCCTCTTTCATTAGATTACAGTCTGTTAATTATCACCACAATCCTTTCTAGTCCACGACCCCCACACTCTGGGTGTGAAGTGCAACTATTTTATTGCCTGTGAAATTTTGATGTTGTATTTAAGTAATTACTGTAAAATCCCACGTTAAAGCCCCTCCCCGGTTTTAAGCCCCTCCGGATATAAGGCCATCGACTTGCTAACGCAGATATTATTCCGGATATAGGCTCCCCCCCCCCCCCTCCGTTTAAAAGCCTATCTAATGTATAAGTGTGCTCTTTTTGCGTTTCTTTACAAACATCAAAATTCTTAATCTAAAGTTGTAGGCATAAACAAGTGGCTGTGGACTTTGGAACAATAATTATATTGATACCAAAGATAGAAACAAATGTTTATGCATATGTAACAACGCTACGAGTTCTGCTCCACTGTTCATTCCCAACACAACTGTTCAACTGGAGTGTTTTGGAATGACGCACGATAAATGCATTATATAAATGTAACTCTAAATATAATGGTATGTTTGCTTTAATTCGTTGCTCAGATACGTTTTATCTCGCCGTTCCGAAATTTTACTTCTTTTCCACTTATATGACATCCGGATATAAGCTCCCCCCGCCCCCCGCCCCTCCACCCGTTTATAAGCCCACCCAAAATCCCTTATGAAGTTATATAAGACTAGGGCTCTGACGTGGAATTTTACGGTATTTACATTTTGTAATCAAGGCTGCCATGGTCCCAATCTTGCCTGTGCATTTTTGTATGTAGGGATAGCATCAGCAGTTGCGATGCTGTTCTAAATATCAAACATAGGGGCAATGGAACTAAGACAGCCTTTAGTGTAGGGAGAAGTTTAGGATTAAGTACTGTTTCATTTTGGCTTATCAAGTTATCCAGTGTTAAACGATTTAGCATTTTACTAAAAGCCAGTAAAAGAACACTTGCACTCGTATAAATTAAGGCCTCAACATCTAGCACACTTACTTTCAAGTTAGTTTGCCTATCAATTATTCCTCGAGCCCGAATGGGCTATTGACTCAGAGGCCATGCGCGCGAGAGGAATAATTGTTTTAGTAAAATCAAACTAGTTGCTCAAAAATATCGAGAATAAAAATATCTTAGCTAGTTAAAGCTAGACTTTAACCCTTTTTTGCCGCCAAAAAGCCCGCGCTTTTCGCTACTAGTGGGCTATAACATATAACCTAGTAGTAGCTCAACCAATCAGAACGCAGCATTGATAATAGACCACTAGTTGGATTTTACTAAAATACAGTAGTATGCCGCAGTATTTACCAGTTTTCTCACCCTTTCCCTGTCAGTCTTCCGGTTTGTAAATAGTCGTCGTAAAGTGGTTGTCGGTTTGTGAGCAACACGCACATTGTAAGGTTGATTAAAAAGTGCGATGTTTCAGAGGTGCCTCTGATGTACGGTACAGTCGCTGTCGTAACAGGACCAGAGTTGATGTTGGTCTGAGTATTGGAATCAGTGTTACTGTGAGTCTTCCGTTTAACAAATTCTAATAATTCTACGATGACTAGAAAATATAGTCGTTACTTCCATGTACTTATCCGGAAAGTTCAGTCAATCTTATCCTGATAAAATACACTACTATTTATGTCTTCCGTGTCGTTCAGCTTTCATTTTCTAGACGCCATGTTGTTTTTTTATGATATCGTGGCTTCAACAATATTTTATATCCGCCAGTTACATATGCCAGCCAAGAGAATTTTTTTTATTTTAAATTTTTCTTAGCAGGGAGGGTGACTTTTATTGAGAGCAGTGAAGAGCCGAGGAAAGAACTTATTGACTAAATGTTTCTACACATATTAAAATTCCCTTCCCGTCCTGAAACGACATTGTTGGGCTATTTGTTACTGCCGCTCTGTAAATTTACCATCAAGATTCTGTAAAGTTGAAATTCCAAACATAGATGTGCACTGTTACCTGTAACGCCAACCAGAACCTCGCTTGCTCCTTGTAAGATGTACTGAGGTACTTGGTAAAACACACTCATAGTGGATGCGTTCACGGTTTTATTGAACAAGTCTTGTTTAAACGTCCCGTTAGTGTGTAAGACGTGTTTCCTTTCCATTTCGATAATTCCTCCTAAAGCAACTGAGCCCGCGGCGAACAGCAACCCAACACCAATTCTGCGCAGTGGGGTCAAATTAAAGCCAAGACGGTGCAGACCTGGGTACACCACTCGGTCGATAAATGGAATAAGAACAAGCAGGGGAATGTTTTCAAACAGATTCAGTGAGGCCGCGGGAAGTGATGTTTCCCCTGAAACTTTTAAATTCATGTACGAAGCTTGAAGGACAAACGTGGTAAAACACTAAAAAAAAACAAACTCAACTAAGGTTTCGAAAAAGCACAAATATAACAAAGACGTTAAATGTAGTGACTAATAAATAAAAGTATTTCACTTTTTGTTTATTTGTTTTTTTGTTGTTGTTTTTGTTTTTTTTTTGTTTTTTTCAGGAGCCAAACCATCCCTAAAATTGGTTATTTGGGCTAATTTGACACATTTTTATTTTTCTTTACCAATTTTGCCAGATAGTCTCCGATTGTTGATAAAATAATGAAACGATAGATATTTTGTTTGAAGTCACAACCAAAAAAAAGACGTCCCCAAAGAGGTTTAATGGCAATTAATGCTAATTTTCGTAGGCAAACTTAAATCACTGGTATATCACTAGAAGTTCAAGAACCTTAGTAGCTGAGTAAAGAAAAAAAAAACGGGTTTTTGTTTTTCTCGCTACCATACATATAACTCTAGTTATGAGACTTCAAAGAAATTTAATTGCCGCCCCAGCACCATAGTTTCTCCAATGAATTTGTGTCCATTGAATTTTCGCCCATTTTTTTTGTTCATTTTAAGTTGATTTTCCGGTAACATAAACCTTTAATAGTGGCATAATAGTGGCAAGAAAACGCTCAGACTAGCAAATTGGATTTTAAAAGGATTACGGGGCTTCTTATTGTGTTCTACGGGTAGTTTTAGCAATGGTAGAAATCCCCGTTTTCCATTTTGTCAATTTTGTTTTAGTTTTCAACGGTAAACACACAACTTAAATGGCGACACAACAATAAAATACCTCTCTATGAAGAAGAATTATTATACCCAGGGGGAGGGGGAGAAGGAGTACCTCCCATTTGTGCTACAAACGTTCCAAAATTCAAAATGTTTTATCTCTGCCAATAATTGTGATACGGTAAATGTTTTCAGAGTTTTTCTCCCCTTGAAAGGTGCTTTCTTATAAAAATGTGGAAGTTTAAAACTGACGAATGAATGGCGTAATCTGAGACATCAAACATTTGATTGGTGCCATCATATACCCAAATTTAATTCGATTGGCCTGACAATCATATTTGAAGGCCACGACGATCTGGTAGATAAAAGGCAAAAGCCAACAAAGTCTTTGTAAATTAACCGATTTGAGGAGTGGTCGGATTAGGCCCACCATGATTAATTAATGCCGCAAAACAAATGAAAATGTGGAACAGGCTGAAACAAAAAGTTCTATAAGGAGCTCCCATTGTCACACATTCTCCTCTTCATGCGCTCCCATAAGAGCCTTAGTATTGCTGAATGACATGAAAAAGCAATAAGTTTACAAAAGAGTCGCTCTCACCTGCCCATATATTGTCCAGTAGAATATAAATGTTAAAAAGATCGGGATCAGCTGAACCACGGACTTGACACCTTCTACCATTTCTTCAGAGAAAGTTCCTCCTTTTGATTCTTTTGCACCATCAAGCCAGTGGCTCACTAGAGCCGAAGATCTCCGCTTACAAAAGAAGTAGTTTTTCAAGCCTTTACCAATAATACGTAATGTGTCAGTTAAGTAACTGCCCTCCGGAGGGTGCAGTTTGTAGCTCCTTCTTCCAATAAGCAGCAGAATGGTTGCTAAAGTCATTGAAACTGCTAATATCAGATAACCGTAAAAAAATAACACTTCTTGTTGAACGTACACAACAACTGTAAAAGCAAGTATACTACCAATTTGGATAAACCAGTAAAACGCATTAAAGAATTTCTGCACCATTTGCTCCCCTTGTTCCCTCACTTGATCTGCGCCCATTGGAGACAGGTTAGCTTTTATTCCTCCTGTTCCTATGACAATAAGGATGAGTGACACGCCTAAAAATCCTTCTTTACTTGACATGCTTAGACCATAGGCCGGTGGGTAGCTGTACGTAGTAGCCGTGAGGAGAATGGTACCGACCGTGTAGAGCAGTGAGCACCCATATATGGTATTATAGCGCCCAAGCAGAACGTCAGCAAACCATCCACCGATTACAGGAGTGAAGAAACATGTACCTAAAATAAACCAAAATTATAATTTTTTTTGTATAATTGCTATTCGAGATTAGTTGCTGGTTATTGGCGGCTTTATTAAGTTAAATTAACAGATTTCTGCTGACATTGATTAAATATTGACCCCAACCTCGTTCCCAGGGTCCTCACCTAGCCGTCCCCACGGAGCGAGAGACGGGTAGGAGAAGACCATGGGAACGAAGATTTATTGAACCTTTCTTGCGTTAACTCATCCCGACACTCCTTCTCGCTAGACGGACTTAAAATGTTAGTTAATGCCCTCGTCATCTCCCGATTGGACTATTGTAATTATCTTTTGCACGGTATTCCAAAAAATCAAAGGGATAAACTCCAACGAATCCAGAATACCGCTGCGCGCCTCAGTGTGATGGGCCTAAAACGTTCAGATCATGTAACGCCTGTACTAAATAACTTGCACTGGCTTCCAGTTGTAAAGAGAACTGAATTTAAGATTCTCTTCATAACGTATAAGACTATACATGGCCAGTCTGCAGACTAACTGAAGCCTTTAATTGAAATGTATCAACCGTCACGAACTTTAAGATCAGCGTCACGTTCACTAGTCTGTTCTCAAAAAGCTAAAACTGAAAACTACGGGTGTAGAGCTTTTTCTTTTGTGGCACCGAAATTGTGGAACTCCCTACCGGTGGACATTAAGAATGCCAAGACTGTTATCTGTTTTAAAAACAAGTTGAAAACTCATCTTTTTAGGGAAGCTTTCTTATTTTAGTAAACATTATGGTGAACTTAATTACTTTAATAGTAGGGATTTTGATTTTATCTTCTCTTTGCAAATCATTGTAAGGCGCATTGAGCTTTGTAAATGCGCCATATAAGAATGTATTTATTATTCTTATTATTCTTCTTCTTATTTTTATTATTATATTTTATTATTATTATTATTTTATTTTTTTTAATTTTTTTTTAAACAGTTGAAAGAAACTTTTGAATTTTACAGGCTGACAGTTTTTTTAATTGAAATGAAATGTTTTTAATTCGAATAAATTTTTCTTAGTTAAATTAACTCTTTCTACGCTAAATTAAGTGCTTTTTAAATCGACAGGAATTGTAAATAGTGTTTTGAATGAATCGTTTTTTCTTTTTTTCAAGTGAATTAATTGTAAATAGGATTTTAATAGTTAGCATTGATGTCAATAAAATTTTTTCATCTATTAAAAAAAAATATTATTATTATTATTATTATTATTATTGTTGTTGTTGTTGTTATTGTTACACCCAACACTGTATTTGAAGTAAAATAATTTTTCCAGCGTGTAAAGGAAAATAAAAAAATGGTATTGACGGCAATATTCTATTTTGCCAGTTTACACTGGACGCAGGTTAAACATATTTTTATGTTTTTGTTTTATTCATTGTTGTAACCTTCATTATAATTATTTATCACAGTCTGCAATGTTTACAACAATTAGGTAAGATCAATGATGTATGTAATATCTCTGTAGGTGATTATGATATTTATCCTAGTTCCTGTGTTAGAAATCTCAGTGTGTAGTTTGATAATAAGTTGTCAATGTCAACGCATGTTACTAAAATCGGTAATGCCGCGTTTTATCACCTACATAATATTAGAAGGATTAAGAAGTATTTATCTCGCGATTCGTTACTGACGCTTATTCATGCTTTTATCACTAGACGTTTAGACTATTGTAATGGACTTCTGTATGGCCTTCCTAACTCGCAAATAGTTAAATTGCAACGTGTGCAGAATGCTGCGGCTAGACTTGTACTGAGCTTAAGTAAGTACTCGCATATTTCTCCCGCGCTTTATCAACTTCACTTGTTACTAGTACAACATCGTGTTCATTTTAAGATCTTAATTTTAACATTTAAAGCTATTCATGGATTGGCACCTAAGTATATCATAGAACTAATTAACATTAAGCCTAGGTCTATATATAATCTTAGATCAAATCAAAGTTTATTGCTAGACCCTCCTAAAGAGAAAATACTTGTCACGTTACGTGACAGATCTCTCTCTGCTGCTGCTGCCCCATATTTATGGAATAGTTTGCCGGCTGAATTACGTGATATTCAATCATTAGCTGTTTTTAAATGTAAGCTGAAAACTTATTTATTTCGTCCAGCTTTTACAACGTAACCTGTTTGACATTCACTTTTATTAGTAGTATTACTAATTAAGTTTTATTATCATAAAGTTGTTAAGTTGTTAAGCGCTGTTGATCAGGAATGTAAATCGCGCTCTAGAAGTTATTTAATTATCATTAATTCTCAGTTAAGAGTGAAGACTTAGTTGGTAAATAAACAAATAACAATTGTGAACTCTCATCCATGAAGAGCTAAATGTGGCTTGGAGTATCCCACAAGGATCCGTTCTGGGATCATACTATAGCTAACTTACTGACCTAAAATTAATCTTACAGGGACCGCGGAGCATAGAGACTGGCTACAGCCCCACCAATAATTTCGCCGGGGTTCTTTTGTTAGACTTTTTCAAAAGTACTTCTAATCCCCGTGTTAAAACGAGAGAATACACATGACAAATTGTGCGAATTTCCTGTTGTCCCATGTTTTAATAGTACAACGTGATTTGAAATCCCATCCATTTCTAACTCTGAACGCTATTCTCAGAGTGTGTCGGACATTCAACATGTCTGTAAGCGTTCGACTAGTTATTTTAAATGTAAGCATATGGCAGCGAGCTTAGATGCCCACCGGACACACAGTGGTACAATCTTAATTACTCATGAGACATGAACTGACGCTGTGTGACTTGTTGTTGTGACTAAAAGGATTTGTCAGTCGAAATAATAACCGCAAACGTAACTTTGGAAGCGACCGACGCTGAACAGCCTCCTTCATATAGTCAGCAGCTAGCTGGACTAACATATGATAGACCCTACATAGATGAATGCAAAACCTTATTTGGCTATTACCTTACTTATTTCTGTTTCTTAATATTTTGTTAATTCTGTTTGGTGGAATCCAGCTGAAATGGTCACAGAGTAAATTTAATGATTGGCCTTACTTAATATTATTTAAATCTTTTGTTACGTTGAATAAACGCCATATATTATAATTATGTGTAAGTTTATGTTTTTGTGTAAAAAACTAACAAAATGGTGATAAAAATTTAATTTAACAACATTTTTTCCGGTTTGATAGTAATATACGCGTTTCTGGTGATTTGAGAAACTCTAATTTTCAAAATTTTCCGGGTAAGCATACCCCGGTCCCCCCCCCCCCCCCCCTAGTTAGTATTGTAACGCAGTGGAGTATTTAACCCTTTAAACCCTAAGATCAAAATTTGAATTCTCATTTGTTGCCCCTATTCATTTCCTGCAGAAGTAGTGGGGAGAAGTTGATAAAATATCAAGCAAATTCATCTTGTGTGATCATGTCCATAATTCTCATGACCACTATGTTTTACAAAGCATTGATATTACAAGGAGAAATTTGATGCTGATTACTCTCAGGGCTTAAAGGGTTAATAGAGGTTTTGTAAAAAAAAATAATAATACCCCGGACCCACGGTCCCTGATCTATCGTTATTTCTGACAATACACATGATTTCACCTTGAAAAGCCAAAGTTATTGTACTGGGTAATGGAGAGGGCAGCTTTAGCACATCGCTACAGTAAAACACCAGATTGGCGGCTACACCGTAGAACGTCAGACGTTCGCAAAGCTCGACAAACAGAATGCATAGCACCACAAGGTTTCTTGTTGTAGCCTTAGGCCGTTGATCAGCAGAAGAAAGAAGACTTTCGTCGATGCTTCTTTGACTTCTTTGTTCCGCTTCATTCCTTTGGTCCTCGTATATCAAAGGACGATTTTCGTTGGCCGTAGCCTCCTGCTCATCCGCCATTGTCTCGATCTGCCTAGAAACTTAGCAATAATAATGTTCACGATAGCTTTTGAAACTTGATGAATAGTTGAGAGGCAGGCTGTTGTTTTAATTTCGAAAATTGCCTGAACCTTCTTCGAATTCCACTGAATGAGATAAATTTAACTTACAAACTGCAACAAAAGACCTTTCTCGATGCGGAAGCCGTCACTACATCTCTGAGCTTTTTGCACCACATGGCCGCGTTCAACCTGGACCCAAGTGAGAGAAGAAAACAAAACGCTTACACAAATCGGTGCAATTTAAATAAAGGAGTTCATTATATCAGGGGTTTCGTAATGTAGGGGTTTATTATGCTAAGAACACGCCGTGAATAAAACAAGGAGAGAAGGTAAGATGTTACCGTAAAATTCCGAAAATAAGCCCCGGGGCTTATATTTTTCAAAGGCCCTTTTGGAGGGGCTTATATTTGGAGGGGCGTATGCAAGGAGGGAAATTTGCGTTTTAAAATCGATTGGGCTAGCTTGTAGTGGGAAGGAAATTTACCATTTTTGCTTTGTTTTACTTTGTGTCCGAGGGTAAATTCCAAGTACAAGCCCCCCGGGGGCTTATATTCGGAGGGGCTTATACATGGAGGGGCTTATTTTCGGAATTTTACGGTATTGTGTATATTTATTGTTATTTTGGAGCCCTAAACAACGATCGCTAAAATACCCATACAAACCCTTATAATATTTCTACTGCCCAACGATTCTCGCTCGTGAGCTTTGGGTACCTGTCGGTTATCCTGCATGAAACTGTTAATGTTTCCCCAAACCTCCGCATTGAAGTTCACCCTCCCCGCATAGCCTGAGAAAAGCGTGTGAACAAAAGTTATATACAGTTGAAGCTCCATAGCCCAAAAGCAAGCGCTCTCTTCATTTCTAATGGCTAGCAAAGCGAGCCACTCCGAGAAAACGCGTGGTCGAACGGTAAAACAGGAGGAAAGGCCTCTTTTCTACCCATCCGCTTCCCTCGCTTTCGCGGCGTCTTCTCTCCCTTGCCACTTTCGCGAGTTCAGTTTTGTCACGATATCTCGTGGAGAGCTTGCTCACAATTTAGAAGGCGTCTACATTAGGAGACACCCTTCGAAATGTAAGGAAAGGTAGTGTCTGTTCGATACGGATTTTGTCAAGGTGGCCGTAAGACGAGCTGTACTGTTTTTGAGAGTATAATTTGAGAAAGCTTAGAGTGTGGTTAATTTTCTCGACAATGCTTGTAAATCTAAAACTCTTGGAGGGGAGCGGTCAAGCATAAAGAGTATTCGCCAGCTCAAAAACACGTTATAAGCTACAAGCATCTAGTATCTGTTTTATTATTATTATTATTATTATTATTATTATTATTATTATTATTATTATTATTATTATTATTATTATGATGTAAAATTTAGCACAGGGATTTTCCCTGCGGAGAAATATCCAGTCAAGTCTCATCCCGAGACCTCAGACTTCCAGCACCTTTCTGAGGATATGTGCCGATCCGAGGAGTGCCGACTTTTGCATCGTCCTTGTTCGGTTTTTAATTCCTAGTTGCTCCAAGTGGCCTGCCAGCTTCTTTGACACTGAACCCAATGCACCTACAACCACTGGCACCACTTTTATTATTATTATTATTTTTTTTTTTTTTTTTGGTTTTTTTTTTTTTTGTTGCTGCTGCTGTCGTTGTTACTAACACACACAGACGAGCATTCAATTTAACTGATAAGGAAAGTTTATTCAGTCCTAGTATGTCGATGTCCCTACATCTTTAGCAAGGATAAACTACCCTATGGAACGCAACTTAGCCTGCCAATACAGCCGTCTTTCGTCCTTCCTCTTCATTAGGGGCGTTCATTAGCGGCAAGAAGCGAGGAGAGACAGCAGATTTACAGGCTAAACACAGCTGGAGTTTTAAGACTGGGTTGAGGCTAGGCGGAGAGATCTCTAGTTAAATCAAGGTTTCTAAAAAGGCCCCTCTATTCAAAACTTTTCAGTTGTTAACTCACGCTCATTGATGGAGACCTCATTAAGGAAGAACTCTGTGAGTTTGAGGCTGACCTAAACAGACATTTGGTTTCAGAGCTCTCTCGCTCTGTCGAGTGAGGATTCAGAAACCAGTTATCATGCTTCAGAAACTGTGTGGATCTTCTTCAAGAGTATAGCCTACATGGAAGGAGACGAAAGGGGCGGGGAGAAAAGGAAAAAAAGAGAGGACTTATACCTCCATCCTATCCTCTTTTTCCTGCCTTCCACGCAAGCTATCGACAGTACTTCATTAGGGATAAGTTGAGCAAGGTCCTCAAATGGAAGCCTTTTAATTAAGTGTAACTAAGGTCAACTAAGGACTTTCATTGCAACCCGGGTTTTACCGGATTATACGTTCCTCGCTAAAGTCTCCATGTTGACTTTCCGCAAAGATTATTTCTCGATCATGATGAGCATAGCGATACTTCACTGCTAACAAAAGGAACACAAAGGCATTCACCAGCATCAGCCCCGCCAACAGGAACATGTAGTATTCCAGAGATCCTTTGTTGAGGTCTTCGGGATACCACTCACCATCTGATGCCTTTTTGACAATGGAAACTAACGCTGAAGCCACGTAGAAACCAAAACCAGTCATTGCCAGGAACACACCCATAACTACTCCGCGCAGGTCTACCGGGGACTGGGAATAAGCAAATTCGAGACCTAAAAAGAAACGTCAGTTACATATTAACTTCTCTCTGTATCTGAAGTACCTCTTCACAACATTGCACATATTTCTACTCCGGAATAGACTTGAATAATGGGCAAAGGATTCTGTGCGGCCAGCGAGCGGCACATATCCAGCAAAACCTGACCCAAGTACCCCCGCCCCCCGGGTTTCTGAAGTTAGGTTTTTTGCAAATAGGCCGAGAATCAGAAATTTCACCACAAAGCTGACGTTAAAAAGATGTCAACCATATTTTTATTACCAGGGGTAGAACTACCTGGTGTTTTCAAGTTTAATCCAGCTTTCATTCATTCTAAGACACTTTCAGACTGCGTTCGTGTTTTTTAGCTAGGCTTTGGTAGCCCTTCTGCTATTTCCGTTGGATTTTCAGTATACTAAAAAAAATCTTATGACTCTGCTTTTAGGGGCTTAAAAGCGCCTTTAGAAAGCTGTTTTGCCTGGATCAGCCTATAAACCTCCAGTGTTTCAGGAAGAGGTGAAGGGTAAAAGCTCGGACGCTACGGTGGAGCAAGAAAGAGAAGATAACCTTTTAGATATCGTTATGCGTTTAATCCATCAAGAACAATCATCATTGATTTGAGCTGATATCAGGTTTGTAACAAAGCTGTTGGCAGTAACTTTTACCTGTAACTCCAACCAGAGCTTCGCTTGTCCCTTCTAGAATGTACTGAGGCACTTGATAAAGCACACTCATGGTGGATGCGTTCACGGTTTTATTAAACACGTCCTGCTCAAATGTCCCATGTGTTCTTATGATGTGTTTCCTTTCAATTTCAATAACTCCCGCCATAACAACTGAGCCCGCGGCAAACAGCAACCCAACGCCGATTCTGCGCAGTGGGGTAAAATTAAAACCAAGACGCTGCAGACTTGGGTAAACAACTCGGTCGATGAATGGAATAAGAACAAGCAATGAAAGGCCTTCAAAAATGCTGAGTGATGCGGCAGGAAATGAAAAACTGTTTGTGATTTTTAAGTTCATGTAAGAAGCTTGAAGGACATAGGTGGTTAGGCCCTAAAGAAAAAGAAGAAAGAATAATCAGGGAAACGCAATTCTAATGGGAAATAGCAAAAATAGTCATGGGCTTCTTTACTTGGCTACCATTAGGGCACTTAAAGATCCTTAAGAAGATCTTTCTCTTTTTTACTTATACGGCCTGTAATATAATTTCGAATAATTCAAATCTTTTGTTTGTCCAGTTGTCAAGGAGCCGTTATTTCATCCCTACCCCCGTTCTTGTCTAATGCTCAAGGAAAGATAAAAATTAGTTGCTCCTACCTGCCCATATATTGTCCAGTAGAGTATAAAAGTTAAAAAAATTGGCATCAGTTGGACCACAGATTTCACACCTTCAACCTTTTCCTCAGGAAAACTTCCTCCTTTTGTTATCTTTGCCGTATCAAGCCAGTGATTGACCGAAAGCAAAGACTTTTTGCAGCGGAATTTTTCCTGCAGGGCTTTGCCTATTATACGCAAGGTGTCTGTTACGTAACTCCCCTCTGGTGGCTGAAGTTTGTAGCTGTTTCTTCCAAAAAGCAGCAGAATGGTTGCTAAAGTCATTGAAACCACTGCTATTAGATAACCGTAGAAAAATGACACTTCTTGTTGAACGTATACAACAACGGTATAAGCAAGTAACGCACCAATCTGGATAAACCAGTAAAACCAGTCAAAGAATTTCTGCACCATTTGTTCTCCTTGCTCCTTCACTTGATCTGCGCCCATTGGAGAAACGTTGGCCTTGATTCCTCCTGTTCCTATGGCAATAAGGATGAGTGACACGCCTAAAAATCCTTCTTTACTTGACATGCTCAGAGCATAGGCTGGTGGGTAGCTGTAAGTAGTAGCCGTAAGGAGAATGGTGCCGACAATATAAAGCAGCGAGCAGCTATATATGGTATTATAGCGTCCCAGTAGTGTGTCAGCTAACCATCCACCGATTAAAGGAGTGAAAAAACATGTACCTAGGAGAAATATATTTTTTTAATAGCGAGACTGCTTACTTCATTCGTGAGGTACTGGAGTGCAGACCTCAGCACTACGCCAGTTAAGCTTTTCTTTTAATGTCATAATTTCCAATTAACCTTGTTGTGTTACGTTAGCTGAAAACCATATTAATGCAAATATTATCGAAACAAAAGTTTTCCCCAAATCGAAGGTTACGCAACAACGCAGAGGTTGATATTTCAAGCTTGGGTGTCCTGTGGGAACACTTGCCTGAGCGCGTCCTATAAAAAAGAGAGGATCTATTTTTGGTTTAGATGTAACTCGTCAAATCAGATTTTGGTTTCGTTTGGTACGGTTAACACGAACCACGTAAGACGGCATATCACAGTGCTGTTCAGTAAAGTAAAATTTGGTCTGATTGCGAGTTAGTTATGATTTGACTAGACTGGAAAGACAATTTAGACAATAAAAGGAGCTCCCTTGTCATTTTCTCTATGTTACTTCCCCTTATCCAGAGGCTCGCATGACAAGCCGGTCATGAAAGAAACTTTCGCAACTATTAAAAGCTTAAGTTTTGTTCATTGCTCAGTTCAGAAAATGAATGCAATTAATTAAAATGTTTCTGAAAAACACATATTATACCTTGAAAAGCCAAAGTAATTGTACTGGGTAATGGAGAGGTCAACTTTAGAATATCTTTACAATAAAACACCAGATTAGCGGCCACACCGTAGAAAGTCAGTCGCTCGCAAAGCTCGACAAACAGAATGCACAGCACCACAAGGTATCTGGTTCTCATCCTTGAGGGTTGTTCTACTGAATTTGGACCGTCTTCAACTTCGCTGTTGCTGTCTGCTTCTTCATTCTCTCTTTCAACTTGGATCAATAGAGAACCATCGCGGTCCGCCATAGTGAAGTTTACCCTTAGGCAAAAACATGTATATGACATCGATATCGTTCACATTATATTAACATTACTCAAAAACAAATATTAGCGAGAAGCAGATTCAGTTCAAAAGGTTACAAACCTACGTTAAATCTGCCACGAATGACGAGATTCGTGGTACACCGACTTCAACGAAATCGAAAGGTTCGGACCGGCTGATCGGCAGCGATGCGGAAGAGCCCGTCACGGCATCTAATTAATGCAACTGACGCGCACCCAGGAACAAATACCATCCATTTAAAACATGTAAGTCACGCAAGCTTCCAAAATGTTGTCTTTAAAAATAAAACTTTGGTAAAGTACAGTTTTATTAAATTCATATACAGTAGATACGCCCGCTGGTGAACGAATATCATTAATCTCAATTTCCTAGACTATGAGTTACCTATAAAGTGTACGATACTTTGTTTATTAAACTGTGAAATATCGGCTATACATCAGTGTACAAGTAGCATAACCTAAACTGAAGCAACTTTGTCACAGAAAAAAAGAAAAAAAAAATTGGAAAAAGCTAAATCGGAATAAATTAGGCACGCCACTCTCACAACATTAAGGGTTAGGCTGAAATCCTTTACAGATCAGAGGCCAATTTATCTTTTTTATAAAACTCAACTGATAAGAAACTTATACCAGGTGACTTCTGGGTTATCAAAATATCAATATGTAATTTGCAAGGCTAATTTATTCGTATAAGCCTATTTTCCTTTTTCATTTTTCTTATGATCGTTTCGCTTCGTTTGGCGAATGGGGAGGTACGTAGAGGCGTGATGTGACACCATTTTTTCAGGGACGTTTAGAACATATTTAGCCTTAAATATATAAAAGCGTACGGTTACACAACACAGTAAAATATGCTGTAAACAAACCCAAGCAAAAATAGTACATTCAAATCTGTATGAAAATCTGTATGCCGTTATGAACCGAGACTGGTGGCCGTTAGGTAGAGGTTCGAGTCTCATACTCAAATGTAACGTACTATAAGGCCTGTTTCCAACGTCGTAGCTCGACTGCAGCACGACACTAGCACGACTTGGTTTCAGACGTCGAATTTAATGCAGTCGAATGGAACGGCTGTTGCCGAAAACAAAACACAAAAATAAAGATAAGGTTTGGCAAACTTTTAAATATATCCTAATGTATTTATAATTTATGAATTGAGTTCTGCACGGCAGTAGCACGACGTTTGAAACGGGCCTAACAAAGATTTGAGTTGCAGGTGAATGTTTATTTTATAACAATAAAAGAACAAGAAGGACAGTCAAAATAAATTGCATTTTCTTTTAAAAGCATATCATGCCAAAATTGGATGAAACTTTGCGCTCTTTTGTCCAAATTTTCACATCTTTTGCCTTCACAAAGAGTTATAAAACTAACTGTGGACATTTGGGTTGAAGAAGAGCCGGAGGAAAAAACCTTTAGCGTGGTAGATTCCTTTATGTCTTTAAGTTACACCTAAGTTACACATGTTTTGTTCTGAAATCTTTATTAAGATTTTTTAGTATAAAAGAATCTTGATCGTTGTGAATACTTAAACTTCCCAAGTAACCGGCATGACTCTGCAGTGACTCTGCAAACAAATCGTCGGCTGGAACGATTTTATAAACACTCTTATTTAATCATTTGAATTTCCTAGTTGACAAGTTCCTTAGATATAAAAGCGTGATGCAACAATAAGAGAAATGTTCATCACAGCTTTATCTAACTAAGGATCTTCGCTTATACTCTGGTAATCACTTGGATTTCCTTTACGCAAGTTTCTATCTTGATTTTCCGGATAAGTCATTTCTTCATCATAATTAGCATATCGATATTTGACAGCTATCAGCAGGAATACAACAGCATTAACCAGCATAAGTCCCGCCAACAGGAACATGTAGTATTCCATAAATCCTTTGTTGAGGTCTTCAGGATACCAATCACCATTTGATGCGTGTTTAACAATGGAAGCCAACGCTGAAGCTACGTAGTAACCCAAACCAATCATTGCTAGGCACAAACCCATAACTACTCCGCGCATGTAGGTAGGGGACTGGGAATAAGCAAATTCTAGACCTGAAAAAAAAAAGAAACGATGCTAAATTACTTGCCGGTGGTAAAGGGTAGGGAGGGAGGGGTGAGAGGAGGTTATGTTCAGTGTTGGTGATAAACAAACACAACGGTTTCTTCGGTAACTCGAAATAGTCATCATCTAGCGACTAATAAAGCTGACGCCGACGTTGCGCTCAGTTTACCCCCTCTCTCCATCAGTGCTCCGTTCATAATGTAATTAAGCTACTGGAAGCTATACGGAAAGGAAAGAAGTGGAAACAAGGACTTAAGGTCACAGAATCGCACTCGGGACCTCTCCAACAGAAGGCAGGGTTCGGACTCTTTCGAGCTCTTCAAATTCCATGACTTTCCATAACTTTTCTCATAACCTCTTTAAGTTTTCCAAGACCTTAGGTTTAGCTGTCACTTTAAAAAATTTTAAAAACTTGCCTTGTTTTACACAGTTCAACAGACACAAACTCTGGTGTCCACCACAATGTCTGCCGTTTGCGTTGGTTAGTTACTTCTCTATATCTCTTACATCAGTGTCATTGTAGCCTTGTCATCTACAGTAACTTATCTATCAAACAATACTAATTTTCCACGACTTTCCAGGATCAACAGTTAAATTCCATGATTTTCCAGGTCTGGAAAATGAAAAGCTTAAATTCAATGACTTTCCAGGTTTTCCAAAGCAGAACCGACAACACTGAATATCTTCAAATTGAAACGGCTGATCAGTTAAAGGCAGGCTTGAATTTAAAACCTTAATATTTCCTTTGCTGACTACCTTCTTCTTTTATTGAGTAAGAAAGTAAGAAACGTTATTTCTTAAACTTGTTGTGAGTCTAAAGGATGAAAGTTTTAAAGACTACAACTGTAAACTGTTACCTGTAACGCCTACTAGAGCCTCACTCGTTCCCTGTAGAATGTACTGAGGAACTTGATAAAACACACTCATAGTGGATGCATTCACGGTTTTATCAAACACGTCTTGCTCAAACGTTCCATGTGTCTTTATAATATGTTTTCTTTCAATTTCAATAACCCCTGCCATAACAACTGAGCCTGCGGCAAACAGCAACCCAACGCCGATTCTGCGCAGTGGGGTCAAATTAAAACCAAGACGTCGCAGACCTGGGTAAACCACTCGGTCGATAAATGGAATTAGAACAAGCAGCGAACTGATTTCAAAAAGGCTGAGTGATGCGGCTGGAAATGAAATATTGTCTGTGACTTTTAAGTTCATATAAGAAGCTTGAAGGACATAGGTGGTAAGTCCCTAAAGAAAAAGAAAATAACGTTATAACAATTTAGCAAGACTTTTGGAAAGGCCGAAGTAGCCGTGAAAGCCTCATCCTCCAACCCTCTTCTTTGGCCTCAGAAAAGCTGGGTTAGCCTTTGAAGAACTTGGCAGAGCAATCGAAATAAGACCATGTGTTGATACTATATGGCATCTATCTCGAAGGCAGTCGAACAATAATGAAAGAAAAGAAAGCTCAGAAAAAATTCCGAGCTCCAGATCAGAATCGAACTCACGACAGGACCCTCCGAGTCTTAATTCGAATGCTCTAACCACTCATGATGACGATGACAATGACGATAATGATCAAGATGACGATATAATGATGATAATGATGATCACGATGACGAAATAATGATAATGATAATGATGATGAGGATGATAATGATGATGATGAAAAATTTTAACGATTATATTGATAATGAGTGCTAGCTATTTTTCCTTTCGTTCTAATCAACTCACTTATGTACTTAAGAAAATAAAAATTGCTCTTACCTGCCCAAATATTGTCCAGTAGAAAATAAAAGTTAAAAAGATTGGCAATAGTTGGACTACTGACTTTACTCCTTCCACCATTTCCTCAGAGAAATTTCCCCCCTTTGTTACCTTCGCCCCATCAAGCCAGTGGCTCCTGGAAACAGATTTTTTGCAGAAGAATTTATCCTTTAGGCCTTTGCCAATGATGAGTAACGAGTCAGTTAAGTAACTACCCTCCGGAGGGTACAGTTTGTAGCTTTTTCTTCCAATAAGGAGCAGAATTGTTGCAAACGTCATTGAAACCGCTGTCATTAGATAACCGTAGAAAAATGACACTTCCTGTTGAAGGTACACAACAATAGTGAAAGCAAGTAGTCCGCCCACTTGAATAAACCAGTAAAACCAGTCAAAGAATTTCTGCACCATTTGTTCTCCTTGTTCCTTCACTTGATCTGCGCCCATCGGAGAAACGTTGGCCTTGATTCCCCCTGTTCCTATGGCAATGAGGATGAGAGACACGCCCAAAAATCCTTCTTTACTTGACATGTTCAGAGCATAGGCCGGTGGGTAGCTGTAAGTAGTAGCCGTGAGAAGAATGGTACCGACCATGTAGAGAAGCGAACATCCATATATGGTATTGTAGCGTCCGAGTAAGGTGTCAGCTAACCATCCACCGATTAAAGGAGTGAAAAAACATGTTCCTGAAAAATTAAAAAAAATAATTTAAAAAAATCCATCTTCTTCAGATGACTGAACCACTTTCGAAGTTTGCCATGCTGTAAGTATCAAACAATGCAATCAAAACCGTTATGGTAAGACTGGGAGGCTTTCATCTCGTATAGCAAAAGACGGACAAAACGCTACTAAGGAAGTAAAACGTGGATTTAGATCTTATTTTGGACCTCACCTGTCCGTTTCTCTTCCACTTCTTAAGTAAAGCACCCAATGTATCTGATCATGAAAGGCCACCCAACTGAATAAACGTAACTAAACATCACTTGAATAGTGACATGTGAAAATGTGGTTTGCGGGCGAGGAATCGCATTCTTACTGCAAGCTTGTGTAGAATGCAAGTGTGATACCAAGTGAAATTGCATCATACATTTCTGTAACCAAAGAAACGTCGCTCGATTCTCACTGGCGAACCATAAATTGCACATGGTATGCTATATCCAGCCTTCGTTCTTTGGCTTGAATCTCTGTTTCTTTGAAATAACAAATCTTTATGAAGACTCTGTGTAAAATATGACTGACTCACTTACTAGCTAAGTATGCAGATTCAACTCAGCCTAGGACGGTTCGGACCACTCCTTTCTGTTCTAGGGAAGGGTTATGAATTACACTAGCTTGTATTACCGAGGCTATATGAACTTGGAAGTGGATTATTCATCTAAGTTGACAGTTCTGATTAACAGCTGAAATGCCGTGCTAATCATTTTTGGCAAACCGTCATATTGCTGAACCTGTTTAGCTTTCTTCGCGGACGAACTTGGCGAATGCCAAACGTAGTTGGAGGAAGTGTCCATATCTTACAAAAATATCATGTCCGGTTCAACGAAAGCTTGGTCGCAGACATATCGTTAAAAAACGGCTTCCTGACTACATACCCTCCACGTGGCACACTGAAGTTCTTTATGACACATACAAAATCTAACATCTCAATGAAAGTGTGACGAGCCAAGAGCGTATAGTAGAAAGTTCCGCATCCTTAAGTGAGAAGTTTGTTCTTAAAAACAAATCATTTAGAGAGGTGTAAGGTCGTTTCTTTTGATGCTGAACAGCTGAGAAAAAGAATGTTGGCAAAACTAAGTTTTGGTTGTGAATAGAGATACTCGGGGTACGCTTCAGTTTTAATTCAATCAAGCATGCGATTAGTCTCTTTATTTGCATTTTTATGATGACCTAAGAGGAAGACAGCAAAGCGGTGCTTAAAGTTTGGCTTCATAGTCTGTCGCGTTACCTTTCGATATTACTGGACTATAGAAAGACAACCTATGTAATAAGAGGGCGGGATTCTTAGCAGTAACTCTCTCTGTCATGTACCTTTAAGTCTTGCAGGCAGGTTACAAGTTCAGTTGTCAAGTGCGTAAGCCAGTGAGAGTAAAGGTTGTTTACCATTTTTCGGTTGGCCGGGATGTAAATGGTAAACGTCTTTTTGGTTCGTCCCACTGGAAAATTCCCGGGAGAAACGGAAATTCTGAAAAGGTCTGAATCTCGTTTTCCCGATTGGGACGTTCTGAATGGAAATTCGTTTACCATTTACAAGTTTCTTGAGTTTCGTACTAGTTTCATTTTTAACTAGAATCCAGTCTAGCGCGGCGCGACAATCCGGAAATTTTAGGCAAATGGTAAACGAAATGTACCGTTCTTGCCAAACGAAAATTCCCAAACAAAATTTCCGGAATTTTGTTTAAATGGTAAACAACCTATGTAAAGTTCAGTTTGCCTACTCTTTGTAACATCTACATCTACATTTATTGATTGACAACGCTTCCGCATCAAGTCAATGTAAATAGGACTCAGCGCGTGACACTAGCAAAACTAATGCAGGTCATGGCTTAATTTCAGTAATTTAGCATACTGTCTGAATTATTTTACCTCATACCTTGAAAAGCCAAAGTAATTGTACTGGGTAATGGAGAGGTCAACTTTAGAATATCTTTGCAATAAAACACCAGATTGGCGGTCACACCGTAGAAAGTCAGACGCTCGCAAAGCTCGACAAACAGAATGCACAGCACCACAAGGTATCTGGTTCTCATCCTAGGGGGCTGTTCTACTGAATTTCTTCGGTCTTCTCCAGCTTCGGTACCAGTATTGCTGTTTGTCGCTTCACAGTTTCTTTGGCCATTTTGGATCAATGAACGAGTATCTTCCGCCATGACGTGGGTCTAAGAAAAAGAATACTGTTATCATTGACATAAAGTAACATTTTTTTAGTCCTGAATCAAAAGTTAGTTTTAAACTTTATCAAACCTACCTCTGCTCGGCTTTGAAAGACGCTTGAACCGACGTTGGATGTGTATAATAACCTCTGCTCGGTTGAGATGCGAAAGTGCCTCCAGTCACGTATCTCCACGCCCTATCGCGCCCCGACGACCCTAGCAAGCACTAGGTTCAAGTACCTCCTGCGAATCCACCAAAGTTTGCCAAAACCGCAGGACATATTAAGAATATCTCATTTCAACTGGTGTGACCTAGTGGTTTTCAGCACTGCAAGTGTAGACTTTTTTCTTGTCACAGAAAATTGTGCTGAAGAAATATCCCTTGGATTAAGGAAAAACAAGAAAACGCTGTTGAAGCGTACACTTCGGCGTCGTGGGTGTGGAATGAATTGTTAACCCTTTAAGTCCCATTATATCCACATACAAATTCTCCAAACTGATCTTTGTATATTTCCTTAAAGAATGAGTTGAGAGAATTTGATAAAAGATCAAAGCAAAGCATTAGGTGTTCATTTTATTAATTCTCATAACCAAATATCTTGACAATGTATGGATATCGTTAAGAGAAAATTGATCATGGTCACTATTGAAACTTAAAGGGTTAATGCGGAGGATTTGACAACTACAGAAAATGAGATAACATGCGATAATACTCTAATGTTTTAGATAGGGCTTGTCACGAACGGAAAATAATGTTTATTCAACATTTTGGGGTTACAAATAAAGAGTGTTATGGTACATTCATGGCATTTTCTGTAGTGGTGAAGAAATTGTATCTTGTAATTATAAGAGTAATTTGTGAATGAAATGAAATAATTGAGTGGTTAGAGAATGTTGGTTTTTTCCTCGGCTCTGAAGCAGCGATAACCTGAGGGGGAGTAAAAGGAGAGCTCCGTTTGTTTACTTGCAGTCTGTTGATGTGTTTGCTTTTGTGTCTACGCGTGTGGCGATTGTACATAAATGTTATTTTTTGTTGTTGTGGTTGTTTGTGGGATTACTATTTTAATGCCTTTGAGTGTCTTAATAATTTTCTTTCATTAACTTTAAGTTCGCGGACCAGCCCATTCCGAAAACGCCTTATTTCCTTTTTTGGTGTGGGCTTACCGCGAACAATGTGTGTATTTGTATGTAAACGCGCCGTAACACAACATACGTGTTTCAAAAAAATATTCACTCCTTCCTCTAGTAATAAATAGTCGCCAATTTAATCCCAATTTTCCAGATCACTCCGAGCAAAAACATCCAACCCTTCCATAACTGGCTCATCAATATCGGCCTACCAATCAGAAAATAAAATCACAGAACGAACAAATTCAGAGAACCTCTAAGGAAAAATACACTTCAATTTTGCCTGTCTCTACCCTGCGAGCAGATTCTCCTTCGATCTTCCTGATCAGATCGATGTTTTGTACATGTGCCGAGTGTACTCTCTTAACAGTTATTTCAATCTGAAAAGATGCTGCTACACGGTACGTGTTTTTATATTTAAAAGTTTGTATAGTTTCCATGTTATTTTCAAAGAGGTCGAAAGTGCGTTTATAATTAATTGCTTACATACCTGCTGGATCGGACAGGTCCTCTTGGCTATATTTTCATTTCACAGTATTTTCTTTCTGATTTCACTGAACAATTCTTTCGCCAACTGCAGCTTCTGTGTAAGCGTAGAGTGATGGGAGACCTATAAGCATTAAGTTAGATTTCACCTGAAGTTGTTTATTTATGGCTCTCAGTTGAAGACTTTAAGGCGATTAATTGTTCACTTTAACGTAAGGCCATCACTTTCCATGACCTTCCTTGCAGATAATTTTACCTGGACCAGACACTTATATTAGTCAGACTCTGGCTTACACATTCTTTAAGTTAAATTACGCTGAATGAACAAAGAAATTCCACTTCAGCAAGCACAGCTAGTATGGTAGCCGATTAATCAGTAACATTTAATCAGTTCATAAGTACTCATTTTTAAGAAGGGAAACCGCTTAGGGTGCTTAAACCTAAAATGACTAGAAACCCTCCTGGTCCGTCTCTGATCTGATACCGGGAAATCCCTGACGTTTTATGTTAGGATCCGGCAGTCTTATTACAGTCTAGGTCCCAAACGCAAAGTACGCCCATCCCATCTTTCTGAAAACCCAGTGCCAACACCTGATACTAACACTCGCCGCCGGGACTTTACGATGTAGTGAATGGATTTCTAACAGATGGGGTAATGTGTGGCCGGTAAATGGGATGTCGACTCTTTTACTCTCGTATAGTACAGGGCACCCATCCTGTGCACTCTAGTCTGCTTTTGAAGTAAATGATTGTACTTTAAGATAGCACGTTGGTAAGGTATATTGTGTTCGGAATTTTTCATTTTGCAATATATTTCGGGCTCAAAAGAGTTTAAAAACTAACTTTATAGAAATTTTATTCATCCTGCAAATGTTTTATCGCAACAAAATCAAGTTTGTGAACTATGTCCATTGTTGTTACGTTACGTTGGTTTCTTGTACTATGACTCCATGAAAAGATCAAAAGGGACAAGAAATACACAGAATTTCATGTTAATCAAAGAAAGATGTTAACAACGAAGAGTAGATAATTGAAAATAATTAATCGCTGTCCTTTTGTCTATGTCCCCATTGATCGGGCCAATACTGACATCGGCATCGGTCGGTGAAGTCGGCTCTGTTCGGCTTTCCGTCGCAGACACATCGCGTGTTAGTGTCTCGGTTTCCACACACAACAGGCAGTTTCTCGACTGGTTTACAGATTGAACTTTCTTCAATGAGTGGTACGTCTACAATTCTTAAATGGTCTTGGTGATGGGGTGGTCTGCATTGCCTAATTGCGCATGCGCGAGCCCAGATCGGGAGCAGAGGGCCGGTCTTGCAATCTATCACACAGTGCGCAATTTTAGGATTGATTAGATCCCCTTTCTTGCAGGTCCATGGACGCGCAGGATCACACTGTTCGCCGTCGTCAATACTGCAGTGTGTTATGCTATCGACAACTCTTATCATGTCTTGGGCTTTCTTTTTGTATTTCAAGTCATGCGCTACTTCAAGAAGGCACTTGCGAAATTCCACGTTACAATAACATGGCCGGTAGCTGAATACAGTTCCTTTTGGGGGAATACTTTCTCCGCCTGCGCATGTCAGCATCCGATAGCAGCACAAGTCTAACTCATTTCTAGGCTCTACTCCACCTATTCTTGTAAACGTCTCCATAGAAATGTCACAATAATGAGTGTTGTCTTTCAGTGATTTAACAGTGTCTGTTGAAATACAGGCAAATCCGTCGCCTTCTTTTTCATTTCCTATACTCCAGCCCATATTATTATCATACAGCTCTATACACATATTTCCTTCATCTACACAAAGTCCTGGATTAGCTCTACACTGATTAACTCCTGGCTTGCAGTCCTTTTTGTGAGAGCCACATTCACAGCGAAGCTCCGATCCCCACATTTTGCAGATTGCCCGGTTCGCACAGACTTTTGGGATGCGACAAAGGTTCACAAAAAATTGACACCTATGATAACAAAAAAAATATTATATTACGAAAAAGGAATAGGATCGATTTCCGCAGGTCTCTGGGGTCTGGTCCAGTGGAGAGTCTTTCCTCGGGTATAGTGTGGGCTCATTTCCCGAGCTAAACAAAAGAGCCGAGTTGTTGGAAGCTTATCCCATACATGTTATCTTAATCTCCCCTGATAAGAAGGAAAAATGCCGTTTTTCCTTTTTCGGGGGTAGGGTACGGCTAAATCCGTAGGTTTTTCAAAGCTCGGGTTAAACTACATAAACTTATCAAACAGAGCATATAAGTTGCCATGGTAACCCACCCATGATTTCGCTACTTGTCCTACAACCCTCTTTTGACCTTAAAGGCTTGATTTGTTTCCACAGCACTCGTTCGGCCCGTCTTACCTTCTCTCTTGTAGCAGATAATTTATAAACAAAATACCACCAAAATTTTCTCATCAGAAACTTCACAACTGTGAAAATTCTTGTAAGACAGACACAGTTCGGAAACATGCCCAGCCCAGCTATAGTCCTAAGTGCAGTTCACAAAAATCACTGCAACTGTCAAGGAAGCCTGTGAACAGGCCTTTGGTGGAGCGGGTAACTAGGAACTTCGCTTTCCTTGCTATTTTTTCCCAAAAAAGAGAGCCTGTTCACGGGCCACTGTCAGGGCAGCTCCTACAGACACCGACTTAAAATATCCGGCGTCACGTCCTGGGAATTCTGTTATAGTACCTGCAAGTGTTTCTCCACCAGGACTCTGCATACCCAGTCTCAGGGGGTGCATCGCACACACATCGTGTTCCGTGATCGCCGCAAACGAAACTTCCGAGTCGGTTATACTTTGTCGGAACACATCGAGGCTCGCCGAAGCTGGGTCCCACATTTCGCCTGTGAAATAGATCAGGTTCTGGTACAATAGGGAAACATCTATAGCCAGAGCTAAGTTTGAAACTCTCAAGTAAAGAGTGAAAGGTGTTTCCACTAAGTTCTAAATGGCAGTTGGCTACTCGCGGGTCTACTAAGTCACCTGCCTGGCAGTCTTTTTTCAGTGGGTTGCAGCTTTCTTTGATGGGAAGTATATACTGGTTTTTTAGAGCGACGCACTGGATAAGACTGGGCTTTTTAACGCAGATAGAAGATGAGGCAACCAAAGGTAATAAAACAATTATAAAACCACGCTCAATGGGAATTGCCATTGCCAGTTGTAATCCCAAAACAAGCGAAGAACTGTGACATCATAAAAAAGTGTCTAAGCGCGCGCTTCAAAGAAGCACGACGAATGACGTCATCAACCTTTTAAAATACTCCGGTCAGAGACAACCTCAAGGACCACTTACACGAGGAAAATTTTGCCCAATAAAATTTCTTTCATTGTTAAAAAAACGTTTAAAAAATGTGAAGGAAAATCTTTCTTTCTGCAGGGTGTGCAGGAAACTGGAAACATTTTGTCTTTCGGGACGGCGCGCAGTTCTATTTGCGACAAAAGCCGGGTTTGTGCATACCTTAAAACCTAGCCTGTAAATTAAGACGCTTACTGTTAAACAGCAGTAATCACAAAAACAACTTCAAGACATGATTAAAATTCAGTTGCTAAAGGTCTTCTCAGAAATTGATGAAGCAAAACTTATGAAAATGAATTCACTTACGGAAAAAAGCAAATGTAATTGAAGGCTGGGTTTCGCGCAGGACTTTCTATAATAATTAAAAGGAGGGAAAAAGTAACGTAGAAGTACATGTATACGAGGACTTCCTCGTGATCTAAATCTAAACGTAAATGGGTTACTGTATTTTCCCCCTCCCCCATCGTTTTCTCGTTTAACCCCGGTTCATCTTTCGCGCGGCTGTATCCCTTAATCACATTACGAAACACAAACGAATAGTACACCAGAAAACCGCCTGCTACCGAGGGTATTTTCGGTATCCGGGATTTGGCCAAAATACGGAGCGGGATTCGGGAAAACGGAAAATATCTTGACGGGAAGTGGGATTTTACTGCTTTGAATGGTTAGCGGGATTCACCAAAATTTGGACACTGGATGCAGGAATTCTTCCCCTGTCTGTCGGGAATTCGGGAAGTCGTACGTTCTAGAGGTGAACAAACGAGCATTTAGTGGGGTCTTCTATGAAAGTAAACTACAGAGCGGACGTAGATGATTATATAATTGAAACTGTCAAGTGATCAACAAACGAGCAAACAGTGATCACAGGCATTCTCCAGTGAATAAGACAGTCAAAGCTTTGGTGTCGTTATTTCTTGCAGCCACAGACAGTCCTCTAGCGCCAGAACTGAGCCTGTCTAGGCGTTCAGACAGACTCGTACCCAGTCGCTCTTTTTGTGTTTTGGGGGTGAGAGAAGATTTGGGATTAGGTTGAGGTGCGCGGGGTGTCATGGGAAGGGGCAGCGCAAAGAAAAGTGCATGAGCTAGCCTACGAGCAAGCTCTCCTATTTGGGCGAGTGAAACGAGTCTCGCGAGAACGCGCGAGCGAGCGGCTCTCGCGAGGCTCACTTTGCCAACCTCGTTCCCAGGGTTCTCTCCTACCCGCCCCCTGGAGCTCCAGGGGGGTAGGAGAGAACCCTGGGAACGAGGTTGTCACTTTGCTTACCCAGTAGGAGAGCTTGCTCGCAGGCTATGCATGAGCAGGAAAAACCATCGAGGGGTTTGGGCTGTCAGAGAGGGGAAAGAAACCCGGCCTCTCCCTCCTTTTCCCCTCCGCTTCGTCAAACTGAGCTGATGAAAAGCTATTTCGTTTTTGAACTGGCCCCCAAACAAATTCAAAATATTGGCAAAACAGCCGATCTATATCTTATTAATTAGTTTTTACAGGATAGGATAAGTGCTTTATTATCAACAGAGCCTCTACAGACACATGTGTTTACCACGATAACAAAGATTTTCGTGCAATAATTACAGAGGAGTACATTTGTAAAATTTGTACAACTATTAAACAAGGTTATATTTAACGCGTCTATCTCTTTCGCGGAAGCGATCATATACGTATTTAGCCACAATTTATTGCGTTTTCTCTCCTTGCTTCATACTTATCAACGTTGTAAAGGCAGAGCTTGGAGTCCTAGAGTCAAGAATAAGATTAGTTTCCTTTTTTAGCGTATTGAACAGCTCTCTCCTAGGATCCCTATAGGCTATGCAATTCATCAAAAAGTGCTCCTCGTCTTCTAATCCAGTTTTACATAATGGACAGATTCTTTGGTCTGGTGGTTGATAGGGTTTAACGTATCGTCCAGTTTCAATTGCTACAAAGTTTGTGGTTGCTTAATCTTAGCTTTGTGATTGCTACTCTATGATTGATGTTTCTTACATTTGTGAGGTAATTTTCGTAGTCATGGGTAAGTTTAAATTTCCTAAAAGTTCTTAGTTTGTTTTTTTGATGCGGGTCCTTTCGTTCATCATTGTGTATTTCGCTAATCCATGTTTGCTGTTCAATGTCTAAGAGTCTCTGTCGTATATAGTTCATGATTGCGGGAGTGTTAGTTTTCACTGACCATATGTCGCCAAGACCTGCGAGATTTAATAGTCGTTTTAATTTGCTTGACCAAAGTTCCTTTTTATTTTGACCAATTTGGTCTGTAAACGCTATTCCAGAGAGTTTATTTTGGTGCTCCGGCTCACAAAATTTCAGCCAATATTTAATGGCTCTGCACTTTGTCTTCGTTCGCATTGGGAAACGGCCTACCTCCGATCTGCACGCATTTGAGCTACAGAATTTGTTAACTCCCAATAGCCACCTTATGAACTTTGTTTGAACAACCTCAACTGGATCATTTTCTAGCTTTCCGTCGTGATCAACCCCCCAGACCTCGCTTCCGTAGGTGAGTATTGGGGAAGTAACCGTGTCAAAAATTTTCATTGTGAGCTGTACATCGTCTCTGAAATGGTCGCCCATTTCCTTCCTGAGTTTGTACAAAGCTTTAAGGGCACCCTTCTTTATTTCCTGTTTAGCGTACGTGAAGGTCCCATAAGTACTAAATTGTAGGCCAAGATATTTGTAATTGCCATTCCAACATTGTCAAGTTTACTGCCTCTATAGTATAATACATGCTTATTCATGGTTCTCCCGCAGTTATTAAAAATTAATACCTTAGTTTTATTAAGGTTAACCGACAAGTCGTTTTCTTTGCAGTATTCACTGAGGGAATCCAAATAATCCTGCAGTCCGTTTTTTGATTTGGAGAATATGACCAAGTCATCCGCGTAGAGCATAAAACTTAACGGTAACTCGTTTAGTTCCACGTCATTTAGGCAGTCTTGGCCTTAAGTTTCTCTGAAAGTTCACTGAGATAAAGGTTAAAAAGGTTTGGCGAGAGCATGCAACCTTGTTTTACACCGGTATGGCATCGAAAGGCAGGTGTTAGCATATTTTCTATTTTCACAGATGATTTATCAGTCGATATCATTGGAGTACATTGAATGTAGAATCTCAAGAAAGCGCCCCGTTACTCCCGCTAGCTTCAATTTTTGAAACAGTTTCCCTCTGGGGATACTATCGAATGCTTTACTAAAGTCAGCAAAGCAGGTGAATAAAAGGTTAGTTGATTTCTTGGGTTTAGATTTAACATATTTGTCTATTAGTGCCTTTAAAATGAAGATACTGTCCTGTGTACCATGTTTTTTTCGGAAACCACATTGTTCTGAAGTAATTATGCCCTTTTCAATTAGATAGTCACAAAGTCTGCTATTCATTATTGAGGTAAAAATCTTTCCCATGGCTGATAAGAGAGTAATTCCTCTATAATTCTCTGGGTTGGACGGATCATCTTTTTTGAAGATTGGTATAATTAGGCCATGACTCCACAGGGTAGGGTACCTACCACTGGTTAGGATTTTATTGAAAAGGATTGTGAGAGGCCCTTTTAAGGCCTCTTTGCCATGTTTGAGCAGCTCGCATTAAATGTTATCTACTCCCGAGGCCTTTCCAGTTTTTAAGAGGTCGATAGCAGTTACCGTTTCCTGTTCAGATATTTCATAATCTAGGGACCCCAAGGCCTCTGATCTTGTTAGTATGTACTCTTCGTTTTGCTGTTTTCGTGCGTTTAACTTTTTAAAGTAACTGTAAAACTTCTCTAAGTCCTCAGATGTATTTCTTTGCATATTTTTGGATTTGCCCAGGTTGAATAATTTCCTAAGTTGTCTCCACGCAGTTTTACCATTACTGAGATCAATGCATTTAATTATCCGTTACATTAATTAGTGTTTTGTAACGTATGTTTATTTAATTAGGAGACGGACAGAAAACGGGATTCGGGAAAGCGATGAAAAAAGTGCGGGATGCGGAATCGTGAAAAAGAAGCGTTAAGGCCAGGTCATGCCGGACCCTTTTTCCAGACCTCATCCCTCTTTCCGCCGCCCCGCCCCCCCCCCCCCTTTCCCCCCCCCCTTTCCCCACCCCCCAAAAAGGATATAAAAGAACGCCTGACACAGTGCAGGTTAGTTTCAGAGGCGAGATCTCCCTTTGACGCCACAGATGCACCACAGATGACGAGGATGTCGAAAAGTAAAAAGCAGTTTCCTGAAATTACTTTTGTTTATTTTCTTGCTCATCTTTAGACTTTAAAATTGTAAATGAGTCTCGTGTCCATCTCGTGCCAAGTCTCGTGCCGTCTTGTACTACCGCTGGGAATCTGGGTTTGAATAACGATTGTACGCATGTACAAGTGTCCCACGTGACGCCGGTAAGGTGAACTATCTTGCGATTTTAAGCGATTTTTTACTCCAGTTAGTATGGCTTCTGGCGATGAAATTCCCGCAAAAGATCAAAAGGAACAAAGCAAGGAGGAGGTAAGGTGGTAGTAGAACTCCTGAGAACTACTTTCGTCAATTTTGTATCACTTTCGCTGGATTGTTTGTTAAAAAATCTGCCAATGAGTTCGACATGGGTATGACTCCGCGTCGTGTGCACGGAACGATGTAAAACGAATATTTCACATAATTTTATCCAAGAAAAAAGGTTTATGGTAAAAATAACCACCAACACATATTGCTCTTAACCTGCCAAGAGTTTTTAAAGGTATCCATGAGGAAATAACGTGATATTCACTATTAGTAGTAAGTCATTTTAAGACTTCGCCTGGTATTTTAAGTTTACTTAAGCTTATATTCAGCCATAAATTTCACTTTTCTCCTGTCTAAAATAAAATAAAATCATGGTTATATCAGAAAGTAAAACTTACTGTCGCTTTGTATGTATTGCTGGTTTTCACGTGACGTCACGATGGCCATGTTGGTGGTCATGAACAGAAACATATCTCTCCTCTGGTTTCATGTATAAATTCTTCAAGAAAAAATTCTATTATATTGAACCCCAACGCGGCAGCCTTCTCACATGGTTGCAAACCAAGAATATGTGCACATTCTCTAAAGTCGTGTTTTGCGACTGTAAATTCTTTCCTGGTGTGCCTAATCAATCAATATCAATCATCAAAAGGCAATCAATTTAGGCGACAATAATTCATTGATTGATATCGATTGGCATAATTGCTCAGTGATATTGATACTCTCGATTTAAGTTTTCTAAATTGCTGTCAATTTTTATTGATTATTGTCAACTTTACTTGGTAGGATTAAGAAAAGTTATTAATAACACTTTTTAAAATGGGATACTTAAGGATACTTGAGGCCCCTGTTAGGGTAAAATTCTGACAAGCGACATGGCCTTGAAACAGTGACATAGGACAGCAGGAATGATGACAAATGACACAAAGATGGGTTGAAACTGCGACAGCAACAGACAAAAGCGCAATTACATTTGAAAAATACCGAGAGCGACATAGCTTCCTCCTCAACAAGCAAAAACAAGAGGTTTTGAACTTCAGACTAGGGACATACGTAGCCTCCCTAAGAGAGCCTCAGTTCTACAAATAAATAGAACTAGTGAGAGCTGAATATGATTTGGTGGTGAGTACACACAAAGGGGTTACTCAGAAACAGTATGACTGTTACCTCCTTGTGGCCACATAAATTAACTATAGAGTGCTAAGCGCTCATTTTTAATTCATATAACATTAAAATCCTGGTAACTTGAACTCAGTGTCAAATGGATTTTCACTAACAATGGACCATCTGTAGCCTTCAAATCGTTAATACAGCCATCTCCCCTTGCTCTTTGCTGCTAGGGACATTTCACAGGAGAGACGTCTGTGCCTAATGACAGAAATTCCATACTGATGATGAATCTGGTCGGCAGCTCTGATTGTTTGATGTAGTACAGTCGACTCATGATAACTCGAACCTTCTAGGGAAATTGAAGGAAGTTCGAGTTATCAGGAGTTCGAGTTATCGGTAGTTTAAAGCAAATATCCAGAAATAAGCAAATAAGCAAATGGATGGGGAGGGAATGCCATTAACAAACAAATTATAGAGGAGTGGACATTGAATTTGGACTGGAGTGACAAAAAAGTAAAGACAAAGAATTGACACAGTTGTTTTGAAATAAATCCACTGTCTCTGACTTCCCTACGCGGTTTTCTTTCCGACTTGTCATGTGCTTAAAACATGGTTCGAGTTACCGAGGGTAAAATTATGTAGAAATGATCTGAAGGGAAACAAAAATTACTTCAAGTAACCGGGAGGTTCAAGTTATTGAGGGTTCGAGTTACCAAGGGTAGAATTACAGTAAATGTATGAAGGAAATCCAGGGGAAGTCAACTTTGGTTCAAGTTAGTGTGAGGTTCGAGTTAGTGAGGGTTCGAGTTATCAGAAGTCGACTGAAATTGCATTCTTTAAGTTGTTGTTTATAAATGACAGACTAAAGACAAAGGCCACAGAGGTCAAATGTAAAACCCAATAAATCTACCACAAAGCAGTCATTATTCTTGGAATATATTCTTCTTTAAAAGAAACATATGAGTTTTGCTGCAACTCGTTCTCAGATAAACACAAGAATTTACGATAGTCATAATAATAATAACAATTATTATTATTATAACACCTCTTTTCCATGCAAATGAGATCAAAAGCACATAAATAGATGAGCAGAATACTTAAACTCAAACAAATTTGCTTTTGGAACTCCTTGGCTACGAGAATAATTGAACCTTCATGTACATCATCATTATAGAATTTCTGTTGTTCAGGTGCAGATGTCTCTCCCACGAAACATCCCTAGTGGCAGGGGTTGAGGAGAGATGGCTGTATTCCCAGCCTAGACCATCTTGAAGGTTGGGAAGAAAAACGAGGAAGGGCCATTGTTTATTCTTCAGTTGTTGTTACATGGACGTGATTATGCTTGTCTTTGGTTTTTAGCAGGAAAAGCCCAAAGATGGTCAATCAACAGGAGGTGCTTTAACTACCACACCGTCTTCAAAAAAACATCCTCTACAAAATAAATGGGCTCTATGGTTCTTCAAAAATGACAAGACGAAATCGTGGAAAGATAATCTCCGCCTGGTAACTTCTTTTGATACTGTATCCTTTTGTCCACCTTTTTGACTCATGTGATAGAGTGTTTTTTGTTTATCTGTTTGTATACATGGTGCATATGATACATTTATAGTCCATTACCAGCAAAAACAGCGACCTGTCTCTGATAGTCCTTGCTAAAGCTTGCAAGCAGTACATTTTATTTTATACAATAAATTGATATTTTGTAATAATATTAATCCACAGATACATGTAGAATCTTCTCTTTTGATACTATACATGTGTACATTGTACAATCTTTGTAAATATAAAGATACCATAAGGCACACCACATGTATAACCTTAGAAACAAACAAGTTTGGAAGGAAAAACATTAAGGAAACAACACAAAAATCAGCAAGACAGGAAGTTCAATATAATGGTCATTGTATGATCAAGCATGACCGAGATGTTGGAAATAATGCTACATGTTTGCATCACTCTACTTGCTGTAAGTGAGCAAAATCTTCCTGTAAATGTTATTCATAACCTGCAATTCTCTTTTAGAATAATCTAATGTGTAAAAAAGAATTTTTTTCTCACCACAGGCTAAAACTAAGAACTTAACAGTGTAAGATAACTGATGAGGATTGCATCAAACATTGAGAACATTATGACCACAGTTTTGTTATATTGCATTTTTTGAGAATACATGTCATCCTTGACTTTTACTTCAAACATTCAAGGTTGAAGATTTTTGGGGGTAGGTACAACTACATGGTTTTTGTTTAATTCTTCATCATATTAGAGCCTAAACAAAGTATTTTCAAGCTGCACAGTTTGCAGTCATTTATATTTGCAGGCCTTTCTGGATGTTCCTAGTGGATTTTGAGATTTGGTGTAAGGCCTGCTAAACTTAATGTGCACTTAACTGTCATTCTTGTACTCATTCACTCCAATAAAAAAATAAAAATTCACAAAAACTGAATTTCTTTGTGGCAAATGTTGAGAAACAAACAGTACTATGGAGATGTTCTCACAAAGAGGTTTCATGTAATTGGTATAAGCGCCCTTATTTTTGTGTTGTCTACAGATATATGTAAGGGCCTGTTTACATGGAGGTGGGGGATTATGACCCACCTGTCAATATAATCTCTCATGTGGTCAACTGACCTATCATGTACATACATGAATAAAATGAGAGACTATAAGGACAGGCAGGTTACCTCACCTACCTGGGATGTCCCAGCTCCATGTAAACAGGCCCTAAGAGAGACAAGGGAAAAAAAAATGCACTTTATTTGACTGTCAATGTATTTAGCCCGAAAGTGCTAATTGGGGACATTAATTTTACGTCTCCCACTGGAGGCGGGACCTCCATTTTACGTGGTCATCCAAGCCATGCGAAGGTCTCGCCGCTTGCAGTGTAAAGGAAGTACCTTCATTTCTCAGTTATTTTAAGACCCTGAATATTGGTCCAGCCCCGGGAATTGAACCCGCGACCTCCTGCTCTGCAGTCAAGCGCTCTACTGACTGAGCTAATCCTGCAGCGGTTGCTCCCTTCCTGCCAGTTGGTTCCTGCCGACTGAGTTAATCCTGCCTGCCGATTGAAAAATCTTGCCGTAACATGGTCCGTGGCAAGTGAAAGGGTTATGAGTTGTTTATTGTTCTAGTGGAAGTCAAGTCTCCAGTTAATATTGAAAAAGTTTATCGAAAAAAAAGGTTACTTATTACTAACCCTGTGTATGTTGTACTATTTTTAATTACTACTATAGGACATATAACCATATTCAAGCTGCAAGCAAGTTGCAATCTGGATGTGATTATTCATTGTTCAAGGTACGGGAGAAGAAATTCAATTTGCTGATGGCTAGCTAATTATTTAACTTTGTGCAATGTAAGCCTGCTCAATTTATGGATTTTGTTTTTATGTGAAAACTCACTTGTTAAAATTTATCACCTGGTTCCCGCTCATTTTTCTAGATTAGTAAATATAATACAGTTGAACCTCCATTTAGCAGCCACCCTTGAAAAACCGGCAAGTGGCAGTTTAATGAAAGTGGTCAATAGAGGATCGTCATAAATAATATTATTGAGCACGTTAGCAGAAACATCACTTTATTCTGAAACAAATAAATGAGAGGAGAAGCATAACATTACTGGTCCACAATCACTCATCACCTTCTATCTTAGATGGTATATTCATTCTTGATATTGATCTTGAAATGTAGCCAAACTATTAAAAGTTGATGGCTGCTTCATAGAGGTGACAACAATGGGAGAAATCTTGTTGGGCAACCAAAAGGTGACCACGGTCCCATTAGTAGAGGTGGCTGTTTGATAAAGGTTTAGTTTCCCATTCTTTTCTTCAATTCTTGATTTTCACATGATGTCACCAAAATTGAATTTAAGAAAGTATCACTTGTTCTGAGTTTCTACTACCATGTGATACTAGAGCACCTTAAAACCTTTATACAAACAAATTTTCGGTTCAAAAGGGTTCTTTGTTTTGCGATACAGGACGCTTGAATTTCCAGGCTTTTGCGTGACGAGGCGTTTAGCTGGCAGCTGGGAAAGCTCTTACTGTATGTGGGTTAAAAACATAATGGATTTTTGGAGATTTCGCTATCTAAACATTCCTTGTCTTAGAATAAATATTACTTTAATCTTTATGAGTTCCTCAAGTGAAGAATTCACGCATAAGTAGGAAAACTCAAAAACAGATGTTTCTGTTGGTTTCCGGCGACCATATTTGTGCCCCTGAAAGGGACACAAAAATGGCGTCTCCATACAAAGCTTTACAAATTTGGGTGAAACATTTTTCCAAATATCTCGCATATGAACTATTGCATAGACCTGATTCTTGGCAAGGCTTTATGTATATTTATCTTATTTCATTTCCCAGATTCTAGACTTTCTGTATTAAAAGGTTTCCATTTTTATTTTTGTTTTCTCACATGAGTGAAAACCAAGAATAGGCCATTTGCACTAAGAGGTCATGTGACATTGTTTTTATGACATTATGAAAGTTATGAGTTTTTGCCTTCGAAAAAACGATAAGTGGGTCATATCTTAAACAAAATAATACTGATTTGGTTTTTCAGACCTGCACCATTTTCTTAAAATAAGTAAGTTTGTAGCTGGTCACGTGACCAAAATGTGATTTTTAAAATTATGAGTTACCTCTTTCTGAATGCAAATTTTGCACTTAAACTTCAAGGAAAATGTTGACAAGATGATGTGGTAACATTTACAGCACATCTGAGCGTAACTCTCAAACGTTTAACAAGATATAAGCATTTTAATTAGTTTTGGCCCACCATGTTGGAGGGCAAGAGTATGCCCACCAACCTGCTGGCCAAATTATAAAAATCATACTACTTTGTTGAAAAATCAAAGTGCCATAAAATAACTCCCTTAAATGCCTTACCTCTCAAATTTTGGGTGTAAGATAATTTTTATGTGCTCTGTCATTTTTTGGCATCAGCAAGAGTCCAACTCATTGTTTAAAGAAAGCATTGGTCACGTGACCTCTTAGTGCAAGTGGCCTATTATTTTAGAACTTTGATTAGCGGCCGTTTCATAGAGGTGGCCGCTTAATGGAGGTTCAACTGTCATGTCAATACGTCTTAATTACTTGAAACTTTTACCAATCATTGTTTGTTTCTCATGATTTATTTGTTCAACAGGAAGGCATCGAGCCAATGTGGGAAGATGAAAGAAACAGACAAGGGGGACGCTGGCTAGTAAATACACAGAAAAATTCTAGACAAGACCTTGACAGATTATGGGTTGAAACGGTAATAAGAGTGTGCTGGAGTCGTTGTGATTAACAAAAATTAATCAGCTCCTTTGCAATTTTCTCTTCTTGTCTTTTGTTCAAAAACATAATATTACCCGGTAGATAAACACTTCAGTAGCCTGTACTGCTGTCTGTCCTTGCTCCTCGTCACTAGAGATGTTTTCTAGGAGAGATCTTTGTGATTTGGCGCCATAAATTCAATACTGAGAATATGAGTCAACGTTTACATAGTATTAATCTGGTTGTGATGGGGTCTATAAAGTTTTGAGTTCTACTGGGAACAAGCATCGGCAGAACCCAAATGCTTCTTGTAAAGAAGATTATATTCTATGAATAAAAACTGTTTTTGAGCAGATACATCATGTTTATTACATTTGATCTTTGTGATTTTTTGTTTTTTTGTCTGTCATTCGTAAACAGTTGCTAAAAAAATTGAATTGCTACAAGTTGACCAATCAGCACTGGTTGACCAGATTCTGAACAAACAATGTCATCAACACAGAATTTTGGAGGTGGAATCACAGATGTCTCTCCTGCAAAACATCAATAGTGGCAAGGAGCATGGAGAGACATAAGAACAAAAGGCTGTATTCATATTTTTCAGTATAGCTTCCAAAATACACTGAAATGTGTTCCTTCCAGGTCCCAAAATTTAAAATTTATCTGTGAGTGAAGGCTTTTCAAACTGGTCTAATGCTGCCAACTTAAACTGATCATTTTAGTGGCTGTCATAATTTTTTAATTTGCTGAAAATCACAGTCCAGGAAAAGTAGGGCACATGCTAGGATTTGCACGTACAATTATTTCATGAAAAAATATTGAAGTTTCTAAGTATTTTGTTTTATAGTTGATGCTTCTTATTGGTGAGCAATTTGGAGATTACTCTGATAGTGTATGTGGAGCTGTAGTTCAAATCCGTACAAAGGGAGACAAACTGGCAATATGGACGAGTAACGCGTCAGATCAAGATACCAACCTCAGTATAGGGTATGAAACAGTTTTGAATTTGAGTTTTTGAGTTTTAATAGCAAAGGTGCACACATACATGTGCCTTCATTGTATTAGTTCCTAATTTAGGGCTTTTTTCTATGCAGGCGTAAATTTAAAGAACGTCTTGGCCTTCCACGCAAGCTTGTTATAGGTTATCAGGTGAGAGAGAGATTTATTTAGTATTACAGTAAAACTGTCTGAAATTGCGTGCAGCCAATCAAACATGCAAGGTCATTGTGAAAAAGGTTATTAATTTATTAGGGAGCATAAGCAACAACAAAGGTGGGATGACTAGAATGGCAAAAAATCAGTAGGTCTAGATGTACAAAAGAACAACTTAGCACTTACATCAGGCTTTTTGGTACAATTATTCCCACAATACATGAAACTTCCATGAAAATTTTACTAAAACAATTATTCCTCTCGCCCTCATGGCCTCTGAGTCGATAGCCCATTCGGCCTTCGGCCTCATGGGCTATTGACTCAGAGCCCATTCAGGCTTGAGAAATAATTGTTAAATATTCATCATTCTTTTAATAATGATAATTATGACTCTACATAATTTTTTTTTCCTGTCAGGCACATGAGGACACCATGAGCAAAACAGGTTCTACTACTAAATCAGTATTCTCATTATGATCTTAACATATTTTCTTATAGACAATATCAGAGTCAACTGGTATTTTAAGAAAACCTTAGGATTTATTCTATTTAATGAAGTTAAGTGGCTTGAAAACCACTGTCTGGCTTGTCAAAGGTCAGCTGCTCATCCTGACTGTGGTGTGAAAAGAAAACACTGCGTGCTTATACAGTTTGTATGTATTTGCATCATTGTATTTTCAAACAATATTTTGACGTTGTTATTTGCGCAACAACAACTCTTCTTTGTAAAATTATATTTAGTCTAGTACACTGTGACTTGACACTACAAAATTATAGTAACAATTCATTATAAATTTTAATGTGCAATCCTTGTAGTGTACTTGTACACCTTTGTAGGTTGTTCCAATCAAAAAATCACTAAGTGAAAATCACTTGTAATGATCTTGATTTTAAACACAAATACCGGTGACTTTCAAATGATTTTTTATGAGACATTTTAAAATAAGTCATGCAGCTGTTTTGTTTTCATACTGTGGTCAGGTTGGTCACTGTTAAATGACATACAGGCTGTATTAGCTGGTGAGAAGAGAACTCTCATCTTGAGAGACTAAAATTATGGTGTATTGACACTTGACAGAAAGTAAAAAGTCTAGGTTTTGTGTCAAAGACAATGGAGCTTTAAACATACAATAATAATTACTGGACTGGGTTATGTTTCCATAACATAAATACATGTTGTTTTGAGTTAGCCATTTCCCAGCCCTCCAATTACATTCAAGCTTATGTGTATAATTATTAATTATAATTATTTTGGGTAATTTCTAAATTTTGGTAACTACAGTGTAATTACAGTATATTATCATCATTGAGCATGTGTTACTCCTTTTAGTAAAATCCAACTAGTGGTCTATTTTCAATGGTGTGTTCTGATTGGTTGAGCTGCTACTAGGCTATATGTTTTAGCCCACTAGTAGCAAAAAGCACCAGCTTTGAAAACCAAAACAATGGCGGCTGAATCGCCTTTTGCTAGCTAAAGTTGTTTTGTCTCGATATTTTTTACCACCTAGTAGGATTTTACTAAAACAATATAATTCCTCAAGCCCCCATGACCTCTGAGTCAGTAGCCCATTCGACCTTCAGCCTCATGGGCTATTGACTCAGAGCACATTCGGGCTCGAGGAATAATTTGTTAAGTATTTCACTTAAGAAAGCAATCATTTTAGTCAGCATACAGGCACCTCAGTAAAAATTGATTTGGTTTAAACTAATTTTGCCTTAAATGCATGCTGCCATGAGTTATCATTGGTTTGCTGAGAAGGTAGATCGCTTAACAACTGGATTAAAAAGTAAGTGCTGTCATTCTTTACATAAATGTACAAACTGAGTTGTGTTTGTAGAAGCCAGGTTATGAATCCATGAAGCTTAAGAGCAATATTATTGCTTGCTTAAAAAAATCCACTTATGCAAACTCCTTCGTTGATGTGATATAGAATGGTATATCTGCAAATATATTTGCAATTGATCAGGCCCAAGTTGTTCAAAAAGGTCGATAAAAATCAATCAATCAATCGATTGATCAATAATCTATATGCTCGAATTGAAGATAGCAATATAGCAATATAGTATAAGGTAAGCGAAAAGTTGTGTTCGCGCTTTCTCAATTCAGCAGACCCGACAATCTCGAACAGGCTAACAGCAACAAAATGTGAATATCTTCGAGGATAAATTATTATAAAGCTCAAACCGCTGGATGGCGCAACTGGTTTCCCTAAGACGGAATCACTGGATAGTTCAAGATTTTATTCGATGGATAGCGTTATCCACTTTTTGAACAACTCGGGCCAGAGAGCTGAATTGCTTATAGACCATTATCACATATTTCGACTGTGTACAAGGGCACGAGCTAGAGTCATCAGGTGACAGAATACAGTGGTGTGTATGGATTTGAGTGCTCAAGCCTTGACATTGTTTCATCGTGTGTCCACTGCAGCAAAGTGCGTAACTTTTTACGTAACCTCAACTTACTGTGTTACTTTTACCCCAGCGAGTTAAACCCAAAGGGCCTGTGATTATGTAACAGGTTTTAGACAATGTGTAGTATTTTCAGGGGCACCCAACGATGGTTTCCTTCTTAAGACGTTGAAAGCACTTTTAAGGCTATCCAGAGTACTTTGACATATCTAGAAATGCATTTTAAGCGGCGCTACAAGATTTGTCTCTGTCAGGAGCCCGGGCTCCTGTACCTGTTCAGTCTTCCTAGGGGAACTTCAGTCTTTTCGAAATTACGAGGGATTCGGTATTCACATCTTTGAATGCGAAAATCTTAGGTTTCGTCTTTTCTACGAAAAATAGCCTAACCTGGGGGGTGAAAGGTGAAAGAATTGAACCTCAGAAAGTGGTAGGGAATTTATTCGATAAGCTACCAAAATTGCACATGAAATGGAACGGTCATTAAGCCGTCCTCAAGTAATAGAAAACTCTGGACAATATTTACCTATTTGAAAACAGTCGTTGGGTGCCCCTGTATTTTGGCTAGAGCGTTGAGGAATTTTTCACCGCGCTCAATAAGAAATTGAGCCCGAAGAAAGGTTCTTCTTTCGTAATATGTTTATAGGCCGATTTTCCATTATACGAAAATGAAATCAAGTGAAATGACTTTGTAACGAGGAAAACCCATAAGTACGATGAGTCGTGGCCGCGTGGTTTGTACATTGTAGTTTACGTAAGTCTTTGTACTGTGTATGAATATAGTGTATGGTAATTTGTTACCTCTTCTGACAAAGTTATATTTGCAAGTAATTTAATTTAAACCTTATTGAGAAGCAAGTCATTTGAAGAGGTCAAGTTAATGTTATTTTGAACAATTCTCAATAATAATCTGGATTGATTTTGTTCTGCGCCACCTTATTCACTGCAGTAATTTTCTGCTAAACTTAAGAATACCCCTAATTTTGTAGGAGTAGTGCAAACTAGTGCAACGTCGGAAATCGTTATGGCATTGAGTGCCGGATCCAGACCTGGAGATAGGGGGGGCGGTCATCCATACCCTAAGATAAGGGTGGAGCGGTCTCCCAAAAATTTTTTTCAGCCCTTCGGGCCTCCGTTTGGTCCAAAAGTAAGGGGGGCCCTCTCCTGGATCCGCCACTGGTATAATTGTTGTCTCCGTATGTTGTCCGTACCAAACAAAGCCGCGCACCGTAGTATTACAATGTAAGTTTATAAATGCCCCAACCTCCTCCCCCTTGGTATTTTCTCTTTTGTTTGGAGATCCCCGGGTTTTCCAAGGTAATACTAGAAAGGGATGACATTTCTTTTATAACAGGAGAGGGATGGGGCATTTCTTTTGTGTTCGTCGATTTCTAACTATTGCGTCAGTAGCGATGTCCGACGTTTAACTTTTGTAGTTGAGTAAGGTCTCATGAACATAGTATTATTTGCAATTAAAATTTTTAAATGTCATTTTTTGTAATAGTTTACCTAGTACTCTTGGGTTTATCACAACCGTGCATTTAGTCGCCAACACTGAGGGTGAAAACTTACGCGTCTTCCCGGCAACCGGTCAAGTCGCCCGAAACCAGAGTAAAGTCGCTCGAAATGCGGAGTCATTTCGCCTGAATTTTACCGGGTGAAGTGTGCCTCATTTTGTCGCGTGCTTTTCACTTACGCGCGTCATCCCCACTATCTGAGAGCCTGAAACAGGCTATTTCCTACAAATTTCATCTTATTCACGTCAATGAATGGCAAAGGCAAATACCTTTGAAAATGAGACGTGGGGTTAATTTAATATCAAGGTTTTGGAAGCCATCTTGACAAGTAGGCAACCGTTTGAGAAATTACACTGTTTGTATGAGAATCTAATATCGAATAATTTCCCTCAAACGGCTGTTCTGAAAAAACTAGCACAGGATTTTCCTCTGTGGCGATGTCTAGTAAATTCTCTGGAGGCGCTTGCGGGTAAAATATACATCTTTTAGAAAGGACGCGGTTTCTTTGTAAATCGGAGCTACTTCTTCCTCCTTATATGACAAGACTTTTTACAACTGTAAATATTCCTGAATCTATGTTTATTATTATTTAAATTAGTGTTTAAACGCTTACTGTACGTTACAAAAACCAGCATGACATTCCGGCCACTCTTCAGAAACCAGTGCAGGAAACTTGGGATGAATTGTAAGGGATTACAGTGTTCTTTTGGAGATAAACTAGATGATGTTTTTCTACGCGCATGTTCCCTCAAGTGTCGTGTAAATGGACAAGTGAGCTTCTTTCAACGTTAATCTTCTTCAGAATCTCCTATTCGATCAATACAAAGTTCTATTTTTCTCTTCCTACTTGTGTTGATATGACGCTATTGTCAAAAAGCAAACTATTCATTATAACTTCAGAAAGGAAAAAGAGAGCAGATGAAAGAAAAATGAACAAGTTTGTTCTTTCGTTCATTTTTTCCCGATCTTCTCTCCCGTCTTCTCTGCTACAAGGACGGCTTGTTACTCTGTTCTGATTAGCTTATTTTAACTTGTTTCTTACAGAGGCCTTTACACTATTCAGTCGATCTGGTATACTACCTGATTTACAATCGTAATCTACAAAATTACATGATTACGGTTTCCAAATACTACTTGTTATAAATATCACGTTCAAAGGAACTTTTAGAAAACACCTCTGTTGATTTCAAGGATGGTAGACAAAGTCGTAAGTTTTGTTCTGAAAAAGAAAATAAGACGGTGAAGATAAATTGGGGTACAACATAATGCATTAAGTTTCGTTAGCTGGTACAATGGTGCGGGCTAAATTTTCATTTCTAAAATTGAATAAAGGCTGTGCAGTGAGAAATGTCTAAGTGTTGAACAATTGTAATGCACCTAGATGAATGAATAGCTTTGAGACAATGCAAGAGTGTGTTCAGTCCCTTAAGGGCCTGTTTACATGGAGGTGGGAAACCCCAGGTAGGCAGGTAACCCGCTTTGGTGGGTAACCCGCCTCTCCACATAATCTCTCATTTTAATTTGATCACGTCACGTTTACATGATAGGTGGGGTGACCCGCCGCATGTTACCTCACTTATCTGGGGTCCCTCACCTCCATGTAAACAGGCCCTAACTCCAGACCTTTTTTACTTTGCGACTATGCACTACAGTACTAGTGTTCCCGTCTTTCATTCTATCCAGGCTAAGCACCATTGGTATTTTGGGAAACAACTATTCAAGATGCTGGAGTTTTAATGGGTATTGAAGTTAAGTTTTTACCTTTTCTTTGTCTTCTTCTTCTTTTTTACCCTTTCTGAACTCCCACATCTAAAAAGGGACAAAAATCGAAATATTAAAGCCGATCCTAGATCTTCTTCGTCAACAATCTAACTGTAAACAGCTTATGCTGATCAGGGCGTCTACAAATTTCAGTTTTGCTCATTAACAGAGTAAGACTGTTTTTTCATTCAACAATGTGCATATTTAATAGAAAGCAGTTACGTTAATCACTTCATTACGTTAAGCCGGAGGGGGACTGGACCACAGGCCGGAGCCTCCTCGTATAAAACTCTCCCCTAAGGGGTTAAAAAACGTTGTTTAATTTGAACTCTTACCTCCTGGTTGCGGATGCAGTAGAAAAGGAGGACCAACAAACCCTGCAGTAACAAAAATATTACACAAATTTGGCGTGACGATCTAGCTCTTACAGGGAAAATACTTTTCTCGAGAAGCAAGATATATTCTAAATTTGAAGAAAAGAAGGCGAGTCAAGTCTCGGCTTGGTCAGTCCTGGACTCTACCGTGAGCTGTGACGTCAACAAGAGACCCACCCTTTCCCAGACTTAACCTGCGATCAGGCTTTTTTTTTTTTTTTTTTTCAAGGGCGGACGAGGCGAGAGGAAAAAAAAAATAACGCCCTCTTCCAGTGAGAGACATAAAGGGATAATAGGGAGAGGGCATGATCTCAGGCTATCCCAGACTTGACGCGGACAACAGAGCAAGAAAGGACGCCTAGGGACAAAATTGAAAAAGAAGTATGATCCTCAAACCTGGAACGTGTAGAACACAATGAAGAAGTAGTGGTAAGTTTTGCTCGTTGTGTTGTTCACGGCAAGGATCCCAGATAACCAAGTCAAGACAATCGCCAGCATAATCACCACTGACGTCACTAGGCGATATCTGAAATAATGATTATAATTATTCAAGGCAATGCGACATGGGTATTACACTTAAAAACAGCAGCGAATGCCAAAGTTACAGACCGCGTTAGGATTTCAGAACCTGCCTAACACAACCATTTGTAATATTGCAATGAACTACATGACTACACCAAAACCTAGATCGGATCATGTCCCGTCACTGTTTGGGAATGATCCCGCACTCCTCGGACTCTAGAGAGCGGGGCGCGGAAATCAAGTAAAGACAAAAGCCCTTTAAGTCACTTTTAAAATGACAAAAGGTTTGGGATAGATTTTACTACAGGTAGTTGATCTCAAGTAGCTGTTGTCGAGGTTGCGTCAGTTGGTGGCCGGTACACAGCTAGTCTGTGTATAGTGAAAGCATGTCAGTATTTAAAGCGACTACATGGTCATATATAAGACAGGGCAGGCCGCTGAGCCCTTCAATTGTAACCGAATACTGAACTTACTTTGCCCTTTCAAGTCTGATATCATCCGGATCGTCTTGCCAGGTGATAACTTCCTTCAATGTGCACGCCCGGGTGATGAGATTCAGCTAAGAGTAACATATACGTATAAAGATAGCAAGGTTGAATAACTCTGTGAGTACAATTTACCACTAGAAGTTCCAATTTTTTTAGTCAAAAATGAGCTAAAATTATAACCAAGTATCTTCAGTCGTTTCCTTGCCTACATTTAGACTTATTCACAATGTTCTATTTCTTACCACAACTAGAATCAACACAGGGGCACCAAAGTACCAAGCCTCGCTTCCACGAACAAACATCCAGCAACTATAGGGAATAGAGAATATAGACAAATGATGTTAAGTAAAGCCAGGGGTAGCATGCACTAAAAGTAGAAATGAATGTTGATAGCGAACCCATAGCGAAAAGTTCTTTTAAGCTTAAATTTTTTTCAGACGCTTTAAATCGACTACGGTCGAACAACCTGTGCTACCATTAAATCTCAGTATTTCGGTGATAGTTAATGAGGGATTCGATTTGCATAGGTAATAGCATGATTTGTAGTGATATTTGAAATAAATACCACGAGTGATATTTCGAAAATGTTATACGAAATTTCACGAGCCTTTAGGCTAGTGAAATTTGAGACAATTTTGAAATATCACTAGTGGTATTTATGCCAAATATCACGCACAAATCAAGCTATTATTTGTTTATACTACTACCCGCAATAAAAAGTTTGTAATTTTCCCATGTAGGTATTCAAATTAAGCTGAAATACCACTGCTCTAAGCCAATCAAATTTCAGAAATTTCTCATGTAGTAGTATAATAGGTCAAATTGTCATGCGCTATGAACAGGTTTATTGGATGACTAAGAAAAACAATAACCCAGTTTAATTTACAACTGGTTTCGAACAACTGCACCAAACTTCATGCATTTATTAGTGCACGTAGGGATTCAAAATCTAATTAATATTCTTATAATCTTGGAGAGCAGCTTTCAAACATTCGCTAAGTGGGCATTAGTGGATTGGTTGAGTTAAATAACACGATAACTTACAATTCACTCCTCTCTGGAATACCAAAGTGAGGATAGTTGAATTCAGCGCATGCGCTGGCGAAGGCCACTGGGATACCTGCGTGGGGCATATATAATGGGTTGTTACCTGTCAGCTTGAACTTCAAAGACCAAAAACAACTGACATTTTATTTATTTTATATATTTAGCGGATTTCTACATTACTAAGGATCGAAGTGCTCCCTTATTCCTTTGTAGCATTTTTCTGTTCACCTAATAAGCATTTGGAGTCAATTGATGATGCAAAAAGGGCCTCAGTTTTGAAGTGGAACAGAAACTCATAATATATATCACCGTTTCTGATAAATGTGACTCACCCCAACCCACTGCGAAATAAAATACGATAGGAACTGTGTTGTTTTCGTTGAACAGCGGTTTAAGTGTTGAGTAATAGTAGATCCCTTCCATCAGTAACCAAGACAAGGCTGCCAGCTCAAAGAATTGAAGAAACGGATTCACAACTTCGCATGTTTTGGGATTGGAATGAAACTAAAAAAGAAAAATAAACAAATGAAAAGATTATAAATCGTTACCAGTCAAAACTTGGGCTAGTGGAGAGCGGTCACCTGTGCAGTACATATCACCTATCACAAGATTAAACCGTAATAACCTTTCTGAGTGAAAGAAACCGTGTCATATTAAACCTTATTAGCGGGTGAGCTCTTTGGAGCAAAACAGACTTGTGGTGAAAATCTCATCGGTGTAGACCACAAGTGTAACCATTTATTGTTTTGGAAGTCTCAAACAATAGCTTAACCTGTACATTAAAACTGGAACATTTTATTGCAGTGACCTAGCAGTACTAATGTATTGCGCCCAAAGTACCTGGATTGCGTGCTCATTTTGAGTTTGTCAGAGAGAAAAAAGATTCTTCAATATTGAGCTTGTTGGGACGCATTACAAGAAGAACTACTAATAAGGCTGTTTAACTTCTGATGACCAAGCATTACACAGAGATACAGGTACTAATTCGAGTCTATTTCGTTTTCGCGCTTGAATGGATATTTTGATTCCTGGATCCAGGAAATTTTTTGATTGTGGAATCCAGAATCAGGGGAATTTTTGCACGTTAAATCTGGAATCCTGGGCTTTGGAATCCGTTATTTAGCTCAAGGATTCCGGAGTCCTGCTAACGATTGGAATCCGGAAACCAGAGCGTGGAATCCAGAATCCAATACTGGCTTGGATTATCTTTCATGGAGCGATCCTTTTCCCGAAGAGTTCGAAAAGTAACGTTTAACTTATATGCATGACAGTTTTCGCGACAATTTTTCGCGTCGATCTGCATGTTATGACTTACCAGAGTGGCGCTTGTGGGTAATCCGATGAAGAAAACCAGCTGACTCAGCAGTAGAGAGACATCCATGTTCAGAGCGATGCGCATTTTATCAAACTGATGGTAACTGGCAAAAAAATTAAACATATCGTCAATCCAAATTTTATCACAATTATATGCTGTACACATTGATCTCGTCTCGAACAAAGTTGGTTGAAGATTATAGTTTTCCTTGCGACTGGCCTAAAGGGGATCTCAGTATAGCCAATAGTATGATAAAGTTCTCACAGTTTACCAACGTTTCGCTAAACTTTGGAGTGATGGACCTAGGATCAATCTTGTGCTGCAATCTTGTAAAACCAAGTCCAAATGCTGTACAGAAGAAGTGCAAGCTTTTTTCGAAATGTAAGCAAAGCTATCTAGTTTGTTACTCAGTTCTATGTCATTATTTAAAAAACTATTATGGCGATATTTTTATTATGCGGCTTACATCATCTATCATTATGTACTAAAAATTCAGTACTAGTCTACATAGAAGCGAAGGACCCAGGCCACCTAGTTACTAACTGAAATCATCGTTCTTTACATGACGTTTTTGTTCGTTTGTCTGTTTGTTTTGTTTTGTTGTTGTTGCCAGTGGTTGTTGTAGTTGTTTTGAGTGAATGCCATCTGTACAATTAAATAGCAAAAGCCAGCAGCTTATCATGCAGTGAAAACATGCCGTAAATCAGTGTACACGTTGCTAATTTCCACCAGACTTTAAAAGTTCCTAAAGTATTCCGTAATTCGTTCTTCGGCCTTTCTTTCATGGGAGCCGGGATTGCGGTGGGGGGTTAGGTGGGGGGGGGGGGGGGTGGAGGAGCGTTTATCTTAAAGATTTGGGGAATGGTTAGCCTCGTTTCCGGGGCTTTGGAGATAAGCATTAATTAACGTGCATATAGACGTCTTATTGAAAGAGTTTTTGGTAGCTGCGTTCAGAATAATCCCGGTTTACTCACTTGATGACAATGGCAACAATAGCACAGATAAGAAGGCTGAGAATTGAGAACGATCCCAAAACAGTGGCAACTGTTACGAACAGTTTGCGATCTGAGTCATCCACCTAAGTTCAAAACAACACCGACAAACAAGCTTAAGATAAGGTAAGGCAAAGGCGCACGCGAGCCAAAGGCCCACACGGCCGGTGCTTATATATTTCCCGTTTCCATATCATGAAGAGTTCGAGGTGTTAACCGCTCGGCCACACACGCCTCCACTAAACAAGCTCAAGACGTGACATAAAATATAATATACAGAATTCGACTGAATGACGGTAATGGCGGGGATGGGAGAGTGTTATTCCTGGCGTACTGACCGATCAAAATACCTGAGAAGATGGGGCGGAAAAATCTTTGAACCAAGCAGGCCTGGAGTAAACTGTTCGAATCACAATTCATCATGATACCGCAATTAGAGTCATCCACTTAAGTTCAAAATGACACAAACAAGCTTAATGCGAGGAATAAAAGGTGGAGAATTCGGCTGACAACCACTTACTGCCATGCATCAGTGGTAATTTGTCATTGCTGGCCTACAAAAAAGCTGATCAAAATATAATTGGAGGGGGAAAATCCCTGACACCAAAGTAGGAGTAGACTGTTCTGTAGAATCTGTAATTCTGACATGATGGTGTCTTGAAAATTTTTTCTTAACTTTCACTTTACGAAGACCTCAACGAGCAAACGTTTGCCAGAGCACAATTTTAATCATTCTTATCTCCTACCTTTTCCGCCACTTTCGACAGTACTGCAAAGGTTTTTACAAATGGTTCTACAAAACTTTTACAAATGGTTTCAGAAGGCCCAGTAGTTTTAACACTGCTGCCATCTTTAGACCACACCCTATGAAGAAAAATGTCCGACCATTATGAATTAATTTGGCAAAAGCTTTCCCATTATAAAAAATAGAAACGCCGGACTGCATGCATAATCACTACGGACGCCAAAGTGTAGTTTAATCGCCCTCCAAATAAATGGACAAACTTTCATTTATTTATGCTTCTAGCCGGACACATGCAGTATATTTTGCAGGAACGCTTTTGCCTTAATATATATGACATCATACCTAGAAAAAGTCGGTCGACATATTCAACGTTGCTTGTATCCTAGGCAAAATTGTTTTACCTAAGCATTATTTTCTCTCATTTTTTTATTATTAGTATTTTTGTAAAAGGCAAAAGCATTTCCTAGTTTAACCCGCTCTCAGATTGAAAATTACGCTAAGCTTGCATTAAGAACAGGTAACAACACTCAATAAAGATATTTAGGCTGCACTACAATGTCGTTACATACCTTTCATCCCAGAAAACACAAGAGGAGTCAAAGTTCTCGTCGGATGCCTAAACGTGCAAGAAAAATTTATTGAATTCTCCTGGTTGGTGGCAATTTAGCCAGGGGAAACCCGTTGGCATAGCTTTTCTTAAAACCCTCGATTGCCACTTTTTTCTTTGATTTTTATTGATGAGAAAGTTCCTCGCTTTCCTTCCATTTTTTTTTTTTTTCACATGGCTTTAATGACGACATAGGATTGTGCTAGTCAAGAACAATCGACATAGCCTGTGATTAAGACAATACAGCTCTAGAAAAAGTTATCGAACTATAAAGGATCAATATAGATACGAGCATTCTCCAATTTTACTCAAGGATAACACCTCTCGCCTCTCCTCCCGCGCGACGATTTTCACGCACGTGTATTCTACAAGCCCTACTATCCCTGAGGGAAAAGAGGAACTGCCCGTAATCTAGGATAAATAACAGAGAGCTTTAGATTTGAGGACGAAAACGAGTACGAGATTTAACGTGAAGTTTTTGTGCGTGTTCTAAAAAAAAAACACCCCGGAAAACTTCAGTTTACTTTCTTTCACCAAAAGAGTTAGTACGGTTATTTATACTGAAGGAGGTTAAGCCCTCTTCCGCTAGAAAAATGATAAAACCTCTTACATTTGATAGCTTTTTCCCGTCACTACGACATTCTCGCTAAATTTCGTAGTAGAAGGACGACGGCTATCATTACATTTTCCCGCCAAAACGACGCTGGTTCTTCACGCGTGAGCAATACTCAGTATTGAGAAAATCTGGTACTCGTAATAGACCTTGTCACGGTTTTCGACGCCATCTTGACGAGTAGGCAAACTATGGTCGGCCATTTGTTTCAAAATTATGACACGATATACGTGCGGTTTTTCCCACGTATACTTGCAATCATTCCTGCTACACGATATATGTGCGTTTTTTTGTCACGTATACTTGCGTTTTATTCCCAAGTATATGACCATTTTCTTACAAACGCGCATACATATGCGCACAAAAAAACCCCATATATATGGGTTACAAACAAGCATGTGGTATATGCGGTCGCAGAAAGTCGTCGTATAAGAGGCACCGAATTATACCGTCAGCAAAAAACCCCTTCATGTACGATGAAGCTGAAAAGTAACTTCAGTTTGAATCAAGCATGACTGCAATGCCCGCGTTAATTTCGAGCAAGATTTGGTTCTTATTCATTGCCCTCACAGTAGTGGTGGTTGTTGGCTCCCCGACAACGGATTTATTGGAATCCGTGGATTGTCTCTTGAGAGGCTGTGTACTTTATTTCACAAATGCTGACCGAAACAACGATCGATTCAGTTAGAAATTAGCGTCCGACAGGCAAAACACAACTCATAAGCTCTTGATGTAATGTGAAACATGACCTTGAGACCTTTCTTCTTTTCTCTCTCGCACGCGAATTATCACCTTTTCGCCTCCACGAACACGTTCTAAGCCTCCTAGTCTCGAAGCTTTTTATTATTCCCTGGTATTCTCACTGACTTTAATAGCCTTCTACCTGCCTCTCTTTTCTTAGTGCTCCTCCACTTTAATTGTGATTTTCATGGTTAACTAACTCGTTCTCGTTCAACTTGCGTAAAATGTCCCTCAGGTATCAATTTGCTATTAAATCTCAAGCCCCAATTATTTAGCCAAGGATATCCCACTGATACACCCTTTACTGTCCGTAACAGCCTTACCACCACTGACTTTAAATAGAAACTTAAACTTTACTTTTTAAGCCTGGATTGAATTAGCGTAGGATTATCATAGTTTATTGTTAGTTTATTTGTCACTAGTACTTCTAGTTTTACCTCTGCTATAGGATTGCTTGCATTACTTAATTTAAGAATTGTATCTTGTTTTAGTTTTGAAACTTGGCCTTCAGTGGCTTCATTTCTACATAAAATAATTTCTGTCATTTTGACCACAGGTCGTATAAGCCCCCGGCTTTGGCTTTACTGAGTTTTGTACTATATGAACGATGGAATAATAAAGTTAAAGTTAAAGTTACTAGCACTACAGAGAATTACATACATACCGAGTAATCATCTCCTGTGGTTTATGGTTCTTTAGGTGTTCCTGCTAGGAGTTGACATGCAGTTGTAAAGTTTTTTAATTTTCTTTGACCTCTGTTTAAGCCTGAAGCTTTAATTTAATATTACGGAGCCCTAAATAAAGATTTTAGTTTCTATGGTTTTCTCCGTAAATCCTGGATCTGCGGAATAACTACATGCATGCATGTAAGTTTCTTTGTCCGGAAATGTGATTATTTCCTGCTATGCCCGGGGGGAGGGTACTCCCTATGATGGCCTATACGGGGAGGCTCCGCCCGAAATCCCGGAGAGGTACTTATTTGTACGGGGAGACTGAGAGTGACTGACTGAGACTGAGAGTGACTGAGATCTTCAGATTTGAGTTGTACACGGTAGCTTAAACTAAAGCTACCGGCCAAGTATGGAGAATTATGCTTTGCGTGAGTCAAGATCATTCTCACCGCTGATAGCCTGATGTAGTCCGATTTAATTTTTTTTGAGATCAGAAGTGTCGGAAGAAGTGAGTCTTTAAAAAAAACCGCGATGTCTTGTTGTTCCTTCGTAGGAATTTACTGTTGTGTCTATGCGAATGTTATGAATTCTGCAAGAATGCAGTTCCTCGTCGGTTGCTACTATGGTGCAGAGAGCAAAACTAGCCTGACTAGCTGCTATAATCAAAAATACTGATTTGCCCTTGGCCGCAAAAAAACGCCAAACTGAAGTTATAAATAAACCATCCTTCCAAATAATCGGGGCTTGAGAACTAATAGCAAATTGCTGAGGGACATTTTATGCAAGTTGAACGAGAAAGAGTTAGTTAACCATGAAAATCACAATTAAAGTGGAGGAGCACTAAGAAAAGAGAGGCAGGTAGAAGGCTATTAAAGTCAGTGAGAATACCAGGGAATAATAAAAAGCTTCGAGACTAGGAGGCTTAGAACGTGTTCGTGGAGGCGAAAAGGTGATAATTCGCGTGCGAGAGAGAAAAGAAGAAAGGTCTCAAGGTCATGTTTCACATTACATCAAGAGCTTATGAGTTGTGTTTTGCCTGTCGGACGCTAATTTCTAACTGAATCGATCGTTGTTTCGGTCAGCATTTGTGAAATAAAGTACACAGTCTCTCAAGAGACAATCCACGGATTCCAATAAATCCGTTGTCGGGGAGCCAACAACCACCACTACTGTGAGGGCAATGAATAAGAACCAAATCTTGCTCGAAATTAACGCGGGCATTGCAGTCATGCTTGATTCAAACTGAAGTTACTTTTCAGCTTCATCGTACATGAAGGGGTTTTTTGCTGACGGTATAATTCGGTGCCTCTTATACGACGACTTTCTGCGACCGCATATACCACATGCTTGTTTGTAACCCATATATATGGGTTTTTTTGTGCGCATATGTATGCGCGTTGGTAAGAAAATGGTCATATACTTGGGAATAAAACGCAAGTATACGAGACAAAAAAACGCACGTATATCGTGTAGTAGGAATGATTGCAAGTATACGTGGGAAAAAACCGCACGTACATCGTGTCATAATTTTGAAACAAATGGCCGACCATAGCAAACGCGTGAGAAATTAAAGTGTTTGTATGAGAATCTAATGTCGAATAATTCCCGTAGAACGGCTGTTCTGAAAAAAAATATCTATTGTAAACTAAAGCTTCACTCCTAAGGATTTTCCTGAAAAAATTTGAGGGCGTTACATGCACTAGAAGACCTAGAACCACTTTTTACAATTTTCTATACATTTGTCTGTAAGAAAGTCCCAGGAAAATTACAGACAAATGTATGGAAAATCTAATGCAAGCCTCTGGAGAAATTTAAGCAAGGTACACCCCCCAAATTTTTTAGGACAATCCTTTGCTTTGTAGCTTTAGTTTACAATAGATATTTTTTTCAGAACAGCCGTTTTAAGGAAATTATTCGACATTAGATTCTCATACAAACACTGTAATTTCTCACGCGTTTGCCTACTGGTCAAGATGGCGTCGAAAACCGTGACAAGGTCTATTGTCCTCGTCTGAGAATCTAAAGTTCTCTTTGTCTCTATGATCAGACCAGTATATGTTTACCAGCTTTTTCCACACAGAGTATGACTGAAATAAGTTTTCGAAAGTCACAAATATGGTTAATTAATGTTGAGATTGTTTAATGTTCACTGTAAAAACTCCAGTGTTCAGAAACCATCGGAACGATCAAGGCGATTACACAGAAACCAGCCTTTAAATAAAATAGAGCAGATATCTACCTCAGTGAATCTTGTCGCAACGATCTCTGTGATCGACGTGCACACGTATTCGGAAGAATTGTCATCCCATTTTATATTAATTTGTAATAATCGCTGTGATCGCTTAACTTCTTTTCAGCGATCGTAGCGATCACATGGAAACCAGGCTTAATTGTTGCCTCGTCCCTGTGCGACGACCTCCTAGGCCTTCTAGGTCACTTTTTCAGACATGTATTAGAGACAAACGGCCGAGAGATTAATTCCAACAGACGCCCTTTTCACAAACTCGCTCGGATCATTATGACCCGAAACGCATGGACTAGGTAGGTTTAATTATTCAAAGTGAGTTCACATGTGACGTATTTATCAACGAAAACGTTTCAGTTCAGCTTCTTCCAACTTAGATTTCACTGGTGCAGGGACTAAAGCAAGCTACATTGAATTTCATAAAACTGTTCTTACGTGGAGATGTTTAAGGGTGATCAGGGCTGGCTTCTTGAATTCTGCTTCTTCGTGATAGAACACTGCTGATATCAAATTGCTGTTGATTCGCTTTTTGAGGGCCTGTTTATGAGTATAGAGTTTATCTTCAACCACGTACAATTCATGAAGCTTTGAGCCTCCAATATCGCTAAAGAAGGACGAAATATAAAAGAAACGGCATTTCTTGATTACACGGGTTGCCTTATTGTACCTGTTAAAAGGCGGAGAGTTACGAGTTAACCTCACTACAGTTGAACCTCTCGACAATGGTCACCTTGGGAACAGAAGAAAGTGGCCGTTATGGCGAGGTGGCTATTGTAGAGAGGTAGCCATTGTGGAGAGGTGGCCGTTAGTGGAGTTTCGACTGTACAAAAATCCACATACGGGACTTTGCATAGTACTGAGGGCTTTGTTTAATAACTAAGCAAAATAAAGCAAAAATATTACCCGACCTCATTAGTTACTAGGCTTCATTACAGCCGCGCTGTTCGCAAAAAATGAGCCCGCCCTCATCGTTCTAAAAGAGCTCTCTTCGGGAAGATCAAAGACCGGACTCGGTAGAGCGGCGAGAGTTACCGGTATTGTCAGTTAGAAACAGTCAGGTAGCACGAGGACACGATATGAAGGCGTTCATAGACACTGCGATGCAAGATCTAGCGCTATTGCTTATGCGCCATTACGTAGTTCTTTTGCGTGGAGTTGGTCTTAACGTGCTATGTGAGTTAGTCCTCGTTTTTTTATAATTTTGATTCGCATGTTGGATTCCTTTTTCCTGGTCTTTTGTCGCTGTTATAAGTTAGAGCGATTTTCGTATGACCAAGGTCATGTGAAAACGAAACGGGAACAACGATCCAACGGAAATAGAGCGATTTGATTGGTTTATCGAAAGGATGCAAACGTGCGTGGCTTTTGGTTGGTTAAGCGAACGCTCGGGTGAAAAAACTTCTTGCCCGAGAACTTTCTGGAAATCAATCGATACTTCGCTTTTACACAGACATACTGCAACACGATTGGCCAATCGAACAATGCTTTCTCCATATGGTTTTCTTTGGCGGGAAAACGAAGTGTTCATGTTTTGATCTTTTCATCTATTGATTGATAAAACAAATAACGAACATCGCTCTAATACAAGTTATTTTCCTGGCAGAGTTTTGATCGAAAGCCCATAGTTCGAAGAAGCACACTTAGACTTAGCCTGGAAAAGATCTGTACTACTTACCTGTCTTCCCAATCCATATCGTTTTTCTTCAGATTTTCGACCCCAAATACATTTGGCATGACAGTGACAACATACATGAATTTTCCTAAATACGCAAAAAAGAAAAGGAGCAGGTGATCAAGCTTTGAAATTATATGGTTTAGTGATTTAAAATTAGTTCTCTAGGAGTCAACAATATTTTAAGTCTTTTTTGAAAGTCTTTTTTTTTTCCAATTAACCATGGTCGGCTAAGAAGGCTTTGTGGCACTTCCATGAAATTTCATGTGTTGGTTATAATAATTACTTATGCCAGCTTGCCTTTCGTTCCTTCACAAGACGCAAACTCTTGTCCTTAGCTAAATATCTTTGTTATTGCTAAAACTAACAATGTTCTTTACCTGTTTTAGGTAGTTCACTTATTGGTATAGCAATAGAGTCAGCCATGTTTTTCCCATTGAATGCAGGGTGCATGTAGTTTGGAAATTCCATTGACTCCATCTTGGTGTTGTTAAACCTTGCGCAGTTGATGACTCCCACTTCCATTGCTGACAACAAAAAGGAATTTGCTTTCAACTAAAGGCGTGTCTGTTTGATAGAACTGACTTAATCGAAAAAGCTACGAGCAATACGGCCCCAAGAGACTTCCCTACCACTCTCCCCGCTGGCAGAGAACCGTGAATCTGCTGGGCTCTCTCGTTTAGCCTGCTGGCAAGCTCTCCATTTTTGAGCGAAACGAGCCGAGAGAGAACGCGCGAGGGAGTGCACTCGCGTCTCCTTTCGCGTGCTTCTGTCGCGTGACTTCTCCCGACTTCCGAAATGGAGAGCTTTCTCCCAGGCTAGCTCTCGTTCTCCCTGTGCTGCCCACAGCATGGGTTAGAGAGAAGAGCTACTCTGGACCTGGGAACATATTGAAGTTCAAGGTACGAATTTGAAAAAGTTTTCGAGTTCAAAACAAGTTTACTTTATTTACCCATTCCTTCGTCGGCTGAAACATGGAAAATCGTTACAAAGAAGGTGAGTAAATTTTTCTTCGCTTAAGTTGACATTTTAAGCGAGAAAAATCCGTATTTTGCAAAGCATCTTTTTGCAAAACAAGAACTGATTACGCGTTCAAGACTTCGTGGACAACATTTTGCGAGTGGTATGAATTTCTCTTTTAATCAGTACCATACAAAGAGTTTTGCGTCTTTTTCTCGGGAAAGTTATCGTATAAAAGCAATAGAAAACTTTTTTCCTGTGTTTGCATAGCCTGATATAAAAACTCGAGGCGTTGGGAGAATTCTCGACTGTTATGCAAACCCTCGACTTCGTCTCGGGTTTGCATAACTTTCTCGAATTCTCCTAACTCCTCTCGTGTTTATATCAGGCTATGCAAGCACGGAAAACGTTTTCTATTGCTTAAATGGGAAGCACAAATGAGACCATAAGGACCCCAAGAGACCACCCGAATATATAGTTTTAATAAAGCTATAAATTACAAGCATGTAGTTATATCAGTATTTATATAAAATAACTAAGATAGTACGCGCGCTCTGATTGGCCGAGAGGCGTGTTTACATGAGCGTATGTAAACATGGTTGTGACGTCAACTTGTTTGGCTTTCCGCGCGCCAATCACGCAAGCACGAATTGGGAAAAGGTTTTGAGTTGAAAAACTCGACAAGTTTACTTCATTTAGCCATTTCCTCGTCGGTTCAAACTTGGAAAATCTTTAGAAACATGCTATGTCAATTCTTTTCGCTTCAGCTGACATTTTAAGCGAGAAAAACCCGTATTTTGGAAAGCATCTTTTTTTGCAAAACAAAGACTGATTACGCATACAAGCTTCGTGTGCAAGACTTCACGACTGGTAAGAATTTCTCTTTTAATCAATGCTCTAAACAAGAGCGTTTTGCTTTTTTTTTTCCAGGGAAAGTTATTTCGTAAAGGCAAAAGAAAACTTTTTTCCCCTTGTTTTCATATCCTGATATAAACACGAGAGGGATTGGAAGAATTCTCGACAGTTATGCAAACCCACGACTTCGTCTCGGGTTGGCATAACTGTCTCGAATTCTCCCAACCCCTCTCGTGTTTATATCCGGCTATGCAAACACGGAAAAAATTTTCTATTGCTTAAATATAAATGTGAAAAAGAATATAAAGTGTGCGCTATGAGCTGTGGTATGCGCCGATCTTACAAGTAAACAAGTTTGCAAAAGGGTAGTCAGAGTTTGCTGCAAAATGTTTTGAAGACTTTGATACTGAAGAGGGTGATTTTAGGTACAAATTTACAAGTGAAGTTCCATAATTTGACAATGCTATTAAAGTAAGAGGCCAGAAATGCGGAAGTTTTGCAAATATATAGGAGATTTTAAGTTGAAGGATTTGCTTGAGTTGGGCCATGAGTGACAAAAGAAACAAAGTTAATGGACGTTTTCACAACCCATCCTGCAAGGTGTTTTTCTACCATATGACCGTTTTTCTGTATTAAAAGGGCCTTTTAAAAAGTAATGTAAAATGTAATCGTTCAGTAAACAAAAACCTTGACAATGCAAAACAATTCATAGCCAACCAGCGTTAAGAAAATGAGCAAATAGACAAAAATAAACAAAATTTCGGCATGCTAAAAATTCCATTGATAAATGCTGAAAGCATCATCGTGTTAGAGGATACAATGCCATGCATGTATTTCCAGTAACTAGACAGACCGTTGAAAGTTTAAGGTGGCTGAACACAGTTTTGCGGGCGGTCAGCGGTAACTCGCGTGACCGCGCGTGTTTTTAATTAGACAAACAAACATGGCGGCGAAAAAGCAATGGTACACAGAAGACGATTTCTCAAAATCTACTCATTAAAATTTTGTGATATTTGGCAGAATTTTTACTTTTATCGTATCTTAGATAATGAAAACTTGAAAATGGAAGTTGAACAAACGAATTTCGTGACACATTTAGTAATTACGATACAGTTATATTATTGATTATCTAAAAGTCCCTCTGTTAAAATTTGATCAAATAAGTTTCAAATGGTAATGATTAGTTACAGTAAGCTGTGTGCAAGTTTATAGGAAAATCTAATGAGCGAATTTTATGTAAACTTAACAAAAGTGAAATTTTAAGGTTGTATTCAATCGTTCATGTTGCCATGGAAACTACGAAAACGTCAAATTTTACTTGTCAATCAGAATCTTTCATCAGTATATTTTTCACCTGCCAAGTTTCAGCTTGTGAGCTGCAACCTTTCTCTTGCCATGATTTGGCAAATGACATACGCTCACAAACTGCCAAAACTGTGTTCAGCCACCTTAAGCTCAGTGAAACTTGTTTGCAATGCCGTGGCGAAACTAGTTTCACCAAGTGTGGAACCACGGAGTGGATCAAATTGTTGGGAATTGTAATTAGATTAGGAGGCAAAAAGGAAACTCGCCTTCTACTTCCCTTGTGATCATAAAACACCCCCAACTAGCGCAACAATCACAAAATCGCCAAATTCAGTGGGAAAAAAACATTCGTGAATGTCAACAACATTTGCGATAAGGCCTCGTAGCGATGCAACACTTATTGGTGCATTTATCTGAATACAGTACTTATGTAGCCTGATGCAGACACGACTATCTCGGAGCCTGGAGCAGGATTTACTTATTGATTACTTGAATATACAGAATCCTACTAAAGTTTCATCGTGTAAATGTGGACTTTTTTCTTCTGTGCTTTGATCTATCAGTCCATCGGATTAACTCAACGTATTGTTTTAAAAGATTTTAAATCTCACCCATCTTGCCAATGACAAAAACCTCTGAATTATTGCAATCCCCAGCACTGCAATTGTCAAGTTTTGCTTTCATCACCTTGACAAAACTTTTTCCCATAGACATCAATTTCTCAGGCATATCCATCTTTGAAAATGATACATTTTCTGACTTCTCCTGTGAAATATGAAGAAAGGCACGCTTCAGGCAAAGGGAGGAATAATTTCTTCTTATTCTACAACAACTTTATATTTCAATTGTTACGCGCAAATATTTTCCTTGTCAAATCAAGTGCCTATGAATTGGTACATACCTCAAAGCAACGGGACATTGCATCCAAGATTTTCATGTTTTTCTAAGGAAAAGACATTAAATAAGTCAAGCGATATTACTTCCTCGATACCTTAAATGACAAAACCCTCTCATAAGGAACTATAAAATAGGACTGAACAAATTAAACATCTCATAAGGAATAATAAGAATAGAACTGAACATTTAAACATGAAAAGGTGTATGCGCGTCCCTGCGTCCAAAACTATGTTTTAAGATTAATAATCTTCCACAGATTGGTGTTACAGTTCTATCCCATAAACCTGTTTGAATTGATTCGTAACCAGTCTAAAAATTTTATCTCGTAGGTAAATAAAATCCACCATCCACTTAAATGAGTCGAATATTAAAAACCGCAAAAATCGCAAAAATTTGAACCCGCAAAAATTTCGTGCCGCACGGTAGCCAGCTGGTTTGCCTCCGATTAGCTGGGATTTCTAACCCTGTTAAGTTCAATTTGAATTATTTGTTTCAGCCATTTGCTCGGCCCCACTAGCATTAGTGCTATAAATACTGCCGAGAGTAAATAACGGTATTATTTTTATTTTTATTTATTTACTAAAGTTACGAGCATAGAATTTTTACTGCCGTGACCGTGACAGAACAGGCCATTGGGTATGCTATTCTTATCAGTGATGGCGGCAATGGTTCCGACTTACGATTGCGAGTCGACCTTTCACCCCTCGTGCAGTGCATACTCTTTCATTTAGTTTCTCGGTAAAAGACGATCATGATAATTCAGTTTTCTTTATGTCCTCGGTGGTTAATGTTGCTACACCCGCACATCAAAATCATTACTCGATTAAAACTCGATTAGGAGCGAGTCGTAAGTCACGTGACTTACCTTTACACAGCCCTTATCACTGCATAAGTGGAAGGAGTGTGTCCAGTTAACATCAGCACAGTTCAAAGAAACTGTGGCTAAAATGGAAAGAAAAATGCAAATTTACACGATTTTCTGGTCATTATCCCAGAAAAAAGTTCGTGTGTCACGTATTTATGGCTCGGGAGGAAAACTGAACAAAAATATGTGGTCACATGACTCAATTACTTACCTGTGGCAGAAATGCTTGCATTTACTGTCTGTGAAGGTTGCGTATCAGCGGTTGATAGTGCTGGCTGAATGGTAGTCTGAGAGGTATTGTTCTCGAATACTGAGGCGTTAAGATCCAGGGTCATTGTCGTCTGGACAACTGGACTACCGGACATATTTGATGAGGAATTGGACGCTTGATCAAATGATGATGGACTGGGCTCTAGGTTAGAACTTGAGCTTGAGCTACCTGCTTGTGACAAGAAACCTAGTAAGTTAATGACTGTAAATCATATTTAGTGTATGTGCCAGCAGAAGCCTGAGGCGACTGGCGTGATTAGCGTGGGAGTGCTGTATTGTTTTGGCGGCGGGTGGTCAATTACTCTCGCGGCTTCGTCGCTCGCGAAAATCCCTCGCGTGGCAGCGGGAAAAAAAGTACCTTGGGCACAAAAATGCCGCCAGCTACGCAGGCTAGAGGCGACTCTATCGTTTTCCAAATACCCCATCCCTCCTCGTATGACCATTCATATCTGGCTGTTTCAGTTAGAACGTTCAAGGCAAAATTGATTAAACTCATTTAACTCTTCTAGAACGTTTTTGTAAAATAGCATTGCGTTTAAAGTAGAGTAAACAAAGCATGTGATTCAGTTGGAATCCAGTGTAAGGCCCTTCTCATAACAGTGCATTCCATAAAATCGATATTTCTTAGTCGCGAACAGTGTGATGGTAAAGTCAAGTCCCAACTACGTAGTTACAGTCTCTTTTTTTTTTTAAAAAAAGGTAAATCATATACACGTATTGTTTTTGTTTTTTGTTTTTTTAACAGTTTTATTCATTTCTTTACAGATCTTTACGTTTTTCTTTGCAAAATGCTCCTGGCCAAATAATGTTATTGGCTATCTTAGTGGTATACGATAAATTACTTCTGTTTAATTATGATCACTACTTATTATAACATTTCCTGCGACTCTGGCAAGGAATAGCAAAACGAGTCTTGGTGCTAAAGGACGAATAATAACAGTTTTACATACTACACCTTACATCATGGCCCAGTGAAAACCCATAGTTCTAGTCTGATCCGCATAAGTCATTATAAAGATTATAACTGCTAGCTGTCTTTTTTGACCGCACAATCTAAAAATTCACAGCGTTGTTAAAAAAGGATATATTCGAGACATATTTACTGCACAAGTGCGAAACAAAATAACTTTTCAACTTGCTGTCTTCAGACTATTGAAAACTATTCGTTTTGCCTGTTCCACGCTAGGTTAAGTCATGGG
>OZ037993.1:13656742-13686742 GCA_964035705.1 Porites rus
ACAAGCTCACAACCGTACAGCTCCCCACGGTAGGCTCAATTTAGTTGCTTGTTGAAAAGTTCTTCCAGTTTGTCCTCAGATATCTCACTCCAAATAAGACTCGCTTCTTATTGTGGCTTTTTTTTGCCATAAACATGCAGGACTATCCTTATTAATCTTATTGGCTGCTTGCAACGGAGCAGTGCAGCCTGATGCTATGACTTTACAGAACGTACATGAAGATCATCTGCAGCTGTCACAGCGCTGCCCTCTGTATATCTTGGCACTGTTACTGCGAATCTTGAGATCACACTTCAGTCTGAACTCGCAAAGCGTTCAGTACACAATACCGACCGAACCTTTACTTAAGCAAGCACGCATCAAGGCAAACTGCGTGAATTTTAAGTCAAGTTACCAACAGTCCCCCTTAAAGTCCTTAAATTATAATTATTAAAAGCGCGTTAAATAAACCCATAAAATATCTGTGTTTTATAGTTAATATGCCAATAGCATACTATTCGTGACAGTCCCTTTCACGCTCGTTGAATGGAACCGCGCTTGAGTGAGTTGGAAGTGGAAAGGACAGGGAAGGGAGGGAGGGAAAAGAGAAGCGCGGCCGCATAAGGTGCGATACGTGAAAGGGAGAGACAAACAATTCACGGCTGCCAGCAGCCAAAGGATTCTTACGCGAACTGGGCAGAAATGAGATGCGGAGTTCTTAATTATACCCGCGTTGCAAGGGACTGGCGCGAATAGCATACTATTCGCGACAGTCCCTTTCACGTTCGCTGAATAAGAGACGGAGAAATGGAACCGCGCCAAGAAGTTGAACATTAGATACGTCCTAAAAAACCCAGACACTGCCAAAACTCAAAACCGGGTCCCAAAACTCAAAGAAGAGAAAAACCCAGTTCTCCAACATTCAAGACCGAGTCCCAAAACTCAAAGAAGAGAAAAACCCAGTTCTCCAACACAGAAGGTGAAGGGGTGGAACAAAAGTACTCATAAACTCGAGTATAGTGAAACAACTAGACTGCTGATACTTGCTGAGAGCTAGGCAAGGAGGTCTTTCAGGGAATACCAAAGGGACTGCGTGTTAACACACGAATAGGCTGCCAACCCCTGAGTGGCAACATGCAAATAAACAGGAGATAAAGGTCCAAGGTAAAAAGGAAACCTAAGGCGCAGAGAAGACGCGAGAAAAACCCACCAAAGGGATGGCAGCCCGAGCGTCAGTAATCCGACTAGGGCATTAGACACCCTTTCAGGCTACCATGGAAGCGCAGGAAGAAAAACACAAGAAATGACGGCAGAAAAGGCGAGGAACGAATAACACACATAAACTAAAAGAATAGAAAAACAACTAGGAACACAAGGGAGCAAATACACTGGGACAAGGGAGTAAACCCGCACAACTGGGGGCCGCATACCAAATTCAGAAAAATGCAAAGGAAAACATTATCATTCAAAATCTACAGGGGCCGAGGAAATAACACCACTGTAAACAGTGTAAAATAAAACACGCCGAACAGATTGACCAAATAAGGCACAAATGCAACAAAAGTGATGAACCAACTTTACGGGAATCGAAGGAAGATTAAATTAGTGAGGGAAAGAACGCAGAACACAAACTTAAAACTGAATAATACAAAGCAAAAAATAAAGCGTGCACTGAATTCGAAGCGAGCCGAGGAGAAATCACGGCACAAACCAGAGCTTGTCAGGCAAAGCACGCATAACAGAAGCAAACTGAATAAAACAAAGAAAACCAAAAGGGTGTAAACTTGAGGGGAGCCGAAGGGAAAGCACTGCACAAGCCCGATGTTGGTGAGGCAAAACACGCAAAGCAAAAAATTGCTGAATAAAGCAAAATAAACTCAAGCATGCAAAAAAACTTGACGGGAGCCGGAGAGTAGCACTGCACAAACCCGGTGTTTTTTAGGCAAAACACGCAAAACAAAGTTCTCAGCGTAACAAAAGCGTGTAACTGACTTTACGGGAGCCGAAGGAAAAGCACTGCCCAAATCCGATGTTTGTGAGGCAAAGTACGCAAAACAAGAAATTATTGAATAAAGCACAATACAACACAAGCTTAAGCGTGCAACAAACTTTAAGGGAGCCGAGGGAATAGCACTGCACAAACCCAGTGTTTGTGAGGCAAAACACGCAAAACATAAATTACCAACAATGAAAGCGTGCAACAAACTACGGGTGCCGAAGGGAAACTGCACTAAAACTTAGCGAGGGGCCGAGGGAAGAGCACTGCACAAACTGCAGTAGCGAGGCAAAGTACGAATAACACCGCTACTGGATAAAACAAAAGCAAAACATTAACGTGTAAAAACCTTACGGGAGCCAAGGGAAGGGCAATAAACAAACTGGGAGTATAGCGCCAGCGAAACACAGGCGAGGGAAAGTCAGTCATCGGCACTGTACTGGCGATTGGATTGATCTGAGGTCTCCGGTCAATTTTAGCCCGGCCGGGGTCTTCACGCGAGGACCAGGAGGCAAAACTACGTGGGGTCCGTTCCTCGATCGTCTTGGTACCTTTTCTAGTCCAAAGCAGACAGCCTAACGTGAGGCATAACTACTAACGTATGGCGTAAAAATACAGAGATTGACTCTGACTGAACGTCAGTTGCCCGACATTAGGGAGGCGAAGGTAGCGAAACCTCATTTATAAAGCTATTTGGCGTACTTTTAAATTTGTGGGGGTTATCTTAATTGGCTAACTTGGTCAAATTTAAGTGATTTTTCTGTGGAACTGAATTTTTAGGGAGCACTGACATCAAAGTGTAAATAGAGAAAAATAAATTTGTCTTTGGGTGCTTATGTCCTCCGTATAACTTAGTGACGGCGAATAAATTTATAAAAACGTGTGATGCACGTGAAGAGTTCTTGTTTTGCTTATTGAACCTATATCAAGAAAACATGCGAATGAGGCCAAGTTTATAGAGAGAAAAATTTTCCCTGGGTCACCCTCCCAGCCCGAGTCAACTTGAGCAAGTGTTTATATGAGAAACAGTTGACCCTTTTTCCCGAACTGAAAACAGCCGGCTCGCGCATGCTCTGATTCTCTCGCCCTAACCGAGTTGACCGCGGTTGGGCAAGCCAGGTGTTTACTTGGAGAAAAGTTGGCTTACCTAGGAAGGTGACGTTACCATCGAAAAAGGGGTCTATCCGAGCCCACTATTTGTTTCTAGTGTGATTAAACAAAATGAACTGGCCTGTCGTGACACAGCCCCTTTAAAGTCTCCAACAATGCATGAAAACAGCCGTCGATTCATTTTGGACTTACGTATTTTTAAACATTGTTGCCCTAATATTTTCCCTTTCATGATTTTGTTTTCGAAACTCATATGCAAATTATATGATCTTTATCAGTGTTTCTTTTCAATATTTAATAAGCAGATACCGTGAAGACAAAGAAGCTGTCGGACGTCGCGAAAAATGAGATAAACAATGAAGAAATATTGGCTCTCATGGCCAGCCTCGAGCTCTTGCGCGCGCGATTCCCCTATGCAGGCCAGTTAGGCTAGGGTTTGAACCACGGCCGTATTTCCAATCGATACGGCAACAACCCGGGCAACTGAATGACGAATATGAATTTTATCGACTAGTGACTTGCATGTGGAAGACAACGGGTAATGAAATGAAGGCATATTTTAGTCAAACTGATAGGGCCGGTTTTTTGAAAACGTTGTTTCGAACAAAATCACTTTTATGCAGTTTTCAACTGAACATTGTTTGCTTCTACAAAAATTGGATTTTTACAGCTCAGGCTAGAAAACCAATACCTTTTTTAACTGGAAAGATAAGCCACTTGAAAACAATTTTTTTAAAACCTTAGACTTCGTTTCTAAAAATAATCTAGCAATTATGTTCTCCGGAAGCAAACGAAGCTGTAAAAGTTTTAGGAAAAATGAGGTCAAGTTAGTGGAAGAGGGGTGGTTCATGAATTCAAGTATGATAACCCTCAACCGTCCGGACCTCACTGAACTACATGGATGAACTGGGTATTTAAATTGTTCTCTTGCGGAATTGGCTTCCTTGTGGGATAGATGAGCTTCTGCGCACGCGCATATCACAAACAATATACTGGCAACATAATGACGAAAATACATAACATTTCCATGAGTTAATGTTGTAGTTTCAAATCGCAGATTTGTAGCAATTCTTTTCGTCTTGGTGTATGCTCTATAACGTGTAGTAATACTTTGAGTAGTAATCTTTAAAAAATAATGTGGTACAAGCTGACAACCGTGCAGCTTCCCACGGTAGGCTCAATTTAGTTGCTTGTTGGAAAGCTCTTCCAGTTTGTCCTCAGATATCTCACTCCAAATAAGACTCGCTTCTTATTGTAGCTTGTTTGTGCCATAATCTTATTGGCTGCTTGCAACGGAGCAGTGTAGCCAGAAGCTATGGCTTTACAGCTATGGCTTTACAGCGCTGCCCTCTGTATATCTTGGCACTGTTACTGCGAATCTTGAGATCACACTTCAGTCTGATCTCCTGTCTCTTAAATTTGCATGGTGATCGAAGGCGAGTGCTTTGATAAGTCTTCGGAAAATACACTTTTTAACAGTTATTCCTCAAGCCCGAATGGGCTATTGACTCAGAGGCCATGAGGGTCAGAGGAATAATTGTTTTAGTAAAATCTAACTTGTTGGTCAAAAATGTCGAAACAAAACAACTTTAGCTAAACACGAATCATCCGCCATTGTTTTGGTTTTCAAAGCCGCCGCTTTTCGCTACTAGTGGGCTATAACATATAGCCTAGTAGTAGCTCAACCAATCAAAACGCAGCATATTCTAGGCTTGCACTGTCACGCAATGAAAAATAAAAATGCAAACCATTCAATACAAAAGGACCAGAAACTGGGAAATGAGAAAAGATAAATATACAAAAACCCTTGCCAAGAATCAGGTCTGTGAAATATTTCAAATGCGAGATATTGGGAAAAACGGTTTACCTAAATTTATAAAGCTTTGTATGGAAACGCCATGTTGGTGTCCCTTTCAGGAACACTAATATGGCCGCCGGATACCATCAGAAACATCTGTTTTCGAGTTTTCCTACTAATGAGTGAATTCTTCGCTTGAGGAACTCATAAAGATTACAGTAATATTTATTCTGAGACAAGGGATGTTTAGATTGCAAAATCTCCCAAAATCGGTAATGTTTTTAACTCACATAAGAGCTTTTCCGGCCGCCAGCTAAATGCCGCGTCACGCAAAAGCCTGGAAATTCAAGCGTCCTCTCTCGCAAAACGAAGAACCCTTTCGAACCAAAAATTTGTTTATGTAAAGGGGTTTAGGTACTGTAATACCTCGTGAAAGTAGAAACTCAGAAGAATCGATAGTTTCTTAGTTTGATTTTTGGTGACGTCACGTGCAACCCAAGAATAGACCACTAGTTGGATTTTACTAAAATGAGATTAGTACTTGTCATTAATTCATCGCTATATGTCGGAGCCCGATACACTTGACAGACAGTACTAACAAGATAATCAGATATGTTTTTTTGGTGCCTGTGGACGGAGTTTCCCAACCGAGATCCCATGGACGTGTCAATTTATAATTACCGTATTTATTCGAATAAGCGCCCAACCTCGAATTAGAGCCCATCTCGAATAAGCGCCCATCCTAAAGGTAGAAAAAGTTAATAAGCGCCCAGCCTCGAATAAGCGCCCACCCCGTCCCCTTCTCAATCAAACTCAAATAAGCGTTCACCCCCACCCCATCCACTTGAGTGAATAAATCCTATTAGTATATACTAAAACAGTGGATAGTGTTTTTCGCGCGCTCTGATTGGCTACTCAATCAGTGAATATCCTGCACTATTCACTGTTTCACCTCCGAGCGAGCGACGCCAAACTCGCGTAACTTGCGAGCAACATGCCTTCCCGGTTTCCTGCCTTAAACAAACAAAGAAATTTCACAACTAATCAAGCAAACTGTTTCCGAAATACACGAAGAAGGTGACGAAGTTCGGATTGGAAGTTTTAACAGGTAAAGCTTTGTGTTTTTGACACGAATTTATCGATAAAACCGGTGAAAAAGTTTTTTGTTTACAAATGCAAATTAAGTTTTTAAAGGAAATGTGAATTCTTTTTGCATTTAAAATCATTCTATAAAAAAAGATTATTAAATTTAGTTTTAAGCTTATTTATGAACAACTCAACTAAATAAAGTAAGCAAGACTTAAGTGTCGGTAAATATCCAGGACTAACCACCTCCACTTCGGTGAATAATTGTTATATAAGAGACTTCCCAGAGGACGGAGTTTTCTTCAGAGTATTTTACAGAAACCTTGCTTTGTTACTTCTTCGCGTTTTGTCATTAGCATTTATTGTTTTGTTGCAGAATAAACATGCTTCACTTTCTGAAAATGGTGAAAATTTAATAAGCGCCCACCTCAAATAAGCGCCCACTCTCAAGGTCCAAAAATTTAATAAGCGCCCAGGGCGGTTAATCGAATAAATACGGTATATTAATGGGAAATTTGTGAGCAATTACTTTTAAAGTTAAAAAGTAAGAACTTAGTTTAGCTGGGATGGTACAGAAACGGCCAAAATAAAAAAAGATAAGGTAAGATGTTATAAGGTATATTGCTATTTTCCTGCCCTTGATAACGATCGATGTGAGCACGAAAAATCAGGTAGCCAATGAATCAATCACAGAAATCGGCGTATTTAATGGACTCTTAATGCAAACAAAATAGATAGTCTGAACTATCATACACTGCACCCATTATCTGTCTTCTCATTGGCTAAGAGTCTACGGCTAATTTTGGAAATCAGCGCAACCTCAAGATTAGTTATTTATCTGCTGCTAGCAGATAACTGACTAATCTATAGGTTGCAAGCACAATGCATGATTTCCAGTAACAATGTCAATGCGACGTGCATTTTTCGTCAAGTCTTCAAAACAAATAATAAAGCAATTGTCAGATTCAGTTTTTGTAAATCAAGGTCTTAGTAAGTTTTATCAGCCTCGGCCTTCGGTTCCGAGACTACAAGTAGTCCCCATTTTTGCTCAGGGAGAGTATAGCGAGCGAAACGCGAGCGCGAGTAGGAACAATGGGGACCACTCACTATCCCTGAGGAAAAATGGGGACTACTCGTAGTCTATTCGGCTCGGCTTTTATTTTATCTCGATATTTTAACGGAGTTCAGAGGATTTAAAAATAAAAACAAGTTGAGAACGCTTGAATTATAGTTTTTGCCTTTATTTTTTGTATATAAATCATGATTGTATTGTATCAGCATGTACAAACACATGTTATCGCATATTTTTTGTACGATAAGAATAATTTTTTAAATTCAAAATGTGAAAATCTTATCTGTGTTTACAAATCTACTGTAATCGGGGGCAACATGTTGGGAGACCCCTTTCCTTTCTTGTGACCCCCCCTCCCTCAAACTACTTTTGTTTAATTCAAATGTTGTGCCATAGGTGTTATTTAGGTGCAAACTTTTGGGTAAATGTATTCACATTTTATTATATTGGCACGGTGATTAGTATTTCAGTGCTGTCATTTTGTAGTGACGGATATTATTTTTCCTTCCATGTTGTTGATATACTTCAGTATTTTGGGTAGCAGTTAGTTGTTACTGTGGTGGATCCTAGTGGTAGCCCCTTTGCACACATTAAAATGCCTAAAACAAAAGAAAAATAAAAATTACCTGAGATAAAAAATTAACTACGACAGATATTCCCTTTCCCGTCAACTATTTTTCCCTTAGCCTTGGTTCCCCAATTATAATTTAGTACATCCATGAGATAAACCGTATTAACTCAAGCCAACAAAATATGCAAATCCCTTGATATGCCTGTGTTCTTGGGGTTGACTGACCTCAGCGTATAGGCAGTTTGTTACCTAGCTGTTCCAGATTCCTCTAAACTACAATAAACTTAACATCCATCCACAAAAACACACACACTGATGTTGTTAACCGTGTTCAGAAATAAAGTTATCATTCATTCATTCATTCACACACACACTAATCTTAAACAGAGATATTTATTAATTTGACACTCAATTGTAATAAAAGAATCAAAGTGCCAGTTTTGTGGCTTCAACATGACACTTCTCATGCATTTCTCTCACCACTTTTTTCCATAAAGAGTAGCTGTTTTCAAAATGTACAGGGTTTATCTGTTTTTAAAGTTAATTTCTTACCTTTGAGGAAAAAATATTCAGGTGCTTTCATTATACTTTCAAGCTCTTTCAGAGGCTTCACATACATCACATTTTCATTTTACTTGGTGTAATTTGTTTGTTTTCAATCAGACTTCAATAGGTCATTTTTCATTCATATATTTTTTCATAAATCTGACATTTGTTATGTGCAATCGTCCACAGGCTTCATACTCTTGTATTTAACATTGAACTATTTTGTAATTAACTTGTGGTTACAAGAGTGTGAGTTCCATTGACATGTCACGTCTGTGCGGAGCTAGGCCACATTTCGTTATAAAAACATGTCGGTTTTAATTCGAAAAAACTATTTCAAAAAGTGGGGAGCGTTGGGGAGCGTTTATACCTTGGCGTAGAACAATCTTTGTAAAAACACTTAAGACTAGTTTGTGTCGTCAATGAGCACTATGATAGAAATTATACCTCTCCAAACAACGGGTTCAAATTTCATGCTCGTAGAGGACTGATGAATCTTCGTGCTCCGTGTTTTAGATTGTAATGAGGAATGTTGATCTTTTTTCTTCACAGAAAAAGCCTAAATAAGTATAAGTTTATGAAATTGTGGATAACTTTCTCCGAAAAGAACTATGTCTATCGAAATATAAAGCATATAACCTGGGAAATTTCTCAACCTTCGCCGCCATCTTGAACAGTCTACATCCACAATGCATCGCAATCCCAGTATGTGCGCACCCGCAAAAGTTTTGTAATTATCACATATAGGTATTTCAAATTAAGCTGAAATACCACTGCTCTAAGCCGATCAAATTGCAGAAATTTCTCAGGTAGTAGTATAAAGTAACATATTCTGGAAGAGGAAGTACCTTTTACGCATGCGTGGTTAAATGTATGTCCCACAAAGAAGGGGTTCCTAATATGCGACTGATATAAAATAGAGAAAATATGCATCCTCTGTTGTGGCTGGTCCAGTCATGAGAAAGGCATACATATGCCTTCCTTCATGGCTTGACACAAACGCCACTTTTTACTGAATATATTATACTGAATGAGGTACTTTTCAATATTATCTCTTTTCACTTCTACTAGTTTTCTGTATGTCTGCAGGTGTCTACCTTCAGGAGATTATTCGAATCAATTGAGCAACGAAAAGAATTTTATTCGACAATTCTTGTTTTATTATCAGCATCAGCATCATCATTATTATTATTATTATTATTATTATATCAATCTGGAGAAAAAGGAGAGAAAGACAGAAAGTAAAATTAGCGGGCTCTTTTTTGTAGGTGAGAATTGTGATCCTCAAAGTCTAGTACATATGCAAATATGCTTCGGATGAATGAATTGGGAAATTCCCCTCCGTTTGTTGTTTCCTGTTTCCTTTTCGCATCTGGGGGAAAGGGAAAAAAGGTGATTTTAAACATCTGAAAAATTAAGAAAAAACGCTGCTAACAGTGTTGATGCCAACGAAATTCACAAATTCTGTATAAAGTTCTAAATTCTATATTTGTATATAAATGCACTACAGACAGTCTATCCGGGATCTGGGTGTCAGCTATACGCGTTCCCAGACAACTGTCAAAGCAACCACCCCATTGCAGCCCTCAAAGTTAAGCGAGCGGAGCGAGTGACGATGTTCCGTGAGCAATTTTTAATTGAACGAAATACTTTTTCGAAAGTTTATGAAAGCTGCTGACGAGGAAATTTTAAAAAGGGAATGCCGGACAAAGACAAAGATGCAGCAACGGCACACTCGCTAAAAGGAGAGGTCAAGTTGGTGGATGAGGGGTGGTTCAGAAATTCCAGTTGAGCAGACAAGTATAAATTGATAACCCTCAACCGTCCGGACCTCGAAATATACTCACTGGAACGTGTATATTTATTAGTTTCTCTTAGCAGAATGCCTTCTTTGTGGTAGTAAAAAGCATCTGCGCATGGGTAAATTATCACGCAGTTGAAAGAGCTTGAATTCAGTTGACAGCGATTATCTAGCATGATAATCTAAGTTTATATTGCACTAAAAAGTGCCAGTCCTATTTGAAACAGGTTATTTCTGGAGTTCCTGTTGTTGCTTGAACTAAACGCATCTGAGCGATATTTGATTAGCTAAGCCGAACAAGCCTGCGAGTAGGAGCCTTGGCTCATGTGCTGAGCCGGCTAGTGCCTGCAGGATGATATCCTTATCACCCTTATTTTCAAGGTGCATCTGGTCGTTCGATCATATTGTTCTATAGGATGAACAGAACACAAGAGAATACTAATGCATAGAAATAATGGATATATTTTTCCATGAACGAGGAAGCTGAAACCTCTTTAAGCGACAGTTGTTTTATTTAATAAGCCAACTATAATATATATCGTCCGGTCCCTTCCCTACCGTATTTTCAGTGGTAGCCTTAAATTATACTTTAGCGGACTTCTTCAAGCGCAAAACAAACAGCAGCTAAGATAAGCGTTCACTACATAATACCAAACCTTTACTTAAGTATGCACGCATCACTGAGGCAAACTGGGTCCCACTTAAAGTCCTTACATTATAATCATTAAAAGCGCGTCAAATAATCCCAGAAAAAAACTGTATTTTATAGTTATGCCAATATACTACTGGCGGTCTATGTATAACATGTAAGGGTCTCCAACAATGCATGAAAACAATCGATTCATTTTGATCTTACGTATTTAAATTGTTGCCCAAATATTTTCCCTTTGATGAGGTTGTTTTCGAAACTCATATGCAAATCATGTGATCCTTATTGTTTCTTTTCAATATTTAAGCAGATACCGTGAAGACAAAGAAGCTGTCAGACGTCATGAAAATGGTTTAAAAAAATGAGATAAAAAATGAAGAAAAATCGGTTCTTATCCGGCCAGCCTCGAGCTCTAGCGTGCCCGAATTCTCCCTTCCGATCCACTTCCTGTATTAACGCCTGCCATACAGGCTAGCTAGGTCAGTGCTTGAACGATGGCCGTATTTCCAATCGATGCGGTAACTGCGGTAACAACCAGCAGGTAACTGAATGACGAATATGAATTTTACCGACTAGTGACTTGCATGTGGAGACAACGGGCAATGAAATGAAAGCATATTTTAGTCAAACTGATAGGGCCGGTTTTTTAAAAACGTTGTTTGTAACAAAATCAGTTTTTATGCAGTTTTCAACTGAACATTGTTTGCTGTTATAATATAAGCAGGAGGTTTACAGCTCAGGAAAACCATTGTCTTTTTAACTGGAAAGATAAAGCCACTAGAGAAGAAATTTTTCAAACCTTGCACTTTGTTTCTAAAAATAACCTAGCTAATATGTCCTTCGGAAGCAAAAGGGGCTTAAAAATTTTAGGTAAAATGAGGTCGAGTTAGTGGAAGAGGGGTGATTCATGAATTTCAAGGATGATAACCCTCGACCGTCCGGACCTCATTGACAGGCCGTGATGAACTGTGTATTTAAATGATTCTCTTGAGAAATTGCCTTCCTTGTGGGATAGATGAGCTTCTGCGCATGGGCATATCAAGGAAGCATGATGACAACTTAATGACGAAAAGACATGAAATTTCCATGAGTTAGCAATTCTTTTCGTTTTGATGTATGCTCAGTAGCGTGGAGTAATACTACACTAGTTATCTATAAATAATAATGTGGTACAAGCTCACAACCGTGCATCTTTCCATTTGGTTGCTTGTTGCAAAGCTCTTCCAGTTTGCCCTCAGATATCTCACTCGAAATAAGACTCTCTTCTTATTGTAGCTTGTTTTTGCCAGAAACATGCTGGAATATCCTTTTTAAACTTATTGGCCGCTTGCAACGGAGCAGTGTAGTGATGCTATCGCTTTACAGAACGTAGGCCCTCTGTATATCTTGGCACTCTTACTGCGAATCTCGAGATAACATGTACACTTCAGACTGCTGAAATCCGGTCTGTTTAATTTGCATGGTGATCGAAGGCGAGTGACTTTGCTAGTTGTGAGGTTTTCGGACAATACGCTTTAATGAAATTAGTACTTGTCATAAATTCATCGCTATATATTGGAGCCTGATAATACACTTGACAGACAGTATTAACAAGATAATCAGATATGTTTTGTTATCTTTTGTTGGTGCCAGTAGAAGGCGTTACACAAACGGGATCCCATGAACGTGTCACAGTAATTATATTTTATAGATAGGTGCGCAATTGCTGTTAAAGTAAAAAAGTAAGAACTAAATGTCGCTGAAATCGCGCTGAAACAGCCAAAATAAAACTAGGAGACACGGTAAATGTTATTAGGTGTCTTTGGTATATTGCTATTTTTCTGCCCTGAATAACGATCGCAAATTAAAAATCCCTAACAAACCCTTATAATATTTAGGATTAGGGTGGGATTAGGATACAAAAAAAAAATAGAAAAAAAAAAAAAACTGCCAGGTAAGAGGGTCCCCAGTAGGTTTTTTAGGGATCCAGGATTTCCCTTATTTGAAGCTCGGAATTCGGGATTTTTAAGAAAAATCGAGGCGAGAACCGAGATTGAAAGCACGGGCCGGAGATGGGAAGCCAAAAATAACCTTTGGCTGCTCACCAAAATTTTAGTAAAAGTGAGGTCGAGTTATTGGAAGAGGGGACATATTGTGCGTGAATTCTATGCCCCTCAACCGTCAGGACCTCTTTTCACTTCTCTAATTTTCTGTATATCTGCAGGTAGCTTTCTCCAGGAGATCAGGCGAATCAATTGAGCAACGAAAAGAGTTTTATTCGACTATTCTCGTTTCATTATTATTATTATTATTATTATCTCTATTATCACAGTCTTCGCTGGTGTTCTTTTTGTGCATCAGCCGGGCGCAAACCATGCACCTAGAGCGTCAGTCACTCAAGTCAATCATTCTGTTCATACACTGAGCACCTTTCTGAGGATTCGTGCAGATCCCAGCATGCAGATCTTTTGAATCTCTGTCATAGTAGCTCTCTCTGATACTTTCTTGACGTTTTCTACCATACCCTTCTTCACTGTACCAAGCGCACCAACAACCACAGGGATCACTACGGTTTTCATATGCCACATTCTCTGTATTTCTAGTTCTAGGTCTTTGTACTTGCATTTTTTTTCAGTTTCCTTCAGTGCGATGTTTCTACCTGATGGAACAGTCATATCAATCAGCTTGCAGGTGGAATTTATTATTATTATTATTATTATTATTATTATTATTATTATTATTATTATTATTATTATTATTATATCAATCCGGGGAAACAAGGAGAGTAAGACAAAATGAAACATTTATGGGTCCTCTTTTGAAGGTGAGAATTGTGATCCTTATATGCAAATATGCTACGAAAGAATGAACTGGGAAGTCTTTTTGCATCTGCGTTCCAGTCTTTCGGGGAGACGAAAGGGATAAACGGTGATTTTAAACATCTGAAACATTAGGAAGAGAAAATTGTGTCTAATGGTGTTCTTGCGAAGGAAATACACAAATTATTTAAAGAGGCCTAAATTCTATGCACTACGGTAGGGTCTGTCGGATTATGCCGGGATTATTTTTTAGCAAAATACTATGTCTAAAGTATCGGGCATAACGCTGGTATAATGCTGCGCAAAACTGTGAAAAAAGTATGCAAATTTTGCCAGCAACTCCAGCTAGAATGTACAAAGTTTATAAAAGTGGGAATATTTTAGGAATTTTATACCTTAGCCTCGTATCCAGTGCACCTTGGTATAATCGAAGGCCTGGTTACCTCTTTATGCCAGGCTTCTAAGCTTGTTTATAGTTACGGACCTACTGGGGGTGTGGTGGAAGTGCCATTTTAGTCCGGCATAATTTGAGCTTTATACCTCTAGCCGAGCATAATTTTGAGGATAATACACTGGTTTCACGGGTGACGCCCGAAAGCATAATACTCCATTTTACGAGCATAATCCGACAGACCCTACACAACGGACAGTCTATACGGGATCGGATGGTTGGGTGTCAGCTTTACCTGTTTCCAGACAATTTTTCTTTCGAATTCGTTTATTTGCATTTTCCAGCGAGTGTTGAAACGTGGTTTAAACTTTAATGTTTTAAGTGAAATATCATCAGTTTGTTTCAAACAATAACAATAAGAAACATTCAGATATCAACCTTAAGTTAACGCTGAACGAACTTTCAACTTCTTGATAATACGCATGCGTAAAATAACTGTGTTCTTGTTTATCACCACAAATGAAAGGAAACAGAATCGAGTCAATATAAATACTCGACAATATTGTATATGATTGTCGACGAGGTCCGATGAAGCAGGCTTCCCTTTGATTTAAGCCTACTTCATAACTAGACTTCGTTAACCTTTTTCTCGTTCGTGTAGCAATCTTTATTGTATGCGGCGGCTTTGCCTAGGAAATCTAATTCTTAACCATTAATCTGCGTGTTATGCAAGAAAGCTAAGTGGCGGCGGCGCCCTCTTGGTCGCGCGTGCAACAAAGCGTTTAAACCGTCTTTCATTGGCCTTTTTTTAGTTACCTCTTAAAGGCATAGCAAGCTCCAACATTTTCATAAGATATTTTATTTTTAGCTCCCGGCTTCATGCAATCTACGGTACACGCGGAGTTAACTGGTGTAATTAAAAATCTATCCCATAAACAACAAAACACTCCATTGTCGAATTGGGACCTTCGACTCCTGATTTAGCGTTTTTAATGTTAATTTTCTTTATCAATAACTTATTATTGAAATAAAGTATAACCATTTCTCTTTTCTTTCAATAATGTTACCTAAAATATATTTTGAAATGTAGAATTACCATTATTGATTTAAAAATTTCTCCAATTTCGTACCCAGACTTCACTAGCATTTCGGCGCAGATACGTCATAATTATTTGGTTGTCTTTGTGAAACAAAACAACTAATGTCAAAACGAAAATCTTATTTTCTTCATTCAAAAACTATCTTTAATCGCAAAACAAACAAACCAAGTATTTTTCAAAAAAGGTGAATATCGTCCGCATCTGGTGGACAAATACGTCGTCACACTTGACATATTGGGGAAATTTCCCTGCACTTTCGCTTTTGTTCTCGTCCCCAGAGCCCGTCGTTTCTTTGTCACGTGGTCTTGAAACCATCCTCGGAGACCCAGGGGTTCCCAAGGGCAGTTAGTCGGGTCGATAAAATGTTCGTGGTGAAAGCTTTCTGTAAGATCGAGACGAGCCCCTGGGCACTTACTCTTACCGAACCAGTTCCACTGCGTTTGAATTGCCTGATTCTGAGAGAAGCTGCCGGGTGACTCTCGTGTTTCCTTACACGACGTAGTTTTCCACATCGATCGCCATAGTTGCGTAGTGCGTACAACAGGGATAGTTTCTCGAGGAAAGTTTCAGAACAAAATGTTAACAACCCGCAAAAATTACAACCTTTAGCACGGCTACAAGAAACAAACACTCTCGGATGAATTTTTAGGGCGGATCTTTCCAAGGTATCGTAAATTTTTATTGCTGATACGATACGCGATGCATGACTTTCACTTTCCACTCCTTGATCTAGTTAGTATAAAACGCCAGGCCAAGCTTACATTTTTGATGTCCATGTTCGTTGCACGACTTCTGAAACTTTCTACAGCATGAAAATTTCCGTTGCACAGGACACGCAACTACGTCGATTGATCATGAGAAATGCCGGCTAGCCGCAGTGCCTTCTTCTTGCTTTCGCTCTAAACTCCTTTCGAAACTTTTAAGCTTGAAAGCTTACAGCAGTTGACCGTACGAATTCTGCCGAAGTTGATAGTAGTGTTAACTTTAGATTCGAGGGAGACCTCCAGCAAGCGCTTGAAAGAAGGCTTGTCTTTGTTTCCTGTTGTACAGTTCAAAGCGAAGGAAAGATTTAGGAGCAACTTCAGAATACCCGGCCACTCACGCCCTTTTTAAATCTACTGCTCCCGTAGTCCGCGGTCCGTAGTCGGCTAGCAAGTCAATATGTATTAAACTCAGTGTTAAACTGAAGTGCTACCGCGGTCCACACTCCCGCAGTCGATGAATAAGTATTAAACTCAGTGTTAAACTGAAGTGCTACCGCGGTCCGCACTCCCGCAGTCGATGAATAAGTATTAAACTCAGTGTTAAACTGAAGTGCTACCGCGGTCCGCACTCCCGCAGTCGATGAATAAGTATTAAACTCAGTGTTAAACTGAAGTGCTACCGCGGTCCGCACTCCCGCAGTCGATGAATAAGTATTAAACTCAGTGTTAAACTGAAGTGCTACCGCGGTCCGCACTCCCGCAGTCGATCAATATGTATTAAACTCAGTGTTAAACTGAAGTGCTACCGCGGTCCGCACTCCCGCAGTCGATCAATATGTATTAAACTCAGTGTTAAACTGAAGTGCTACCGCGGTCCACACTCCCGCAGTCGATGAATAAGTATTAAACTAAGTGTCAACTGAAGTGCTACCGCGGTCCACAGTCGCGCAGTCAATCAATAAGTAATGAGGTAAGCTCTAAACTAAATTGCTACCGCGGTCCGCAGTCCCGCGCTCGGTGACTAAGCAATGAGCTAAGCGCTGGGGGTCCGCAGTCCCGCACTCCGGGTGAATAAGCAATGAGCTAGGCGCTAGAATGAAGTGATACGGCGGTCTAAAGTCCCGCACTCGATGATTATCTAATGCTGCCGCGCAAAAAGTCCCGCTTTAAGATAAAGTAATGTAAACAAGCATTGCAACAAAGGTCATATTTTAATTTAATTTAATTGGTTTAAAAATGCAATGAAATACAAACATAGTAGAATATAAACTATATGTAGAATGTAAAAAAATGATTGCTACTTAAATGGTACTGTTGAAAAGCAGGTATTCAATACGAATGTAAAAAGCTAAAACGTTTCCATTCAACAAAATGGTTTTGGAATTATAATTTATGGATGAAAAATTACTCTTAAAAAGGAAATCTAAATTGACTGCTATGAACATGTTTGTTTGTCTTAACTTAATGTCGCTTGTCGTACAGAAATGGATTTGATTTAAATATTGCTAATTCGTGATGTAATTATTGGCTTGAAGATATTGTCTCATTGGAACTGTGATATCATTATGTAGAGGCTTGGCCAAGGCATTGTCAAATTCGCTTACACTGACATTCGTACAGTTCGGCCAAGGGTTTGGCTTGCTTTTCACAAATACCTTGCAGGCGCTTCTTGCTCGAGGAATTCTAAATTCCACAATTCTTCCAAAGCCATCTTGCATTAATGATTCTGTCGCGGTGTTAAATTCACTTTCGGCAATTGCACGTGCTGATCTTTTGCCATGTTTGAACGACCGATAGGAGACCACAGGGCCTTGGGTGATTAAGACGTTGTCCCTGACCATTTGTGTGGTAGGCTGATCGATGGTTTTATCACAAACTGCGTTTGTGACTTCTTTAAGAAACTGAAAAAGGAGAAGAAACTCATTTAAAACAATGCAAGTAACCGTGAGACAGGTAATTGTCGCGGTGTATTGATCAGTTATCCGTAACAATAGACGGGAAAACATTACTGCATTTCTGGTAATAGTGCTTTGTTTTACTTCGTGAATAACTGAGGTAACGTATTAGAACAGTTTTCAACCGAGTGTAGAAAAACTAACACCAAACGTATCACACTGGCCAATCACAAAATGTCGCGAGCAAGTAATGATTAGTTTTGTTTTACTTCGAATTGGCTGAGATATTGAAGAAGCACGCGTTGAAAACCGTTCGCTAAGCGGCGTAATACAAAACCACGGCAAATGCATTAATTAATGTCTACACTCAAGTGAAAAGCTCTCTAAGATTTGAATAAACCACCATTCAAAGAGCTTTGCGCGCGCGATCGTTTTCTATGGGCGAATAGAACAAGCCGAGTTTCTATTAATAAGAATTAGAATGTGCGCGCCATAAAGGTAATTAAAGAAAAATGAAAGTTTTGGTGTTTACGATAGCTTACCTGGCAGAGTATTTCCTTCTGTGTCTCGAGGTGATTCACGAAAGACGCTGCATTTTCCAGGGTTGTTTTTGATATCGTTGTGTCAGGTTGTGACGAGGGTACACCAGCCAATAATTCTTCCATGGCGTGATTGAAGACATGTAGGGCGCACGCTATTCTCGGGATAAGTTCTGGTGTCTTTGATTTGGGTGGCGCTTTCCCATCTCTGATGGCTTCATTGACCTCAGCCACGAACTCGTCCATTTTCTCTCTGAGTAGCTCCTTCCCTTCATCGTCGAAGACGAATTCAACGCTTTCGTCAATTCCATTTATGTTCTCGAACAGTTCAGAGAAGTCACTGACTACCTCGGTGGATAACTGATCGGTGGCTGCCTCCATTTCAGTAAGGGTCGGACGAAAGGCAAGGGGGGTGGCAAGAAGGATTCTGTCCACTAGGCCGTGTCCTTGATCCATGCGTGCGATCAATTTGGCAGCGTTGACCAGTTGCGTGGAACCAAGGAGACAGAAGGGCGTATTTGGAGGGATCACTCTGGTTTCCTCTGTAGAGAAGTGATATGAGCAGCGCTCGCCCGAGAAGAGTTTGCAGAGAAGCTGGACATCTCCGGTAGCGTTGTCTTCATCGGACTTAAGAAGCTTGTTTATGATGTCGAAGACCTCTGGAGAGAGAATCATTCCTTTCCTCTTATTCGCAAGAAGTTTCACCAGTCCAGACGAGGTGGTCTTGCTAATGATGGCGTCAGTGAAGTCTAGATTTTCCAGTGGATCCTGGGCTGCATACTGGATAGCAGAAGATTTTCCTGTATGAGACAAAAGTAACATATTACAATTTGATAGGTAGCCTGATCAATAGAAGCTCTTTTAGTTTTTGATTGAACCGACAGCAAGAGTAAGTGCGGAAAACATATTGGCGTGCTGAGGGCAAGGTACTACGAGAAGTACAAGTGCATATAAAGAACATTCCAATTGAACTTACCCGTTCCGGGATATCCCACAAATATAGTAAATATGTTTAATGGTTGCTTGTGTGTGGTGATGTTAACTTGAGCGTTGTTGGACGCCAGTATGAATCCTGTAGTTGTTAGCAGCGAAGGAATAAAATATCCTTCGCAGCTTCCAACGGAGACGGCCTTATTCTTTACGAATTGATAAACGTCTTGGTTGGGAAATAGCTTCTGGTACGGAAACTGCACCGAATTCAGCCGTTTCTGAAGGTTGATCCATGTCTGTTCGTTATATATACCCGGAGTTGCTGTTATTAAAAATAATGTTTTGAAATAGATTTTATGATGTAACTAAGGCAAAGGAAATTGAATATATTTGTTGTTCATACGATTTGTGCACTCTGTTATTTGCGACTGAGTAAAAGAGAGGAGCAAGTGTAGCGTGTTTGTTTCGGCTCATGGATGAAAGAACGAGTTATGTTCACGTGTAGCGCGCTAGTTTTAGCTCATGCATAAAAGAACGAAGGTAGGGATTATTCATGTGTAGCGCGAGCAAATGAATAAGCAAGGTATACAGTTTAGTGGTTCGAGGACTCGGAGGCTCCTCGGTCGGCCTAACTATTTATAGAACGAGTATGGAATGTAATTTACGTACTCGACAGCTTGGTGGACAAGAACGGGAATAGACACATTTACTGAAATTGTCTTTCGCGCAACACACTTTAAGAACGTGTAATACATAAGTACAAAAGTTTTACTTCACTCATCAAGTTCATGTCACGTTTATTTTGCTTTTATTTCACTCATCAAGTTCAATTAACGTGTATTTTGCGATCATACATGTATGTAAATTATGTCGACTGCGGGACTGCGGTAGCAAGGATCAACAAGGTCAACACCAACGCGCACGATGCAAGCGGCATATTTCGTGATGTTTATATACAGATATTAGGTAAAGTATGTCGACTGCGGGACTGCGGTAGCAGGATTTGATGAATGATCGATATTTCAGTGGCCGGGTATTCAGAGAAGATTGTGGAAAGAAGAGATGTTTTTGGGCAATTGATAGAAGAGTCTAACCTTCCAAATGTTGCCTATAGGCTAGGGGGTTTAAAAATCGTTAGATGCTAAAGGTTATGAATTCCCTAGTAATCCACTGGTCATAGTGATTTCACATCTCATGTCAATTGTTGAGGACCAGGTAAAGTACTCGAGGTCACTAAGAATTCATGCCGCTTACTTAGGGGAAAGCAAAACGAAAGATCGAGAGATACTGAATGGATAGGGAGCGTTTTCTTAGCCTGAAATTCATCCGATTGGTTCGAGTCGTTTTCTGGGATGAAATTCAAGCTAGCGTTTTCTTTGTTGTACGGAAGCCCGGAATCATTAACTGGGGGACAAGAAATTCAGGGCAGAGTTCTCGAAGGAGTTTTACCAGAAGAATCCCGTTGCAGGTACGTACAGCTGTTCATTGGTAAGTATGCTAATTTGTTTACTAGGAAGGGTGCTACACTGAATTCATTGTGGGGGTTCTGAAGGGGTAAATGGGGATGTTGTTGCTCCAGAACTACAGATGCCATTACATTGATTTTATTTTTAAGCTGTTGAGATTTTTTTGTTTTTACTTTATCATTATTGGAGTTCACGTGTCTACTTAAAATACTGCTTAAGTTTATGTAAATACTAGGGAGCTGTAATATTTTATTTTATTTTAATTGTCAATAAATGTTTATGCTAGGGTATTTGTTGGTGATTCTTTCTGTCCCAAAGGGTTTGTTTTACTAGCTAGGTAGCCAGCAAGTATACTTGAGTATATTATTTGAAAACTGTCTAGAAAAATGGGGTGTGCATTATACTTGGGTGCATATTATACACAAGTAAATATGGTATACCTACATATAACATACAAAAACTGTTTTCCCACACTCTCTGGAAAAAAGGGAACTGTGCTGAAATTGACACTTACTGTTTTCGATAATTCTAAAAGTCTTTTTTCTTTTAGATTCCAAGCCACTTAAGTTGCAACATCAGTGCCAAAGACTGTTAGTCTGCTTAAAGAAAACGAAGATGATCTGAGACAGGAATTTCAAGAATCAAATCTTCACTGCTTGTATCCTAGAATTTGTATTCTCTGATTGTCTTCTACAGGAAACAATATTTGATACTTGTAATAAATTATGTTCCGTGGAAAGTATTTTAGAGACACTGTGTGGAATGGTGACCATGCAATGAAGATTTTTACCTTTCTGAAGAGGTTGTTTAAGATTTAAAAATATTTATCAATGAAGAATATTATTGTCAGATGAGGAGAATTATGATAGGGAAGTTATGAAATATCAAACAAATGCACCAAAGGAAAATTGTAATATTGCAGCATTATTCTTTCAAAATAAGTCCAATCTTGTACCATTGTAAGGGAGTTGAAACAATGGCACTGTGGATGTGTTTGAGGGGGTCAGAAAGGGGAAACATCAAGCCAATCATAGATAAATAGTTTGGCAAAAAATCACATATTATGTGAAATTATTACTTTTACACATGTATTTGTTAAAAGATATCTTATGATAAAAATTAATTTCTACTATATTAGCTATAATTCTAATCACAGTGAAAAAACCTCCGTTTTCATCCGTCGACACAGAAGAGACAAGCCAGCGTCTTCATAAAAACTCCAATCTGTGGAACTGCGGTTTTTGGTGCCCGAAAATGCTGTTTACGTGTGGATGCTAAGCTAAATACGGACAAAAAACCTTTGTCTTCACCAGATACGTGTGGACAGGGTCGAATGGGGAGTTTAAGATGTCACAACGACAACAGCAACGGAAACTCTACAGGTGCAGTATACTTTTTAGTACATTTCTTTGACGTCACTGCACGACCACTGCGTGAAATTGCCTAAATTCACGTTTTACGGAGAACATAAATTACGACAAATTTTTCTTCCTCTTTCTGAACATAGCTGATTTGGTTCTCACAAATTGAACTCTAGGAGAGTTCTCTTTTGTTCTCTCATTCATCCTGTACTAAATTGAAAAAGTGAGCGAGTGGGTATAACCATGCTGATGTTTCAAAAGACAAAAAGCCACTCACATTGCCCTTTAAAAGAATTCCCTTTTTCGTGAATCTTTTTTAGTTTCTTGATACAAAAAAACCTGACTGAATTTACTAAAAAAAAAGCTTATCTCCATTAGTGGAACTTAATTTCTAAATTATATAAATTGTAATATTTATTTATTTTATCTATTTCTATCAGTTTTTCAACACTGCATCGCCACCGAGTGTATGCAGGGTTGTTTAAAACAAATTCTTCAACCTGGCTGGAGAGGTGGAAACTGATCATGTTATATATTCTAGACCCTGAGGTAAAAAGTTTTTGAACAAACACCAAAAAAATAGACTGCAAGACACTCAATTCACTACCACTACTTATTGGAAAGCAAATTTAAATAATCAAAGTCGTTCTTCAATTCCGTGAGATTGCGTGGCAATCAAATGTAGAGGTTATAAGTAAAAACGTGCAATGAAATTCAACTAACCAAATTAGTTTGTTAAAGGTGTGTACAAATCTGAATTTTCTTTTCCTTATTTAAATTAGTTGTGTTCTTCCCTTAAGAGGACAACACGAAAAGAGTGTCAACCACCATTGTCACATAATCAAGAAAAAGATTCACTCTATAGTTCCTATTTTCTGAACAAAATGATTCAAGTTGTTATAGCATACAGTAATTTTTTTATAACATTAAAAATTGCATTTTTAGACGACAGCTTTTTATTGCAAATTTAGCCTGTTCCAGGCATTCAGATAGTAGAGCACAGCGTTAAGATGGGGGAGTGAGCGACTTAAATCATACGTGGGGAAAACGAAGGGAAAAATGGGCTGAGAGCTCTTGTCAATTTTTCGCCTTCGCTCTGCTATCTGAATTCCTGGAACAGGCTATTGTAAATAAAATTACACAATTTGACAACTAAGATATTGGCTTATTTTCAATAATAAATTAATTTTTCTAATGACCTATAATTAACTTCTGGTTTCATCGGGCCCCTCCCCGGTAATTTAAATATATCCGCAGATTCTAAATTATCATGAATAATTATCCTCTATGCTATCTATTGAACAGTTCATTTGTGACTGCTGGATTTCCTTCTGAACTGTAAGAGACTTTCTTGTCCGTGACAGTTCCACATATTTGTATTTCCTGGCTATGAACACAAACACCAAGAAATTCAAGAACATGACAGCAGCGAGAAAGAAGAAATAATTTTCTAGTTTGCCATCATTGAGATCCTGAGGATACCAGGTATCTCCTGAAGCTTTCTTTGCTATAGCAGCCAGGGCTCCTGCCACATAAAAACCAATGCCAATGGTTGCCAGGTTCAGGCCCATGACCACACCCCGCAGATAAAGGGGGGATTGGGAGTAAGCAAAGGCCAATCCTGGTAATAGAAAAAAAACAAGTTAGGCAAAGTCTGACAAAAATCGAGTCCACGTAACATGTAAGCCCAGTCACTGAGAATAACATTTCAGAGAGGGTCAGTAGAGAGGACAGATCAATACCATACCTGCCATACATGTGCTATTGAAAGATTACCATTTCAAAGGAGATTTACACAGAAGTACTAATTTCAAAAAATCAAAATCCAATACTTTAAGGCTTCTGTTTTATTATTTTGTGGGCAACTAAACCATAAGCTTCAACAAAAATTTGTACTATATCTTGTAAAATTCACTGTATAACTCTTAAGCCAAAAAATACTTGCAAAATCATAAAATTCTAGTTTTGAACAAAATAAGCAGCATCCAAAATCACCGACAAATAATAGAAACCTTCACGAACATGCATCTATGGCCTGTTTGGACATTAAAAATAGATGCCCGCTTGGACAGAATGATGTCCTTTCATGAAAAGAAAATCATTGAATTTGAAGCCTAATTTTTTTAGTCCTTAACAATCACTAACCTGGAATTGCAGTCAAAACCTCTCCTGTTCCCATAAGTATATACTGTGGAACTTGATAAAAGATATTCATTTGTGAAGCATTAACTGGAGTGTCAAATGGATCCTGCTTAAAATATCCATGAGTCTCAATGTACTTTTTTCTTTCAATTTCCATGATTCCTGCCATAAACACAGACCCCATAGCAAACAGCATCCCAATCCCCATTTTCCTCAAGGGTGTAAAGTCAACACCAAAATGGCGCAGTGCCGGATAAATGATGCGGTCAACAACTGGTATAAGGATAAGTAGCATTGTGATTTCAAACAGGTATAATGATGCTGCTGGCATGGTGAAATGTTTTGATAGCGTCAGCTTCATGAATGAGCCTTGGAGAAGGTAGCTGGTTTGTCCCTGAATAACAAAATACAAAAACATTTATAACTCAGTGAGAGTGCCTTGGTTATATTGACGGATTTGATAAAGGCTCTACTTAGTCAATGATAATTAAGGGTTGAACTGAAGGCTCAGAGTTTTCCATCTTATACATTCTAAGCTCTAACTGGGTGGTAAATATTTTTCTCTCTCTCAAGTCTGTGTATTACAATTACCAATGGACTGACAGAATCTCTAATTTGTATTTTATTTACATGTAACTCTTGCAATTACTAAATTAAAATAAAATACTCATAAAGTGCTCCATATCAGATTAAACCAATAGCCTGCAGTGAGTGGTATGAAATAAATGTAATTTTACTACAAATTTAATAAACTTAATATCCATAAAAGATTCAATAGTACTATAAAGTACTTTAATATGTAATTAACAGTGACCAACTTACCTGTCCATAGATTGTCCAATATAAAATAAATGTAAGGAATATTGGCACAATTCTCAGTAGGGACTTAATGTCTTCCACTCGCTGCTCTGACCACAATCCTCCAGTACTTTCTTTAGCTTTATCAAGCCAATGAACGTTTGATGACTCACCATTTCTACACTGAATCCTCTTTAAACCTTGCCAAATTATTTTGCATGCATCAGTCATGTAGCTGCCCTTATGAGGGTGGATAATATAGTATTTCCGTCCACTAATAAATAACATGATGGCTAAGAATATTGATGAGGCAGTAATCACATAACCATAAAAGAAAGACACTTGCTGTTGAATTGATACAACTGCAGTGTATGCCAGGAATGAGCCCAACTGGATAAACCAGTAAAACCAGTCAAAAAAATGCTGAACAATAACTGTGCCTTCGCCTTCTAGTTGATCTGCTCCTAGAGGTGAGACATTGGCTTTGATTCCTCCCGTTCCAATTGAAATGAGAAGCAGTGAAATTAACAGGAATGCTTCTTTACCACCAGTGTTTAAACCATAATCAGTGCCATAGTCAAATGTTACAGCTGCCAGAACTATAGTGCCTACAAGATATAACAGGGAGCTTCCATATATGGTGTTGTAACGCCCCAAGAAGGTATCTGCTACCCATCCACCAATCACAGGTGAGAAAAATGATGTCCCTTGAATATGAGAAAAATTTGCAAACTGGTTAATTAAAAAATAAACTAGTACCGAGTGCCACAACTTAATTTAGCTAAATTATATTATAACACTTATTACTATACAATGAATTGATAAAACAAGGGATTTTATCAACTAACTAATGGTGTAATTAATAAACAAATTAATGATAATAAATCAATTATTATTCCTACTGATGAAAGATTTTCTCAGGCTAGTAATACAATAATGACTCTTGGGCTAGTAAATGCTACATGTAGCTACAGTTTGTCCAAAGGGCAGGCTGTAAACCTGACTTTCTTTGCACCCTGCTAGGAAACGTCCTAAGCCATTCTCAAGGTTTTTCTCTGCAGAGTATTCCAGTTTTCTCTTGATCTGGTGAAGTGTCTCCAATATTTTAATAGCAGGGGACAAGTTTATCCAATTAGATTTGGAACATTCAGGTACCATGGGATGAACTACCACACCATGCACCAAAACTACCACATGGTATACCAAGGGGACTGGGTACCACAAAGTGTTTTGTTACCTTCTTTGAATACGTTGAGTGACAATGATGAGAATAATAACAAAAATACAGTGTAATTCAAAAACTGCAGTGGTTCTGTTGATAATATTATTAATTTTTATGACCCTCGTTTTCTTGATATTGTAGCTCAGAAGCTCATAAATATTATCCATACTTCCCCTACAAAAGGGATTTTTCCTTAGACCCCCCCCCCAACCTCTCTGGAAATTCCAGTCAAGCTTAATACATTTACTTAAATTTTTGGGCCTTTGAGAACCCCCACCCCCCAGGAATTTTTAATCCCTTCTGTGGGGGGAGTATGTTTTCTGGAACTACACAATACAATTATACTTGCATTTTGGCAATTCACGATTCGCAGTTTTATCAATGTGATGACTGACTTATGACTTATAATATTGCTTAAGAGAAGAAACCATTACCCTCGAGATCAGTGAACTTATATAACTATCTAGAGGCAGCCTTTGGTTCCAGTCAATCCCGATGAGTGTGAGTTTGACTATGTGTTCGTTCTTCTAGAGCCCGACTGTTAATTCATTTCTTTTTCATGAGAGACAGCTCATTACATCCCCTCACAAGGAAATTCCTCAAAAAAAGAAAGAAATTTGCTTCTTTGTGCAAAAAGTAATATCACATAAATGTATACAAATTTGTAAATCCTATATATCTTATACGCACAAAAAAGAGATTTTGTCGGAGAGGCGAAGGTCAATACGTGTGTCCAGAAGTCGTACTACTTATAAGCACAAATGATAAACACAGTTGAGGTCACAATCACAAACTTTGGCTGTTTTTGCATAAAATAATAGAATTTTAAAATGATGTCGGACAACAGCTTCAAGGTATTAAACTGAGATAAGCCACTGTTTAAGTGCTTTAAATCTTTTCATTATCCTAAATGAATCTGGATTATTTTGCAAAGTATTTTGCCAAATGTTTACCTTGCTTCTTTAGTTTACATGATCAGGAGCCGCTTAGAAGTCAATACTTGCCGTGTACAAAATAGAATAGCAATTTCTTTCTTCAGCTTCCCATCTTATTCTTTTCCGAAGAGCGATAATTGCAATAAGATCAACAATAATTAGAAAAGGACTGTGATTATCCATGTTGGTGATGAAGGAAACGTTTTTGCTAGTTTGCTTGACATTGGCTTAAAAGTCCATTAACTATTCTTTGGCCATCGCTTGCTTTCATTTTACCTGTAATATCATTCACACCAGTCTCTAAACTTGATCTTTTTTATGTCATTAAAGAAAAAGCAGAGGAAAAAATAAATTGCATTCAGTATTGTAGGGCACTGTGGGGTAGGTGAAGGGCCTAGCCTGGGTCAGTGCACTGTGTGGTAGTTGAGGAGAATGGGTCTGTGCATTGTGTGGTAGGTGCACCATGTGGCAGGTGTCACTGTATGGTGCATGTAAGTGCACTGTGTGGTAGCTGCATCCATGCATTGTGAAGTAGGTGCACCATGTGCCAGGCGTCACTATACGGTAGGTGCACTGTGTGGTAGGTGAGGGGCCTAGCCTGGGTCCGTGCATTGTGTAGTAGGTGCACCATGTGGCAGGTGTCACTGTATACGTATGGTAAATGTAGGTCCGTGGTAGGTGCACTGTGTGGTAGGTGCACTGTTTGGTAGGTGAAGGGCCTAGCCTGGGTCCATTAATTGTGTGATAGGAGCATTGTGCAGTGGTTTACAGTGTGGTCGTTCACTGAGTGGTACATGTAGGTGCACAGTATGGTGGTTACTACATGGTACTTAGCATTCCAACTCCTTCTCAGTTTATCAGTTCTTGGATTAGGAAATGCATCTGAGTTGAAAGTTGTGGAGGTTTCATCTTTGGCATAGAAAAGAAAACCAGTTACCTTGGAATGCAAGGCTGATGCTGCTTGGTAATGGAGCCTCAAGTTTTAAGTAGTCCCGACAATATAATACAAGGTTAGCCACGATACCATAAAACGTCAGTCGTTCACACAGTTCTGTAAACAAGATACAAAGTACTAATAAAATTCTGGCTCGTCGGCTTAAGGTGGCTACATGTGGCATTGTTGACGTAAGGACTTTGTTGGTTCCACTTGACACATCTCCAAGAATGGGTGTCAGTTCTGGGTCTTTTGTATCCCGCATCACTCTTTTAATGTTCTGTTGAGAGGAAAGCAAAGTATTATTGCAGTTTTTTCACGGGCGCGCAGTGTATCCAGGGAAGGGTTTGAGAAGATTGCAACTCCCCTTTTTTCTTTGTGTCTCAGTCAACTGAGTCCTGAACTTGCTACTGCATCAAGATGCAATGTGTTTGAAAAGAGCTCATTTGCCAACCAACAAGTTCATGAGTGTGCCTCTACAGTATCAGCATAAGCTTTCCCTCTTAGCATGATTACTATCTTGTTACCAAGAGAATACACAAGTACAATATGTTAATATTTATTATTGCTGTATTTTAATTAATCAACAGTTTAAAGATCTGTCAGGGATATCTCACCAAAAGACTCTCAGAAATGCAGGGGTTGGAACCTCCCCTTTCTTTTCAAAAAGTTTGGGTATACCCCTCTTTCCTTACTTCAACAACAGATCCAGGAAGAGAACCTTGATACCCACATGCACCACCCCGTTAATGCAAACATCAGACCAGCAATAACTTGCAATCATGCTGTCCTTCTTCCCTTTCACCAAAGTATTACATGGCAAAATTCGCCTGGTCTTGGGAGAATGTAACTATGGGTTTTTCATAGCCTGTGTGTAGACATCTCCAGTTTCCTTTGCTGGGTTGAGGCCCTATACATGTTAGGGTAAAATTCTGACGAGCAACATGCAATGGCCTTGAAACAGCGACATATTAGACTGGACAAAAAGGCAACAAATGACATAAAGATGGGTTTAAGACCGACAGGAACATGGCATACTCCTCAAAACACAAAAAGGAACGTATTTGAAATTCAGACTGTGGACAAACGTGCCAATACTGACAGGGCCTCTTTGCTGCATACAATCATTTTTGAATCAAGAGAGGGAATAGAAGACGTCTGCATGCAGGCTAGGGTTTTCAGGGCCGTCAGGAAGGCACGAAGGGAAATAACAAGTAAGTATGAAGTCATGAAATATTTATTTGTCGAGGAAATGAAACTCATTTTCACATGAAACGATGTTTACTTAGCCTAACTGTGAAACTGAGGATTTTAGTTACTAGGAAATATTAACCCACTGATTTTTGCACTCGGGCTTGCAAACGCGACTGTGTTTCGATTAAAGCTGAAAATAATTTCCTTTCAATTCTAGAGCCACGTTAACAGCATTTATGTTCAAATGCGTGCCGCACCCTGTGGTTTTGCCCATCGAAACACATGACGAGTAACTACTTGAGAATCAAAGAAGGTCGCATCAAATGCCATGTGTACATCTGATGTGTAAGACCTTGTGATCATCAGCAGTATCTACATGTATCTGCTATATTTAACGATCGGGTGATACAATTCCACACGATTAATCGTTCATTACCTTCCAGGTGTAGGTGTAGAAGCTATCCAAGAAAAAGACGTTGTGGAATTGTCAATGTATGAAGCCTGATGTAAGTTTCCTTTACTCTTTAACTGCAATAATGTAAGCTTCCTTAATTACAAGCTTACGAAAACCGGTTGTTTAGCACAAAAAAAACCAAGGGAGCTATGGTAGCTCCTGTTTAAACTGTTCAGCCCAAGACAGCTCTTGAAATATTAAGAATTAAATAATAATGACAAATTTCCCTGGGCAATTCCGTACTAACCTTCATCCTATAAAATTAGCCTGTATGGAACGCATACGAATCTCTCCTTCATATTGTGCATGTATGGATAACGTGACATCCATGACTGTCATGTGACATAGCGTTACCGGTACTATATTTAACCACAGGCAGCCCAATATGGTTTCCGTTCCGCAGGCGATTGGCTACGAAATTTGTTCCAGGTATCTAGTGGCCCGGGGGGGAGGGGGGACTCCCATATGAAACAGAAGGGGATGCTTACAAGTCGGAAATTTTGAATTTAACCCCTAAAGGAGACCAATC
>OZ037993.1:13694242-13846742 GCA_964035705.1 Porites rus
TTTGTCTTTCAAGATGCCTTTGACAGTTTGTCAACTTGTGTCAGTAACACAAGAAAGCTCTTTGAAGTACTAAGGGGATTCTTGATAATTTGACAGGCGGTTCACACCCTGCGAGCAGAACCTTCATTTGCACCAACCCCTCCCCTATAAGCCAACATTTTGCCCTAAGTGAGAAGTAAGTGCTAATGTTGGCTTAGGGGAGGGGTAGGTGGGCAGTTTCCCAGAAACCTTAATCGATTCATAAGAAGAAAAGGAGGCTCTGTCTGAATCACGTCAAACCTTTGAAGTCGCCGCAGCACAAACTTCTGGACTCTTCAACCTTGTTCTCTCTCGTCGAACTGTTTTTTTCGAGTGCGAGTATTTGTCCATTAGTTGAAATGACTGATGGTCATAACCTAGCTCGCTATTGCAAGCGCAAGGCTATTAGGCCTGGCTTCGAAACTAGATCCTAGCAACATGCCGCGCATGCTCAACAGAGATGTTACTCGATTCATGCGAAGTTCGAGTGTGCCATAATCGAGCAAGGAGAGCAAGAAAAGCTCAGTGCTGGCAGCAGGATGAGGCGTTTCTCTGCATCTCAAAACTTTCAGCTTCTAATGAAAAAAAGCTCATTCCATACGAAACTGTAGTTTGAAACAGAGCGTAAAAACAAATTAAACGGAAGAAATTAAAAAGGAAAGGCGAAACTATTAACTCACGAAAATCACTCGTTACAAATGTATAGTCATGCAGCTAACGGTCAATCGAAATAGGCCATTTCACAGTTGCAGAGGGGAACAAAGCTGGAGTTGACCTTCTTTTAATACGACCCTTCTTGCCTTATTATAGTTTTCACCATAATTTCAAAGGAATTAAAAGAAAAGAGGCCTTAGTAAGTTGTATCAAAACCAGGTCAACCTCAATCTCTCTTTCACTCAAAGGTTAGAGAACTAAGCCTACAACTGTTACTATTTTGCTGTAGCCTATGACGGCTAGTGCAGCGTTTACACAGCGCACCCTTTTTGGGTAACTGTAAATTAGAACACGTATTGATAACTTGCTTTTACAGTTGCAGACAACATGGCTTATCCAAGCCACCTACATGAAGCTGGAATTTCAGGGTTTCACTGTTCCACCAGCATCCATCTTTTCCTTCGACATTATTTGGGTTCTTGTAGTAACTCCCATCGTCGGTCAAGTCATATATCCTCTTCTAAAGTCCTGTGGTATAAGCTTTACTTCGCTACGCAGGATTGGTGTTGGAATGCTTTTTGCTGCGGCATCTATGATTGTAGCCGGTCTAGTGGAGATCATAAGAAGGCGAGAGGTCGAAGAAGGAAATTTCTTTGATCAAGTTGTTTTTGGCAAACATCGCCAAGCTTCAAATCTGAATGTTTTTTGGCAAATCCCCCAGTTTTTGATTATGGGCTGTGCTGAAGTACTGGCAGTTACAACAGGTAGGCATACGCTCTTATTAATTATTATTATTATTATTATTATTATTATTATTATTATTATTATTATTATTATTATTATTATTATTATTATTATTATTTTTATTATTTATTTATTTGTTTATTCGGGTTTTTTAAATTGTGGACTGCTCAAGGCCCTCATTTTTGTCGCGACCAGCGGAACGAAAAGAAAGTGCAAAACAACAACAAAAAAAAATTCCTTTGTTTGAAACCTTTTTTTCTTCGAACGTGGTGATGACTAGACGCCCTTCGTGCCCTCGGCGGAAAGTCCCGGCATCACATCACTCGATCCTGATCGTCATTTCTCACAGTATTCTTAGTGGTTTGTAACCTTGTGACAAGGCATTGTTTTGGTGGTCAATACAATAATTTTTTTCGAATATAACATAAAAAAGGGATTTAGTTCCCACAGAAAAAAAAATGCTACATGGCCGCCGTGATGCCACGTGCAAACCAGGAATTTTCCCTTAATACGGCTAGTTTATCCCCTAAAATCTCTACCATCTTGCAAACTTTGGGCTCAAACGGATAAAAACTCTAAAAGTAGTTCCTTGGCTTCAATAACCCAAAAGTCGCGACAGCAGACCCGGCGTGAAAAAAAATCGGGAAAATCTAATCTAAATCTAATCTTACTTTCAAATGCAGGACTGGAGTTCTCGTATTCTCAATCTCCAGAGCACATGAAGGGAGTTGTTTTGGGTATCTTTTGCATCTCGACCGGTATTGGATACTGGCTGTCCAGCTTGCTTGAAGTCATAGTTCGCTCAGCTACCAACAACAAGTGGTATCCAAGCGAAAATCCCAACGAAGGAACGATGGAATGTTACTTCTTTCTGTTAGCTGGTCTAATGATTGTCAATTTTGTCATCTTTCTGTATGTGGCTTCAAGATATAAATATAGGACTGCACCGAAGGAGAGTGAAAAAACAGCAAATGACAGGGAGGAAGACCAGCTTGATGAACCTGAAGTGTGATGCTCTAAAATTTGTTTGAAAACCTAAACCAGTCTATCATGAAAACGTCCTAACAAAGGACTAGCATGCATGGGAGATGCTCGCCCGCTACGCGTTAACACTGAGGGTCATTTGTTTCAGGATGTGCCGGATGGTGCAAACTGATTCAAACACGTGCCACCAGCCCCTTCTACCCAGATCACGCGCATCTTATTTTCGCCTGGCTTACTATCTGAGAGTCCTGGCACAGGCTACACTGAGGGAAAATCCGCGTGCTGAATGGATAAGCTTTGATGAATATTAGGAAGCGATTTTCCGTGAGGTCTATACGCTATAGATACAGTGTGGCGCGAAATTTTTGCGGTCGAGTTTATTTTTGCCATAGCGATTTTTTGTGTTTTGCGGGAACTAATTTTTGCGATTAAGATAGAATGGTTTTTCTTGCGGCGAATTTTTTTTGACAATATTTTCGTTTTCATTGAGTACGTGAACAGAAATACACACTTTCAAACAATACTATGGTGTGCGTTTCGTTTCTGAACTAAAGAGACAAGTTGTAAATGAACAGACAAACAGAACAGAAAAATTCCTTGTCTCGTTTTGGTGTAAAACTTTGGAATGAACCTTGTATTAATTGTCATATTAGAGATCTTCCTAAAAAGAAATTTACGAAAGTGCTTCACAGATTGCTTTCCGACATCTTAAAAAGAGAAGATGACTATATTGAGACGTCATTAATCGTTGAAAAAGTTCGATTAACAGTTAAGTGATTTCTGTACAAAGTTTTCGCACTCGGTCAATTCCTTTTTCGTCTTTCCTTCATGTTCATCTCCTTAGTAGATTTAATCTAATTAAAATAAAACTATGGTAGAAATATTATTCATTGTAACTTAAAATATTTTCCTTCCTTTCTTTTCCTTTCACTTTATTTTTCTTTTAACTGATCCGCCTAGATTAGCAATCGCTATTTTGCCGGCCAGTCTTTTGTAGTCAATATTTTTATTAAATAAAGTTGAAATTGAAGTTGAAGTTGATTTCTTAGTGCTGTATTTTTGTGTAGCGAATTTAATTAGCGAATATTTTCTCTTGAATAAATTTTTGCTGAAAAAATGTTTGCGGTAATTTTATTTTGGAAATCATTTGAAAAATCACAAAAATTAGAACCCGCAAAAATTTTGTGCCACACGGTAGGTCTATTTTCACGCTTTACGTACATTAAACATGAAATAATCTTAGAAAAGCCACTGCAAGAGTTATTAATCCATGAACAAAAAACATAAATTACTATTTGGGTAAACTGTGCTGCTTTGTGGGAGGGTCTCAATGGGGTTAATCGATAGGCGTAAAACGGCCAAAAATTTAGTCGATAGCCGTAGGATATTTTAAGGAAGGTGCTAAACTCACTTATGGTTGCATTTTTTATTTCCCGGCTACTTTGACTCCGTACGCACGTTAGACCAAGCGCCTTTTAGGTGTTGACCAGGACCTATACTCCATTTCCGCCGCTCTCTCGAAGAACCAAGTTTTTTCCACAGCGAAAATCTGGCTCCTTACTGGGGATTAATATTTGTGATTTTCAGGAGGCGTGCCCTCGAAATACTAGTGAAACAACACGCAGAGATGTCACTGTTTGTAAAACACATTGCCGATAAACAACAATTCCTTGTAACAATTCCCTGTTTTTCTCTTACGCTAAGGTAGACATTGCCATGCCTAGTCCCTGTCCAGCTGTACGGCGTCTTCCCACGCAATCTCGGTCAAGGCATTTCGGTGGCGTATCTGAGAAAAAAACTCGTTCGGACCACGTGACCCGAAAAGCATTAGCCGCGCGGAATAATGAGGCCTATGGACAAGGCAACGGCAGACAGTCGTTCTGTACCCATTTTTCTATATTGTTATTTTAAGAAGCCATTACCCCTTTTCTATTTCTTTAATGTAGGGTTTTCTTTTGCTTGTATGGGGTACAATACAGATGAAAACTAGGGCCTGGTTTTCACAGAGTTTTCAAGTTTTCCCACAGAGTTTTCGAGATTTCCCCACAGAGTTTTCAAGCCGCTGTAAAAGCCGTTTAAGAACTCAAGTCGCCTTTGTCTTTCCTATCTTGTTATTAGTGTTACAATCAAGTGGTGGTTTTGTTATTGTTACTCCGTTCCTTCTCCTAGCTCTCTCAACCGTCGATTTCTTTTTACGCTCCTGATCCTCGTAGTGCGGCGTCATTCAGGGATTTTCTAACCCCAAAACACTCGTATTTCGCCTTTATATTCTAAACAGCAAAACAGTTGGGTTTTGTTTCTTTTTTTAATCCTAAAAATCGGTTTTGAAGGCGCGTTGGAGCCTCTCTGAAACGCCCCCACCTGGAGCTTCTCATCCTACAATACTGGTCAAAAATCTTGAAAACTTGTGTGATTTTCCCCTTCCCCAATGTTGATTTGGGTATTACAGTCGTCTCAGTGATCCAAAATACGCGTAACTCAACATTGGGGAATTGACGGAGAGGGGCACATTTGAGTGACAACAAAGTTGTGAAGAGTGAGTGAAAAAAAGTTTCGAGAGAATTCAACAGAAACTATTTCTGTTTCAACGATTTGTGACGGGTATCATTGATTGTAGCCTGCAGAACAGGTATTATTTTTTCGCGTTTTTAGAGAATTTTAGCTATTTGAAATAGTTGATTTACTATTTATTGTATAAGACTCCAAATAAAAAACGTGTATGTACGTATGTATTTATGTATGTACGTATAGGGAGACGGGATTGAGAAGACTCCATTTCCCTTTTCCCATTAATATTTTTATAGATTTCCTCACTTTTAAATCAAGGGGAAAAACTTGACGCTTTTTCCCAAATCCCCGCGAAGTCTTGCCTGCAATTCGTCACGTAACGGTTCCCCCTATTGCGTGATGGGACAAAACGGCTGCGTGGGAGACTAATCCTCGCGTGATTATCCAACCCTCCGAACCATGGCTGTCACGTCAATCTTTAAAAATGGTAACGTTACACATGACACATGACACATGACATCACTCAGCCTTGTGATACGGTGTCAGAAGCCATGTGAGGTTGTTTGTACATCCGTCGACCCACATGACTTCCCGTATTCCCAGAGAGATTCACTTTCCCTTTTTTATCTGTTTCCGTTTTGTCCGTCGTTAAAGTAACTATGCAATTTTTATTTCAGTGAGTAGTTGACTTAATTATTTTTCCTTTCGTTGACATTGGTTGTTCACATGCAACACTCATGTGACACGTTTGTCTATGCCTAGCCTTGGTTCCTTTGCTAACCCAGGGAAGTGATCTGAATGTCATGTGATAGGCGAACGGCCAAAAGTTCGTTCTCTTGAAGAATCGAATAGGCGGAAAATGAAAATTCGCTGACTACTGATTTAACTCTAGGCATCGCGTTACGATATGTTCCGATCACATGTCCAGCGTCACTTCAACTCAACTTCTTTAAAAGCGTTGAACCTTAAAATGAACAAGCATTAAGCATGACCATCCCATTATCGCCAGATATAGCTAGCTACTAGTTGACCTTTTTTAGGTTTTTTGAACGTTTTAGCAGTGGTTTTTCTTGATACTTGCTGGTGGAGTTTTGCTGTGAAGATCGCTTAAAAGGTAGGAAAAACCTAATAAATTAGCGCGCAAATATGATAAGTCGGTTTATAATGATGGAAAAGTTTTTGATAACTGCTTCGAGGGCGGCACATGACGAAGAATGTTCTACATGCAAGAGCATGATTTTCTTCACTATACGAAACGTTCGGGGTGCGCGGTGTTCAACGACAAACAAAATTTTTGAGAGAGTGAAATCTTATGTATTTGTGGTTTCATTTAATTTTTCTTCTGCTCTCCTTTCGATATGAACCCGGTTCAGTGGTAGACCCGCAAATTTAGCCTTATAACCTTACAGAAGACCAGAGAGAAGACTTTCAATTTTAGAACAGTGTTTCAATCTTCTTTTCCGCGGAAAATACGTTTAAGTGAGATTTTAGGCAACGGAGCTTAAACAAATCGTTGGGCCCGGTTTTTACAAGCTCTGTAAAGTGGAAAAATTTCAGGCTAGGTTTATTTCAGTTTTTAAGTTATTTTCTCAGTTATACGATCACAATTTATCAAAAAATTACAAAACTTATTTTAAAAAAGCTAATCAAAACAAAGCTAAACATGAAGAACTCCGCTTAGCCTTTTTTTGCGAGTAGTTCTTTATTGAGTGGTCATGCCTGACCCATGCGTGAGTAAAACCCATATTTTCCTGCAGATAAATCCATACTCGGGGAAATTATTGTATTAGCAAAAAAGTAATGAGTATAGTGAGTATCTAATCTTGTTGAAATTTTTTTTACTGAATATAACGTGTCTTTTTGCAGACATATCTGAGTTTATTTGCGTTTAGTCACCATGGCAGCTCAGGGAAATGATGATGAGCGTGCTGCACTCATTTCAGGAAGTGGCGTTTACGGGGGCTTGGTTTATAGTGGAAACCACTCTGGACACCCTGACCCTTCTCCTGGTGATACCCAGGCCACCGGAAATGGAAAAAATCGGCTGGTTACCCTGTGCATTCTAGTGACTGAGTTGTGTGAGCGATTGACGTTCTACGGATTGACAGGAAATCTTGTTTTATTTTGCAAAGATGAACTGGATCTTTCCGCACCATGGCCTTCAACTATTATTTTGATATTTATGGGTAAGTGTAATTCTTAAAATTACGTTGTAATAACTGATGACATGAGATTATTTCAACTGATCATTTCAAGAGATCATTTCTCTTGCTTACATTTGTATTATCAAGGTAGTCTCCAGTCTCCCTCCCCGTCGTTCTTGTCTCCCACGCAACGTTCCTCCCTAACAAATAGCGAACTTAAGCAACCACAACGCTGACCGTCGCGGACTTCATGAACAGCAACCGGAAGTTCAGTGTTTCTCTTGATGGAACGCTTCTGTCTCACTCAACGAATCCTTTTACCTTCCACTGTACAATTTGATGAGTCAGGGCACTGAAAGACAGAAAATATCCACTTCCGGTTTCCATTTTTAACGTCCTGGGGCCGGTTGCTCGAAGCCTGGTTAGCGCTAACCGTTGGTTAAGAGGTATCAAAATGTATAGGTTTCCATGGTATTTAACGCTGGTTAGCACTAACCATGCTTCGAGCAACCCGGGCCTGGACGTCAACGTTCTCTTTGCTTAAGGTCCCTGTGAGCAGCCGTTTTTTGGGGAGGAACAGTTGCGTGACGAGACAAAAACGGCTGCGATAGGGTGACTATTATCATGACTACGTACTCAAACCCGTTTATAAACAACAATCAGAGACAGCAATGCTCATAATACTGCTACCAAATGAAACTTTACGATAACATAATAAGCGTTTGATAATATCCCTAAGGCCCGGGTCAGGTGGCTCGATGGGATTTTTCTGGGCCAATACCTCCAAAGTTTGAGCATCAACTACTTCGCCATTAACAAAGATATAGAAAAACGATTACCACAGCTATATAACGCAAAGATGCAAATTAATTATCAGCAATGTTATGATGTCATCGGAGTCTTCAACCTCGTCCCCAGTGTTTTCTCGTTTTCCAAGATGGCGGCCGCAACAGAGAAGATCCCTGGTCTTCTTCTCTGCCACAGCCATGGGAAAACGAGATAGACTGCGAGCAGTCTCTCTTTTTCTTCAGATTTAGTGAGGGGATGTATTTTTGCTTACTTTTCTCGGGATAAGTTAAGTGAGGAAAATAAGGAACCCTTACTTTCGCTGATCTCTTGACGTCAAAATGTTTAAATCTTAAGTGGAACCACGAACAGCAGGCGAGTGGTTTCCCTGTGAAGTTTTGAACACTTTGACGTCATTTTTATGATTGATAAGAGTACAGACCATGGAATGGATTTGCCTTTCTATATAATAACATTGACAGTTACCCGATTATTGCTCCTGCACTTTTTTAGGCCCATTTCCATTGACGTTTTGCGGAGAATCGCCCGAGAGATCCAGTGGCGGATCAAGACCTTCAGATAAGGGGGGGGGGGGGGGGCGGTCCGGTCATCCAGACCCCGGGATAAGGGGGGGGGGCGGTATCAAAAAAAAATTTTCGGCCCCTCGGGCCTCAGTTTGGTCTAAAGTAAGGGGGTGCCGGGCCATAGCTCTTGACCATTCAGCGCGCGAGAAATCGCTCAGTTCTTGTAAAATTATTTATTTTTTGTTACTTTTTCCCTGTTATGCATGAGCACACCATTGTCCGTAGGTGACATAATGATCTCTAGTCCCGTCAAACTTCAGCAAAAAGTTTAAACTGATGATAAAAAGGTATTATCTTAACCCCTCAGGTACCTGCTACCTTATTCCCTTGCTTGGAGGATGGATAGCCGACACATACATGGGAAAGTACAACGCAATCTATGCCAGCTCGTTGTTATACCTCACTGGAGCTTTGTTAATGCTCCCAGTTTCCAACGACGAAATCGCCCATAACAAGACAACGCGATTAGTGTACTTTGGATTGTCCCTTGTGATGATTGCAGTGGGCACTGGAGGAATCAAAGCCAACGTGGCGCCCTTAGGAGCTGATCAGCTTGAACAATACGGGCATAGAGCCGTCCAGAGATTTTTTAATTGGTTCTATTGGTTTATTAACGTAGGATCACTGGTGGCATTTACAGTTGTTGTGTATGTGCAACAAAAGTACACCTTCTTTTACGGGTACCTTATCACTGCCTGCAGTATGTTACTAGCTGTCCTAACCTTCGTCGTCTCCCGTAACAAGTACATAGTCAAGCCACCAGGAGGTAGTCAAATCACCGAGACTGGGAAAATAATCTATCAGGCGATAAAAAATCGCCCTCAACCAGAGGCAACGACGTGGCTAGACAGAGCAAAGATAAGTTTTGGTGGAACGTTCTCTGAAACACAAGTTGAAGATGTCAAGGCACTGTTGCGTGTCATTCCAGTATTTCTTCTATTTATCGTTTATTGGGTAATCTACGCACAGGTAACTAAATGCTCAGTTCCGAATATAAGCTAAGTCATAAAACATACCAAAGATACAGTTTGCTCTATGACGGTTCGGCAATTAAACAAACGTTGTCATTTATCGGTTAGTAAACTTAGTCGAAAGGACACTTTTTTCATCTTGCAAATGACAAAAAAACGAATTTTATTAGAACCAACAAGATTAGCTTGCTTTATAGGTCAAAGACCTTATGTAGCCTAAGCGAAGGAGGAAACATAGTTCTCCTTCTCGATCAGCCAATACATTTATATTACGAAACCTCGATCAGTTTCCCCCTAATCTTAAGGAATGTGTCTATTATGGGTCTGAAACAGTTTCTGGGGCCTATACTCTCTACAATGGCCTATACGGGGAGGCTTCGCCCGAAAGGGCTACCTTTTTCAGGTATATGAAAGGGCGGTAAGGATTTCTCTTGTTGAAGTGTAAAAAAAAGTACGCGGTAGGGAAATTTGTCCGCTTTAAGTCTGTAAAAAGGCCCAAAAGGGCTAACAGGTGCTATGCTATGGATGTAAAAACAGTCGAGAAAACGTTCTTGTTTTGTGTTCTATTCATATTTTTAAGACGTTCAGTGCGTTTACAGCAGTTAAAAGGGATACAAAATTCTAAACTAGGCATACCAAAGGGGTACCAATTATCAATAGAAGGTATACGAAAATAGTATAAACAAGGGTGAGGGGTTGGACCTTGGAAAGGAGCCTCCCGTTTAAAACTTGCCCGGTCCCTCACCCCCTCCCCGCTGGAAGTAGTTTTCTTCTCTCCTAGAAAAAGAGATCTTTATAGAATTTAAATTCATTATTGATTTATTCTTATTTTATATTCAGATGTCGACATCATGGCTTATTCAAGGCACCTACATGAAACTAGATTTTGAGAGCTTCAGCGTTCCAGCGGCATTTCTATCCATTTTTGACATATTTATAATTCTTCTTCTCATTCCGTTTATGGATCATGTCGTGTATCCCATTCTCAAACACTACGGAATTTCCTTCAGTCCCTTACGCAGAATTGGAGTTGGAATGTTGTTAGCTACAGCATCTATGATTGTAGCGGGGCTGGTGGAGATAAAAAGAAGGCATGCTGTAGAAGAAGGACATTTCTTTGATCAGGTTGTTTTTGGTGAACATCGCAACGCTTCAACGGTGAATATTTTTTGGCAAGTCCCACAGTTTCTTCTGCTTGGTTCCAGCGAGGTGCTGTCAGTTATTACAGGTACTTATATCATAATTGGGTGATAATTAGTTCTGTTTAACCAGATTTGTTACGAAAACTTCGAGTTAAACTGATTTCATGGGTTGTCAAAGAGTCTATCGATTCCCTTTTCCCAGGTGAGCGCCGACTCATTTCGCGTCATTATTCAGGAATGCTTTCAATCTCTTTACGCTTTCATTGCCTTGCGCCCGGCATGTTTTGCACGGCGTTTAGTTAGGCGAAACCTCCACGAAACATCCAGTCAGCGCGCGAGGTAACTTTATCCCGATTCTGAAAATAACTCGAGACGAATTACCTATGGAATAGGGTGTGTATGGCGGATGCCTTCTCTGTCCCCTTCATCCTCTCTTGGTCTCTATTATTAAATATATAGAGCTATAATATTAATTTTTGGACTTTTCTGTGTGAATAGGGCTGGAGTTTGCCTACTCTCAATCTCCTGAGTACTTGAAAGGAGTAGTAATGGGCATGTTTCTGATCACCGGTGGCCTTGCAAACTATATCACCAGTCTTATTGTTGTCATAGTCAGATCAGCAAGTAACAACAGATGGTATCCAAGCAGCGACCCTAACAAAGGAGAACTGGAATGCTTCTATTTTCTTTTAGCCTCGCTAATGATGCTCAATTTTGCCATTTTTATGTTCGTTGCTTCGCGGTATACTTACAAGGTTAAGCCCAAAAAGATTGCACAGAAAGAGTATTGGGTGAAAGGAGATCAGGAAAATGAACCTAAAGTATAACAATTATAATTACTGAGCTTATAGGTTTAATTAAGACGAACTTTGCTTCACCTTGAAATCTGATGATTTCGTAGGAGCAAAACCAAACAACTAACGGACAATAACGTAAGATTTGACTGGTTCGTCGGACAGACTCCAGTATGCACGACTTTTGGTGTATGTTTTGGCGACAGCGCGATGCATTCCAAGCTGAAAAAATTGTTGGAAACAAATTTTCTGGATAACTCTGGAAGTAAAAGATTTGGCTGAAGATTGGACGATCAAACGATGTTTATCCATCTTAGCGTTTTTCTTCGCGTCAAAAAGACGTTTTTATCCTTTTCGCTGTGGCTGATAAAACGGATACCAACAACGAACACTAAACAGTTCTGAAAAGTCAAAGGAAATCGCCCAATATCAGAAAGAAAAACTCTTTAAAAGCTTTATGTCGACTGTACGTACAAACATATTTTTAAGGATAATCCTAGAAATCATACGGGATAATTATGTTTTCCAGCTGGAAAGAACGGGGGTTTTCCAAGCATTTCTTGTCAGTAGTTCATCTTGTCGGTATCAGCTCCTTTATAGATTAATTTTGAGTGTTTTTAGGACTTAAATCAGTGTTTCAATGTTGCACTATAATTAACTTGATCGACATCTAATAAAATCCTCTGAACTTAAGTCGTGATTCTTCCTCTATTTAATAACCTGTAACTGATTACGAACTAGGTGATTGTTTAAAATCACTCGTTGTATGACAAGGACGCATATAATCTTCTTTTATTTATCATACTGTTTTCAGTAGAAGGAACTGCATTAAAATCCACGCATTTGTCGAGTGAAGTGAGCATGCGTCTCGCCTGCGTTCAAAACTCATGTATCAAAATGTTTCTTTTGCACCAGTATGAGGAAATCTTACTCAATTAATTTTCGTGAAATTTCGTTCAAGAACTGCTCATTTGAATAACAACAAGTAAACTCAGAATTCCACACATGACAGTAAAGAAAGAAACTCTGGTGCAGTTCTTTGCGGGGGATTTGTTCTTGCTGGAGTAGTCACGAACGCCGCCAGGATTGTTACACAAATCACCCTCGCAGCAAACCGCGCCGCAATTAGTGATGTTAATGCCAGAAGTCGCTAGAGAATTCGTCTTCATCTGCAGACAAGTCATGTTGCCCTCTAACTGTTGAAAGCTGCAGGATGATTTGATGCTGCAGTTAAGGATAAAGCCTTTGATATAGCCAAAAATGGAATAATTCATGCGAACACTAGCGATACCACAGGAATCGTAGGCTCTTCCCAGGTCATTGCAGTCAACAGTGTCAGTGGTATTGTGGCAAAGACTTGTGTTGGATATCACAGGATGGCTCAAATTACCCCCTAAGGCTGCGTCGAAATCAGCTTTACACTGAAGACATTTGATAGCACAAGCTGCAAGGTAAATGATGATGTTTTCTTGATTCAGTCGAACAAGTTAGAGGGTTTGGCAACTTTAAAGGATGGGGCAATGTAGACGCTAAATCGGCAATAATTTTTGTTATACCTCCTTACTAAAAGCGCCTTTTCCGATTGAACGCGAGCGTATCACTTTCCATATGCGAAAAAACGCTTTTAAGCAAGATCAAAGGAATTCAGTTAATTATTTGCCTAGGGAAACATTAACGGTTTCGTGAAAACTCACCTCCCCCAAGATAAAAGTATTTTGCTGATGAGAATGGGAGAAACCTAATTAGAAAATTATATCGTGTTACATGTCAAAAAAGAACATTAAATGACGCATTGGGCTCATTCCCTCGACCCTATACATTTGTTGTCTTACTTTCGCTTGAGACCGACGCCACTAATCTGGAATGGAGAATGGCCTTTGGATAGGCTGTGAACAAGCTTTCTCTTGGGGTATAGGACTGGGGAAAAGAAAGCTACAAAGTGCAACGATACGTGATGGAAAAATCAGGGAACAGGCTTGTGTGCCCCCTTACATTCCACGATCCGCCAGGTTCTTACTGCAGGTTAACTGTTGACCAGCCTGAACAAAAAACGACCTTCGATTGCACCCTAGGCATAACGAAAATGTGCGGACGTACAGAAATGTGATCGACCAAATCTTGTATACGGAGCTGCGAAAGCTTACCTTAACTTTTTGTTTTAGTTGTGCTTAGTTTTAGTTCGACATGAGTAAAAATGCAAAGGCTTTTACGACTTTTAACCAATCGTGTTGAACGTAACAGTTTTCTCTGACCCAGTTCTTCTAGCTATGTTATGAAGAAGGTATCCTTCTTAGTATGACACCACGCCCCTTAAGAGACGCTCGATGAGAGATGGGTATAAAAAAGAATTGAACTGTCAGCTGAAAGAGGAAAGATTGTTAACGGATAGCTTAGAGGTGTGATTTCAAAAAAAATAACTGCCAATAATTGAAAAAAACGGGCCGGAATTTAAACTGATAACTGAGAAATTGTCGAAAAGTTACCTACCACTAAAGCGCTCTTGTTCGTTAACTTTTAGAGGCGCCTTTAAATACTCGCGCAAACACAACGCGCTTTACTGATATGATATTACGAGTACAGTAAAGACCACACGAGTTGTGTCGAGAAGAAAAAGCAATGAATCTATTCGAGTTCATGGCCTTTTTTCTTTGATACACATCCTCAAGCAGAACGTCAGCTACTAACCTTCTTGCACTGCAATCACCATCACAGCTGTTAACAAAAACGGTTTCATCATGAACCTTATTCTTCGTTATGTTGCCACAGTTACGTCCTCTGAAACGTCATAATCACGTACATACACGAGTGTGATGCGCGCTCAGTGGAATTAAGAAATGGTAAACGTGCAGCGTTCAACCATCGAGTTATGGCCGGATGCACGCGCGAGATTGCTTAGCACGAAAAAAGCGTAACAGTTGCTCAAGGCATAGCCACATGACATAACAATAAAGTTAATGATGACATGGTTTTTATAACATTTGACTAGAACGAATGAAGATCGTTTTCACCTGACGTCACGGAATTTATTTCCGCCATGTTGGTGCACATCTGAGTCACGTGATCCACTTCTAAACACATACAAACACAGTCCAAAATTATAATTCCTGTAAGTTTCACTACCTAAAAGAATGATTTCTTGTGAAGAAAATATTATTTCTTTGTGTGATCCAGACGATGTAATTCCCGTCCCAGTTTCGGATTACGCCAAAAAGCTGGATATAAAAGTCAGAGAGCGTTATCTGCAGAAAATCTCAACTCAGTCAGTGAGTTCTGTCTTGCATTCCTCTCAATAATTCTTCTGTTTAGAATCTAATGCCATACAGACGGACTCAGAGCTACAGCGGAGACATTAGAAACTCACTCACTAACGTATCACATTGATTTGAGTATTAAAAATTAAAACTCTCCATGTATGGCGAGTGAAGTGAGCTGCAAGAGAATACAAGTCAGAGCGAGCAGCAAAGCTGTAAGGAGTGGAGGAACGGAGACCTTGCAATGATCTCTTATAAATTTTCATTTTTGCTTTGCACAGACGAAGCAAAATATCATATTGGCCGGAAAATATTGCACCGCCAATTAATTTTGATTGTTGACATTCCTGGCTGACCCGCCATACATGTTTGCCATACATTTAGCTATTGAAGGGGTACTCCATAAAGACCATTGTCTCTTTTCTTATTGAGACCCACAAGCAGGTGCCGGGAAAAGGATCTAGTCAGCAAACATCAAAAAAGCCGAAGGCTGACTGTACATCTATGAGATTAAATTTTCCTTTTCTCGTAATTGTACAGTCAGTCTATCTTTTTTGCTGTTCATCTAAAGTGAACTCGTCACCACGTGACATGCCTCGTGACCAAAACATGCGTTAACGAATTTTTTTCATTTGGGAAACATTTCTTGCTATTCCAGGTTTTTTAGCGAGTGGATATTGCTTATTAATCATATTTTGAAAACACTCCCCTCTGGCTTTATAGAACAGGTACATAGGTTTTTTGTGGGGAGGGGGGGGGGTGGAAGTTGTTCAGGAGAAGAGGAGAGAGCTACAACCCTGTAAGGGAAAGAAAAGCTTTTCTCGCTCTTTTCCTCGTTTCCCTTCATCCTTTAGAGTCTCCTGAAGATCGCGTGATACTGGGGCAAATAGAGGTTTAGAAGAGGTACAGTTGAGGTGGGACCTTAAGATATACTGTGTCCGTATAAGGTAGAGTACCCGTACCCGTGGCTGTAGCCTGTTCACAGACCCTCTATTTTCTCTTCATAGTCCGTCGAGCGCTGGTGATAATTGTTTTTGAAAAGAACGAAAAGAAAAATTAAAAAAACGTCTGTTTACAGGCTACCGTGGCTGTAAATACGGGTACACTGCCTCTTACCTCGGAAAAACGACTAGGTTACTGGGTAGAAAATGGTAATGGCATTATCACATGTGGGGAATAATGGTCGCCTTTTACACAACTATGTAGACCCATATCCCCATGCAGAAACGGTGCACTAAGTTCCGGGCTTCGTGCCGTTTTTTGACAGTAGAGGCCTGTTTCTCGAAGGGCCCGGAAACTTTTCGGACCATAAGGCAAATTTTAAATCAAAACCGGTCAGAATAGTAGCCCAGTTCCTGGCTCACAAACCTGTCAGTTTTGCTTCGTTCACTAATAGTTTCGTTGTATTATTTTCAAAATTATTGAAACTTTGATCTTGAATCAAAAACACAAAACAGCTTTCAGCGCCCGAAAAGTTACCGGAACTTTCGAGAAAAGGCCCTGGGGAGGCGACAGATCGGTACTACATGGAACCGAGGCGACACCGAAAGTTAACACCGAAAGACTGTCACACCGAAAGACACCTGAATCTCACGTGAATACCTCGGGTATGCCAATCTGTTTATATTACACTTTTACGGTACTTTTCTACTTCCTTTTATCAGTGTAAAGCAATATCGGGTCAATATCGCCATAGGTAGTTTTCTTCGGATGTAAAGGTAAGAAGCAATTTGCTGTGATATTTGTCTTGCAATTGTGGAAATATTGGAGCAGTTTACTTTTGCCTAATTTTCGCATACAGCAATAGAGATCGAGAAATAATTTTTGAGCAACAATAATGAACCGGCAAAAAGGACAAGTAGGGTCAGTCTAACATTCATTCACATGCAAATGAAGGGTCTGATATTTTATGCTTTACCCGAAACATTCAGCTGGTCTGTAACGTCAATTGTGTGTGATCGGCTGAAAGCAGTTTAGTTTACATTGACCGCGTTAGCGGAGAGCGCGCGCAGTCAACGATACATAAAATTTATACGGTCGATCTGAACTGTACAGTGCTTTTTACTTCAGATCTCGATGCAGGCGTACAAGAATTTTTATTAAATGTCTGTGTTTTTCTCGACGAACGTCGAACATGAAATATTAGTGTTACCTTCCTTTCGAGTTGTTTCTAGACATCCCCTTCAGGCTACATTTTTAAAATGAATGACGAGCTTTTTCTTTTGGGGGTGGGGGGGGGGGGGAAGGGGGGCGCATTTTGCCTTTAATGGGAGATTTGATTTCTACAATTTTTGCGTGGGTAGGGTGCAAATGGAGGGATCCCTGTTTGTCTTCGTTCCTGACATAAAATAGTTGCATCGTTATCAGCCAATTTAAACCACCTATTGATCAACCCCTGACAACCATACATCTACAATCACCTCTAGCATGGTGAGGTGTGGTAATTGTGACTTACTGTAAAAATTTGCATCTCAAATCCTGGGCAGAGGGTGGGGCTGGGTGCATTTGGGTCTGTAAGAAAACAAACAATTTGGTGTGGACCTTCTAGTCTGGATCATAGCCTATAAAGCTGAGTCAGATGTACAATATTCCTTCATATTCAGTGAAGACGCGTCGCTTCAAAGCTGCTTCATTCAGTTTAATCCCATTCTGTTTAATCCCATTCGTTACTTTCCACTTTATCAAAAAAAATGTTCTATTCATCACTGCTGTGCTTTTCTTTTTTTCTTGAGGAGATTGATCTTCCATCTGCTTGGATATCAGATCAAATCAACTGATTTCATCGTGAGGACACTTTAGACACAACATGAAATCGTGTCGTGACATTTCTTAATAAATTATGTTTATTTTCTTATACAGGCTGTTGTGACTGAATTATACGATGGATATCCACAGTGAAGAGGAGACTGCTCCATTAATCTCAAAGGACAGCCCTGGATCTTCCACTGAGAATAACCACTTCAAAGGTCCTGGTCAGAAACTGCTGGTTACCCTGTGCATCCTCATCACCGAATTGTGTGAGCGTCTGACATTCTATGGACTGACAGCAAATCTAATTTTATTTTGTGGCAGTGAATTGGGTCTTAATGCACCTTGGCCATCAACTATTAATTATCTTTTTCAAGGTTGGTTTCCAGTCAAGCCTCGTGTAAACGACAACACAAAAATAATTTGTAATGAGATTTAATGGCTGCTTATAGTGAGTGATTGCTTGCAAGAATCATTAACCACAGGGGCTCTCTTCCGAGAAAAGGATGTCTGGGAATACTGTTTCTACTTTTTGCATCAGATATGTGGTTCTATAGTGGCACTCAAAGCTCTTCCCGAACTTTGAGTAGCTTCGTGTACCGTGAACGTTAACATATAAATCAGACCATTCACCAAGTTGTAGCTCGAAGGGGTTAAATGAATGTTAAAACCAACATCCCAATAAGTAGTCATTGGGTCGCTTACAAAATTAATGTACTTGTACATGTAAGAGGCGTCATTTACAAAAGGTTCCAATTATAGGGCTCTGACTGGGAAAATTTTGGTGTTTTACATAGGTGCTTACTAATGAGGCCTGGTGACTTAAAAGAGGTGTAGATTCAATCATAAAAATATAATTTATTGTGTATTAATAAACAATGTTTTTAAAACCGAATCCATCAGGAAATTGAGTAATTTTAATTTTCAGTGGACAAAAACCATGTACCAGAATAATTTAAACAATATCACGTTCTTTTTTACATTTTTCGAGGGCTATAGATGTAATAAGTTATCGGTAATAATGATACCAAAGAAAATTTCTTATGGGAGCCCTAGAAAACGAATGTCAAATTTCACAAAGTGACATCTTACACATGAAATTTTCAGAATTTTACCTGTGTTTTCACAATTCTTGTGAAATTTGACATTTATTTTCTTGGGCTCCCATGAGAAATTATAGTCTTCCATGTTATTACAGAATAAATGGTAATAATTGAAAAATTTAAAAAAAGATGCAGTATTGTTTAAAATATTCTGGTACAAGGTTTTTGTGCGCTGAAATTTGAATTACTCAGTTTCCTGATGGATTCCATCTTAATAATTCTAGGGATATGCACTGCGTATTGGTCAGTAATAATCTCTCAGACACTTTGTACCATTGAATACCCTCCAGACTATTTATGAAGCCCTCCTTTCCTCTTATTTGTCATATGGTATAGTCGCCTGGGGACAAGCGGCCAAGACTCATATGCTAACCAACTATTTTTGCTGCAAAAGCGTGCCATTTGATTCGCTTAATTGTACTTTGTTATCTTTGCAATCATCTTAATAGTGTGCTTGTAAGCTTTTGACTTATATTCTGTATTCCAGTTAATCTCAGCATTGCTTTTAGCACAACCTTTCTTCCGTTCTTTACCTTTGTACAAGTTATACAACGTATAATTTATATGCTTAAATAACTTTTGTTGACTTGTTAATTTAATACCATTTGGAGTGTGTATTTGTTTTATTTAGACACTTCCCACCTACACTATAGCCCTTGCTATTTGTGGGCAGTGAGAAAATAAAATTGTAAAAATTGTAAATTTAAACTATTAAAAATGAAGATGATGATTAAAATGACCCACTAGTGATATGTACCATTTTGTCAATGTACCAAGTAGTGCTCATAGGTAAACCAGCATCATTTCAATGGTGGGAAAACTCAACAGCCATCATCATTCTATAGCTACTACTTAGTTTTAGTGAGAATGTGGTAGTGGTAAAGACATGTTGTTAAAATGTTAGAAGTTTTATTATTTTGTGATCAGGAGATCAGAGGGCTCAATGAAGATATCAGTGCTAACTGTTTTGGTGAAGAAAATGAAGCTTTCTGGGCTGTCTATTTTTTGAGAATATCCCCCCCGCCCCCCCCCCAAGAAAAAAAAAAAAAACTTTAAATCAAATCTCATACTCGTAGTCATTCTCGTCCTCAAATCTAAAGGTCTCTTTTATAGTAACGCCGTAAGCAGATCATCAGCATGTACGTGATAACAGCATTTCCTTAATACTTTTATTAATGCTCATAATTATTTTTAGGAACATGTTATCTCATTCCTTTGTTTGGAGGATGGCTGGCTGATGCACATCTGGGCCGTTTCAACACCATTTATGGCAGTTCTTTGCTTTATGTTGTCGGGACTATCCTACTGGCAGCAGTTTCTATACGAAATAAAACGCTGTCATCATGGTTTGATCATGATAAGCATTTTGCCCATGATCCCACTATCAGACTGGTTTATTTTGTTATCTCTTTGGTATTAATTGCATTCGGCACTGGTGGAATCAAAGCAAATGTATCACCATTTGGAGCTGACCAAGTTCAAAAAGATGGGCCAAGAGCAATCCAAGCATTCTTTAACTGGTTTTACTGGTTTATAAACATTGGATCACTGATAGCCTTTACAGTGGTTGTGGGGGTACAGCAAAATAATGTATTTTATGGTTATGTGATAACAGCAGGAACAATGTTTCTTGGTGTAATTGCCTTCCTCTCTGGCCGAAAAAAATATTTAAACAAACCGCCAGGTGGCAGTCAGCTAACTGATACCGTAAAGATCATCTATGAAGCCATAAAGAATCGTGGCTCCGCAAATGCAATGGTCTGGTTGGATAATGCAAAGAATACATGTGGAGGAAACTATACTGAGGCAAAGGTGGAAGATGTCAAAATTTTGTTAAGGATTTTACCAGTGTTTGCTTTGTTCATTGTCTATTGGACAATTTACTCACAGGTATAAATTATCAATATCTCATGCTATTTGCTATTTTTTTAAATGCGGTAGCTAAAACTTGTCTTCCCATCAACTTATTGAATTCCAAAAATAAGGGTCAGGGGTTTATTAAGTCTATAATAATTACCGGTATTATAAATTTATTTTAGGCTGTTTTGCCTCTTTTTTAAAGTTTTAATTCTGAGTTTGCAAAAATCACCAAAAAACTATTGTAGTTGGTTCTCCCTGGTGAAATTTGTTTGATGTGTTCTTAATAACTCTACAGCTGTATTTTTTGTATGAATAAAGGCACAGTTAATAATATTTTAGTAATGAGTACAACAGAGAATTTAAAAGAAATGTGATTCCCCTGCACATTCTCTGCATGTTCAATGCTTGCATAAGCAGACATCAAGAATAGAAAAATTATCTGTAACTCATCAGGAGTTTGCTGATTATGATATTGTGATATAAACCCTTGTTTTAATAAGCAGCCTGTAGCAGTAGTATAAGATATCGGAGACTAGCTACAACAAGTTGTCAAATAGCTCGCATTTTATGTTCACTTGATAATTTGTAAATGCAGACTGTGTTTAATACTGAAAATATTATTTCATATAATACTTGTAGTAAGTATTAAAATGTACAATTATTGTCATAACTATAATAGTGTGGACATGCTGTACAGTGGTCAACTTTGTACACGGATTTGAAGATTTGAAATACGAGTTTGAAAGTTCAAGATTGTCTTCCTGGAAAATGTCCTCTTGGTTAAAAAAATAGCCATCAAAGTCTGTTTTTAATTTTCTTTTCTTGCAGATGCAGAGCACATTCGTCATACAAGCCACCTACATGAGACTGAAATTTAAAGATTTCACTATTCCAGCCGCTTCTCTTTCAATTTTTGATATAGTGGCTGTTCTTGCATTTATTCCCATTATGGATCATGTTGTTTATCCCCTCATTCAATTCTGTGGCATTAGATTTACACCCCTACGCAGGATTGGTGTTGGACTACTGTTAGCAGCAGCATCTGTGGTAGTAGCTGGTCTGATTGAGAGGAAGCGACGACATGTATGGCAGGAGGGAGGTGTTTGCAACCAAACTGTTTTTGACGAAAAACGTGAAGCTTCAGATCTGAATGTCTTTTGGCAAGTTCCACAATTTATGTTAGTTGGTTCCAGTGAGGTTCTTACAAGTATTACAGGTGTGAAAACAGCATTGAAAAAATTGTAATTTGCCCACAATGCACTTTTTAAAGTTTTTTGGTGTGGAGTCATCAGAGCAAACTGGTGATTATATCATTAACATATAACAATTATTGTTATACAAGGTTGTGCAAAATATCGTGATTTGTCAGTGACGAGCAGATCAATTATTTGCCGAAGCTAAAGACTGAGGCAAGTAATTGATCTGCAAGACAGTGACAAATCACAATATTTTGCAATATCAGAGTTCAATAATTATTTTATCATTCGATCACCGAGTTTGTTTTTTCATGAAATTTATATCCACGGGAAGCGAAGCGATCTGCCATTTTTATGCAAGAGCAATTGCAAGAAGGAGAAAGGCGTGGTTTCCTTTATGCATGAGCGGAATATTATTTGCAGCCAAACACAGTTGGACGAAATTGCGCATGAGCAGAGCATTATTTGTAGGCGGTTATTTGCAGATCACGTGGTGGGCTCTCGGCCAATCAAAAGATAAAAAAATTTGCTTTGAATGGTAATTTCCGTTACTATACGTATTTAGTAAGTTATTTTCTTTTTGTTTTTTTCTTATAGGATTAGAGTTGGCTTATTCTCAGTCTCCTCAACACATGAAGGGACTTGTGATGGGTGCCTTCCTGGTGACGAGTGGCCTTGGAAACTATGTCGCCACTCTCCTTGTTGTCATTGTTCGATCAGCTGGCAAAAAAAAATGGTATCCAAGTGACGATCCCAACACAGGAGAACTGGAAAATTTCTTTTTTCTGTTAGCTGGACTAATGATGCTGAACTTTGTGGTTTTTCTGTTCATTGCCTCCTCCTATAAATATAAGACTGTAACTCGCAGAGAAGAAATTAATTCAAATGTTAAGGACACAGGCCAATCTTCTGATCGTGATGTGTAATTTTTACTGAGTTGCTTGTTAATTGTCAAGTAGACTAAAAGACATTGCACATCATTGAAGAGGCATTACCTTTGGTTGCATCTAAGCTTGGACACAGACAAAAAAAACATGTTCTAAATGGGTGCCAGACATGACGTGTTTTGCCACCAAACATTTGATGTTTGACAGCCATTAAAGCAAGGTTTAACTGCTGACATGTTTTTGATCAGCCCATCCGGCTCATCTTTTTTTTTTGTCTCAATTTTCAGTAATATTTCTCGCTCAGAAACAGCACCCTTGCTTTTAAGAGTTATTCTTTGGAGTTTTACAACTCCAGAAATTCTTATTATTATCTTGCGATGAATATTTTGTTGATCAAAAACAAATCTAGCCTCCCACGCAGGCGTTTTTAGGGGAGCTCGTATTTCTTCCCTCCCCACAAACGCCTGCTCAACGGAAAACAACATTCCTTTCTCATTGTTTTATTTGCGTGGTATGTGACCAATCAACAATTGTGCAATAAAGTGTTGACAGGCTAAACACGACTGAACGTGACCCTAGAGTTACCGTTTTCCTTCTTTTCTTTCCTTCGCTAAGGTTATGCAGTGCACGGAGTATTCTGAATTTTGACTAAATCTTATTTTTCCCGCTCTGAATCTAACATTTATTGCAGGTCAGAAAGCTTTCCCAGTGTTTAATGCAGATCTAGTAATTATCAGATTACCTTGCGGTCAAGGTCAACTTTCCAGAATTTGGAAAGTACAATGTGATTGGCTAAGCTTGGGAAAGGAATGTTGTCTTCAGTTGAGCAGGCGTTTGTGGGGAGGGAAGAAATACGAGCTCCCCTAAAAACGCCTGCGTGGGAGGCTAAAACAAATCAAGTCGACAACTAAGAAGAGCTGTCTACTTTGCACGTGAACATTCGTCTAACGCCACCCCTAACTTCAGCAGTTTGGCGGCAAAACATGCCATGTTTTCACCCAATTAGAACATGTTTTTTCGTCACATGTACACATTTAGATGCAACAGACGGTAATTTGTAGCTGAGGTGTTCTCTTGTGTAGTTAGCAAAATTAAACTGGATTACATCCTGTTTTATATGGAAGCTAATTTATAAAGCAGTAACTACATAAGTAGTCTTGACATGCAACTGTTCTTCAAAACTTCAAAGGTGTTGCGTCTTTCGATTTGTATTATTCTTGCCCTCTGTTTACAGCTTACTCAGCAGCCTTTCCATGTCAATCGTTTTTGTTTCTGACACTGAATGGGACTTTTAAAAAAAAAACAGAGGTTGCATTATTAAATTGCCTGCCACTCCCATTTGAGTCTAAAAAATAAATCATACAAGAAAATTTAAATTTGTAAAATATTGAAAATCCACAAACGCTATTTGAAAGGTCTGCCTAAATTAGGTGTTACTGGAATGTTAACACCACAGGATTTTGTCCACAGACTCAAAAGTTTAACCCTTTAAGTCCCAATAGTGACCAACATCAATTTTCTCCTAACGATATCCATACAATGTCAAGAGATTAGGTTATGACAATTAATTAAATGATCACCAAAGAGAAAATGCTTTGATCTTTTCTCAAATTCTCTCAACTTATTCTTAAAAGAAATGTATAGAGATCAGTTTGGAGAATTTGCTTGTGGATATTGGGGCTTAAATACCCTGGCTCCAGAGGTCCGTTCTCAAAATAACTAATATGAAATAAACCGTGCTTTAGATAAGGCTCCCGAGACGTAATCTCGGCGCTTCGCGCCTCGTTGTCACGGCTTCGCCGCAAACGATCAGTATCAATAAGAAAAAAATATCCTCTGGAACCCAGGGTAGGGCTAAAAGGGTTAATGCTACATAGTAAAAATACATGGTACCATGCGTTTGTACCAACTGGTAAAGGGATTCAGTCATTTGAATAGCTAGGACATCAGATGTCCGCAGACTGTAAGTCACTGGTTGAAAATGAATTAAGGTGGAGGTATGTTTTGACTAATTTACTGAGATATTCATGGCACCTTTTTCTGTTTCAAAACTAATAAAATAAAATTTTATTATTATTAACAACATTTTTCAACACTATATTGGTTACAACATTTAAAAAATACGTTATAAAAAAACGATATAGGTACAGTGCTTGTTTATAGACTCTTTTAGGCTTATGATTTTTAGTATAAAATCAATTTTCCATAATACAAACATAGGGACAGTCCCAAATGCCTGCTTCACGTGATCATATATATCATAGAGGTAGAATATGTATAAAGTTCGGTATCTTTGTGACTGTCTATCATAGAGTTCTCTAACTAGCAGAGGTGGCCTCTTTTCCCTGGTATCTGGCAGGCGGGAACCTGGTATTCGGCACGTGCCGAATAGGGACCTTACGAAACTATGACGGCGGCGGCAACGGAAACGTCTAAAAGCAATAGGTTTAGCTAGCAAAACAACAACGCTGCACGTGCATCACGCTTTTTGGTACATTTCTTTTCCGTCCCTGCACCACTACAACGTAAAATGACCAAAGTTTAAGTTTTTGTTTAGGACGGGAACGGTAAGGCGATAAATTCTACCATCTTTGTCTTAACTCAGGTGCGGCCCCCTCTCTTCAGCTCCAACATAAATTCCCTCCTTTTAAGTATTTGGGCGACTTGGGATAATCGCGAAATGGTTTGAAAGAATGCGGCCCTTATACCAGGGAAAAGAGGCCTCTACTCGCAGTGAAATAAAAGAATGGTGTATTTAAATAATGGTTTTTTTATTGTACTGGGAACTCTGTTTTAAAGTAATTTATGAGAGCGAATAAGTACAATTTGCAGAAAATGAAGACAATATTACTGTATATAAAAAAGTGATTTGGATCCCAACGATGATATAACACGACTGTTTTAGTTTAGAGTAAGCTTTGAAATTTGATAGGTTTTATTAAAATGGCTGAAAGAAAAAGAGCAATGTATTTTTAGTACGTTGGTTTGTTTGCTTGAATTAACAGTTCTCGAAAGAATGACCAAATTGATCTTAAATCCTTAAAAACGATGAAACATCGCTTTCATCAGGGACCTTAAGATCCGACGACGGCAACGACTGGAACGCCACAACTGAAAGCCATAGGTTTAATACTTGTACTTTCAGTTTTGAGAGCTAGAGCAACCAAAACACGTTGTACAGAGGAAGTACACAAGCGACGACGAGATTTCCTCTCTCTTTCTGCACTTGGATATGGTTCTTAGGAATTCAACTTTAGGATGGTTCCCCTACATTTGAAAAAGTTAGTGACTTGGAGTAATCGCGATGAAGATTGAAAGAACACGAATTCACTTTTTCAGCAACGTTTTCTCTGCCGTCGCCGTCCTTGGATCTTAAGGTCCCCGATATCGCCGACTCAGGGACGGCACAAGAGGTTATAAACTGGAGGATATAATGCTTCTCTTCCCTATTACCTTGGTTTGCGAGAAGAACAATGTCCTGTATAAATGGGGTAAAGAGGAGAGGGCAGGCTCGGTCCATTGGTTACTTCGTTGCTGTGTTAGTTCTGTGAAAGAAGCATATTGTTTCATACTGTTTTCTCTTAAATTAACATTCTTCCATTGACTAAGACTTCTTTACAAATTAAATAGTATTACAATGTTTTTATCTTTCATCTTAAATATATTTCTCTAAGATTCTCTAAGATTCAAGTATGTATGTACCATATCCGGGCACCGAGAAGAGGTTTGCCATGCGAAAAAATGTCTAAAATTGGGGTGCACTCGAGTTTTAAACACAGACCTTCAGATGTCTGGACATCGATTGAAACTCTAATTCCACGTTCACAACGCTTAAACATGTTTAAAGCTGTTTGGTAGCTGTTTGGTTAAACACAAAATTGTTTGCTAAGCTGCTTTCTGACTTACGTTAGTTGCAAATTTAGTGCAAATTATGAACCTTTGTGAATTTCATTTAAAATCTTGTGTTAAAACCTGTGTTCCAGTTTTCCGAGCCTATTTTTCATTTTTCTTTTAACCTGGTTTAATTAAACATGTTACGTTGGTTTGAATGGGGTATAAATAGTTGCACATTATCAATAACTCTTGAAGAGTTTCGAAGCTAAAGTTCGCAAAATTTTGTGGAAATTAGTAACCGATATACAAACTTCCTCCGAGGTGGTGATTTCCTTTGTTTCTTCATGAATGTTACGCATGCAATGAGAGAACGAAAAATTATGATGTCATACACGGCAAGTCACATGAGAAGTTGTGTTTCTGTAATACCGTAAAATTCCGAAAATAAGCCTCGGGGCTTATATTTTTCAAAGGCCCTTTTTGAGGAGCTTATTTTTGGAGGGGCTTATATTCGGAGGGGCTTATATACGGAGGGAAGTTTGCGTTTCAAAATCGATTGGGCTAGCCTCATAGTTGGAAGTAAATTTACCATTTTTGCTTTGTTTTACTTTGTATTTGAGGGTAATTTTCCGAGTACAAGCCCGCGGGGGCCTTATATTTTGAGGGGCGCTTTAACGGAGGGTTTTTTGCGTTACCGGTTTGGGGGACTTTGGAGGGGCTTATACATGGAGGGGCTTATTTTCGGAATTTTACGGTATCTAAATTAGAGAACAACCCAAGTGTTCCCAGGATCCTGACCTACTAAAATTTGGACACGTGACCATCAAGAAAAATCCCACGTTTTCTGAGAAAATCCACTTTTGAGCATAAAGAAAGCTAAATCTGACCATGAAATGCTAAATTGAGTGAAAAAAATCGGTAATGGAAATTCCAGCGTTTTTGATTACTGCGGGCTCACTCTCGTCATCAGGTTCCATGAAGGGAGAGAGACATGGCCACTCTTTTTATCTCGGGAATGTAGCGTCTAAATACGCACATACGCCCGTGCGTACAGCTGACTGGAAAGAATTTTTTTTCTGAAAGCATTTTTATCATCAAAGAGGGATGACTGATAACTTTTCCCCATTAAATTGGTGTCTTTGTGATAGTATTTCCTTTATCCATTTATTATTTCATAAACAGAGGGCAAGAAACGTTAATGCGCTTCCCTGCCCCCTAACTGCAAAGTTGCTTAATTTACACATTTACTAAAAATATCCTGCGGAAAACGCAGGAAGTGGCATTTTAGAGACCCTAGGCCCCCTAGATTAGAGCGCCTTCGGCGCTTTAACTTTTCTTCCTCTACGTATATCTTCTGAATCTCTCGCTACGCTCTTGCATCTTGGAGTCTAGTCTAGGAGTCCAGGTATCATTATTGCACCCTCTTTCAAGTTTTCTTTTTTGGCAAGCTTCTCACATATGGTCAAAACTTCAGGAACAAATTCAAAGCAAACGTTCTCAATAGTAAATAATACAAACATTAACCACAAGAGACTGTAAAGGACCGCAAAAGAATATGCCGAAGAACGTAGGATCTATAAAGACCTGATCAGCAAAAATAATGTTGTAGACATATTAAATTCTGCAAGCAGAATACTGCAATGCTGATCGTACTACGTGAAAATTAACTCTGCAAGACATCAACACGACACCGAAAGAACTCAAAACAGAGCGGGATTGTAGCCATAGACAGCTGTTTCGCCCTTTTGGGGCTCGTCAGTATGGCGTAACAACCAGAGATCAGGCTCTGATTTTGCATGGTTTTGTCCATGTTTTTTAGGTTGGTTTTGGCCAACTCTTTTCTCTGCGAGACATCAACTTGACACTTGGACTCTTGCCCCCCAGAAGACACGTGGTATGACGTGATTCTGTGGGTGTTAGGAGTTCTGGGTCAGGGCTAAAATCAGAGTGCGCGGATAATTTTTCATCAGAGCCTGATCTCTGGTTGTTACGCCATACTGACGCAGGTGCAGGGGGTGCGCACCACCCCCACCCACCTGACCTGAGATGACCTGCGGCTTTCTAAAACAAGTGGTATTCTGCAAAAAACCTTTGTGGGTCAGTTACGCCATTAGAGGTGCACCCCCTTCCATGAAAAATCGTGGATCCGCCCCTGTGAGGAGATTTCAAACACGGCGAAGCTATAGCGTGACCCGGATAGCATCGAGTGACTACAGATATCATGTGACTTGGATAACGAATTTGACCCCAAAACACGATTTAGTTTTTCAGGGTGGTTTTTCTCCTCCTTGGCTAGGAGAAAAACTGAAAATGGAGTTTGTCCACATGATCGCCTATTGTCTTGCTTTGCTGTTGACTCACAGTAAGTTTTGATGAATGTTATTTGCAGGGTAGCTGGATTAGTTGATAAATGAAGTAATCAGTACATGAAACCCTTGTAGCTATTTAATTTTTAAATCGTATTTTCTTACTGCTTGTTATCATAATGAAATTAATCGGACATTTTGGTAGTCAAAATGCTTTAACTATTGTTCATAACCAGAAACTCATAAGGGGTTTCTCACTTGAAAGACTAACCTTAATATCACAAGTCATCCCAAACAGTGAGAGACATGATATGACTTGTACATACTAATTTTTTTTGTCTCAGGGGTCACGTCGATCATATCTTTTGACGGTACTGCCACAATCATTTTTAAACATGAAGTCCCGGAGTTTGCTCCTGGACTAATAAAACTCCAGTTTTGTTTAAGTCATATTTGTAATTTTCTTTTCATGAACCCAGAGGCGCTTCTTATGGGTCACTAGCTTTAAGCAGAGAGAGGGAGGGGCGGCAGGATTATTGTTACAAGGGGTTTATAAAACCTCTCGTTGAGCAAGATCAGTACGGTTCTTTAAAGCCACCTACTTGAAGTGCCCCCGGTAGGCCAATCTCGCTCCCGTATAACACAGCACTTGAGAAATAGCTGCTTCTTTATCAGTTATTATTATCATTATTATTTTATTATTTTTTTTAATGTATTCTCTTATCTGGCTCTACTTTGTAGTTGGCGCACCGAATAAGTGAATTACCCCCCAAAAAAATTTTTAGCGGGATGTACAGCATTATAGTAACAAAGGGACCGGCTTCTAAATATTTGAAGCGAGATTCAGCACTCAAAGAAAAGAATGTAAAGTCACCAATTGTTTTGATTTTGTTTTAGGATTTTGCTTCGCCTCAAAAATCTGGTACGTTTCTAAAACACAAGGAAGCCAGACAAAAGATTGTAATTCTCCTGAGAATTCTTGTAAATCCTTAGCAGATGTGTTTTCTCTGGTGGACTGGGGCGACACTATATACCTTGACGGAACCAATACAAAGAAAAACCCCCACGAATGCTTGACTATGACGTCACCACAGTTGCGCACCACCTTGAATATCAGCATATCTCTTATTGGTCAAAATGCGCCTGCGTACTTGTCTTGTCCCAATGGAATTTTCTTCACTGGAGGACAAGTTCAGGTGCATTTCTCTGGCTTGGTATTCTACTCAACACCGATGTCGTTTTATCTTTGCTCTATTTACATCCAAAAGAGCGTGTTTAAAAATCCCTTGCTGGGGATGGCCCTTCTTAAGTTTTATTCAGTTGGAAATTTAACAATATTTCAGAGCGTTTTTCAAGAAAACGCCATAATTTCGGTTGATGATGGACATTTTGTCTTGTTAAGTGACAGCCGCCTTCAAAATAATACGGAAATGGCTGCAGCAATAATCCCTTCTCAAAAGGGAAAAGTTAAAGTAGATCACTGCGAATTTATTAACAGTCAGGGAGGTTTGAAAATCACTTCAGTCAGGAACTCCTCAGTGTTTCTTTCAAACACTATTTTTTCTAAGCAGACCGAGAAACCGTCGTTTGTTTTAGAACTTGAATCAACTTCTGAAGCTGTGATACAAAACGTGACCATCGAAAAAAGTTTGATAGTTAGTGACAATTCTCGAAAATCCGCCGCTGTTTATATCGCTTTAAGTGAAGAGGGCAATAACACCGTGAATATTACTGACTCTGTATTCAAAGAAAACACCTTTAACGCCGGAGGAGTGGGAGCTATGATCATTGACAATGGACCCGACCTTATGAAGTCAAAAGGCTGCAAAAACTTTTTGTTTAATGACAGCACCGAAGCTTACTCCGTTTTCAGTTACACAAATCGCGTACTCGTCACAAATTGTGCCTTTAACCGAAACTTCGGGAAGTACGCGGGAGCGCTTTTAATATTCAACGGCTTGACAAGACTTACAAACTGCACCTTCACGGATAATTTTGCAGAATTTCGCGCGGGACACATCAGTATCGGTGAGGGCTCCGGCGGAGCGGAGATTTACAACTGCACACTTCGACAAAAGGAAGGGAAGAAGACTTTTTTATCTTACGAAAGTAACAATACTGTATCCTTCTTGTACAGCGGCACTTTAGGGACTCTGGTTATGAAAGACACGGTAATGGATTTTACACCCTTTGTACATGAACAGGTTCTGGTAGAAATTGTCAACGGCGGGCACGTGGCCATTGAAAACACTTCGTCAATTCTTTGTCCTGTGGGAAACAGAATATCCATAGACAACTACTCGCACGGACTCGTCACCAGATCCACAGGGTCCGCGGCCAGCTGCGCGTTGGAAGTTAAAATGTACGGCATCTATTGTGAACGTTGTCCGGATGGTTTTTACAGCTTACAGCGTGGTGTAGCATACGGTACTCGAGTGAAGAATGATATCAAATGCCTTCCTTGTCCCTTTGGAGCAGACTGCTCTCGAAATGTTGAAAATGAGAAAAACTTTTGGGGATCTTTAGTGAAACAAAATCCTCCAACATTACACTTTTACCTGTGTCCTCCTGGTTATTGTGAACCGCCAAAAGATTCGAGTCTCTTGACTTACAATGGTTGTCATGGTCACCGGTCTGGTGTTCTTTGCGGAGCATGCGCTGTGGGATATAGTGAGACCCTTTTCTCCTCGGAGTGTGCGCTCAATGAAGATTGTGGTGACATATGGTTCTGGCCAGTGGCGATTCTCTACATTCTGTTAATGGCCATTTATTTCGTAAAGAAACCTCCTATTGTGCCTCTTTTAACATCACAAATCTTGTGGTTTAGGAAGACCAAAACGGAAGAAATTTCGAACGAGAAAACCTCAGATAGTAGAGAGAATAAAGTAAGCGATGCAGCGTCTACAGATAAAGGTTATCAAAAAGTCGTATTTTATTTTTATCAAGCCTCAAGTCTGCTCTTTGGAGGTACCACCAGAGAATCAAATATAGTTCCATTTCTTTTGGCTAGTTTTAATTTCCAGGTTCCTACATCTCCAAGCGGCCTTGGTTGTCCTTTTCCTGGACTAACAGTCGTCACAAAAGAGCTTTTTATAATGTCCGGGTTTTTTATTCTCCTTTTGAGTGTTTTCTTGATTCACGGTTTTCAGCGGCTAGTGTCCAGGCTGCGACGCCGATGTTGTCCATCCCTCGCATCTCATTTATCCGCAGTCGCGGAAGTGGTTCTCCTTGGATACGCGTCCTTGACAACCAGCATGTTAAAGCTCCTTACGGTGCAGCGGATAGAGCCTGGAGATGAACTTCGCTTGTTTTATGATGGTAACATTGTTCTATTCACATGGTGGCAGTGTATCTTGCTTGCTCTCGTCACCGCTTTTGTCATACCATATGTAGGTCTTCTGTACTGGGGTGCCAATAAGTTGAATGTCAAATGCATCACGGCTCGAGAGTTTCTTTTTGCCTCCTTCTTCCCCCTTCCTTTCCTCCTCTATTGGGCTATGTTTAGAAGGAAGCAAATCTGTGACAACACCGAAAGCCAGGAGCAGAGTAAAGAACGCGCAGCCGTCATGAGAGTTCTTTACGGTCCATTTCGACCGCCAAGCGATGGACACAGAGGAAGCCTTCATTGGGAGAGCGTCCTGATCAGCCGCCGCCTAATTCTCATTTTGTTGTTTACTTTCATCGGTGATGCAAGTATCCGGCTTATGCTGTCTACAGTGGTTTGTCTCTTTGTGGCCCTTCATCATATCCTGTGGAATCCTTACAAGGACAGCAAAGCCAACAAATTAGAAACAGTATCGCTAATAACTCTTGTGATCTTTGGCCTGTTTAACACTGTACACGCTACCTTCATAACATCAGGGGTTCGTCACCGGGGTCCAATTAAAACGTACATTGACGCGTTAAACTGGATCCAAGTATCAATATTACTGGCTATACCGGTGGTACTAATAATCGCAGTCATTTTTGCCATCGTTTCTCAGTTTGGTCGCTTGGTGTATGTATCAGCAAGACTCTTTTGCCAAATGTTTCAATCCAGAAAAGGGAGGAGATCTTCGGTGGTTTCAAAGAGAAATTCTTTAGAAAGGAACAATAGGGAGTCGCTGTTTTCTGATGCTGAAGTGATTGAGCAGCCCAACAAAGGTTTTGTCCACGAAATGATTGAGGGAAGTCCTTTATCAAGCTCTGAAGAAATTTGTCATAAGGAACCTGTGATGAACTGATTAAGGAACATTGTCCTGCCATTGAGGACTTCGTGTTGAGGTAGTCAATTCATTCCGGTTGGTAGAAACTAAACGGGATATTGCCAACCATTTACTATATTTTTGGGCCCAAACACACCAATTGCACACTACCTACTTTATTCAGACAACGGAAGAGACTATTCTGCGTAAAGTGGTAAATCACTTAACGTGATGCTTTGGACGCTAGGCACCAACCGGGTTTTTCTGTAATGGGTTAGCACACCTGGTCACCGATTCTAAACGTCAGGTTTAGAAACCTATTCGTACAGTTAAGTAACCTTCAGTGAATCTGAGCATTTCCAAACTGATCCGAGACAACTAATATAATTTCTGTATTCATTTGATGATTTTCGTTGGTGTACTTCCAAACTTCTTGGCTTTATTTCAGTGCGTTCCGAAGCTATTAAAGACCTTAAGGTAATTTCATTCCGATTTTTTCAAACTTGTTCCAATTGACAGCCAATTGACACTGAAATTTGGAGTCACGGTGCCTCCATGTTTTGAACTGCGAGCCAGTTATTCTAAATGTTTTTGTAAAGTTGCGCGCGAAATGTTCGAATCTGGAACAGCCTTCAAACTTTTATATAACTTTTGGGTTTTACCATTTTACAGTCTTGCCAAGAGAAATTGACGACAATACTTATGCAAAATTTTTGGAGGCAAGCAAGGTGTATTATGGGAGATGCATAACAGGCGCTTTATGAGCCAAGCTAAGCAAACGCGGGAGAATATGTGGAGCGTATTCACATGACGTCACGCCCGCCATATTGGTGAACCGGTGTAATTCCAATCCAGTCTTGAGCCGGAGTTAAACCTTATTCTTTTGCAGAAACTTTCTTATGTTCCAATAATATTTGCAAAGTTGCTGACCGTCGTGTGAAATGACGGCAAAGAGACACGATCTTCATTTCCACATGTACATTTTGCGAATCAACAAGTGCGTACAGCGATATATTTTTACTTGGTACTTGAGATTGTAGAAATCACTTTATGATAGACCTTTTTCAGCTTGTACGATTTGTTTTCCCAATTCAGACCACGTGATGTTCCCAAGGCAATGTGCCTTTTGTCTTTCATGAATTATGCATACATACTCACTTCGATGCACGTGCATCTGACGATGCTTGAAACGGGCGATCCCGCACCTAATTGAAAGATTGTTTGTGATTACCTGGGAAAACAATAGGGATTGTCACATAACAATGCCCCTATCCCTGAAAACAATGGAGGTGCAGATTAAAGGGCACCAATAAAATAAGAGGTTTAGAACGGTGCAGGTCTACTGAAAGAAACAGAGTTCTATGGGATACCATCACATGATCTGCAACGGGAAAACAAAACATACAAGCTAAAAAGGTCTATTATAAGGGAAAAGTCAGAACAAAATTCAAGTCCCCCAGTTATTCAAAAGCTGGATAATAATCTCGTTACTCAGCGAAGATATCTTTAGAGATTTGAGGGTGAGTAGCGTCATTCACTTTTCCACAAACGGGGCCAGGACCGTTGAGGAGTTCAACTGATGACCGGCCCGTAAGAAACCAGAAAAAAGGCGTGTTCTGGTTTGAATCACCTCAACAATTTGGAGATAAACAACGCATAACAAAGCGCAAGATTCAGAATTGTAATTTCTCAAGCATGTGTGCTCTAAGTTTAATTACCCGCTTCAAATTGTTCTTGGTAAATACGTTTCATTTCCAACCCTGATCAGCAAGATTCACTGAAATAATTACAAAATTTTACATCCCTAAATAAAGATTACACAACTTACTTCGCCCCTATATATGACCATAATGAACTTAAAACTTAGCATGTTAACACACACTCTTTTTTCTCTTTGGAGATCGTCGAGAGCGCGTACGAAAATAAAAATCGAGGGAGAATTAATGACCGCTAGCCTAAATTCGTCGGAAAAAAAGGAAAGAAAAAAGTCTGTGGACAGGCTATTAACCAACAAACACCCACAATTAAGCAGCCATAAATTGATATCCAACAGAACTATCAAATTAGTAAGGCGGGCTGATTTCTTTCTACTTCTTTTTCTTGATAATGAATAATTTGACTAACACATGAGATCTCTTGACTAAAATTAGTGAGGAATTGTCCGTGATGATAAGAGGCTAGCAAAGCTGAAATTCAGCTGCCCTCAATAACGGTTAAACCTGGTCTACATCATATCCAGTCTTTCTGTAATTCATAAATAATTGGGGCTAGGAGAGACAAAGCCAAATTGAGAATCAACCTAGGTAAAACAATTTTAACCTGAATATAATTTTGACTTGTAACATATCAATTGTTAAGTTCGCTCTGAGTAAAAGTTCACAATAAAAGCAAAGCAGTTTTTCCCCAATGATCAGGTGCGAACTAATCTGGCACTTTTACATGATCTATACAACTATAATTACTACTTGCCAGCCGCTGTATGCACGACCTAAGTTCAGATGATTTGTCATACGTTTGTTTTGATCTACCTACTATTCATTACGGCAGTACAGTGAAACCCCGCCTTACGGCCTCTTTATTTTGGCCGCCTAGCAAAACGGCCATACATTTTTTTGTAAAAAAGCCGTCGTTAATACAGTCACACGTTAATACGGCCAATATTTTTTTACCCATTGGTGACCGAATTAACGGTGTTCCACTGTAGTTGTTAATCTAGTAAACGATAACACAACAAAATTCATTAATCTGAATGGCAATCAGAAGCCCTGATCCCAGCATTTATAGAGTACTGTAAAATTCCGAAAATAAGCCCCTCCAGGTATAAGCCCCTCCAGGTATAAGCCCCTCTAGGTATAAGCCCCTCCAAATACAAGCCCCCTCAAACCTGTACCACAAAAAAACCTCCGTTAAATCACCCCTCCGAGTAGAAGCCCCACGGGGGCTTGTACTTAGAAGTCGTCCTCAATTACAAAGCAAAAAAAGCAAAATCGGTAAATTTCCTTCCAACCATAAGCTGTAGCCCAATCGATTTTTAAATGCAAACTTCCCTCCATACATAAGCCCCTCTAAAAGGGCCTTTGAAAAAAATAAGCCCCGAGGCTTATTTTCGGAATTTTACGGTATTAATTTAGTTGGACAGCACGCGTCATGTCGCCCCATGTAAGGTAATCCAAGAGAGTCTTGGATGCTGGATTCCACCCTGCGGATTAATTCCGGATTCCTTGCAAGTGTAACTTGGATTCTGGATTTCAATCGTTAGCGGATTCTGGATTCCCGATTCCACCAAGCAAAAATTTCCCGGATTCTGGAATCTGGATTACCTTACACGGGGCGAGTCATACCTAAGGAATAAGACAGTGCGCGTTCTTAGTAATCACTGATCGGTACAGAATTTCGTGTCCTTCAATTCAGGTGGTAATCATGCTCGTGATTAAACAGATCGGACTTCCGCTACGCGGTTTTCATAACGGTAAAAGCTATTGTTCTTATTCAATTAAGGTCTTAAGACGTCTCTTCAGCTAGAGATGAATGGCTTTCAACAGCTGTTGAAGTAAGGATATTAGCGCATCTTTGCGAGTCAAGCTATAGGATGATACACTGAAAAACACAAACAAAGGAAGGTTGCGTTAGAATCACATTTAACGCTTCAAGAAATACTACGAGACAAATGGAAGCTCTCACATAGAGTGCCACTCAAGGCTCTAAACAGTAGCTTGCGTTGCAGGAGTAAAATGGGACCAGGGCCCCGAGCCCAGTTCAGTGGTGGATAGGGTATGAGGAGGTGGAGGAGGGACAAAATATTCTTCAACCTCCCCTCTCCCTTTTATGCCCAAATACATATGTATTGCACAGGCTGTCCAAAGAAGTGTAACCTGCAAGCAGGCTCACTTGCGGGAGTTCGAGGAAAATTTTGGCGGCCAGCGGTGGAGGAAAAAGTGAGATCCACAAATACATTCTTGATCTTCTGAATGATATCCAACTCTTCCTTAAAGAATTAGTTGAGAGAATTTGGTGAATCATTAAGGGGTTTTATTTCTGGGGATCAATTCTCATAACCTTTCCTCTCCGTTAGGAGAAAATTTATGTCTATAGTCACTTAATGAAGTCTCCCTCATTAAGCGTAATTTGAGAAGAGTCTTTGAATTGGGGCTTTCTTGCAAGAAAACCTGCCACGTATGAGACATCGAGGAAAACGAAAGGTGAATTTTGGTGAAGAACGTTGAAAGTATGATCTGAGTCATATTACAAAATATGCGGAAACAATCTAGCAAGTGTGAGATCAAGATAGCTGGATATTGGGCAAATTCTTTGTTATGTTTTTATGGAATGAGACAAACTCTAGGTCAACAAAAACGCAAAATAGAATGATGACAATATCCAGCCATCTTGATCGAACATGCTCAATAACTAATAGAGTGGTTTTCGTTTGAGTGTCGTAAAACCAAAACCAAAGTAATTACTCTGGCCAATCACATAGGACACAGACAATACATTGAACCAATCAAAACTCGAAGTAATTACATGTGCTTGACGCAAAGCGGGAAAATGCATGCGAGCGCGTCACAATTGGCTTTGGTTTTATTCTGATTGGATGAAAAGGTGGCGCGAATCTTTTAAGCCAATCGCATCCTGTAGAAAGTGCAAAACCAATTACTTTTCGACACTCAAATGAAAACCGCTCTAACTTATAAGGGATTTATTATATGGCCAAAAAGAGAATCTGTCCTACGGGACTACTGCAGGAAATTCAGACCAGGCGAGGGTAGCTAATCAGAAGACAGGATCTGCTTGATCTTGCCAGCTCATGGATTCAGCCTTATAATAATAATATTTCATTATTTTATGGCCTTTTAAATCAATTAACTTACACTGGATTCTGTCCTCTGCTGACTGTTCCTCTGTTGTACCTGAGCTTGTGAAGCAGTATTACTTGATCTTGTGGGAGATGGGCGAACCTGTTGAGGTCGTCTTTGTTGTTGCTGTTGTTGTCTTTCCTCTTCTTGCTGAAGCTGAATTGCTAACTGAAGGCTGAACAATAAAATAGAACAGCCCAATAAACGGCAATAGATTATTATCCTTTGTACTTTGTACTTTGTTTACTGAAACAAGCCTGCCCCCTTCACAGAAAAGTACAAAAATTTGCATAAATTGCATAAATAAGGAGTGACATCACATAACACGATTCATGCCAGCCTTTCATAGATGCTTCCTCTCTCCATCTTTCCTTTGTCGGGGGGAGGGCGCAGCTACACATAGGCTAGGTGTAGGTGGTATGATTCAATATAATTTTCGCATGAAGCTGTCACTTAACTCTTCAAGTTACACTTGCTTGGAAACGTTTGCAATGGGTGTGGCTTGGCCATCATCCGCTGCCCTTTTCAGTGGTACATGTAGGGCCCTTCCACATTTGGCAAGGATTTTTTGGAATGAGTAACAAGCTTCAACAAACATCAACCCTAAAATTTACTGACTGTACACAGAAGTTCAAAATTTAAAGCTAACAAGTTTGTTTACTTACTCAGACCATTCTTGATTAGTCTGGGCACTCTGCTGGGTAGGTGCCTGGTTAGGTAGGGGCTGAGGGACATCTGGACCTCCAGGGTATACATGTGTTTGAGGTCCTCTGGTGGTTTCATCCTGCTCTTCTTGAAGACTTAATGCTACAAGGTAACTGTAAGGAACAAGTTACTTTTGAATGGTTTTGTAATGCCACACAAAAGTGGAGTTAAAAAAAACGCTACAAAAGGAATAAGAAGATGAAGAAACTGATACATGTCTTAACCCTTTAAGCCCCAATATCCACAAGCAAATTCTCCAAACTGATCTCTACACACAGAATAAGTTGAGAGAATTTGAGAAAAGATCAAAGCATTTTCTCTTTAGTGATCATTTAATTAATTCTCATAACCTAATCGCTCGACATTGTATGGATATTGTTAGGAGAAAATTGATGTTGGTCACTATTGGGACTTAAAGGGTTAATTGGTGAAAACAATGCAATAACCTATAATGTCTACTTTCAATTGCTATCATTAATCAAGTCTATTTAATTATAAGTACTCTCTTGAAATAATTCAAACATTAAGGTTTTTTTCTCATACTAATACATGGATTAAGTTCATGCCATCATGCAATGACATATATTAACATTTTCTCATTGACAAGTTAACTGCAATGGCCACTGCAATGTGCTATTTTAGCTTTCTATTTATAATTTAAATTAATAACATTTTGTAAATTAGCCTACTCTTGATCCTCCTGTGATAGTTGCTGAGCAAGAGGTGCTTTGGGAGGTTGAGGTGGGCTGTGTACAGCAGGAAGGGTTCTAAACTCGGCATCCACAAAAAAGCTGTCACCATCAACACTACTTAATGATTCCCAAATGACTCGGTCTTCTGTGAGGAATCCCTGATCTGTGACCAGCAAGAAAAGTTCGTCCTAAAACCAAAGTGAGAATTAATGCCATATGGTTCAATTCCTTTCTTTACACAGGGTGCAACTGAGAGAAAAAAAATAGAGGACTAGGAATATGAACAAGACAAAAACAGAAGCCTTTAATATTTTGTTTGAGGTCTCTCATGAATGATTGCCATAAATCAAAATTCTATAAGGATCAATATAAATTCCAGATTTCATTTTAAACATTATAATACTAAAGAATTACTGATTAGTACTGTCAAAGAGGACTAGTTCATTAAATTACATTACTTTAGTTGCACCAAAGGACCAAAGGTTTCTCCAAAATTACAGAAATTACAAAAATCACCAGTGTTAGACCATCAATTCTTTTCTTAATTTTACGCATGAGTATTTGGCTAATTTATCAAAAAAAAAATGTTGTAACATTAGAAGTTGTTCACAAGTAAATTATAGGTTTTTGAAAATTCAGTAAAATGCACAGCTTAATCAAACACTGAATTTGACCTTCCTCATGTTCTCTTAGTCCATAAGTTACTTAAAGCTACATGGAACATTTGATCAAAGTGAGCGCTTTTCATTCAGCTTGATATCATAAAAATATGAACAGGTCTCACCAGCAAAAATATAAAAGAACATTAAACAGATCAATTTCAAAAGGTATTTATTTTTGTCTAACCTTGTGCTTATGAAAGGTACTGAAGTGGTTATTCCTAAAGAAGACACAAAGATGATCATCTTGTAATTGTGAGTTCAACTCACACAACCCATGGTATGTCAGCTGACTGGCTGTTTGCTCAAGGAAAGCTTCACTGATCAAACCTGCAAATGAATAGAGTGTGGTCATTAAATCTCTGAGCTAAAAGCTACCAGTAATTTATCTTGTAAATACACACCTCAGAGAATGTAACAGACCTGCCCCTGTCTCTGTTGCTGGTCTCAAGTATATGCCTTGACCAAGCATGAGGTCATGATGGCTGGAAATTATTGTCCTTTTTTGCAATTTATGGAGTGAAATGAAGAAAAGGTTGATAAAAATGCAAACAAAATGAGGGAAGCTAATATTGAGCTATGTTGACCAAACAATCTTGGTCACTGGAGAAAATGACCAAGATCACTTTTTGTTGTCATGGGACCAATAAGGAAAACTGAGCAAGAAAGATAGGCCCATATTATTATAGCCTGCAAAAACACCCGTTTCTCCTCGCTCTTCGTAGCTGGGGACGTTTTGAGTGGAGGAACATCTGCGACTCAGTGGCAGAAATTCCATACTGACGACGCAAGTCAATGTTTACATAATAAATATGGTAGTCATGGGGTTCCAAATATGAATTTGTCCAATTTTATAAGTCTTCTGGTCGACTTTGGTAAAGTGCTGTGTTCACCTGCCAAGGAGCTCCAGCAAAACTCAAATACTTCTTCTAGAGAAGACTATATTCCACAAATACTGACTTTTTTGTTAGAGATTCTTCACATTTACATTTGACCATTGTGGCCTTTTGTCTTTTGTCTGTTAAGACTGTCATTCCTAAACAATAGCTAAAACAATGTAACTACTCCGTCGACTGATCAGCCCTTCTGACCAGATTCTGGACAGATTTCACATCATCAGTATGGAATTTCTGTCGCTGAGTTGCAGACGTTCCTCTGCGCGAAACATCCCTGGCAGTGAAGAGCGAAGAGAAATGGATGTTTTCGCAGGCTAATATTATCACCTCCTAAGACAGCAATCAAAACACAGAGTCTGCTTGATATTGCCCACTCATGGAACCAGCCACCTGTGATCTTGTTAAAAAGCATCAAACAGGCACTGCCCCAGGTGTAATAAGTATTGATCAAGGGATATACTATAAACTTTTAGTGTGATGACCTCATTTTTTGTTATCATTATTATTATTTTTTACCTTCAGACACTAACTGGGTTTCTGCTCCATCTTGTTTGCTTGCGATTATCTTCTCCACCAGCTGATTATAACTCAGACTGCCAATTGCAGATGCTATTTCAGTGTTCTGTGGATCAACAAGCCAGCCGTGGTACAAACCAATGGAAAGAAGATCAAACACTATACATTCTGGGGTGAACTCAAAGTCTGACACCCTACAAACAACGACATCATAATAATGAAAAATGTGAAAACCCTATTATATACAAGTAAATATGTGACCTTTCGGCAGGGGTATTGAGGTGAAAACTGAAGCCTACCGGGCTAAGTTATCAAGGCCATTACTTTATTTTGGCCAGAAAGTGCCCATCCTTCATGACCATAGTGTGCAAAAGGCCTAATGTCACATCTTATGGAGGAGACATGAAAACAAGCCATGGCTCAGCATGACAAAATCTCCTTTCCTTTTCTGAAGTTGGATATGGTTCTTCTAGGAATTCAACTCCAGGAGAGTTTGCCTACATTTGACAAAGTAAGTGAGTTGTCTAGAATAATCATGACAAAGATTGAAAGACCACAAATTCTCCATGAAAGTGACGTTTTTGCTACTGTCACTATCCTTGGATCGTTTAGGTCCCTATTTTCACCTTCAGTAAAATGTAATGATCACCTTTCAAGAAAAGTTGGTGGTTCCAGACCATGTTATTCATGAACACTATTCATTTTTACTGATATACACACTATATAACATTAAAAAGTTTACCTACCCAGTAAATTTTACATTAACATCTAATCCTGTTTGTAACTTGTTCATTATTGCAATGGCATCATGCATGTTTTGCTCATAATTTAGTTGTGCCCCCTCTGACAATTGCTAAGATAAACAAAAAGAAAATAACTTTGATTTTTGAGATTTCACCTGGTTAACAATGAAAACAGTCAGAATATAAAGTAAGTCTTTTTTTAACAAAAAAGGGTTTAATTCATTTAATTACAAAGATGACGTATTCAGCACAATGCCAGCTGAGACATCATTTTAACACTGAAAATTCTGAAAATTAGATTTGTGACTGAAATTCAAATTTGTGTGTTTCATGCACACTTCACGTTCACATGAATAACAGCCAGATGTGTTTTGCAGAGATAGGATGCCAACCTCTAGAGATCTAGAAAATGAAAACTGTTCCTTTTGCAGTACCCTCCTTCCAGCCAACATCAACCTCCATCCCCCCTCCCCATAAGGGCAAATGACCCAGTCCCCAAATTGTAACATGGATTAAGACATTCTAGTCTTACATGAAGTAAAGAGTGCCAAAACTCACTTTTATGACCACATTAAAATAGTTTTGTCAGTGACGAACGACATCGTGTGCAAAAATGCCATGGAAACCTCACTATGATAAAAAAAAAAATTTTTGAATTTTGGGAAGCAACTGGGCTGAATTCTTAAAGGTCAGTACACACTAGGCAACAAGTTGCAACAATTTAAATGCCGCAGTGACAAATCGTGTCGTGTGTACTGAAGAATCTTTGCGAAAATCTTTGCCTCAGCAACAGAATTTTGATGCTGCAACAAGTCGCACAAAATCAAATCAGACAGAATTTGTGTGACTTGTTGTGGTGACAAAATTTTGTTGCAGAAACAAAGATTTCCTTAAAAATTCCCTCATTCACACCAAGCAATTTGTTGCTGCGACGTGTCATGCAACTTATTGCCCGAACTGTACACATGAAGCGATTTGTCGCCGCGACATGTTGCCTAGTGTGTCCTGACCTTAACAAAAGCACAGAAAAGCTCAAAATTCAATCTTATCTGGAAGATTTGGTCATCTGTACAGGAGGCTGTGAGAAGTTGGCATCAATGGATTGGTCATGTAAATATCAACTTATGTATGTTTTCTAACAGTACAACCCATCAGCAAACAAAATGATTCATAATATTTTGGAAATTAAGTGGTTATACATACTTTGGGTGATTCTTCTAAGATGCAGTCTCCTATGTACTCCATAAGCTGTCCTGATGTTACAATCTCTTGTGGTGAGGGTATCCTGATTCGTCTCTGTAACAACAGAACATTCACAATAGCCAGCAGAGGACAGGGACCATTTTCATTCTGTGTTATAATCGGAGTGTTTATTCCTTTCCATTTAATCCACTTGATGTGATAAAGTGACTCAAGAACCTGTTGTGAGGATTCAGTTGCTGATTCAGCATTTCCCTTGACTCCAGCTACATCCTCCACTACAATTTCAGTTGGTTGTGAAGTGGATTCTTTTTCATTCATTGTACCATCTTTACTTTGAGATAACCTATCGCCTTTTGGAAGTGAATCAATATCTAATTCTTCGCTAGCTGACGGTACCTCGTTATTTTCTTGAGTTGTGTCTTCCTCTGTCCCAGAATCATCATCTGTTTTTGCAGTTCTTTCAATTTGGCCCTCAACCTGACCAGGCTTTTCCACAGACTGGTCTTTTTCAACTCGTTCCTCTGAATCACCGTTAGCGTCATCTACAGGCGGATCATTTTGCTTACTTAACTCCGCAGTTGTATTTTCGTCGCCTGCTTTCACGTCGATGGCCTGATTCTCCAATGTTCCGCTGGAGCTGTCACAGATCTCTCCTTCACCACCTTGTGTCTCCGTTTCGTCGAGTGTTGCTGATCTTATTGTGCTAGCAGAACTATTATTTAAAAATTCATCAGGACTTGACCCTACATTTTCAGTTTGTTCCATTTCGAACACTTATCCACTATTCAGCAATATAAGCTTACAAAAATTACTGAACGAGGAAAAACGGGTTAACGGTTTTCAAGCCTCCTTTTCGGCGAACGTATCTTGTTCATACGTGGACTCCCATGAAGTTAGTACGCCTCTCGCTTTTATGCATTTTCTTGATGATCTCCTCGAAATTTGCAAAATATATGATGCTTGCAGTGGCGGCTATAATTAAATGTTCATTGACTTGTCCAAAGCCTTGTTATGATGCATGCACTTGAACCTGCTTGAACTGATTTACCGGTTAAATTTTATCCCCATCAGAAAAGAATGAGCAGGAAATATTAGGCAAATAACTTTGTCACACAATTTGGATAAATACCTCCAAATTTAACATGATTTGGGTCAAAAATGAATAATTTACAAAGTGAATAATGCTGACAAAACGGCTTCAAATTGATCCTCCATAATTAGAATGCATACCGCAAGCCCTTGCGGGTTTTGTGATCTTGTATGTAAAACTACATGAAATGTCCAGCGAACCATCTCTAGGGATGAATGTTTTTGCGAATTATAATTCCAGCTGAAAATTTGCATCTCAAGTGAATATTTATGAATCTGAAAACGCTAAAGTTAGGACAATATATTTTCCAAACAAGCTACTTTAGTGGTATTTGCTGGCAGGACATCAACTTAAGTCACTTTTGCAGTTGGCAATGGAATGATTTTCTTGGCGGGAAACGAGATGGATTTGTGATTTGTGAGGGAATCAAAAGTCACCGAGCGTGGAAACGGAACAGTTTTGTTTAGCAACGAAAGAATCCTACCGTTGAATTACGTTAGCTGAGTTATTACATATTCCGTTTAATCAGGGAGACTGCCATTTGCCCTTTTGGAAGATGTCTTGGAATTATTTTAACATCTTGTGTTTCCGCTCGGTGGTTGTTTGTTATTTTCTTTTATTGTCACTAGTGAGAGACGTTCACAACGTACCCAATCATGGTGGCAATTATTTCTTAGGACATCAGTACTGGAACACTCGTTATTCTTTAAACTATCCATCTGATTGGGATGGATTCTGGAATTTTTTCATCGATGGAAGAACTGAATACAATCGTCAAGATTCTGAATCGCAACTAAACCAATGTGATGGTTGCTCGTGCTCTGACAGCGACGCTAAAGTCACTTGTACTGGATCTCCAACATCACTGTAAGTGATTTGCCATTAATATGTGATTTGCACTTCTCTTTTCCTTATATGTTATAGGTTGTTTGTTTATATTGTAGAACACAGTGAATGTGATTTGCAACTCTGCCATAAATCAATTTCTTCTATTGATTTATTTACTTTCGTTACAAATCGTAAAACAAGCTCATGGTGGCATGATCAATATTGACTTCCGTCATTTTAAAGTTTAAAAAGGACAGTATGTGTATCTTTTCCTCACTTTATTTTGCCTGCCTCTCTCTTTGTTGTTCCACATTACTCTCAATTCTATGTAGCTGAATCTCAAATTCCATGTCAGTCATACTTTTGAACCATTCCTCATTCTGCTTCCTGTCTCTTAGTTACAAATCAGGGTCAAAATTCGCTGAGACACTTTTTTTAAATGGGGTACTTTGAAGTAAAAAGTAATCTTAGGGTGCAAAGAAAGCCAGTTTTACAGCTTGCCATAATTTAGCAAACTCTAGCTAGCATATACTAGCCCCAGCTAGCCCCAGAGTCATTTTAACTACCCCCCCCCCCCGAAATTTGGATCTTGTGCCTTATAGGGTGTGTCAACCAATGTATCAGTCAACATATCAGTTGTATCAGTTGATATATTGGCTGAGTCTCAGTCGAGTGTCGGTCGAGAATCGGTCAATATATTGGTGGAGTGTCAGTCGATATGTGACTGTGACAGTTGGCCCCTATGTCCTGTGGGTCAATAGTCAGTTGATACTTCGCCGGCAGATCACTGACTTTTGGCTGGCACTTTGGTCAGTCACCTCGGTTCAGACACTAAATGTTTCAGCTATTATTAGTTTTAGTTTGTTAGGCACGAAAGAGAAATTTTCTCTTTATTAGGGTATTACTGGTTTGCAGCTAATGTTACAGGGGTCATGCTGGTGGACGAAAACAAAGGCATTTCTGTCAGTCCTTTGGGAACTAAACTATTTTTTCTTGAAAATTCTACCTAAAATTTCGTATTGTCTTCAATCCACTAACATGGCCACCTTGTCACACAGTTGCAAGCTAAGAACAATTTATGTACATGTACATGTACAGTGTTTGAAATCTTAATACAGATTTAATGTAATCATACCCTCCCTTAATCCTTATTTAACTATGTACTGCTTCTCAGTGTTTGTATTTTATTGTTAAGTACCCTGTTAATGTTTGTGCTAATAGCTTTCTTTCCTTTTCAGAACCATAAGAAACAGGGTGATACAATCTCTTAATCCTGAGGATTTGAGGGACACGCTTGAGGAAATGTAAGTACAGTGTATATATGCATTTGTGTGATATAAACATAGTGAAGCTACAAAATACATTTTATACAAAAGACAAGATTATTAGTCTTGGTGTTTCAGTCTATACTGCTTTATGGCCTGCATGCTTCTTGCTTGGGCCATAAAGAAAGCCAAATTATGATGACATACTTTCTTAGAGGCCAGGTCTGGAAACGGGTATTGATTTTACTGGCCAGTTCTGAAAATGGTTGTGAAAATGACATTTTTGGTCTGAAATAGAGTGAGGATTTGGAGAACTTGGTAGCACACCCCACCAAGAATTCCTAGGAGTACCACCTCCCCCCCCGGTGTACATTCCTTCATGGTTACAATGTTACAGAGTGTGAAAGATTATGCTGGCATAACTGTGATCATAATAACTGTATCTGGACCATCTGGCATTATGCTGAGACATACATGTAAATTTGATACTCAAAGTCTTCAGCATAAAGTGATGCTGTATGGCAGTTTTTAAAACTGGAGGCTAATTCCTTCTGCCAGTTCCATTACGAATGTACAAAGTCAGCGTGCAAAGAAAGTAGTGTCCAATAGCCTGGGGCTGGTGGATTTTTCTATCAGGCAAGTGACGTTTTTTTGAGAAATTCAAGTGACAGAAGAACTGTGAAATCAATTCTGCTGATCAAAGCATTTTTGGGGCTAATTCAAATGATATTTGGGCTATTTTAAATGCTACCTTCAGCTTGCCCGAATGGCAAGTTATAAAACTGACTTTCTTTGCACCCTGAAAGTTGAAAAAAGTGTGGGCATTTTAAGAACTGGATACCTCAGAAATCCTCAGACAGTCCCCCAGGCAATCTAAAGACTTGTACCCACTGCACAATGTATTTTGCTTCATAGCTAGACTTCATAGCCTATGGAGCAAGACTTGTGCCATGCCCACTGAGGGCTTGCCTTCAGTCTTCATTTCCTGTTTTTTCTTTTTATTTTGCAGAAAGATTTTTAACTCTGGCTTGGAGTTTATCAATGCAACAACTTTTCATAATTTGACAAGTCTAACAACATTGTAAGGAAAGGGTTGTATCAAATAGGTTGCATGATTATTTTCCTAGTCTGTGCATTTCTGCACAGATGTGTTATAAATACACGATATGCTTCATATTATATTCTTGATTTAAATGATACCTTCCTATTGTTCTTGGGTATGGTAATGTATGATGAAAGAGAGATTTAAAGTCAGATTTTGGGGAACAGCAAATGTAACCAAGTTTTCCTTTATTTTTGTGATACTGTTCATTACTTCTACACCAGAATTCGTAGTTTCACATTAGTTTTATCCAAAGGAATTGGTTTGGAGTGTTTTTATCTGCACATATTCTGTTTTGTGAAAATCTCATTTTGAATCTGCCGTTTGCCGTTTCCCTAAGCATGACTCTAGATCTCTCAAACGAGTTTGAAACGATAAAAAATAGAATTTAAACCAAGGATAACACTGACCCAAAACATACACAAGCAAGTTAACCACTGACAGTAAAATGTCTTGCACTTCTTTGAACTCCTTTACTCAGTACTGCAGACACTTTAATGTACATGAGTACCATCGCTCATTGTGAAGTAGTAATAATGTTGAGTTATAATTTTCTTGCAGGAAATTGGCAAAGAATAAGTTAACAGACTTTCCAGATATTTCCATGAATGCAGCTCTTGAAGAACTGTAAGTTAACTAGTAAACTAATTCCTTGCTAAATTTATGTTGCAATTCAGTAGATACCTGTAATTACACAGAAACCATTGTATTTATCAAGATACTCTTTTGTTGTTTGCACAAAGTTAATGCTAATAAGTAAATGTGCAATCTCATCTGATAGTGTAGTTGCTGGTAAGTACACTGTATGGTGAATATGTTTGGACCATTGTTGTGATGTTATTGACTGTGAATACAACAACTGGGTCTAAATTTTAAAAAGTAGAAATATATTGATGTAACTATTCATTTTGTTGTGGCCATCTGCTATGACTCAATTATAACATATCTCTGATATCTGTGACTACAAAGTACAAAGTACATGAATATGTTTATTAAATTAACTGGGACTCTGCGACATGTATTAAGTATTCTACAGACTACTATCAACGTCTTACTTTAGAAAACTGGTTTACTAACTTACAACAAACGCCACTGAATCGTAGCCAACAGTTACCAGCGCCGTACAAACGACTTATTGACGACATCAAGCAAAACTAACTACGAGAGAACAACTGGAGAACTGACAATTTGACTGACAATAGACGACTGTTTACCTGTGACAATAGACGCACCAATTACTGATTACGAGTCTTCATAGCCAATAACATCACGGCTTAACTGACAGACGACCAATAACATCGGGATGTAATTGACCAATCAGATCAATAACCAGAGTACAATCAACTGACGTGATACAACTCACTTTGACTCTGAAGATGACTACCGCTAGGTTGTCAAAACGTCAGTCACTGTCAACAACAACAGTCCTATTCAGGACTACGTTCACCCAGACGATCAAACTCAACCTACTTTTGAAATGACTCCTGGGTTCAAACCTTTCACAAAATGTGTATTGTTTTATGTTTGTCAGTTAGAGTATGTTATTTGCCTATCATCGCAGAGTATCATTTACAGATGCTCTTTTTCTTATTATTCAGTGACTTATATTCCAATCAAATCGAACTGTACAGCCACAACTACACTACACTGCCGAAAGCTCTGAAAAGAATGTGAGTATTCTACTTCTTGCATAATTGCCTTTCGTGTTTGATTACTGCTAGCTTTAATTATTCTGAAGTGTTTTTTGAATTTTTGTGCCCCACAGGTGAGTCTGTTTGTGTTGTTGTAGATGCATGTATGACTGATTTTAAGTGTTGTGATTTGCAGTATTCTGACAGAAAATAACATTGACTGGATCCCTAATAACTGGCTTGATTTGCCAAACCTGGAATACATGTAAGTATGTTCACTTTGCTGGCAAACTCAGATACACCGTAAAAACACTTAAAGTGCCCATAACCTAAAATTTTATATTTTGTTATCTGAAACTACACCTTATTAAAATAACTTCTGCTAAAAAATTTGCGATTTGAACCAAAGACGATTTTTTTAGAATTTTTTAAAAACATTCAAATTTGCTGCCATTTTGGCACCCCATTCGTCTTAGTCTTCTCTCGGAGTATGGCGTCATATGACGTACTTTAAGGAACGCGTGACTTTATCGACAGGAAAACATTAAGAGTTCTGGTAGGTTTTTCTGTTTCAGAAAAACTTTCTCGTTGGGAAGACATTGTGATTCAATCCTTACTTGTAATTGATCTTTTTTGTGTACAGCTGGTGAAGGCAAGGTAATGCGAGTTCCTTAATTTACGTCACATGACGTCATATGTGAGCCTGCTAGTTTGCGTGACCAGCGTTGCGGGTGTACCGCAAAAATTGTAGACTTCAAAAATTGGTTAAAAAATCACCGAACCACAAACAACAACCTTCAACTTCTATTGCTGCTTGTTGTTAAGTTTGTTATGCTGGTTTGATTTTTTCCTTGCCACACTATAATATTCCAGAAATACATGTATATGTTGTGTTTGGGTACGATAATGACTGTATGATAATGAGTTTGAAACAATGCAAAATAAAATTTAAAGCAAGGATAAAATTGAACCACAACATACACGAAAATATCAATTTGGTGATTGCAGTTTCTAAGTTTCACAGTAAAGGAAAATCTCAGCAACAAATGAAAGAAATGACTGTCTGTAGCATCGCTGTAAATATTTACTTGTTTTTATTTGTAACAGAGGTCTAAGCAAAAATCAACTGAAGGCGTTTCCATCATTCATTAACTGCAAGTCACTGATATATCTGTAAGTGTTGTTGCTCTGTAGGATAGAGCATATATGTAGCTGTCAAGTTGTACTGTAGTTTTTATTCATATTATTATTATTTGTATTCATTGTAGATGCTGAAGAACAGTTGATAATTATATGTTGGTCTGATCATGAAATATGGTCCGTTACTGCACTGAGTTCCACCATGACAATGAATTCCCGCATAGTCAATTCCATCTAAAATTACCTTCTAGCTTTTTCAAATTTACCAGTTGTGATATTTTCATTGTGATTTTGTTTGGTATAACAGGGGATTGGATCAGAATCAGATTCCAAGTATTAGTGTTCCTAATCTGCAGCCTTTTTATGGAAATGATTCCCAGCTTGTTCATTTGTAAGTAAAGTCATAACCTAGTCCAAAACTTAAGCCTTTTGTGAGTATCAGGGATGTGCACCCATCTTTTGCTCTTGGGCAACTTGAAAATCTATGTTTTTTCATACAAATCATATGCTGGGCACCCTAGATTTTACAGGTTCAGTGCACAGGGCTCCCTTAGAGCACAGCCTTGGATTGTGGTTACTGTCATTCAGTAATTATGATACAGTTTACACTTCCTGTATAAAATATTAATATAATGTCCACAATTATAAGTGGCATGCTGGTCAGTTATCAGTTGAAGGTAATTTATGGATAATTCCAAATGATTGCTCTTTAAGGAGGCTCGATACAGTTTTCCAGAGCCAATACCTCCCAAGTTTGAGCGTAAACTACGTTGCCATAAACAAAGTTTTGGAAAAACTGAAACCACAGTTGTACTAGATAAAGATGAAAATTTGTTGTGATCGGGGTTGCAATGACATCGGAGTTATCATAGCAACGAAATGACGCTATTACCTATTTTACTTTCAGCAGTATATATCACCACTAGGAACTGTACTTCTAAAATCATTCACGGAAGCTTTTTCCTCCAATAGCCGCCTCGATGTTCGTGAAGTTTAAGCCAAATCTGTAAGAGCGTTATCGAGATATTTTGGAATAAAGATTTTGTGGTTAGAAATACGGTAAAAAATGGACAATCTCTATGTTCGGCTGTTATCTGTAGAAAACGAAGCGCTTTTGACTTGCAATTTCACCTCATAGTAGTTTCGATCTTTTTAAAAACGTGTGTGAGAGATCATGGAGATAGCTTCAGCCGATTGCTAGAAACAAAGATTTGATTAGTATGTATCCAGGCGCTCTTGTTAGCGGTTTTTTAATATTTTGGTCTACTTTAACAAACTAGCAAATAGTTTTAAAACCACTCGATAGATTTTTTTTAAAATTTAAGATTCTTAAGATTAACCTTCCTTTTATATGATCTTTTAGTTTCAAGATTATTGATATATTGTAAGGCTGTGAAATAAGGACTACAATGCCAAAAGCTCTTCATTTTTTACAGATAATGGCCAAACAACAATATTGTTCATTTTTTACTGTGTTTCTAGACATAAAAACTTCATCCCAAAATATCTCGATAACGCTCTTACAGATTTCGCTTAAACTTCACAAACATCGAGGCTGCTATTGGAGGAAAAAGCTCCCGTGAACGATTTTGGAAGAACAGTTCCCAGTGCTGAGATATACTGCTGCAGGTCAAAAAGGTAATAGCGCCATTTCGTTGCTATGACAACTGCGATGCGGTTGCAACCCTGATCATAACAAACTTTCATCTTTATCTAATACAGCTGTGGTGGCAATTTTTCCAAAACTTTGTTTTTAGCGACGTAGTTTATGCTCAAACTTGGGAGGTATTGACCATAAAAAACCGTATTGAGTCACCTTAATACTAATTTTGAAGTTCAACATCCGCCAATCAGATGTTCAAGACTGTAACCTCAGTATTTGTATACAGCTATTTCAAGAAAGGTTGTCGGGAAAGGTGCATGCGACAATCCCGAAAGGTTTTGTGGGTGGGTTTGAGTTCACTGTTTTTCAAAGAAATTTGAGTCGTGCACACGAGAGACCATAGACAGTATGTTTGCAAGTGCTAAAGAGAAGCAACAAACGTAGGTCCGACAGCTACAGTGTTAAGAAACAGAGAATTGATTATATCCCATATTACCTTTCGGCATTGTCGCGTGCACATTTTTTCCGACGACCTCTCTTGAAACAGCTGTAGACCTGATCTCATTGGTAGTCAACTGAAATTTTTTTTTAAACCAATTACAGATAAATAATTATGCATTTAGTTGATAGGCTACTCTTAAAAAGTTGATGACACTGATATATGACAATAATTTGTGGTTGCAGAAATGTAAGCAATAACAAAATAACGTCAATATCCACCGAAGCATTCTCTGGATTAATCCATCTAAAAATTCTGTAAGTACAGTTACTGAATGTTACAGTTTTCCATAATGAGTGCAAATAATGTCAGGGCACATTGTTTCCAGAACCTATTGCACGGAAGAACTTACAATGTAAACGTGCACGCTGGTGTTAAAACCAGTGTGACATCATTGTCTCCATTTCATTTTCTATTTTCTTGTAGACAATACCTTTCAACCAATGAAGCTGCAATATTTTTTTTCTAGTTTTTAAGAAAAAAAACAAAAACAACAAACATTGTAATCTATATTTACAATATATTTTTAGAAGTTTGATACAGTATGAGTTTGACTGATCTGTTTAATGTTAATAATTCACTCAACCATTATTAAGCTCTCTGCGCATGTATTCATGAGCCTCAATGGGCTCACTTTCATTAGTAAATTGTGCTACACTGGTAAAGTTTTTTTTTATCAACCATCTATTAAATATGTTCTTAAACTTGTTTTGTCTGTGTAAAATGTGTATCTTATTAAATTTCAGTGTTAATGCTTTGCAATTTTGTTTAGTACCAATCAATGGAAGAGTGCATCCTATACTTAAATGACAAAAGGCTAATTCACAAACGTCTTTGTTTCTTAAAATATGACAGAATCCAAATCAGAAGAGGCTTAATCACTAAGCCAAGGATGGCTCATATCATACAATAAGACTGAAAGTAGTCAGAGTAAAAGAATTTTTTTTTGTTGTCGTAGAGAGCTACATGTGAACGATATGGAAACCATTGCTGCTAATGTGTTTTATGAAATACCAGAGCTGCTTCATCTGTAAGTTTGTCTTGTAGCCAAGTTGCTAATCCCTTTAATAACTCAGTTTATAGTATAGTAATTAATTTTGTGCAATAATAAATAAATAATTTATAATATAATGAATAATAATAATGAACAAATGAATGTTGAAAGCAAAAGAAGAGAAGTGTCCGTTCAAGAAAACTTATGCACAAAACACAATACATTTAAATGCAATAATTAGAAACAAACAACTGTGTTTTAATAGGCCACTTGCACAAAGAGGTCACGTGACCAATGCTTCCCTTAAACAATGAGTTGGAATCTTGCTGATGCCAAAAATTGTTATAGCACACAATAATTATCTTACACCCGAAATTTGAGAGGAAACGCATTTAAGGGAGATATTTTATGGCACTTTGATTTTTCAGCAACGTAGTATGATTTATATTGGCCGCCATGTTGGAGGGCATGCTCTTGCCCTCCAACATGGCGGCCAAAACTACTTCTTGCTTGTATCTCGTTCAACGTTTCATAGTTACGCTCAGATGTGCTGTAAACGTTATCACATCATCTTTTCAACATTTTCCTTGAAAATGAAGTGCAAAATTTGTGTTCAGAGAGAGGTAATTCATAATTTTAAAAATCACATTTTGGTCACGTGACCATTTACGAACTTATTCATTTTAAGAAAATGGTGCGGGTTTGAAAAACTAAATCACCATTATTTTGTTTAAGATATGACCCACTAATCGTTTTTCGAAGGCAAAATCATATAACTGCCATTTTCATAAAAACGATGTCACATGCCTCTTAGTGCAAATGGCCTATTAACTAGCTAAACTGGATTGTTGTTCCTACACCTATAAAACTTCTTTTCTCCCCTACCAATGCCAAATCTTGAGTAAAAAAAAACTGAAATGTTTTGCAGAAACAGATAATTATATGAAACACTTGTGCTTTATAAACGTTCCTTTTTTAAGTGACTTAAGAGGAAACCGTCTCCAAAGCATAACAGCCCAAGCCTTCAGTAGTCCATTTGAAAATCTTCCAAAGCTTCAAGTCTTGTAAGTACAACAGAAACCAAATTTTGCTCTTAACTGTTTAATCTGCAATTATTTTTAAATGATACTGAGTATTGTATGAAGAATTATGCAGATTCAGGGGGTGGTGTTATCCACCAAAGCCTGCAGCCTCTGGGAAGGGTGAGGTGGATTCGAATTAAATATTTTTTCTTTTCATTTTCCTTTAGGATTTTAATGCAGCAGAAAAATCCTTATCAGACAACTTCTGTGATGTACAATGCATTCAAGAATCTGCCAGCTTTACAAGATTTGTAAGTTAAAAAAAATAGAGTTTTGTATTAGAACTGCCTACTTTTATGCAATCTCCTCACTCAATAAGTGTCGCCCTTTCATTCCTAACCGTAAATTTGCAAAAATGTTAGTGACCCCCCTCAAAATGCCAGCCATGTTTTACGAATGTCTAGTTTGAAAACAACTAGCATTGACACTGGTGTTAGATTTACAAACGGCTTTATTTGCGTAAGTCATATGTCTTTTTTGAAATAAAAACAAACACACAATCATTGTTGAACAATCTTGACTAATGAGGATAAATCATCAGGCTGATCATTAGAGGATTTACAGTATTTGAGGTTATAAAAAAAGGAACTGAAGTAAAGATTTACATACAGGTAGCAGTTTGAGGTCTAAATTCACATTTGATATAAACATGAAGCCGCACTCATGGCTTGGAAGTGCACTAAAGAAGAAGGAAGGGTGGATGGTAAAAAACGGCAGACTCTCCTTAATATGGCCTTTCGTCATTGTTTGCAGTACTGCCAAGCTTTTTGCTGCTTTTTGAAAGTTTCATTTTCCAACAGGATTTGCTTACATTAGTTTGTTTATTTTTTCCAGATGGTTGAATGATAATCTGTTGCAACATTTTCCTCACCCCGCCCTTTCTCAAGAGACATTTTCTTCACTGTTATTCCTGTAAGTACCCTAACCCAGACATTCTTCTGCAAATTAGAATTTAAATCATGGTGAAATGATACTGACTGTGAGTACTTCTACTATCAAAATCAACTTGCTCAAACAGCGCTATTTTACTAGTGGACAAGGCTGATCAGAGATTCAAGTCGAAAACTTAGTACATGTAAAACATTTGCGTTTTTGATCTTTGTGGCTACAGCCCTTTGTGTGTAGATTCAGGGTTCTTATAGACTCTTGAATTCTTGAAAAAGTCTTGAAATTTTAGACCTGGAAAAAGCGCTTGATATATGAATTTTTTCCCTGTAGTCAAATCCCATTCAATTTCGGCCGTATTCAAGACATTTGATCACAGAATGAGAAGTTTCATAACTCTCTTATGTCCGCATTGCACTGTGGTTACTGTACGTTTGCAGAAAGCTTGGTTCCTGCATGTTTTAAGCTTTCTATTGATCACCTATTTGATAACCGTGCGTCTGTAAGAATAAACCATTGTTTTGGGAAAAGTCTGGAAAAAGTCTAGAAGTTTGGATCCAAAAATCTGTACGAACCCTGTAGATTGATGGTTTTGACCTTGCCTGTGGCGGATTTTTGCTTCATCCCGCCATTTCATGGTTTGTGTCTCTTTAATAAGTCATTGCCTCCCAAGGAGTATCCTCAGTTTATGTAAAGGTAACATCCCATGGGGAGATTGGCATGGGTAGCTCCCTTTTCGGCTCTGGGGCCCCTTTCTAGAAAGTCCCGATAATTTACGGGCCCTGAAAGTTGTTGCTGTTTACTTTGAAGATCGACGTTTCGACAGTTTTGCAGATAGCATGTTAAAAATATCAGTTAATAAAACAAAATGGACTAGTGTGCAAGCTAGGACTTGCGCTTTTATCCTTAGATTTTTAATTGAAACTTTGATTTCGGGCCCTAAAAGTTACGGAGACTTTCGGAAAAGAAAGAAAATGCAAAAAACGCGCGGAAGGCTGGGGATAGACAGGGCAGAACCGCCCCCTTTCCCAATTTGCGCGCGTCATATTTTCGCTTTGCTCGTTTTAACACGTCCCCTCTATACTATTTGAGAGCCTGGCACAGGCTACTGGTTACTATGGTTTCCATTTCCCTCCTTCTCATTACTGGCACTGACCCTCCATATCCCCCTTTGCCTATCGCCAAGTTAAAGACAAAACTAAATGGATGCTCATCGGTAGTAATAGGAAACGCGAAAGCAAAGTAGATTTGATTGTTTCAATTTTAGATCATAGTATAAGTAATGTTCGCAGCTTTAAATACCTCGGTATACAGATATCTTCGGATTTCACATGGACTGATCATATTGAACACCTTACTGGGAAAATCAATCAGAGGCTTGGGCTTCTCAAGCGTATAAAGCATTTATTGCCTTTCAGGGCTCGTCTACTTTTCTATAAAAGTCTTGTTATGCCCCTTTTTGAATATGCTTATCTAGTATGGGGCGATAAACATAATATTACCCTTATGTCTAGTTTGCAAGTTTTGCAAAATAAGGCCGCTAAAGTTATTTTAAATAGACCATTGTACTCATCCTCCACTGAGGCATTAGCCGTTCTCAAGTGGCTGCCTCTAGAGAAAAGGCGATTTCAAAGAAGGTGTGTACACGTATACAAATGCATCAATGGCCTAATTAATCACGATATGGACTTGATTAGACAAGACGTACTTCATAGGCATAATACACGTAACAAAGGCAATTTTAGATTACCACGTGTCAAAAGAAATTGGGGGAAGCAAAGAACACAATATCATGCCGTTTCCGATTTTAACTCCCTCAGTCAGACGATCAAAGACTCAAGGAATGTAAATAGTTTTAAACGTAATGTTTTTAAGTTTTTGATATAGCTACTTACGTTTAATTTTTACTTATACTTACTTTTAATTTTTTATGCATTTTTTGTATCTTTTTAATCCCTTTGCAATTTTATAGCTTCTTTTTGTTTTTATAATATATATCTAGTTTTGAGGTCCTTTTTGAAAACCATATCTTTTATGAAAAAGTTTCCTCAATAAAGATGATTATTAAAGGGACAGGTTCACGGCTAAGCGCCTGCTCATTAATTAAATTACTTTTTTCCAATTCATTATTAATTCTATCAGTTAATGATCCCACTCACATGTATCTCAGCGATCTCCGAGTGTATTTCAAAGTAGAGGTGTATTTCAGAGTGACCTGAAGTAGGATGGAAGAGTACTAAAATAGCAGAAAAAATCAGTGGATTATGCCAACACTACCAACGTTGATTTTATTGTTGACCCGACGGTTTTATTCCAAGGTTGATTAATTTACAGCTATTTGCAAATATTTAAGGTGATCAAGTGCAAGTGACTGCCAGGGGAGGGTGCAGATTGGTTCTTTGACAACATTATGACATGATCATGTTGCCTGCATAGACGACACAGCATGTACCGGCAGAAAAACGGCATTTTGATAAATGAGCATGCGCTGAACCGTGAACCTGTCCCTTTAAAGATAAGTTTAAGACTTGTGCAACTGTCAGCTTGACAAAGGGTGGCGATTTCAGAAAGAATTTGCCTAACATAGGCTTCGTAAGTAATCGAAATCGCCTCCTGCTTCAATTAAATGCCAGTCACTTAGGCGCAGTTCAGAAGTCGAACTTTTTATGTACTAAACCTAATCCCTTCAATTAACTACATGAAAAATGGGTCGTTTGAATCAATTAAGTCCGACATTTCTAATTTTGGGTTGACCCATGAATTAAGTTCGATTGGCCCACATGGGGATTTCGACTGTGGAGTGACTTCGTTTCAAGACTCTTTCAAACGTCGAACTTCTTACGTGCCTAACCTAATGCATAAATTGCTATTTATTTTCACCAGTAAGTATTGCAGACCATTGTACATCGTGAAAGTTAATTGAGTCTAACTAATTAAGTTTGATGTCTGAATCAACCGTCCAAATAATATCAGTTGGGTCGACGTTTTGATCTGGGCCTTACACATGTAAATTATAGCAATCTCGAAGTAGCTAGATTTTGAATAAAATTGACAATATTTTAAAATTACTATTATTGTTGTTGTTATTGTTTTTTTGTTTTTTTTGTTTTAGGCATTTAGAAAATAATCAGATCAACTCATTAACGAGCTTTTCCAAGACAGACTTTCCACCATCGCTTGAAGATCTGCATGCGTAAGTTTTTCGTTGTTTCAACAGAGGTTATTGGAGCTCTAGTCTGTGTGGCAGGCTTTCGAAAGGGAAGGGAACGGGAATTTTGGGCGCGACCCCTCGCGCTCCTCCGCGCTTTCTCCCGCGCCCGGAATCCCCTTTCCCTTTCCTTTCAGACGCCTGCCACGCAGGCTACTGGAGCTGAATTTCTTGTCGAAAAGTATGGAAATTGCGACATAAACTGTGAGAGTACGTTTTAATGCTCCCATTCACTTTAAGCTATTTTGGGAGATTTAGCCTGGTTCGTTTGTTTTGCGGTAGGTATCACCCTGAATCAGTACTGATGGAGTACTGCAACTCGCCTTGTAACTTGAGGAACCATATCCACGTTTTTAACCATCATCCCAAAAAGAAGCTCTTTCCATCAACTTCACAAGTAGATATCGCACAGACGATAAGCACAAAGCATTTTTAAAGTCATTGCATACAGTGAAATATTTTTCAAAACTCGAAGAAAAACGTCGTATTCTGCACGACCATGTAGTATCTGTTTAATGCAAATAAATGAAGAGAGGTAAAGACAACGTAATATCAAAGTCTTGGTTACCTGGACTTTCATCTCTGAAAGATAAAGCAAATATCACTGGATCAGTAAACCTAAGCTAGCAATGCCAAATGACCAGGGCCTATCGCTAAAATACTAACTGCTTATTGTTTTTCTATTCAGGAGTCAAGAAAGTGTTCATAAACCATTTGAAAAGTTCCCCAGCTTGCAAAGATTGTAAGTCTTAAGCTTGATTTGTTTTTAAACACAATTCGCCACTTTAGAAAAGAGAAGAGGACTGGTGCTGTATTGTTTCCCGCAGTTGATTCTGGGATCGTTACTCACTAGTAAAATTCCCAGAAATCTTTGCGGAAAAACTCGCCCCAGTTTCCTTCTCATTTTTAAAGTGCCGAATAACTTTGTTTGAAGACTGTGTGTGTCAGCTGTGTCATATTGTAAGTAATATATTCTCACATTGTCACCCTGACGTGCTTGTAAAACTTTCCCTGCCAAATCGTTTTTTTAGAATGGTAATATGTCGCGTTTATTGAACGATTTTGTAATAATTTTTCTCTTGATTTTTATATTATTGCTTGATGTTTATACTCTCCGGTTAAGGTTAACATTGTCCTCAGACGTCTGTAATGTAATACAGTTGTTTTGAGGAATATTGATTGGTTTTGCTGATTTTCCCTGTGTTTCCTAGATTTGTTCATAATAATCGAATATCTTCTGTCCAAGAGGAAGATTTGTGGGTGCTAAACAATCTTCAGCAATTGTATGTATAAAATAATTGGTTTATGCAAACATTAGAATAAATCTATGTTACTCATTTTTAAAATGATTTTATTATAAAGTAATAGTCTTTCTGCATACTCGTGACATAAGGAACATTTCATCCAGTATGAATTTTATCATTTCTCCTTATTCATCACCTGACAGGATGCACTGAACATTACTGATGCATCTCACATAATTATGAAATTACCGTACTTCCTCGAATAATAGCCGTCGCTCGATTAATCGCCTTCTTTAAATAATCGCCTCCCTCCCCCCCCCCCTCTTCACCTAACACCACTATAGGTAACCCGCTATCGATACCCATAGTGGTAAATCTGCAGGATGAGGCTGAAGCCGGTGGAGTCTGATCCAGCAAAACTGATTAGTGATGATGCCGAGAATATTGACAATGAAAATTAATTAAGGAACCAAATTTGGAACACTTAAAAACCCATGTTCAGTTTCTTTGATGTGATTATTTTTGATGTGATTTGATGGGAAAATAGAGCAAAATATTTCAAGGCACGACTTCGAGTGAACAATATATATATGAAATAATCGCCTCCCTTGAATAGCCGCCTTCCCTCGAATAATCGCCCCCTTTTGGTGCGAAAAAAGAAATGGTCGTCCCCGGCTATTATTCGAGGAAACAGGGTATGTAACTGGCCTAGCTTTTCTGCAAAACTCAGAGAACCATGAACACGAGAATTATTTCTGGTCTAGTTTTATTGCGTTGTTTTGCAACGCGGTAACAATCTAAACCGCAAGGAACAACGTTAATTTCAAACTCCAAAAATAAGAGGACTGGGCACAAGCCATCGGCGCAAGCGTTACTTATGATTGATTGATGGTTGCCTTGAATGCCATCAATCAATCATAACTAACGCTTGTCCACCCAATCCCTGAAACGATCCAAGAAATGAATACAGCTACAGCTTGTACCCATTTAATTACACACAAAAAACGTTTTCTGGAAAAGTAAAACCAAAACGTGAGAGTTTGTTGAGTTTTATGTGGCAAGACTAGCACTTTTTTTCTGACAAAGTTGTTTCCATTTTTTTCCAGGTATTTGTCAATAAATCAACTTTCCAACTCCTCGCTGCACCCAGAAGCCTTTCGAAATCTCACCAGCTTAACAACACTGTAAGTTAGGTCAAATACAAATGCTGCGAGTTACAGTGAGTTAAAAAATTATCAGTTGAGGCAGTAACACTCGTCTCTACTCGATTTACTAAATTATTTAAGTCGTCATAACATACACAGGAAGCCTTATCTCTTATTTAGTGGCTATAATGTTGGGGGCAATGCCGTTGCCGTTAATCCGTCTTTAGGGTCAGATGTATTGAAGCTCCGGGGAGCTACACATGGGTTATTTAAACCCTCCCTTCTCTGGAGGCTGTCATTCGAGAGTAAAAAGCCTGAGGATGATGTTCTGTGATTCTGTTTCAGACATTTGGAAAATAACCTTTTTCACTACGTTCCGCTATCTGTTCAAGGGAAGAGCCATTTACCTGCCGTCATAGAGCTGTAAGTGTTATTGAAAGTTGTATCATGTTGAAAGTAAGGTAGACTGCAAAAGCGTCGTCATCGTTGTCGTTGTTGTTTTTTCATTTCTCAGGATCAGTTTCCAAGGCGTTAACCGCCGGCCGCCTCTCACCCTCGAAGAATCTCAAACACGCGAAACGCCCGAGCTTAGGGTGTGTGAGGCGAGAGAATATTATATAACGTATGCAAAACGAACAGCCCGTAAGCCTGTTAGAGGCATTCAGATAGTGGGGACGGTACAAAAAAATTGGGCAGACAGCGAGGGGGTGAAGGAAGGGAGAGAGAACGAGGGAACCTTTCTGGTTTCCTTCTTCCCTTATTTTTTCCATCCGCTCTCGAATTTGTGCCACTTTCCGCTGTCCGAACGCCTGGAGGTGCCTAGCAGTCCGTATTTTTAACGTCTGTACTTTATCTCACTCTCCGTTTAGCCTCGGTTCAGATCTTTCGTTTGACTGTTCGCGTGTTCTTGACTAAGAAAAAATACGGACCGTTTTGCAGTCTAAAAGTGCAATAGCTTAAGTTATTATTTGTCTCACGATAGTTTCCGATATTTTAACGGCAGTGATTTGGTTTTGTCAAGCACTGAGAGATAATTAGAAACATAAAGAAATTTCAAGCAATTTCATGGTCACGCCATATGATTTCGTCCACTCTCACTATTAACGTTTCTTCCCCAGTCTGAGTGATGGAGTTTTGTAAAGCAGTTCTATCTTGAGTCTGTGCACAAAATCCGACAATGTTACCCTTCGAACTTAACCTCTCTGGCAGTACTTTCACGAGACAGTATTTGTTTTTTAGCACTTTACAAAACGAAAGTTGCAGGGTCCGCACGCTCCTTGAAAGTCCCTGAATTTTGGTGCTAACTTTATCCAACCCAGATGAAGTGCATGCATGAGCAAACACAGAAAGACCTTCAGGATAAAATTTCTCATATTGTGGAAGAACTGAAAAAGCAGAAAAAGACATAGAAAAGTCCTTGACATTTCGGTCAATAAAGGGTACGAACCCTGAAGTTGGAGATTTCGATGAATTTTAACTTCCGCCACGTTTGGAAGTAAAAGAGTTAATATTTGCATGTTTCACTAAATCAGTGAAATGACTCATTAACAATCTAACTTTTACGCTCCAAAATTCACTGTTGCATATAAACTTGAACATTTTCCTCCTCTTTATGTTACATGTATGTGTAATTCCATTCCTCATTTTAGGCGTTTGGATTCAAATTCTATAACGTTTATATTGGAAGGCTCTTTCTCGGAACTTCATACTCTAACTACACTGTAAGTATACCAAGTGTTTTAATGGCAGTTCAGTGCTGTCGTTGGAGACGTTACTGGTAATGGAAGCTACAATTAAATTTATTTGTAGCTTAAGATTAACAGAAATAAATGTGCAGTAATATTATGTTTAAAAAGATATAAAAGGCTAACGAAACGTTTGACACTGATCCAAAACAGTGTGCAAACGTTGCACCGGTTCTAACGTGCTTGTAATTCTATTGATGAAGGGCAGGTCTCAAACGTTCGGAAAACAACTCCATAAAAAAACACAGCCCTTTTGTTCATTTATTACTATTCAATGAACATTTCCTTGACTCACTTTTCAAAGTGCCACGCAGCCCACCGGAATTTTTCCGTTAATAACTTGATCATAGCTGCATAATACCCTGTCTGCGTGTTTTAAAACAATCTAAAGCGTCCTGTATTATTGCGGGCGACCAAAGGGGCCCACAATCCAAATCTTCAGGGTGCCATTACGCATGCGTGGCACGTATGCAGCCAGCATTCGTTTGGACCTCCACTAAAGACCGATTTAGACCGTACGATTTTTGCTTACGACTATCATGCGCGACTAGCATAGGTCATTACTTCACAAAAGATCGGGTTGTGTTAATTAGACTCACGACATCCGTACGACACATTGTGGATGTCGTAAGTGAAAATTGTGCGCGTGTGAATGGTCGAAAGTCATGACGTATGCTAATCGCGCACGTTAGTCATAAGCAAAAGTCGCCCCGTCTAAATACCTTTTATCACGTGAAACTTGGGCAAAGCCAAGGGATGGAGCAAGAGCGTTTTGACCTTTGATCGCGCCCGCACTCCCTAACCTTTGGTTATTACTAGTGTATAACGTAACAAGCAGCAAGAATAGTTAAAATTTTACATATTAGGTTTAGGCTTTCTTTTTGTCTTTTTCTTCTTTTATCTTACCCATTACCAGGCTTTCCTGGGTTTTTCCGCGGGTATTCGGTACTGTTCTGGAGTGATCTAGGGTGTTTCTAAGATCCGGGTTTTAGAACATACCGATCAGTGCTATGCTAACTCATTTATTTTACTACTTTGTGTTCATGGGTGTTTATATTTAGTATCGATGTATTTTTACAGCTACATTCAAGGCAACCAAATTGTTGCTGTGGAAAATGGTGCATTCCCTGCTAATATTCGGACAATGTAAGCCAATACAATTGTAATTCTTTGTTATTTTTATGTAGTGAATACCTTCTAACGAAGTTACGGGATGTAATCACTAAAACACACGTGCAAAACGTTTCAACAACTGACAATGATAACTTCTATCTAGGTTCTATCATTTATTTCATCTTTAATTTTTTGTTATTTTGAATCTTTTCAAAGATGGCATATAAAATTAAAATCGTTCCCACGATTCACATAAAGTCTAGGCTGTCTGTGCTCCCATCAAAAGTCATACAACCCCTTTAATGTTGGAGGCCAGTGTATGTAATCTTGATTCATGTTATGGCTCGTTTTTAAACAAAAATATATGCCTTTCACTACGTTTCAGATATATGGGCGTCAATAAGTTTGATTTCAAACATGAAAACCAGTTTACAAATCTGTCACGGCTAACCACCCTGTAAGTATACTTTCAGTGCTTGCTTGGATGGTTGTTTTTTTCTTTACCGTCAATGACTTAGATAGCCTGCCAATACAGCTGTCCCTTCTCGCTCCTCGCGAAACATCCCTAGCGTAGACGAGAGAGTAGAAACTTCTTTATTCACACCCTCTCCCCACCTCCCCATGGCTAAGGCGACTCTGAAAAAACTGAGGTCTCGTAACATAAGTCCAACCTATCACATTCAGTGCTCTACCACTGACAACTGACTCGTGGGATTGAAGGTCATTAGCCCATATACAGGTGACAAGAATCCTGCGTACTACTATGGCTGTAAATGTCGACAGTTGGCAAGTTGGGAAAGATATGGATCGAAGGCCGAATTCTAAGCCTGATATAAAGTGGTCTGTTTTCTGTTACAGTGTGGTGTGACTATCTAACGTTCATTTTTACTGCAAGTCGTTAATCGACCGGATCTATTCAATATGGATAATGGTTGCTGGATGATCTCTCGTGATGGCCCCGCCATTTTCAGCTTAAAACGATAAAGAAAGAAAAGAAAACAGGCCACTGTTCACAGACAGCTCCTCAGGATTATGCTAACATAAACGTAATCATAATATTAAAATGCAGTGATTTTTTTTATAGGGATCTTTCTAACAACCTTATCAACAGTGTGCCCAATTCTTCATTTCATGGACTAACATCTTTGACATCATTGTAAGTACTCTTTTTGCCAAGAAAATTTCTTACCAACATCGTACGTCGATTAAGATAACATGTATCACTATTTTCTTTACCATTTACAGGAGTCTATCCAACAACCAGATTTGTAGGATTCTAAAAGTCATGTTAAAAGATTTGTCGGCTTTGAGAACCCTGTAAGTTGCATTATTATTCATTCAAAATATTTCTCCGTTTCTGATTGGTCAAAACCACAGGCATAATTCACCATAACCAGCTGCTGTATACCAAATTTAACAAGAATTTTGTCATACTGAACCGATGACGTCAAAATGACGTCAAAAGTGCAGCCTGGTTGCAGGTTATTGAACCGTTAACTGTGAAAAACCTGTGGACGAGGTTCAGTTGTTTTGGTTATGAGAACAAAATGGCTGAACAGTCGGTGGAACATTTTACTCGTTTCACGGCGAAATATTGTCTATAAACATGGCAAGAACGGCTTGAAGACGGACGACATCTGCTTTTTGGAGTATATTTGTAGACCTGAACAGACCTTTATCTCCTAAACTTGCCGATAAAGATGTATTATCGATATGAACTTACATCGACCATGGGAAGGCTAGCATGTTTTAGCTTGTTTTTAAACTTGGAATAATTTTCAAAGAATAATAAAACAATTTTTAAATTCGGGTTTCGTAGGATATGAAGGCCTTCGGGCTCGGTAGATAACACTCTCCTCGATCTGCAGAATTCTTCACATCCTACTCAGCCTCATTCAATAATTGCAATTTATTTTTTGCTAACGTCTACTCTAATGCGTTTTCAAAAACCTCTCTCTTGGCATTGTTTTTGATTGTGTGTAAGCAACAGAAAACGCACAAAAATACACCTTTTTTTTCAAAGCTCTTATTAATAAATGTCGAGCGTTTTGCGACGTCCTTTTTCATCAACCTCAGTTTGTGATCGATTAAGTATGGGCGCAAGGCCAGATCGCGGAAAAAAATGTCTGCGGTTTCAAAACGAAAATTCGTCAGTGTTGACGCCGCCAAAGGAGTATCATTGTTAATGTAGAAATTGTTAAACAACTCTCAGTGATCAGAAAAATTGTATTCCAACTTACGAACCCAGTAAGACCGCATTTATTAGCACCGAAGAGAAACAGGGAGAGCTAATGTACATGAAACTATACGTAATCTGTTGTTCTTTGTTGAGTTATTACCACCTTTTAATTTCAGAAATCTGGCTAATAATGACATCGCTTACATTGAAAATGGAGCATTCGCTGTTCTACCCACATCGTCAAGCTTGTCAATGTGAGTAGTACATGTAAATGGTTCGGCACATGCAATACAGAATAATGTTTCCCATTTTCCAAATGGATGACCGTATCAAGACTAGCTCAGTCAGTAGAGCGCTTGACTGCAGCGCGGGAGGTCGCGGGTTCGATTCCCGAGGCAGGACCAATACTCAGTATCTTGAAATAACTGAGAAAAGAAGGTACTTCCTTTGCACTGCAAACGGGCAGACCTTCACGTGGCTCAAATGATTAAGTAAAATGACGGTCCCGTCGCCATTATGAAACGTAAAAATGGTGTCATCAATTATTACAAGGTGCTAAATACATTGACACTCAATTAACCGCCTACAAAGCTGTTAACTGTGAAGGATATTTTTTTCGTGGCGTTGCCTATTTATTTATTGGACAAGAACAAACAGAATCTTGTTACGTTATTCTATAGAGCCGTTACATCACAAGATTCTTTTCACCCAGATCTTTACTCTTCCTGAGGCATTCTCCCATAATTTGTTTTTGTTTTTTATCTTTTAAGAAATCTTGGAAATAATCAGTTGACGACACTTCCCATGGATGGAGACTTTCATAATAAACAAGTCAATTTCTTGTAAGTTCAGTGTAAATGCTGATTTCCATATGATCGCTACTACCAGCTTCCTCTAAAGGTGCTTCAAGAAAGATTGTGACTAGAATGGATACCCCAAGATCAGGTTGTCAACCTCACGTACGGGACAGACCATCAGAAAAGGGAAGGGGGGAAATCCTTCCAAATTACTAGCCAGTTACTAGCTAGCATAAGGCCAACTTGATTTACATAAAAAGGCAGGAATGGTTGTATCAAAACAAGGTCAACTCCAGCCTCGTTTCATCTACAACTGTAAATGACCTATTGACGGTACCTCGAGGGAGGTTCTGTTGTATAAGGTGCAGACCTAAAGCTGTTTGCGGGGTGGGGAAGGGGGGTGCACGGTGAAAGAAAATAACTGAGAGTCTCAGACACAGTTGATTCTTACATAAAAAGCAACTGATTTCATTGAATTTGCAGAACTGTTAGTAATAACAGAATAACATCAATAAGGAATGGGACGTTCATTGGCGTGACATGTCAAGGTCAAAGATTTACATGGTAAGTTCAACTTGCAACATGTTTTTATTTGGTTCATAAATTGTTGGTGCTTTCTTTCTTTCTTTCTTTCTTTCTTTCTTTCTTTCTTTCTTTCTTTCTTTCTTTCTTTCTTTCTTTACTTTTATGGCTTAGTTTTCATCAATTTATGAAATCAATATCATAAACTAACTGATACAGCAACTTACCATAGCCTGTGTACAGCCGCCCCCTCCCCTCCCCTCATGTACAAAATTTGGGAGATTTTGTTAAGGTGAGGGAGCGACCGTATACAGACTACTTACCAGTGTTCGTATAAAATAAATAATATCATTTTATTTCTGTTATCCAAGGGATTTCAGCGGCAACCGTATTGCTACTATTGAAACCGGAGCCTTTCAGGATATTCAAGGATCATCCTGCAAACTGTAAGTATTTGCACGAGAGTTCTGAAGGTCCTAGAAAGTCCTCGTCCACAGGTCTCCGTTTTTATTGAAAAAACGTGTTTTTCTTTCGGTTGGCCAAACATTTCGATGAAAGCTATCACGCAAAGCACAACTTTTCTGAAACCGTCACCAGTACGCTTTCCTGTTCTCTTGTGAACGGATGAAAGTGGAAATTGGGGGAGATGATGACGTAACAGTGTATAATGTCGTCCAAGAAGAGTGTTGTTTGGGCTAGCGTGTTTGTCCTTATTTGTTCTTTCCTTACTTTACGACTTTGGTATAAAAGCTGTCGGTGTGTATGTATAAGACGGTCACCACATTTGACAGACTTGTTCACCATATAATGCTTTTCTTTGCAGACGTTTTACAGGAAATGTATTGAAAAACATTGGCTCCCGTGCATTTGATAATATGAACGTGGATTCAGTGTAAGGTTATTGATACTTAGAGACTCCGTTTTAGATTTACATTAAATAATTTTAAAAAACTAACAATAACTGAAAACATTACTCACATTTCGAGTCTTCTAACTGACAGACGACCAAAAAAAAAACGCTTCAAAAAAAAAAGAACGCTGTCAGCTGACTAATCAGATCAATACCGTCAACAGTCTGGCGAAACACGGTTCTTGGATATGCCAAGCGTGAACAGGTGCCTGATTACACATAGTTTGCTTGTGACGCTTTTTAACAACTCCCAGTTTTTAAGACTGGTTTTCAAATACCGCGAACATAACTACGACATAACCACCGATCTTGGGTGCGCTACTGTTCGAACATATGGGAACATACATGTCCGCCGCCGGCAGCAAGAAACATCGCAGGTCTTTACCGCCCGCGCGCCTGCAAAGTTAAATTCGATTTAGGTTGGCAGGCATACCGGCGGTAAAGGCTGAAAAACTTGATGTGCCGGCGTATGTTATCCGTAATTATATCGAAACACTATCGCACTCATTTCCGTTGGCTTTGAAGTTTCTAACAATATGGCTTACAAGTTGCCTTCCTCGTTGTCCTTTTGTTGTTTTTTTCTAAAAAGGTTAATTGTACTACTATGAAAAAGCAACCAAGACTAGACTAATCCCCATATAATGAGTCGCTCATCTCGTGAAAGTTTATAGACCTTTTGAAATGGAAGCCCAGAGGACTTGCCAAACGGCGCTAAAAAAACTGTCCAAAATCAAGATGTACATTTTCTTATTTGGCTAATAGACAGGCAAAATCCCATAGTTGGGGAATTTGACATGTGTATGTGAACGTTGTCTTGAAAATCATTATTTGACTTTTGTTATAGTGAATTGAACAATATGGAGTTGACAACATTGGTCTCGGAATCTTTCAAGGATGTTACGTTATTGAATTTGTAAGTCTTAACGTCCATATTTGTCACCCGATATCATGAAAACTTACATCCCTTAAACACCCTCAAACACCCCCTTGTGACGTTTTCGGGTTAATTTCTTGAAGATGACTTTCATGTACAAGTTGTATTGGACATAAAGTGCTCTAAAACCTACTAAAGTATGGGCGATTCCGTCGAGCGAGTAACACTGGTACTAAGAAAGATTCCTATGTAGTTTTCCCAGCGTTTGCAAAATAAAAAAAATAACAGAAAATGAGAGGAAAAAGGGGAAAGTGACGCGTTTAAAGTCAGTAAGATCGCTGTGTTTTGAGCCAGAGCGTTCCCCTATCACAGGAAGAATAAAGTGTGGCACCCAGAAGCAAACTCTCTTTAATAGGCACTCCCGAATAGCCTTTACCCTCTTTTTAAAGGCAAGTCCTGGTTCGCATCCTTTAGTACAAACGATAAGTTCGCATTCTCAAGTAAATCTCATGAATAGTTGTGCCCCAGTCCGTGCTGCGGTAAAGAGGCTCTTAGCGTTTCGAAAATGGGCCATTCGCCATTTGCACATCTCCCATAACACAACTTTTTCGCCCTCCAAAATTTTGCATAAGCATTGTCTTTTATTTCTCTTACGGACACCGTAATATCCAGGAGAAATCAAAGACAATGCCATGCAAAGTTTTGGGCGACAAATAAGGTGTATTATGGGAGATTTGCAAATGGCGAATTAGCGGATATTCCTATTCAGTTTCAGTCACATTCCTTTGTAAGGAATTTTCAGTACAATTTTATTTTCAAATAAACGAATCTTTTGTAGGAGGCTGCAGAACAACAAGATAGCCACTTTCCAAGAAACTCCTTTTCTGAGGGTCACCGTGACCCAGTCATTGTAAGTAATCCTGGGTAATTATTAGAAATTTGACTGTTGATATGTTCGTTCTTCGTATAATACATCCGTTTTGGATGGGCAATTGGAGGTTTAGCGTCAGTTTGTGTTGGTGTTGTTTTGAAATGCTTTATAGGACTGCTTTTGGGATAGTTTGCTATCACGGAGTTTCTAGGAGACTATGAAAAGATATTTTAGCGTTAATGCGATTACCCGTGGGTGCCCCTGTAAGTAATTATTGTAAGTCACGTGACGTATGGTGCAATAATCGTGTAAGAGCTGTGTATGTTTTGGCGGGATTTTGAAAATTTGTTTTGTTAACGCGGTGTTTTTCCTGAAGATTTTGGCTTACAAAATTCTCTGCCATAACATTCTGCAGTTAATCCCATTACAAAAATCCATTTATACGTCTCTCGCAAAACACCACGAACATTAAACTGAACTGAAAAACACTCATGGCTTGCAAAGAAGTTGATGGAAACGTAAAAAGGGGGAGGGGGGAGAAAAATCGTCTGCAAGCAACTGAAAAGTCGGAAAATTTCAGTTCTGTGTAGCAACATGACTATAGTATAGCCACGTTTTGTTTTTCCACAGGTCGGCAATACTGATTAAGAACTGATTTGTTTTGTTTATTGATAATAGGCAACTTGATAATAATGCTATTCAAGCCATAACAGGAAAGTTGTTTGGTGATTCTGGTTCATCTGTAAGAAACCTGTAAGTACGATCTTTTAGTCCAACGAGTGACCAACATCAATGTTCTCCTAACGGTATCAGTACATAATCAAGAGAAAATGTTGTGATAATTGATAACATGATCAGTTAAGGAAGATGCTTGGATCTTTTATCACATTCTCTCAACTAATTTTTTTAAGGAAATGTATGATATTATTGACATCAGTCTGGAGAATTTGTACGTTAATATCGGGACTTGAGGGGTGATTATAAGCGGTCACGTGGCTGTTTCCCGTGGATAAATAGCATCTGCTACTTTTACGTGGCTGAGCTCTCTTTATTGAAAAATACTAAACTTAAAAAAACTTTCCTGTATTTTTCGCAACAAGAGCACAAAAAAGTTGTTGTTCTTCTTTGAATGTAGTTTGGTATTTTAAGCTTAAAAAGTCGTTGACTTCGTTGACTACGTTGACCAATTTCGCAAAAGAGCCAGATATCAACATTCATAAATTACGTCTTTTTTATCATTTATATAACCTTCAACTTTTCAAGGATGGTGTTTGTGATAAGGTTTATTTTGCATTCATGGTGTGAGTCTTTTCCTCTTCATTGACTTGAATGTAACTTTTATGCATTTGACTCAGTTTAAACTCACCCTGTATACAGCCACTCACTTACCTGATAAGGGTGGCTTTTTCTTGAGGGGAGGAGAAGGAAGGAGGAAAAGGGATTGGGAGCGGCAACATTGATTGGTTTGTCGAGCGTTTTTAACATGAGCCTCTGGCTCGGAAGATTGTGTAAACACTTCCCACGTCTTCGATATTAAATAAATCATTCATTCATTCATTCATTCCCCGGTCTCTGGAGTGGTATTTTAGATTGCTGCCCAACTTACTACAATTTTTTTTGCTCTTTTAGAGTTTTTACTAATAATCAAATACAATCCATTCATGACGATGCTTTGAAAGGAGTTACTATAACCGAAATGTGAGTATAAATTCTTAAGTAATACTTAATAATTATTGAATCATGAGACGGATATCCATCTTCAAAGTCCGTCGAAATTAACGGATAAACAGATGGATTAATTCAGACGGATTCTTCATCCAAAACTGAAACCGTTCCATTTTCAAATTAAGACGTTCCATCTGTCTGACCTGAATTATCCAACGGATAACCCGTCTCAGAAGGATAATACGTCTCTACTGTGAAAACGGCCGTTGTGGCTTAAGCATTGGCGGTTAAGTGGCATGTTGATCATAAATTTATTCACTAAATTGTTTCTTTATATCTTTTTCATTGACAGTGGACTGGTAAACAACAAACTGCCTATATTTCCTTCAAAACCGTTGGAAGGGCAAACATCACTTAATAACCTGTGAGTATTGCGCATTTGTTACATTGAATTTGAAAATTAAGCCAAGCACGTCAGTCCTCAAAACTAGGAAATGAATACACGAACCTTTAAACCAGAGGGAAAATTGCCTCTCCAAAAATTTCTCTAATTTGTGTGTTTCTTTCTTTTTCAGTACAAGTAACCTTTAGATTTGAATTTGTCTGAGAGAGCGATTTTTTAAACCAGGTCGTTGCTTCACATTTTGTCTTGTCGCTCCATTGTCATTCCTTAGGTCTCTTCAAGTGTTGGTCAAAAAACAGAAAAGAGTGAAATATCTGGTGAAAACAATGGCTTGATATGCCATTAGTTGGGTGTGTCTTAAAGTCGGTAGTGTGTTATGTAAACTTATGATAGACTGCTCTTTAGTCTTAAAATTGAGGGATTTCTTGCAGAAGTGTCGTTGGTCAACTCCATACTTTCTTTGCACCCAAGTTGCTTTGTCCTTCTGTTATCATTTTTTTGTTAAATTCTGTAAACAGGTACTTAGGACAAGCTGAACAGAGATGGTAGTTTTAATTTATTATTATGATGATGATATTATTATGAGTATGATTATTTGATTTTTCTTTCAGTGATCTGACTAATAACGAAATTGAAACCATACAACCGGGTAGCCTTGATACTCTCACAGGCCTGCAGACCTTGTAAGTGTCATACGATTTTTGAACATCAATGCATCTTATTGTTTAGTTTTTGACCAAAAATTAAAAAAAAAATGATTTTTGTACGTTTTCTTTCCAGGATACTTCTACAAAATAACATAGCACTTCTTGGGACCAACTTGTTTCAGCATCAGACGAACCTGAGAACATTGTGCGTATTGATTTCTCAATAAGTACGATTATGTACAATAATTATGTTACAGCGTGCAAAGAAAGCAGTGTCCGATAGCCCGGGGCTAGTGGATTTTTCTATCGGGCTAGTGAATTCTGCTTTTAACTTGCCCGATGGGCAAGTGATGTTTTTTGAGGAAGTCAAATAACAGGAGAACTGTGAAAAAGCTTTTGGGGCTAGTTGAAATGACGTCTGGGCTAGTATATGCTAGTTTTAGCTTGCCCAAATGGCAAGCTGTAAATATGATTTTCTTTGGACCCTGTATGTAGTCGTTTGTAATGATGAATGTACATTATAAATTCAAGCAAAAACTGAATTGAATTCCTCCATCGTGGAAAATAAGAACAGGGAAATGCAGAAAGAGGCATATGTGTCTTTTCTGATTCGCTCCTATGAGTGAAGGGCCATTTTACAGGGGCACCCAACTACGGTTTCCTCCTAAATAGATTGACAACACTTTTTAGCCTATCTGGAGTACTTTTAGATCTCGAGAAAATATTTTTTATTTCGTTTCGCGCGTATTTTTCTAGAAGGGTCGTACGCGTTGTTCCGGCCCTATCGCTTGACACGTACGGCCCACATATGGGACTATTTTTTCACATGGTTTTCCAACGAAATTGCGTACGGGGTCGCACGGGTCATATGATAAATTAACAGAATCGTTCTTTTAAAATCACAGTCACTTGACTTACCTTTCCCGCCTCGCTAAGTCGAGGCATCCGCACGTATTATGATATTCTAAAACTGAACAGACGGTCTGAAAATAATTTTCTTTCACTTTGATTGAACATTGCTTTTTATTTTTTTTTTTCACGTTATTATTTTCTTTATAGGAACCTAAGACAGAACCTGATTGCAGAAGTTCAGAATGGAGCATTTAATAGTTTAACAAGCATACAACAAATGTATGTAAGAATACTTAAAAGTGTTCCTCAGTTGGCCATATCATGAATCCTAACACATTGCAGGGCGTTTGCCGAAGTTCTTCCGTGATACCATAAGAGAGCTTTAGCAAAAACGACGGCGACAGCTACGAAAACGTCACTTACGAATTGAAATCGCGCTGATGCAAACTTTATAGCGCTTATTCCATCTTGTTCAATTCTTCAAATGTTGGCAGTCTGGAGTTGAATTCTAAGAGACTGTATCGAAATTCAAGAAAAGAAAAAGAAAGACGTTATCTTGTGTTTATGTCCTCCACAAAACGTGAAATTAGGCATTGTAACGTCGTAGTCTTTCAGTGACGGGAAAGAAATGTACAAAAAAGCGTGATCCAAGTGCAGAGTTGTTGTTTTTCTAATCTAAACCTATTGCTTCTTTGCCGTTCTTGTTGACGTCGCCTTCGTCGTTGCTTAAGCTGCCAATTATAACTTTAAATACGGGAAGACCGCGTCTTATCCCTAACAAACTTCTATGCTGGCGAATAGAACGATGATACCATTACAACAAGTAAATTTGCGCCACAGAAAAAACGGACGCCATTCTCGATTGGCTACCCCATAAGAAAGTTAGGAAACAGTCTGTCGAGCACAAAACCTACATGGTAAACATTTGCACTTGCCCTTGTACCCAATGTAACTCAGTGGTAAGATAACCCGCCCGTTTTTGACGGATATGGGTTCGCTTCAAGTCGCTCTTAACATGGTGGTATTTCAGCTTTTTCCAGATCAACCCTTTTACCCCCTTAAGTGCCAAAAGTGAAAATTTGCCGACAAAATTTCCACATTTCATGCTGTAAAATGGTGAAACAATTAGCACGATGTGAAACTGCTGGGCAAGAGGTTCCTATTTGAATGGTAAAACCGCAAGATTTCACAGGTTTAGGGTCGGCCAATTAAAGACGGTTTACAACTCTCACCTTGCGAGTACTGTCTCTTGTACTGTATCGCATGTTTCTAATTTTGTTTCTAACATTTATCAATGAATTTCATCTTTTGTACAGCTATTTACATGATAATCAGATTGTTTTCCTGCCAACATTTCCGTCTCTGAATACACTTACTACTCTGTAAGTATTTCATATTTGTTTAAAAAAATTGGTTTTCGTCATTCAGTTGTTTTTCTATGTTTGTGTTGTGGTTCAGTTTTATCCTTGGTTCAATTTTTATTTTCTTTTGTTTGAAACTCATTATCATACATTACCATACCCAAAAACAAAAGGGAAGAAAAATTAAACCAAGGATAAAATTGAACCACAACATTTGTGATGAATTCCTGGTGTCTTTTGTTTTTAATTTATTTTATGTTTTTTAAATGCGTATTGTGTATCGCGGTAACAACAGATGTGACAAATATTGTAGTTTACTTTGAGTTGCCAAAGAGCTTTAGATTCTAAGACGAGGGCGACTACGAGTACGAGATTTTCTCAATACTAAGTAGTGCGCTTGCGTGGACCAGCGTCATTTTGGCGGGAAAACGTGATAGCCGTCGTCATTTTTACTACGAGATTTTGCTAGAATGTCGTAGTGACGGAAACAGGTTATCAATTGTTAGAAGTTTTCTCATTTAGCGATCGGGTGTGGGCTTAACCTCTATCAATAAAAATAACCTCGCTATGCTGGAATTTCATCGGCTGCAGGAGACAGTATTCACAGCACTTCACTGATTTTAGGGTTTAGTGCTTCACAAAAGGTTAACAAGGCTTACACGGTTCTTTTGCAACGTGATCGAAAACTGTCCTTCTCTTTTCTTGGTCACATCGGAATCTATATCCTAATATTTCACGTGTTTCCGGCTGTAAGCTGATCTTTGATCTATTACACAATCAAATGCGCGCCCCAGTTCCGGACATTGCTAACTTCTCTGGTGAAAAAAAGTAAAGTAAAGCCCTCTGCTAACGTCAGTGTCTTTTTCAACATTTTTTTAGAAATCTGAGGAATAACAAGATAGAAAACATTGGTCAAGATTGCTTTGGTGGGCTTACAAGCCTGAGTTCATTGTAAGTAACAATGAATGTTTCTTATACCAATACAGACCTAGAATAGAACGTCTAGCGATAACTTCAAAGGTGATGGTAGTTATATTTCATGTAGGCTCGAATAAAATTGTTACCCACTAGGAGTCGTATGTATCTATAGCGTGGATATTACAGTACACAGACTCACAAATATACGAGGAGGAAAATCTCAATTACCACCTCAGGCTTAGCCTGTGAACAGGCTCCCAAGTGGAGAAAATCGGCAAGCGAGGCGAGTCGTGCGTGGTCTGGAGACAAAAAGGCGGATTAGCCTTGTAGACTTTGTTTTGGTGCCGCCAATCCAGGGGAAATCGATTTTGGTTCGAGTTAGCACGAGGTTCGAGTTAGCGAGGGTTCGAGTTATCGGGAGTCGACTGTAATAAGATCTGTCAAATTATGATGCTTTTACGCTTGAATGCATCGGCTTTAGTAACATTCGCGCGCACCCCCGGGAGCACGAGGGTATTTTTCGCTCCTTGTCAACAGTCAGTGATCTAACCGATGGGATCATGATACCAGAATCTGATGTCATGGATGGGCGGTATCAAAACAAACTCTACAGGCTTTCCCGTCTTTTTTTCCCCCCCGGGCCACGCTCGGCTCGCCTTTTTCTTTCGCTCGCCGACTTTCTTTTTGGCCCCGCTCTACTTGGGGGCCTGTTTGGAGGCTACTTCAGGCTACTTTGTGGCCTGAACGTAAACATGTATCTTCATTATCTCGATCAATTAATCAACCTCTAACATCTTTGTTTTATTTTGCAGGGATTTCAGTGGCACCAATGTACTAGCTTGTGACTGTAATGTATACAATTCTCTGGTATCTGTTATCAACGCTCTGTCATCGAGCAGAGCAGCAGTATGTGCTTCCCCTCCGCGAGTTGCCTCAGTGCAGTTTTATCCAGGAGGATCTTATGAAAGTCACCCTGTTCAAGATTTTACATGCTGTATGTATCTGTATTGTCATGTCTACACAGTCAAACCTCCCCTTTTGGACACTCTATTGCGGACACCTTTCCGGATCAACTCATTTTTATTACGGACACTCTCTGTTACAAATACTCTTTATTACAGACGCCTCTCTGATACGGGCACCTCTCCATTACGGGCAATCTATTACGGACATCTCTCCTTTCTGGACACCTCTTTATTACGGACAACTCTCTACTGCAAACACTCTCTATTACAGACACTCATCTAGTATGGTCTTTATTACCGACATTTTCTATTACGGACACCTGTCTTATGTGAAACCCTCTCTGTTACGGACTCTTTTATGGAAACCTCTTTATTACGGACACCCCTCTACTGCAAACACTCTATTACAGACACCTATCTAGTATGGTCTTTATTACGGACACCTGTGTTATGTGAAAATCTCTCTGTTACGGACTCTTTTATGGAAACCTCTTTACCACGGACACCTCTCAGTCTCTACTGCAAACACCCATTAATTGCAGATACCTCTGGTATGGACATGTCTTCATTACGAACATTGCCTATTACAGACACCACCCATTAATTACAGACACCTCTGGTACGGATATGTCTTTATTAAGGACACCTCTCAAATATACCTCTCTATTACGGACTCTATTATGGACACCTCTGTCGTGTAGTCATCTCCATATTACAGACAGCTCTATCATTTCCTAATTTCAAACCGAGGAGGGCTGGGTTCTATTCCGTGTATTATCGGACAAACAAGAACAGACTCGTGCAGTCAGAAAGAGCACATAGAGTAAATTCTCAAAGTTGAGGTTAATCGAGCCAACATTTAACAAGATGGAGCTATTTAAAAACTTAAAAATTTACTAAGAAATGTATGTATTTCTGGACACCACACCGTCGTCCGGACGTCCATATATTTCTTTGTAAAGTTTGGAGTTTTTGAATGGCCGCATCTCGTTCAATATGGGCCCAATTAACAGTAAACCTGGGGATTTTGTAAGTCTCGATTTCCTCTTCCTGGGTCTCGTGTTGTTTATCCCATAACAAATAGGCTCGTTGCCTCGTTGCCATCCCTCTCTTTTTGAACTCCCTCGTGTGGACTCCTCTTTATTACGCACGCATCTTTGACTTGGACACCTCACAGAGACCTGTCTTTTTTCAGGCACACTATTACACCTCTGTGGTATGAACACCTCTTTATTACGGACACTGTCTATTGCAGACGCCTGTCTGGTACGGACACCTCTTCATAACGGACAGCCAAAGATACCAAACTTCATACAATCAAGTAGACTGCGAGCTGTCTCTGATTTAGTGAGGGTAGTGCACGCGCGCGCGAGCGTCGAGACGCGGGAAACGAATCCGTCTCTCGTATCGCGCCTTCAGTCACGCGCTTGGTCATTTTCGTGACTCGCGCGTTTTGCTCAACAGACTAAGAAGAAAGAGAGACCGTTCGTAGTCTAAAAATCAAGTACCCTGTATAATACGGCCACCTGTGTTAAGCGGACACTTGGCTCTGTCCCTTTGGTGTCCGAATTAAGAAGTTTTGACTCTTTCTAGGAAATTGTCCCTAAAGATAAACTTGACTCTTTCAGCTCTCCTACAATATTTTCTCTGCTTTTTACTAGCCAGTCATGTGTATGTATTTTTTTTTTTTTGCTCTGTCCTGTTAGCACCAATAAATATCAACGCGTCAGCCCCTGGGGATTTTCAACTCCGAGTGGCATGGAACCGAGCTGCATCGCTTTATCCATCTTATGTGCTCGATGCAAATCAAACATTACTGGACACCTGGAATATTACAAATGTATGTCTCTTTTCATCTTAATTTCATAGAGTTACAAGAAGGAAATAAGCGTGTGCTTTACGTAGGTTAATCCTAATGCAGCTGAGGTCTTCCGACATTGTTTCGAGTATATTTGTCCTTATGTGGTTGTTATTTAGAATGTAGCTGATGTTCATCGAAGCAAGACGGTTTTAAATGAAGATATGATTGTCGCCATTGTAATGGAAATTGAGCAATAGACCTTTTTAGCTTGAATGTTTTGTTTCCCAATTCAGACCACGTGATGTTCTCCAGGGAATTTACCTTTTGTCTTTACATAAGTTATGCATACATATGCACGTGGATACAAGTACATAACAAGATATTTTAAAGAAACAATTCTCTTGGTTGATAACTCTTACAAAATAGGACTTGTGAAGAGAAATGCAGGAGCATTTATTCAGTTATAACAGTAGTCAGCACTCCAATTGAGATAGTACTGCTGCAATTTTTTTAGTTTTAAAGTAGATGCCTTTATTAACAGCAGACTGAAGGCATGCGTACATATGCACTTGGATACACGTACGTAAGGAGATTTTTGAAAGAAACAATTCTTTTGGGTACCATCACGTGGTCGGAAGTGAGATAACTAAACATACAAGCTAAAAAGGGCTACTGCAAATTAACGCGAAAAAAAATCGGGGCTTCAAATGGATTCGAATGCATGAGCTCTTCGTTAGCCCTGCAGTGGTTTCCCAACTGAGCTACGAGGACCAATTATCATCTGGCATTTTAAGACAAGAAGATCCCGAACATCTGTCGGGGATGATGCGAAATCCGAAGATTTGTCTGAGAACAAAAAAGAAATGTAAATTCTTAAACAGTCTATTTTCATTCAAAATCCGTTGTAATACAAAATGACTTTTTTTTTCTGTTTCGGCGGATAGCTTTTGAATATCCATACCGGAAATCGGCCATTTTAAGGTTGCATGTGACACTGTGTCGGTGGTGTCGAATTCCATTGTGGGACTCTTTTGGGCACGCTATCCCTTTTTTAGTAATTGCGACGTTGTATGGGAAACTGGGACCAAATTCGTCCCCCATAATATTCCCATTGTAAAGTTCGAGTCTCATGGGCAACCTCAGGGAAGACCGCTGACAAAAAAGTGCATTTATAAGATGAAAACGTCTCTTCAACGATCTTGTGATCGCTGCGATCCAGTTTGCGATAGCATTGGCTGAGAAACCAGTTTTTTTGAAGGCTGCCGCTGGTTTCCATATGATCGTTATGACAGTTCAGTTTGCTGGACTATTTCCAGCTATCTTGGCAAACATGTGGACACTAGACGTACATTACACCACCATTTTCTTGCTAGATTGATCTACAGAGAGTCCAAAAATCCAATTCAACAAAAATTCCCTAATTCACGTTTGTAAAATTCTCAAATTGAAACGGTACCTTGTAAACTATCATCTTTAGAGTTTCATTTGAATGACTGCCCCATTGTGTTCTTCCTTACACTCGCAAGTTACAATTGTAGGTTACCGGTAAATCCTCTATTAAGCCCCTTGGTGTGTAAGGGCTTATTTATTTCAAACACATTTGTTGGGGGGGGGGGGGGAGGTTTAATAATGACGGGGGCTTATTTGAGGGAAGCGCTCGAAATATAATCGTGAGTGATTTTATATAGTCTATCATTTATTAGTGAAGATTAATTAGGGTGGTAGGGGGAGCTTATTAACTTTCTTTACCTGAAAAGTGGGGGCTTATTAGAGAGAGGGGGCTTACTTGAGTAGGGGAGCTTAATGGAGAATTTACGGTATTTTAGAGGTGACTTATCTCACTTTCGGTAATTGAGTCTAGTTCAGTGTTGATGACGAGATTTGTACTCACAGGTTACATCAGTTTTCTTCAATGTCACGTGTATCAGTGTTGATGCTCCATCTCTCAGTGGCTCAACCCAAGATGAGTTTATTCTGTTTACACAAGCTGACGGTGTCAGGGCCGGAATTGACTACACGTGTCACGTGACTATGACTGTTACTGCCTACAATGGGACAACATTACCGGACGATCCCGCTGGACAAGGGTTTATCGAAACTCAGACCACCCCTATAAGTGAAAAAGTTAGCATCACCACGCTGGAGGGGAAGGGTAAGATTTGTCGTAGGTTCAACATTTGACCGTCGTGAAGCATAACGTCCATATTCGCACATATGCTCTTGCGTACAGCTGAAATCTAGAAAAAATATATCTTTTTGATTTCCTGAAAGCACTTGATAATTTTTTAGTATTATATTTTAAATGAGGATATAGGATCGTCGCAGTGGTAATTGCAATTTAAGCAAATGAAAATTAACCCAAAAATGTTCTTTTGCGGGACTTCAACGGGATTCGAACCTGTGGTCTCTGCGTTAGCGCTGCAGTGCTCTACCAACTAAGCCAATTTGGTGAGTTAATCTTAAGTTCATCTTAAGTTCATCTTATGTTGGTTTCTTTGTATTAGTATTCCCTTTATTCTTGTATTACATAAACGGACCGCAAGAAACGTTATAGTTTCGTGAAAACTAACATATGTTCCCTTCCCTGCTATGGTACTACTTAGTTTGAAAAGAAAGGTAAACGAAGTGAATTCTGGTACGTAGAGTAGAATGATACGATTGTGAGAATGATATATTTCAAACAGTAATGTGCAGGACTGTTTAAAGAAACACCATGACCTTGCCCATAGTAATTTTAGTAATTCAATACGTAGCTAATAATTATTGCTTTTACTCATTTGTTTTTTCATAGCTGTCACTAACACGACGCTGAACAGTTCGAACTACTATCTGGATATTACTTATTACGATTTTCAGTAAGTAACAGTACAACCTGACTTCATTTGTGTTACAACGTGTGATACATTATTCAATTTTCTCATGGTTCAGTAATGGCTCGTACAATCTTGAAAAGGTCTTGAAAAGTCCTTTAATTCGGTTTACGTCCTTGAAATGTACTTGATTTCTTTATTTTTCTTGAAAAGTCCTTGAAATTCACAACCTTGTCTACGCCAGACAACTTTTTCGAGAAAACTACATTATTTTGCCGAGGAAAATCTGGCTCACCCTCGGTGTAAGAACCTGTAACACTGACGGGTAACGTAAAAACATTTTTGTGTATGAACAATATTTTTTTTTCTGTTTCTTTATTTCAAATGCTATTCCGGTACCTCAGATGCTCTTGTAAGTCATACCCAGTCATTTTGCCAAGTCTTGTTGCGGAAAGTAGTATAAAATAATGTGCTCAATGATGGCCGAAAAACTAAAAATCGTAAATGACTCCATGACCTGTTTTAGCCAATAGGATGATCAAAGGGGGTTAAAGAATGCCGATTTGTTAATTAAATCTTAGTCCTTGAACACTGTAATTTGTCCTTGAAAAATCCTTTAAAAAAGTCCTTAAAATTGGTTTGTCTGAAGTTGTACGAATCATGTTCAGTGTTTGCATCCTTCATGTAAGGTTAAACGTGAAGCAGCATTCTACTTAATGCCATCAATTGGTGCAAAATTCTAATGCGCATTTAGTTTTTCTGTATTGATTCATTATCCAGATTTTGTGTGACACATCATTGTAATGGCGTAACATATCACCATAAAATCCCGCTTTCTCGATAGAAAAAGAGATAGAGATTTACCCAGTGGATAGCGTTATCCATTCTTTGAACAACTGGGACTAGGATATTACAAAACGCGGGATTCTATTGTGGTTCAAAACATGTCAAAAGGCTGAAGTTAACCTATTCAATCTTTAGCGCCCGTTCAAGGCATTCCTAAGGCGAAAGCTGTCCTTCCTTTTTGCAGGTTTTCGGACGTTGATTTCACTGGGCTTGGCGTATTCAGTAACACAACCTACTCGAACCCTCAGTACATTCTCAGTCCTTATGGCAGCTGGCTAGCCATCTCAAACTCATCCACAACCGACAGCTTCTCGCAATGGTTTAGAAGTGATTCTTTAAGAAACCGACATTACCAGGAGAAACTTGAATTACGAAAGCAGTTAGAGACAGATTCGAATGGTAATACGGTATTTCGGCATTACAATGACAAGTTTTTTCCAGTTGATGGCCGTGGATTTGGAGCCCAGGGTCAGAGAGACTGCAACACTAATGCTCTCAGGAATTATGGGTAGGTCTATTAACATCGCGCGCATTTTACAAATTCACGAAAGTTGGTTACCATTTACTTGGGCAAACCGCTGTTCATGGTAAACAAACCTCAGCAATGGTAACTACCGCCCAGAAATCGCAAATCAGTTTTTTTACTAAAAAAGGCAGCGAAAGCGTGAAACTGGTACCAAGAAGTGGAATTTCCGTTTTGAACATTCCAACTAGGAAAATGAAAGATTTACTCCCGGAAATTTTCCACTGGAACGACCCGGAATGTCTTGTTCCGTTTACTTTTCAACCGGATTTTGAGGAAACGTTTTGTAAGTGGGAGACAACCGAAGAACGAAAACAATCGCGGGATTATTTAAGTGACCTGGATGTAGTGCCGTGTAATTGTCACTTACGACATTTCGTGCACATACCAGTGTGGCAGTCTAGATATGTATGTATTAACTTTTTCATTTGCTACTCAACCAAGACGTCAAGGAAACTGGCCATAAATCTACCGCACCAGGGGTACCAGGCGACTTTTATGGGTAAGGGAAACGCCGTACAATTCCGGTTGAAAAAAGTTAAACGGTCTTTGCACTGTGGGACTGTTTTGGAAGTCCTATCTATTTGACTCAAGCTCGCAACTAAGAAGTACTCTGGGTCCTATTTCGCCCCCTAAACAATCTTATTGTGAAATTCGACATACGCCGACTCAGTCTCTTGCAAAATAACCTCAAAATTACCATTTGCAATACGCCCATATCGAAATCCGTCTCTTTTGTTAAAATCGGATCCCCTTATTTGTGTTTTTAGATTCACTGCTGCTGTGCGGACAACATTTAACTTTAATGGCACGGAGATGTTTGCATTCTCTGGTGGTGAGGAGCTGTGGGTCTATATTGACAAGAAACTTGTGGTGCAAATATTTACTGATCCAACGAGCGCTAATTCTCCGTGTCGTACCGTTAGTTTAGCTGGTGCTGGTAAGTTCTATTTCAGCCTGCAGTGATTGCAGTGCGGCATGCATGCATTGCCGTGCTGCATACGTATGCATTGCATTGAGTCAAAACCGTGGGGTTTTTTCGCGAAAGTTTTGTCCTTTTCGCAAGGCAAAAAAAAGTCCGTTTAAAAATGTGGATTAGTTTGTTTCCTTCAAACAATTTTTTTTAAAATTTTATTCCTCGAACAGAAAACATTTTTATCACCTAAACAAGCCTTTTTTATTCTCAATTATACCTCCTTAACTGAGAACGCCGCAACTTCAGATATTTCATTGCAAAATGTATGACACGTAGCGTATCTAATTATCAGATAACTGCTTTTTATGGTCCGTCACTAATATTCTCCGTGTTTTGCGGTTTTTCTTTTAAATGACATACATAGAACTGGGCGAATTCACCGCGACAAAATTACCTAAGAGATTTCGTTACTTCCGTTTGTATTTATTGATTTAATAGTCGGTGATTGATTTGTTCATTGATTGATTGTTAATGTATTGATATATTGATTGAAGGATTATGATTGATTGACTAAACAGTTGTTTGAATTATGGGCACTTTTTAGTGATCAGTCACTTGGTACAAAAACGAAGCTTCTGGAGAAAGTCGAAAGAGCTTTGGTCAATTAAAGCTGTCGTTTTCGTTTTCAATCATGTAAGCTCTTTGTTCCTCTCTTCCTAATAAGTTTCCTGATTCCCAGTGGGGCGTTTTTGTGCAACGGGACTGACCAGATGCAACAAGCCCATTCATCAGCTACTCTATTTAGGCATTGATTTTTTTGATTGATTAGTCTGTCAGTTGATCGATCGATTAGTTGATTGATAGAGTGATCGATTTATGATGAATAAAGCATTTTCTCTAGATAGCTTCCTGTGTTTGTGACATCATTGAACAGTTATGTTTTTGTTTCCTTCATATAGCTGGGGGTAGATCAATAGTCCCTGAAGGTGGAACTGTAGTTGGTGGAAAGTGTCAAGTCTCTGGTTCACTACCGTCCGAGACAGTCAGCTTAACTCTGAGGGTAATAACTTAATCTCCATCTTCTTCCCTTTTTTTTGCTAGGATAACAGCTTACGTACCCCCTTTTTTGAAATTTAAGTTATAGTTAGCGTATATCTAAGGGTAATAGGCTTCGTTTTCAGCTTTATTTTAGCTCATTACTGGACTGATTCCCGGTCGCAAAAAGTCCCGGAGTTATGGACATAATCGTTAATGAAATATGTACATTGTCATATCCTGGAAAGGTCTTCCAAATTTTTATTTGAAATTGCTTTCGAACCTGCTGCAAAGGTGGAAGACTTTTAGCTTATCTCCCAAGGTGAAAGCGCCACATCACATTGTGGCAGACAGATTATTGCGATAAAAATGACAATAATTTAAAAAACAGTAAGCACGCATTGGACGATGGGAAAAGAGAAACGGCGGAAGCCTCCCTTCTTCTCTTTCCTCTTCCCATTTTTCCCTGCGCGCTTTTATTTTTCCCTCTCCCCAGCCTCCCTATGACAAAAAGAAACCTCTGCGGGGGAGGGAGGTGGGGTGTTACTTTACAGTCCTTTTATTTTACAAAACAAAGAGTTTATACGACTTGTTACAGTATTTGTATTCTTTTTTAAAAACATACTCTTCTTAAATAAACGTCTATTCATCTCTTTTGCTCTGTTGCTTTTAAACTAAGTTGTCGTGTGGTCACCTTGAATGTTTTTGAAATATTTTATACCTCTGATATCACTTCTGCATTACATCTTGTTACTTTTTTTTTTTGCAGAAAAATGAGCCATACCATTTGGATGTATTTATAGCCGAGAGATACAAATGCAACTCGCATATATTGTTCCAGGCCAGTGGTGTATCATTTTTGACGGATAACGCCCGTCCTCTTGATTACGTAGCTGTTGTAAGCGAGACTATCCATGTTGGATCCATCGTTCAGGTAAATTGATTATTCCTGTTCCGAGATAATTGAGTTTAGCGGCAGTTTTGTTGAAAGGCTGTATCGGTCTCTTAAACAGTTATTTACACGAAATTATACTAAGAAACATAACTGAGTTGAATAACGGCGTTAAGATTTTAATCGGCTTCAACTTCGTATTTGGAATTCGATTATGCTTGGATGTGGATGAGGATTCCAAGGCTCTGAATGGCTCACTTCATTTAGTTGTTGTTTGTTTTCTTTTGTTTTTGTTTTTTGGTATCTGTTTGTTTTTTTTCCTTGTTGTTGTCTTTTTTTTTTTTCAGTTGTTTATGTTACAGGTCAAAATTGAATTCAGGTTAAAATTTTTTAACCTTGGATGATTCTTAATTTTCCTTGTCTCCTAGCCCTAATTCGTGAATATTTAGGACGAAGAGACAAACGTTAAAAAATTTTAACCTGAATTTGATTGTGACCTGTAACATATATATGTCATTTTTTTAGTAAGCGTTATTATGATGTTGTAGAGAAAACTTTGTTTGTAGTTACTTGTATCAAAACAGAGTTGTTTAAAAGCCTTTCAGCTTACACTTTATGGAAAGTTTGTAAGCTGTTTGTCATAACTATTATTTAGAAACTTCCTGAGGATTTTGTTATCGTATGGTGTAGGTATTTGATGTGGCAGATGCTTTCTCAACTGGGCCTTACTCTGTGGAGATCCTGGAAGGGAATCAGGAAGATCGGTTTGAGGTGGAAAATGGGTCATACTCTGCGCCTTCCGCTCCCAGTACTCCTGCCCCACCCACCTTCATCCTTGATGGAGAGTCTATTGTATTGTGTCCTAATGACACAAATGACCCTGTGGATCCAATACCTACTATTGCACCAGGTAAACAGCTGTAATTATCTGGGAAAATTCTGCTTAAAAGCATTGAATGCTTTAAAAGAACATCAGTGAAAGGCGCACATTAAGGCAGTTGCGAAAAGCCTGAAAAATTCAGGAGTCGTAACATTTTGATAGAGCACATAAAGCTGCATGTGTAACAGAGGGTTACGTGTTTATTCATCCGTTAAGAGGCCAATTAATATATAGCTGGAGACAGTGTTATTTTATCGCATAGCAAAGAGAGAAAACCTTGTCATCACATGACGAGGATACAAGGTATCTCTCAATCTTTTCATTAGTGGCCACGTTCAGAGTGCACGTTACTTGTTAACATGTAAAAGTCATGGAATTTTTTTCTAATAAAACCTTTTTGAAGCTTTTCATTTTCGTTTCCTTTTGTTCTGTTTACAGGTATTCAATTATTTTCCTCTATAAATACTACCACAGCTGCTCTTGCCCTTAAAAACCTGTTAGACTATGAGGCGACAGCAGGATATACGTTGTACATGAGAATTACCGACACTGCGAAAGGATGGACAGGAAATATTACAATCAAGGTAAGAAGTCATTTTTGACAAAGTTTACAACAGTTTAGAGACACAGGTCTCGAAGTCGTTCAGTGTCTATAAGTCTTTACTCAACAAACGGCGAGCGGAGTTGCAGCTTGCTGAATGAGAAGACAACAAGTTCGTCATCAACATAGTGAACGGAGTAGCGCCTGTCAAGCGCCTGTCTATACTGTCGTTCTCAACGTTCAACATATTACAGCATGCAGCATGTGTTGATTAGCAGATGTATAGCTATATGTCATTGTTTTTTTTTTTGTTATTATTTTCACTGAGAAACTTTCGTGCTGAAAACAATTGGTTCTGTCGTTCGGAGACAGAGGTAGAGGGAAAGTACAAACCAAGCCAAATCACTCCCCGTCTCAAGTTTCTGCATATGGCGCCAGCGTGACTCTTTTTCATGTTTCAGGCCTTCGTACTCTTTAACTTCCTCTTTAACTCTTATTATTGGAACAACAGTAAATACAGGCTACTAATGTCCAGTGGGAAATACGTTTTTTTTCTTTTTTTGTGCGCTGTATTGTTTATACAGCGAAAAAAGCGTATTCAAGTTCAGCGAGGTACATTTTTTCAGTTACTAATTATTTTGATGTATCGTAGGTGTTCGTTGATGATTATAACGATAACTGCCCGTACCTGCAAGATGTGAACATCGCCCTTGACCTGGAGCCCATTCCACCCCTCCAAACTGCAGCGTTTTTCACTGCTTATGCCACTGACAAAGACAGTGGTGTGAATGGGCAGATCCGATACCAGGCAAGCAGCCCTGTGGAGAGAATGTGAGTACATTTTCAGAGAATTAACGTATTTAATTGAGTAAGCGCCGCAGTGCTTATTCGAGGGCGGCATTGATTTGAAAGTTGGACGCGATTGTTTTCCGTATTAACCTAACAGGATTAACGTCTTTCTGATTATATATGGGCGCTCATTACCTTTTTCTGTCAAAAGTGGCGCTTATACGAGGGCGGCGCTCATTCGAGTAAATACGATATGTCTCTTTATTTTTCTTTCAAGTAATCGGCTGCTCTACTTCCAGTGTCTACGTATCCACCATGTAAGGTAATCCAGATTCAGGAATTCGTGGCATGTTTGCTTGTTGAATCCGGAATCATGGGCCTTGGAATCCAGAATCTTGGGCCTTGCAATCCAGAATCCCGCGAAAGATTTAAACCCAGAATCCAAGTTCCACCGACAAGGAATCCGGAATCCATGACCTTTCCATTCCATTCTGGAATCCAGAACGTTGAATCCAGAGGGAGGGGGAAATGGGTAAAAGCTCTCGGCCCAACGATTTCCGGGAAATTTCCGGGATCGTTTGGGTGGACTAGCGTTACTTGTGATTGGTTAATTTTTGCCTTGAGTACCATCGACTAATCATAACTATTGCTTATCCACCCAAACGATCCTAGCAGTGGTTGCGCCGAAAGCTTGTACCCATTTCCCTTATAGTTTCTGGAGTGGGGAATTGCGTTCCAGCTCAGCCACCAGGCTGTCGCCTCCGTTTATTCCGACCCGACTGACCGCCCCTGGGTCTCCAATGCACTATACCGGATGGCTTTTCAATATGTGACTCTCCACTTTAGAGATCAGCGTGGCGCAGCCTTCGCTTCGTCACAGAAATCGCGCCGCCAAAACCACTTCCGTGTGTGTACAGAAGCCCTATCTGGTATGGTTTTCGTGCGGACGCAAATGCTTTCCGGTATATCGTGGACACTGCCTCGTACCCAGACGTCTCTCTTTTGATGAAAATGTGCGCGCAAAGGAAGGCAGGAATGAGACAACGTCTGTACCCTTCCCATGGTCCCTTGCGGTTCATCACCAGTCACTCGTTTCGCGCTCGCCTCTGCCATGCGAAAAACGAAGCGCCTGAGGAGGAGGCTGTCGTGGAAATATTTTCAAGAAAAGAAACAATCATTTTTGTTAATGGTTTCGAACTTACCCTTGCCTTGAAACAAGGGCTTAGGGGCAACTCGAAAATGGTCTATTGTGGTTTTATTTTTGTCGTTTACTTTTTCAACAGTCCCACGATAAATTCCAGAAAGTTCTATGTCCAGAATGGCAGTGAGGTGGTTTGGAGTAACAAAACTGTCAAGTGGACGTATAAGTACCTTATTTTTGCAGTGGATGGTGGTTCACCTAAGCGCGGTGACAACATTTCTGTTACTATCACTTTTGATGTATCATGTGAAAGCACTGGAGCCATCGTAGCTGATGCGGTCACTGGAGATGTTTTTTTTAGGGCTCCAGGACTCACTGGTTCTATTTACCGTAAGACACTTGTATCGTATAATATATATTTACCCATTATTTGACCTTTCCTTTACTCTGAATTTAACATTCTGTCATTTTATTTTATTGTCACCCGCTTGTCACAAACATTTTCGCTAAACTTATCCTTATAGTGTTTCATACATTGAAAAATGATCACGAAGATAATATCGCCTTGCTTTTTATACGATTAGTGGGGTGCCGATTTATCGATTATAATCGATCTTCGATCAAAGACCTAATATTATTATAAAAAAAAATATTCCATCGATTATCACGGATTATAATTAAGTTATAATTTTAAAATTTGTGTGCTGTCTTCACTGTCGTTTTCTAAGCCCTCTCTAATGGGTGTGGAGGCGTGTGTTGCCGAGCGGTTAACACCTCGAACTCTGGATCTGGAGGTCCGGGGTCACTCCACTTTGTCTCTCTTCACCCACGTGTATAAATGGGTACCGGCGACATATTGATTGGGGGTAACCCTGCGATGGACTAGCATCCCGTCCAGGGGGAGTAGCAATACTCCAAGGCATGCTTCATGCTTAGGGAAACCGGTATAAGCTCCGACCGTTTGGGCCTTTGGCTCGTGTGCGCCTTTACCTTTTACCCTCTAATGGGTGGTGTCGTCAGGTTAAGGGGTTTTGTTTCCTTATCATTTAATTTCGTGTATCATGTGAAAACTAACTCTTTGTTTATTTTGCTTTGACTTGCACTCTGGTGAAAAATCATTGGAATTCTTTTAAATATTATTTGCTGGTTATAATCGATGAATCGATCCGACTATTTCTAATAATCGATTATAAAATCTCAGCCAATTCCAGTCCCAACGCTAGTTTTGATACATTTTTTCTGACATTTTGCTCTTGTCAGCGCTAAATTCCACCACGAAACCGAGATGTCGCGGATGTAGAACGGGATTTTTTTGTCCCGGCGATGGTACAGAGAAGCCATGCGGAGAAGGTTCACCTACTGAATTCTCTTTTGGAGCAGCTGCAAACTGTTCAGCTTGTCCCGAGGGATGGGTAGGTGAAGTTGTTTTTTGTGTTATAGGAGAATTGTTTTGAATACAAAACGTATGGTGGAGTTTCGCTCACAAGAACCAAGAACGCCAGAGCCAAAATGAAAACAAAAAAATGTACAACAAACACAACAACATGAATGTTTACGCGTTTCTTGTAATGCTAAGATTAATGTTTAATTGAATTCGTAATTTCAGCGTACAGTTTCACAGGAACTTTTTCGCAGCTAGAATCATGTGTACGTTCACCGATGCGAAGTTTCCTCGACCTTGCTTATTTTTCTTTTTCTTCTCCTTTAGCTCTGTAAGAATGGCACTGCGCTACCTTGTCCAGAGAGTACATATGTTAAGTGCAATGAAACGGTTGGTATTGACGTTTGTGCTGGAATAGCTACTTAGCAGTTAGACTCTGTACCAGAAATTGGTTATCATTCTTTGAAAAACAATTGCGTTATGTCGTGATATGTTTACAATCTCTCCCGTCATCGCCAACTTCTTTCCCACTGGGAACCATCAAATTGGCTGTATTCAGTTTGCAATAGATTTATCAGAGACTAGAAAGTCTCAAAAATCCTTCCTTCATTGTAAGCCATTTTCGTTTGATTTACAGCCTAATGCCTTTTTCATACAACCTTCCAACCCTTCTATAATACAGATCTTCTCCGTATAACTGTTAAGGATTTGTGTTAGGTGATGCGAAGGGAGCCTTACCTCAAGCACAAAAGAAAAAAAACTCGTTTCAGTTCCACTGCTTCTATGGGAAAACGTGAGCTTAATTTTCTGCTGCTAAGTTTGTGCATCTGATTGTAATTGTTTCAGTGGTGCCCGGAGAAATGCTTTGACTGCGAGCCTGGTACAGTGTGTTTTGAGGGAATGCAACAAGATTGTACGGCAGGACGATACAGTGACGGAAAAGGTCTGTTGCTGTGTCTACGATGTGTTAATGTATATTGCGGTAATTTTCGACGGCTTTGACAGAAGTTGTTCCCTGACTGAGTAAACAGCTGTGTAGAAAGGGTCAGATTTCATTTGAATTTTTATTTGTAATACTATAAACATCTTTGACAGCATAACAAACAATTCCAAATTACATCAATAGTCACTTTTCAGTCCGCGAGCTCGTTCTCCATTCTCGAACTTCTCGCGGAACCCCTTCGCTGACCACTCAAAATGGAGAACTTGCTTGCAGGTTTAGTCATTTTCCGTAGCGTCCTCTACTTAGTAGAAATTATTCCTGGGTAATAAGAAAGATATTCGCAATGACACGAGCATGGGACTTTGTTCTTTCTTGTAGGTTTTCCTTGCAGACTTTGTCCTCCTGGAAGTTTTAATAATCAAACTCGTGCAGAGACTTGTGAATGTTGCCCTAATGGCTACACAAGCACCTACATGAAGACAAGCTGTCGACCATGCCCTGCTAATGAGTGGGCTCAACATCAAGCTTTTCCGAATTGTTCGCTGTGCCAAACCTGTTTTGCACCTGAGGACTGTGAGTATCGATGTGTAAGACTGTAAATGTCACTAGGGACCTACTTGCAACATCCTCTGTCTTCCAAGCCAATTGGTTTTGTGTCAAATTAGTACTATTACAAAGTTTCTACTGTTTTTACTCCGTTCTACTACAGCTTTCGTACCTTTTCCTATCACCCTTCTTTCCTTCTTCTTTTTTTTTCAATTAAGCCAAGTTGTCTCTCCTTTTTCTTTCTTTTTGTATTTTTTTGTCTTTCTTTTTTTACGTTCTCAGTCACTGATTCCGTGCAGCTTAGCTTTGGTTCTAATGCACTTTCATTCATTCATTCACTTTCATTCATTCATTCACTGTCCTACAGTCACCTCTCTCTAAGACGGCCCGGTGGACCGGCACTGTGTGTGTTGTTTAGGAGTGATGTTCGTCTTATAGAGAGTCAAATAAAGCAAGTAAAGAATGGCACAGACCAACTGTAGGTGTCCGTTTTACAGACGTGTTCATCCTATAGAGGTGTCCGTTCAGAGCGATTCGAATGTATTTGAAACAGTGTTGACTCAGTGCTCGTAGGGGCTATATTCACATGTTATTCTATGGAGGAAATGCCACTAAAAATTAATTCTTATGTTTTCCACAACACCACACGTTTCTAACCTTACACATGTTTATACCGTAGGTCCTTGCCTAACAAATGGCACCTGTTTCCCTGGTGTTAGTTGTCTAAATGTTGGTGTTGGTCAGTCTCAATGTGGCCCATGCCCGAAAGGTTACGAGGGAGACGGACGCACTTGCAACGACATTGATGAGGTAGGATACGAAAACGATGTTTGACTAACCAGACATTCTTAGTTTGCAAGCGCGTGGTAAGGCGGCCATATTTGTTTACAAAACAATACAATTATTTCGTATATATTTTCTTGAAGAAAAAACACAGAGTTTAGTTACCAGCGTAAGGAAACTCTTTTTGTCAACCTGTAGTTGTAGCTGACGAATGTGTGGTCAGAGTTTATCGACTTAAATACTTACCAATTCACACGTGTCCTTTTAGGTTTTTTAATGCGCACGGGTTAATTCGTTTACCGCTGTCCGCATGGAAACGTAGTTTATCCCTTTATGGACCAATTCACTCTCGGAGACTGTTAAGGACGTGGAATAGTTATGTAGGCCCAAAAATGTCTATTATATTTTTGTTTGCCTTTTTGCCAATGACTATACCCGACGCTCAAATGGATTCCGACCATGTTAGACAAACTCACCAATAGAAAGGTTCTGTTAAGTTATGCAGTCACAACGTGTGAACGAAGGAAAAGCTTATGCACCGTCAGGGAGCTGTCAGCATAAGATTCGGCACCGCTGCCTTTTATTTTTGCCAGCTTTTATTACCGGTACTAACTATATTTTTGGGGGGGGTAAAACGGACCAGCCTTTTTAAGCGGATATTGGCGAGATTCCCGAAAGTGTCCGCAGATACAAGTTTAATTCAACCACTTTACGATGGTTCATGTGTTGCCGTAAAAACAGATGCTTTTGTATGCTTTTACCAACCTAAACGTACTACAGTGAAAGCTCTCGTAAAGGAACGTCCTCGGGACTCGAAAAAGATGTTCGTAACCGGAGCTGGCCGCTTACGGGAATATAAAAATACAGAATTTTTGTGGGAGTTGAAAAAAACGAGGTTTTGTGAAGGTGGCCATAAGTAGAGCTGTCCGCTTACGAGAGTGTCCGTTAGGAGAGCTTCCACTGTAGCGTGGACATAAACTTACTCAAGGTAAAATGGTTAAGATCATGTTTGACTGCATTTCACAGTGCACACAGGCCAATCCGTGCTATGAAGCTGACAAGTGCGAGAACCGTGTTCCTGGGTATCAGTGCGCCGCTTGTCCTGATGGGTACCGTGGCAATGCTCCGTCCGGTGTGGGTCTGGAAGATGCCCAGAACTCCAAACAAGATTGTCAAGAGATTGATGAGTGTAAAGAGGGAATCAGTACCTGTGATCCTAATGCTCAGTGTACCAATACTAATGTGAGTTTCTGCTTTTTTTGTTTGGCTATAAGAGTAATTGCTTACATATATACCGTGAACCTGCATGAAGTTTTCACTATCTGTCAGGCTTAGAGAAGAAAGGATTGTTCTTTTGTGAGAGCACTTGCTTCCCACTATTACGGCTTGGCTTCAATCCCACAAGTGACCGCGCCATTTAAAGTGACTGTGCCACGGCTGTCTGGTTGATTTTCTTAATATTTCCAATAGGCCTTTTACATTAGTTTATTGCATGATCGACTTTCGGTCGAATTTACAAGGACTTGTATTGAAATCCAGTCAAGAGTGACTTTTCTCATACAAATCCTTCTAATTTTCCGCGGCCGTTGCAATCGCTACTTTTTGAGATATACGGTTGAAAATGCACAGGTTACCTAATTTTAATCTACTCTTTCAGGTCGTGCTAACAAAATTTTTCAAATTCGAACTGTTTTCGTGTTTACCGAAAGTTGATCACGTGATCAACTAATGCAAAAGGCCTATTTCATGTCCCCTTTAAAGTTAACTTTAAAATGTTAGTGGAGAAATTACTTGCAAATGGTAAGATGACTGCTTCATGTCAAACAAAATCCACAATTGTAATCTGTTTTAATCTTTTTCAAGTTTGTCGTCCCGTATCTTTCTTTGTATTTGCTGTGTTTTTCGTTGTTTCTTTTAATGTTATAAACGGTTATTTTATGGTTCGTTCAATTTGGTGGTAGTTCCCTTTATCTGAATTTTGACCAATTTAGTGATACAGTTCCTTTAGCAAGTAGATAACAATTTTCCTTGGTTTTCACCCTTAAAGACAATAGAAATGACATCAAGATGTTAAAAACATTAGTGGAACCACGTGGTTTCACTGCAAAATTCTAAACACATCGTTCGCGTCTCCGACTGGCTTGAACTCGTCTCCGCACGAAATTAATGGCACGGCTTTTCCGTGAGAATATCTGAGTGTGTGTTTAACAAATGTTACTTTAAATCTGCCTGCCTCGACTTACTCTTGCTACACTGCGGGTGGTGCTCATTTCTGTAAAATATTTATAACAAGGATTAGTAAACTGAATACTGAATACAGTGCGAATGCAATGTTGGTTAGGACTGCGATTTTCCTTCTTAGTTCATAGATCTTTGACATTTAAAAGCAGCTGGTTCTTTATTTGCCTCCCTGCAGGGAAGTTTCCTTTGTGGAGCATGTCATCCGGGTTTCATCGGTGATGGTTACACAGGCTGTTATCCTGGTGACCTTTGTACCAATGGTTCGCACACCTGTCATGAGAATGCACAGTGCACCCAAACCGGCGCCGGAAGATTTAAGTGCACGGTAAAAAAATGTTTATATCCTTTTAGGCTGTTTACAGTTATAAAGCTTCTTTACTCAATTATTTTGGCTTTTGGACCCAAAAGTGCTTTCGTTTTGCAACGATGTTCGTCCTACGATGGTTGACCTTCATTGTTCCGCTCACTCTGTCTTTTTCTCATTACTGGCGTAAACTAGCCTGCGTAGAAGGCGTTAAAAGGAAATGGGAAACAGAGAATTCGGGCTCGAGAGGCGCGCGTGGCTGGCGCGCGAGGAAAGGGAAGGGAACATCTTCACAATGCCCTGTGTTCTCCTTAACATGCGGAAACCGGTAAAATTTGCCGTCTGAAGCAACACTTCTTACCGCCTGCAACCGCTTGAAGGTTTACTAAAATTGAATAAGTTGTTTTAAAAAATACGCAAGTTGTAATCCGATCCGATTATGCACCAGTCATTTGAAACCCCCGGACTCCCCCCCTCGGGCATTAGCGGGGCATTCACTTTTTATGCATGTGAGAGCCAGTGAACTCCCCGGTCCCTGGGGCAAAAGTGAATGGTGAACTCCCCCGCCCCCATATGTCCAACATACAAGGTACTCCCTTTCAAACGTCAACTAGTAGCAAGAGATGACATATAGGATGACAGCCGTGAAATTAACAACTTGCTTTCGCAGCAGCAATGGCAACACTTGCAACCCCTCGATAGACAAGAAAAGACAAGTATTTAAAGATTTCAGCGTCATCTTTCTATTTTACATCTTGATGTCACAAAAAGCAAGATCACAACAAATTACTTTTCATGTTTTAGCAATACAGTCTTCTGAAGTTTACAACAACTCTAACATAACAAACGTGTTTCTTTTCAAAATGAAATCCTGGATTTGAGGCACATTCGCAGGATACAACTGGATAAGCTGACAATGAAACATATCACACAACAGCTACAATTATGCTGAGTATTCAAGATTATTAAGCCTTACGAAAAATACTTGTCATCCAACAGTAATGGCTAATATGTTTTGTGAGAAAATGTAGAAATCTCTCGAATAAAAGAAGGCTACTCAGTTGACCACGGAATATCTTGCATCATTTGCATCACTTGTTTGTTCGCTTCTTCTCGCAATCTGCAGAACATGACAGAAACAGTGTCAATGACAAACAGACACTAAACTCAAAAACTTTCCATAACAACTTTCCATGTACATATGGTGAGCTGCTGGCTTCTGCACACTAAATGGTTACACAAAGATAAATATTTGATTAACTATTAAAGCGATTATACAACTTTGTAAAATACTCAGAAACTGGAATGTGTTGTTCTACAAATTCAAAATTAAAAGCATCGATTAACCAATGTTTCTTCTTAAAATTTTGCAGAATGTGATGATTTTTAACAAAGGAAAGGTTCAAATCACCTTTGGAGTCTGTCACGAGACCCCCTTTGGCAGCAGTCTTTTCCCCAGTAGTATCAGAAGGCTGCATTTCCCATTCCTCCCCATCAGGCACAAAAACAAACACAGTTCCATTGTCACATGCCAGCATCGTCTCATCTTCATCTATTTCCGTTCCATCCTCAAGGAAAACTTTTATGTTCTCTGCCTCTATTCCAAGTTTTGCTTTTCCTGGGCAAAGAAATTTTTTAAAAGCCAATGATATCCATATTAAAGATCTTTTAAAACTTTTGTTTCTGCTTTTGGATAATAAGTTAATTAATAAGAAAAGGCTTCAAAAGCAATTTATTCAGCTCAAATAATTTACCTGCTTTTCTTCAACCAGTCTACAATTGCCTGAATTTCAAATTGACAGGAAACAATGTGCGATTTTCCAACGTCGCGGCCATTCCAGATCAGTTCATTCTCGTTCAGCCATCTGATGACTGTCCACGGAGTTTCGAAATTATACCTATCGAATTTTACCAACCAAATGCAAAAAGCCCTATAAAAGAATGCGTAGGAAGCACGAAGTTGTATGGATCGAATTTCGCGTTGGCTGATCTGGCACGTGACTGAAAGCATGCGTGATCGGAATATAAAAACTTTTCATAAACCCCTTTTCATAGCTTTTTGGTCAATGTATCGAAATCCAAACAGAAGGGAAGTTATAGAAAAGTTATGCTCACTTTGATATCAAGCCAAAGAGCGCAAAAAAATGCATAGTTTAAGCTTTAAGTGTCGTTTCTAGCTGTCGATAGGTCAAGCCAGGTCAAGTGTTTATGAAGAATTCGCGAATAAGATGGTATCGGTGCATTAGATGCATTTTAAAGCATATTATAATTACAAATCTACATAATATCAGTGAAAATATGCCTACCTTTGTTCACCAAACTCTTCAAGTCATCGGCTATGACCGCTTTTTTTACGCCTCGATATTTAACTTTGCAAAACATCGTCACGGTACGAAGCGATGAAAATGTATGCGGAATCATGCGGAATTAGTATGCGGCGCGAAAATGAAAACCGCTGACCATAAAGTGACTGCCCCGCTTATCCCCCGGTCCGGGAGGCAAAGACCGTGACTTTTAGCGTATCCCCCGACTACCGGGGAACCAATATTTGGTGAACATGAAGTGAATGTCCCCGCAATACCCCGGTCATCCCCGAGGGGGGGGGGGTCCGGGGGTTTCAAATGACTGGTGCATTAAGGTAATAAATGAATATATGGAAGTGTACTAAAGTATACACAGCTTTTTTTTTAAGGGGCCACGCATTTTGGAAAGAGAGCATTGAAAACATTATTGGGATCCGTTTTAAATTGTTGTCTGGAGATAACAACTGCTGATTTGTGTGATAGGGAATGACGTTTCAGAGAACCTAAATTTCATAGCGAGGTCGAAGCCATGTCCTTCACTCCACTGCACCTCTGGCACATGTTTTTTGTCTTACTGGCCATGAATGGTCTCTTATCTGCTGAGCTAAAATTAGGGAGAACATTAGTGATGCCGGCTTATGTGTCTTTTTACTAATGAATATCAAACGTTCATTATTCTTCTCGACCGCTATATTTATTGCGGATTTGTTTTTTTACACCTTTTTGATTTCCATAGTAAAACACTCCATGATTTCTTTTACCTTTGATGTTACTCCGATAAGTACTACCAGACAAAATGTAGCTGTACGCCTGTGCCCCATGTTAGTTATTTTTCCTTTATTTATACATTTTTTGCGAATTGACGGTTCTTAATGGATTCCACTGACAATACCTATACCTCTTGTTTCTTTGTAGTGTAAAGATGGCTACGCAGGCGACGGAGAAGAGTGTGGAGACGATTCTGACCTCGACGGCATTCCATCCGTTGGTCTCAGCTGTGTCTTACCAAATTGCTTTAAGGTAGGTAGTAGACATGGTTTAACGGACATCCATTTTACTACCTTGCTAGATTTAGAAGGGGCGGCGCATGCCGACGATCAGGGTCCCCAGTAGGTTTTTCGGGATCCGGGATTTCCCTTTTATGAAGCTCGGGATTCGAGATTTTAAAGCAAAATCGGGACATCGGGACGTGAGTCATCACGAAAATTTGCAAGGGATGAGCCACCAATGGTGCGCTTCCCTGACCCAGAACAATACTAAAACAATTGGAAGAATGATATATCATTGTTTCCTGCGACCAATTAGGAGAGACCTTCCGAGCAGCTCCTACACTATGGGGTCCTACACTACTGTCAGTTTGGGACCCTCGACGATTCTCTGTGCGATAAAAGAGCTATATTAAAGAGGAACTAGAGCCACTTTCGGAAAGGCGTTTCAAATGGTTTGGATAATGCGCAGAGACGTTGTTAGAGAGGATGGCAACATTACATACTTAAGTGTGCCCAATATTACTTTCCCGTCGTGTTGATAATTCCCGGTATCTGTCGGTTTGCAGGATAATTGTCTGGGTGTACCTAATACGGGTCAGGAAGATCATGATAATGACACAGCTGGAGATGCTTGTGATGAAGATGATGATAATGATTTGATATCTGACAAAACGGTGAGATTATTGGATTTACTTGAATTGCACATCACTAAACTATCGCGAAACAAAAAGCACGTCACATGCCTAACAAGAAGACCATAACAAGTGCCAGGCAAGTGGGAGAATTTCATTAGCATTGTGGCACCTTGGTCAAAGCTGAAAATTCCGAGTGAAAAAAGAACTGCTCGTTAACCTTCATTTTAGTATCCCGTCAAGAAAGGTTTGCCCAGGTTTTTATGTATATTATTTCGTATTAGGATTGCATTCGCGGACGCATAAATCTAAACTACCTTGTCTTTCGTTAATATTAAAATGAAATAAAGTATCACGCAAGGACTTAACTGCATCGTAGACAGACAGCATTGGCAGAAAGCCTGCCGTCGCCGTTGGATATCTTAATTTGAATACACATATAGTCACTTACCCATTATTTGATCAGAGTTCAAAGCGAAATGTTGTCCCTTATATTTTATTCTTGTCATGTGTTCCTTTCAAAGAATTTCAATTGGAATATAAACGAAACCAAGAGATCATGGTCTCTTGACGTAACTCATCGCGAGTTTAATTCCTCGTTCCTTTGCAGGACAACTGTCACTTTGTAAAAAATACGGATCAATTAGACGTGGATGGAGATGGGGTGGGTGACGCATGTGACAACTGTAACACAACGGCCAACACTGATCAACTAGACAGTGATGGAGATGGCATAGGAGATGCCTGTGAACTTACTGGAGATGTCGACGATGACTGTACGTAGCTAATACACACTAATCAAATCACCACAAAATTGGCTTTCTTGCTAATTTTATCATGTTCTTTCCACCTGTGGCCTCGTGTAAGTTGTATCTCACAATTTTTATATTACGAAGACCACGTAACTGCGAGTACAAAGGACCTATTTGAAGTTACATTTCTATGATCACCTTACACACTTTTGTTTTAGGCCAGCCTTAATTTTTAACCAGCTTTTTCTCTTTATGCAAAATGTAGTCATACAATGTAAAAAGCAAGGCTGTGTGACGTTATGTGTTTAACGTAGCGAGCATTCTCTTTTGTAGCAATCATCGATGCTGCAGATAACTGTTCTACAGTAGCTAATACAGACCAGGCTGATACAGATAGTGACGGTGTTGGTGATGCCTGTGACAACTGTCCTAAGACTTCCAACCCCGGTCAGGTAAGGTCAGAAATTAATGAACGACAGTTAACCCGTATGAAAAGACGAAACGAACCAATGACAGTTAGAGTCTTCGTAACCATCATTAACTAATAGACAACCAATAACATCGCGACTTAATTGACTTATCAGGTCAATAAAATAAGAGTTTATGATAAATGTATATGAAATAAATGAAAAAAGAGTTTAATACATCAACTGACGTGATACAACTCACTTTACTCTGAAGTTGACAACCGCACAGGTTGTCGAAACGTCAGTCGCTGTGAACACCAGTCCTATTCAAGACTACACTCGCCCGGACGATCATATGCCACTTCCTTATGTAATAATTTGTCGTTGTTGTTGTTGTTGTTGTTGTTCAAAATAAGAGACCAAGAGAATCGACAATGATTACTTAAGCTCATTTCTAATATGGCGTATTCACTCACGTGGCCAGCATCTATGCAAATCTATGGGAACAAGTCAAAAGAAATTTTTTACATAAGAAGAGTCCAACTCCCACAGGATTTTGTTAGGAACACCAATATGACCGCCGTGACGTCATGTGAATACGCTCTATATGACTACAGGCGTTTTGTGATGGATGTCAAGATAACGCAAGTGGGAATAGGGTGGAACACCCCGATCACCCTCCCCCTTGTTTTGCAGTTTCGATACAGGTCTTTGCCGTGACAGACTTGATTGATGTATTATTTGTCCTGTAGACTGCTACGTTTGACAGCGGATACGGCGATGATTGTTTCGGACCTGGAAGAGACAAGTGAGTGTTGTAAGAGTATTCAAAGGAAATTAGGTATCAGGGGTAATATCTTGTCATATATCGTACATTTGTAGTCCTAAAGTTGGTCAGTTCAACGGAGGTTTCGGTTTGACCAACACTTTTATCTTAACATTGTTTGTCAAGAGCAGTTTCATGGTCGGATATAGAGTAGTCTAGAGAAACATTCGTCTCCTTGAAATAACCCACTTAGGAAGAGATCTGGAAGTCCAGTGATTTAATAAATGTCCCCTAAAGTTCCAGTTTATTTATTAATGAGTCAATAACTTAGCATACTTGAAGAGAGACAGTCATAACACCAGGTACCCTCCAAAGTGTTTACTTTATGTGAATGGCACATTAGCCATTCAGGTAACATATAGATTTAGCCAAGGCCAAAAGCGAAGCTCTCGAAGGATGCTTTAAGAAATATCTTCCTCAATTAATTATACTTTGGCCGTAAACAGAGAGCAAACTGAATTCTGCCCTTAAAAAAAAATTGACCTGCGCCCGCGATCAATTAAAAACGAACAACTGGTCAGCGTGTATCTTTAAAAAACTACACCACTTCCATGAGTTGTATACCTGAGCGCGCGATGCAGTCAGATAACAGTGGTCGGCGGATACCTTTTTTGACAGCTGTCAATTGATCACAATATGGATGTCCAATACCAAATTTTACACAGATAGTATTTAAGTGTTCCATTTCGCATCCGCTAACATGAAGGGGTGGACGTACGTACGGACGTACTCCCTACGGACGATTTTCTCAGAACCAAAATTTCTTGGAAGCATAGATAACCATATTTTCTTACCCATGGCGTTCCGCTGCGCGCGCTCCGCGCGCGCGACAGCTCCGCTTGTAACGATCCCTTTTGAGCTGACGATGATTTGGTGTTCCTAGGGATGGTGATGGTGTTCCAAATGATTATGATAACTGCCCTGATCTTCCAAATGGAGAACAAGCAGATGTTGACAATGATAACATAGGTAAGAGGCTAAAGGAGAAACGTGATGAAAAATCTGCACTGATATAAAAAATAAACTGATAATGATGACGTCTTTCATTAAGTCGAACTAAGTGAAAGAACTGTCTTTATTATGTGGCTGAATCCGCGCGCGGGTAAGATGAAGCGAATCCTGCGTTCTGATTGGCTACCCGTGCGGGCAAGATGGGCCCATCTTGCCCGCTCGGGATTTCCTTGTTGGTTCCGCAAGAAAAAGTTCTCTTTTTGGCCATATAAATCCCTTATTGACCAAGTCTTTGGTCAAGATGCCTGAATACTGGCTTCGTTCCTTTTTGCGTTTTTATTGACCGAGACTAAATTTGGCCAATATCCAGAGTCTTATCTTGACCTCACGCTTGGTAGATATCGCATATATTATAGGAACCAACTGGCTATTCTGCCCTCTGATTCGTGGCAAAAAAGAAAATATCCTCTTATACCCTTGCTCATACCATTACATTGCCAGAGTCAATAGAAACAACTGTGAAGCCTCACTTGTGAGTTCACTTGTGAGTCTGGAAGAAAGGTCACCCTTACATTTGTATGATTCTGGGTGGCTTTGACATTCCAAATGCAATTTCCTTATGCAGTAGTTTCGAATGTTATCAATGGTTTTCAGAAAATGATGGTAAGATAACTTTCTACTGTTGATCTTGTGCGCTCCTCAGGTTGGAAGCAAAGGTTAGGGTAATTTACGCCGTCTTGACAAAACTATCCTTTATATTTTATTGATGTGGTAACTTGTAGGAGATGCTTGTGATGATGATCAAGATGGTGATGGCGTCTCCAATATTGATGATAATTGCCGTTTAGTAAACAACTCGGGTCAAGATCATGTCAACCTGGCTTACGATGCCAAAGGTAAATTTACGAATTAGTCAATCTTTGATTGCTTAGGTCTATTTATGATATCTACCTTTAGTCATGTGACCTTTAGTGTGTTGTATAGAGAAGTCAAATTTCCAACCAAAATATTCAATTGGAATAGTTCTGTTTGCTTCCATTGCCCCGTTCTCGGACCTGCTTTTATTTAGACCGGAGATCATGACTTTTTCACACTTCCTATTTCAATTACACGTGATCAGAGCAAATCATGCTGACCTTTTTCAATAGAATTTTGCACCCCGGAGTTTCACATATGATTTGTACAAAGCGTGCATAGGCTGGTTTTCTTGAATTACCCCAACGCTAATACCGTGGACGTCGAATTTGTACCCTGCGAGCAGAGGTTTCTTTTTGGCTTGACTTATGTGTGGAGTCGTTCGCGTCGCTATCGTTCGCGTAGTTGGCTTGTTTACCCCTTCCCCCCCACCCCCCTGCCGGTCTGGAAATGGGGAGATTAAAAACTGTCCAAAATAATTTTTATCTTATGGATGAAAGTGGCATTCAACTTCAAATTTTTGCGTAGAGTAAACGACATGTCTTTCAGCATTTGCTAATTTTCTAATTTGAGGGAATGTCAACTTAACAGTGACTTAATTCTGATGTTTGCCGTAAACGTAGTTCTGTATCTCTCTATTGATTTCGATTTGCTGTCTTCGGTGAAGTTGTCAATGATTCACAGCTACAATAAATTTCACTGGAACTAATCTACTGAGAAGTGCGAAATTAGAGTTTTGTTGTTTTGTCTTGTAGCAAACCCAGTTGGTGATGTTTGTATATCTGATTTTGATGGTGACGGAGTTGCTGATGATAGTGATCATTGTCCTTATGTAAAACATCTCAGCAAAACCAGCTTCACCGATCACTTTACAGTTGATTTGTATCCCGGACACAGCGATCCATTACCCGTCTGGCAAGTTGCTAAAAATGTACGTCTTGGAGTTGTTTTGATTGCTTTCCTAATAACTCTACCATAGACTGTTCTTCATCCGTCTCTCTTAGTTTTAGGATATAGTACCTTACCAAGGAAGCACGGTGTATGGATATCTTGTATTCTTCTTATCAGCTAAAGAGCATACCATTAGTCTGACTGAGGGATGCGGGAAAAGTAGGCAGGAATAATGAAGTCTTCAATTAACACCCTTTTTGAAGAAATAAAAATTTGCACAAGCAAAAGAGATAAAGAGATCGCCAAAAAAAGAGATTATTACCTAGTTAATCTTGATTAATGCTCAGCTCAGTTACAACAAACCTACAGGTGCCTGAGATTTCTAGAAATCAGTTCCCTCTTTCTTTATTTTAAACACTTCATTGTTACGTTTTGTTTTTGTTGCACTTTCGTCTGTCTAATGAGGCCTTGTTGAATCTAGTAGATGTTTTGTTTAGCTCCCCTTCGACTTTAAAGGCCAAAGAAGGTTTCGGATTCACATGATTTATTTGCCTCATCTGTAGGACGATTTTATGTAAGGTTGTACACTGACCATTGTTACTATTTTTTTATGGTTTTAATGTCAACAGGGTATTGATGTTGAGGAAGTAACCAATACCACTTCTAAACACCCCTCAATGCTGATCGGTTCGTATGATCCTTTGGTATCTCTATAAAGAGGTTTAACATTGTATTTAATAAGAGATTGGATAGCAGAACTAGCGTGAAAATAAAAAAGCTCCTCTGGAACCAACAGGGGAAAACTGTTACCCGTGAATACACTCTCACAGCTACTGAAGATTGAAAGAGTTTCCATTATCATCTAAGGGGCTGAATATAATGATCTATTGCCATGTATAAAAATCTTTGTGAAATCGCTTTGCAGTCGAACCCGCTTCACAGACACCTGCTTAAAACAGACACCTCATTATTACGGAGAGTTTTATTTCTCCCTGGGGAAAGCTCTTTCCCTTTTTAAAGGCTATGTTCACAGTATATCGGATAGCTTTTGCGCTGGCACTAAAACCATACGCGATAGGCCTTCTGTTCATACATAACAACGGTGATTTCAGCGCGATTTCTGTGAGGAAGCGAAGCTGCGTCGCGCTAATCTCGAAAATAGAGAGTCACATATCGGATACAATATTTCCTTCAATAACAGCCGTCCCTCGATTAATCGCCTCCCTCGATGGACATAGGCCGTGGAATGACGGCTTGTTTACTTGACGATGCTAATGTCTTTCATGTTTTATTTCTTCAATATTTTGTGAACATAAAAGGTGTACTTTTGCCTTAAATAACATGACCCGCTTAATACGGACACTCCGTTGATAAGGACAATCTCTTAGGCCCCCTCAGTGTCCATGTTAACGGGGTTTGACTGTGCTAATATTTAGTATCCTACAGGTTCACCTCGATACGGACCTGTGGACTACAGTGGTACAATATATGTAAAGGGTAGCGAAGGATCAGACTATGTAGGCGTTGTGTTTGGTTATCAATCAAACCGAAAGTTTTACGTTGTAATGTGGAGAAAAGAGAACAGCAACTTTGAGAGTTCCAATGTTAACTCAGGAATTAAGGGTCTGCAGCTAAAGGTAAGCTGTGTGTTTAGAAATTGGAAGTCTATCGGTAAAATCCAGAGAATTTGCTTTGACGTCAGCATACACAGTCTGTCCCTACAGACCTTGAGGGTAGGGTCGGGGAACTCAGTAAGGGACGGCAAGGGAGTCGGAGACATGTAACTTTCGTTTGTTTCAAAATTTTTGGTTATTTATAACTGTTAGGGTTAGACAAGATGGTAAGAAACCAAAGGGGTCTAAGCATTATACACCTTACTCTGGTCGAATGAATTTTTTCCACATTTCTTTTGTTTGTTTAAAGCAAATTTCGACAATCATTCGCTAACCGATGTGCCGACTTTAGCTTAATGTGATTTTTGTGGAGGTCTTTGTCCTCATAAACTGTTGCTTTCTTAATTTTACAGCTTGTCGATTCCAACCAAGCACCTGGAGTCAACTTGGCACAAGCAATTTGGCATTCTGGCGATACTACCGACTTGGTCAGTAGCATAGTTATATCCCCGTCCCCTCCTCCCCTTTAGTTTATTACATAAGCGAGCTGTAACACCGGTCATATATTATGACTTTTGTATTCTTCCACAGGTAAAGCTTCTCTGGTGTGATCCTAAGATGGAGGGTTGGAAATTTCAGACTCCTTATGCTTTCCACATCACTCACAGACCTTCCATCGGTCTAATAAGGTATGAATTGTCAATAGTGTCAGACAAGCCGACTATTTTAATATGCAACAAGTTCGCAACCGACTTCATTGACGCGGTTGCTCACAGCTTTTATTATTTTCGTCAGGAATTTTTTCGTTGCCGGTGATACACGCTATATCTGCCTTCATATAATTCTAAATTGTGAGCTCTTACTCTTATGTTTGTCCTTTTTTACTGCAGAGTGCGAGTGAAGCAGGGTCTGACAGTATTGGCGGATTCCGGAGACATCTATGATACTACCATCACTGGTGGCCGCCTCGGTATGATGGTGTTTGGACAGCAGGATGTTATCTGGTCTCGCCTTGAGGCCAGATGCTCGGATAGGTTAGTTCAATACCAGGTGACCAGCACCGTCATAGCCTAAGAAAACAGCCGATATTTAGCGACGCCACCTCTGAATTCCCCGCGAAATGACGTCAAAGGGACGAGCGCAGAAATTCCATACTCGGGAATAAAAGGTTTAATCAGCTCCATCTTTGTCTTTCCATTAGGGCTAATCAAGCATTACAGTTTGACGGCGTTGATGATCACGTGTTGCTGCCTCCTATTCATACACTTGGTCTAACAGACAGGTACTTAGTTGTGAATTCTGTTGGAGATATGACAAGGGAACTATTGAGGTTTAATTTTATGCAATCCTCAAGCATGGGTATCCACTTAGCTTGCATTTACAATCGTTAAAAGAGCCCTGTCAATAAATAGGCACACTCACGTTTTGCATAATTTAAACTTCCCTCAAAAATGGCTGGAAAAATAAGCAGCTTGCGGTGACGACTAAATGAGGTAAAGAGTTCCATGTAAATCGTTACGTTATATAGCCTCCCACGGAAAAGGTTCTTTTAGCTCGTCACGCAATACTCCCCAACGGGCGTCGTTCGTGGGGAAGGCTCGCGTGACCAAAAAGCCCTAAGAATGTCTGCGTGGGAGGCTATACGTTATCTCGCACGATTAGGTGACTGATTTTGACGTTGTGATGTTGTAGTGCTACAATATCAGCTAAACCGACCGTTTGTTTCAGTTTTACCATCAGTGCTTGGGTATGGATGGCAGCGGATTATCCCAACGCAGTCATGCCTATTGTATGCAGCCTGGATACAACACTCTGCCTTTACCTGAAGGACAGGTATGTTGATATACGTTGGATATCAACTGCAGCTAATCACAGTATTCTCATTATCATTGCTAGTGGTTAACCTGAAAAAGTTTTAATATGGATTTAACTTTGACTTCTCAAATCAGCCGAAAACAGCTACGTCCCTCCCTTCGTTAACGCTCCAGATTGAGTGCGCGCGTCAATTTTCAATCGATATGACCAGTTGACCGTTATTTTTTTTTCCTAGGCAAATTCATGGTAACCTGGGTTCTTCTGTGGCTGTAGGGTCTGAAATAATCGAACCTGAAGAATGGCATCACCTGGTGTATAGATACGACGCTCAGAGTAAGTAAACAAACTGACTGATTTACAGACTGGCGGGCTGACTGACTAATTGACTGTCTTAGTGAACGAACGAAGGATCAAGTCAAGAGAATGTATAGAAGACCTGACTGATTGATGTAACGAACGTCCGTCTGACTGACTGACTGACGGACGGAACAAGAAAGTGACCGAATTGTTGAACTTCATTTCTGAACCGAATGAATGATCGATCTACTTTTAAATTGCACTTAATGTTAGTGACAGTAAGCATTGAGCAAGTTACAAAGATGAAGACCCTAACTGTAACGTGAAATCTTAATACTGAAACTGTGAGGCAGAAAAAAGCGCACATGAGCTATGAGGCCCACACGACCGGCACATATCTCCGGTCTATATACATGAAACACCTAGTAGTATAGCTCGCCCTCCCCCACCCTGAGTGGATGCTAGTCTATCGCAGGTTTACCCCCGACAGTATATCGCCGGTAGCCATTTGTAGGGAAAGCCCACGTTGTATAAGCCTCATGGTTTCTTTGGGCTTTCCTGCCATTTCCTAACGATTCTTGTAATCTATTTCTATGTTATAATAAGGTGTCGAAATAAATAAAAAAAATTTACACCCGGGTGAAAGGATAAACGGCGTGACGGCAATGCTTGAACCTGGACCTCTAGGGCCAAAGTTCAAGGTGTAAACTAGTCAGCCACCACGCCTTCAATCGACAAGAGAGACTAAATTTTTTCCCTTTTCTTTTTTTCTTTTTTTTTCTCTTTTTTTCTCTTTGATTTCTTTGCAGCCTACAGCCTTGAACTTTTTGTAAACGGTTCGTCTGTTGGGGTACAGAGCAATGTGTTGCCACATAACTGGGTATGTCCGCTCTCTGTTTTATCACTTACCGTTTATCAACGTGTGATTGAACCTCCTTGTCTTTCTAGTGTAAACTTTGAAATGACGTAGTCTATAAGTTGAGTCCGTGAGAATGAAGTAGTGTGGAAATTGAAATTACGTCACAGACTTTATTATGTGGCCATTGGAGATACGTCATAGTTTTTAAATTCAAATGCTATAGTGGCTATTAAAAATGACGTCGTAGACTATATAGTGTGTCCGTTTTGTGGCTATTGAAATGAAGTCATAAATTCTATAGTGTCCATTGCAATGAGTGTTTAGTTTTATAATGTTAATTCGACTAAATGAAATTCTTGTTGAGTTTTCCTCCAAACGATAAAAGGATTGCAAAGTGTGTAGCATATAGTTTTCATGTCCTTTGCGTCTCAGTGGATTTTTCCGTAAGCTAATTTCTTGTCAATCTCTTAATACGCATCCAGGCTCCTGATGTGGCTCTGTACGTGGGACGTGACAATGGGAATTATATGAATGGAACGGTAGATGAGGTACGATTTTGTAGTCAACATGGTTCGCCGCTTCTTTATTACATATTCATAGTCTTAGGTTAGGGAGGAGCTCATATAATACTCCCCCCCCCCCCTCAGTATTTCAGTATTGGGATATAACCAGTACATTACGTGCACAAACGCTCGCGTTTTTATTAATATTGGACCAGGAACCGGGGGGAAGAAGGAAAGTAGAGGGAAAAAGTAGCAGCCTTCCCAACACTTGACGACAATTGTAGTCTGGTGATTTGCAACAAGTTGAAAACCTTCCGTCTTTGTTTTGCTTATTACGGGGGGGGGGGGGGGGGGCGTCTAAGTCAGGTAAAGTAGGTTGTTTTATTTTGGGGTACTCATTGGCAATTTAGGGTGAGTAGGCTCTTACTTTTTATGAAGGAGATATTAGATTGTTGATTACCAAAAAATAGATAAACTTTGATTCCTTCACAATTTTACACTGTTGTTTATCATAATTTAAATGTAATACACATATTATAAGAACCATGCTCGATCTTGCTAGGCTAAACAGGTTCTTTTATTTTTGGGTATTAAAGTGGCAGGTTCTGCCAGGAGCTTCTTAATCCACCGGTTCTTATTGGCAGGTGTTTACTGTATTAACGCCATTTTACCGGATATCGTAAACGTCCTCGAATTTTGTCAACGCTAGCTGGCTAAAAGAAATAGCCAATCAGAGACGGAGAGTTATTTTATAATGAATGATAATTTACAGTATTATGTCTAAAATGAGATATTTCACCGTTTTTCTTTTCAAAGCTTACATTATGGGGAGTCCGTGTGGAGGATGGTGAGATCGTGAACTACATGAAGACTGCTGGTCTTCTGTTACCCATTCACAAGCGTGTGGTGCGGGCTCACTTTAATATGGAGGATACATCCGGTACAATCATACTAGATCAAGCTGGAAACAATTACCATGGCAACCTTGTCGGCGGTCCCACTCTTGTCTCGGTATGTAAACATCCACTCTTTTATTATTCACCATTTGTACATCTCCCATAAATACCACTTGTTTGCCTCCCAAAAGTTTTTTCTCCTGGGTATTTGGCGGTATTACATGATTGAAGGCAATGTTTATGCATTTTTTTTTGGGGGGGAGGGGTGGGGGGCGGGGACCAAACAAATTGTATTGTGAGAAATGTGCAAATTGCGAATATTGACCTGAATCACTTTGTTAATACTCACCTCACTAAATGGCTGAAGCGCAAGAATTTTTCCTCTTTTTTCTTCTACAGAGCTCTGTTGATAAGAATCGCTTTGTGATTACGTACCCGAACAACAGGCGGAAGAGAAGAAGTGTAGGGGCTTGGGCACGACATAGCGAACTTTAGAATTCACTTCAACGTTCATTCGTTGGATTAAAGCAGCCAGATGAATGACGGCTACTATTAGGGACCTTGAGCAAAGACGTTTTTGAAGGACATACGTCAACCGGAAGTGAGGCCTTCTCACTATATATATGCCTTGAAGCTAACGCATTTGTATTGCTAAGTTTCTTTTCTCTTATAAAGACGATATAACCGAGAGATTGAACCAAACCATTGCCCAATGATGCACTTCCGGTTGTCGTCCGTCGCTCAAAAACGCTGTTGCTTAAGCTCCCAAATGATAACCTGTTTGTGAACGATTTGTTCTTGTTCTGTGCCGTTGAGCGAGGCACGTCAACCGGAAGTGAGGCCTTCTCCCTTTTTATATGCCTTGACGCTCACAAATTTGTATTGCTAAGTTTCTTTTCTATTGTAAAGACGATTTACCCGAGAGTTTGAACCAAACCACTGCCCAATGTGCAAAACGTCCACTTCCGGTAGACGTCCGTCACTCAAAAACGTTGTTACGTAAGCACCCTATTATTTCGCTTATCACGTCAGTCATAATTTTTTTTATTACTTGGGAGGGAGGTAGCGTAGGGTAGGGTAGGGTATGGATAGTAACAGACACTTCTTAAAGCAATCTGTTTAGGATCGTATATCCTGCTATATAGTCACGGCCACCCTATGAGAGAGGTGTCTCTTGCAGTAACTGACCACCTTCCCCTCCCCTTAGTCACAATTTTTCCCCACTCGAGAAGTAAGTGTTATTGTTGACTTAGGGGAGGGGTAGGTAGTCTGTAATTGTTCAGTTGGTCCGTACTTTGTTTATAACCGAAGTCTTCAGAAGGCTGTTAAAGTGTGGCTCTATGGCCGAATTCACTATGTCACTAATCCACTATTAAGACGACCCTGTTCAGTCTGTTTTAGAGTCAATGTCTAAAGGAAAGAGTTTTGTTGTTTTTCTTATTCATCCTCCTTTTTTACATACCAATATTCGTGTTTGTATTAAATTATTTGTCTCGATTAAAGTATTTTTCTACTTTTTGAACAGAAAACACCATAAACCTCACTAGTCGATAGGTTAGAACATTTTTGAAGACAATTGTAACCTGGTAGAATTTTTCGAGTTCTACTGGCAACGAAATTTGAGGGTTGGTTAGATTGGTTGTCGGTTTCTTTTTGTACTAGTCAGTGTAAAACGTTTTTGGTAGATTTGGTTGATCAACTCTTGATCATGTCAGTCATATCTCAGTTGAGCGCTCACTTACACATCACTGAGCTGGAAACGATTTTGGTTCATTATTGTTGATCGTGAAGTTGTGACTTGCGTTTTGGGTAACTGTAGCTAATTATGCCCATTCACAAAAGCGTTTCAGGCGAAAACTATTTTAAAAAGTGGTGCCATTGAGAACTTCAACCAAACCAACTAATATGAAGCCGTTGATGGTAGAACGACAGGGGTAAATCACCGAAAGTGCTGGAGATATTTATGGCTTATTTATTTCTGCAATGACCTGTAAATAGAAAACTCAATAACAAAACAGTCTCCATGTTAAAATATTTTCCTGAGACGTTTTCGGGCCCAGAAAGCTTTGCGGTGTTTGCAGTTAGATCCAGCTTTTTTTTTGTTAGAAATGTAATAAGTTAAGTTAAGTTAAAGAAACAAAATTGTCGCCCCATGAAAGGGAATTCAAGACAGTCTTGGATTCTGGATTCCACTCCGCGGATTACGAATTCCAGGTTCGGGATTCTATGGTCTTTGTCAGTGAAATTTGGATTCTGGATTCTAATCGTTAGTGGATTCCGGATTCCTTGAGTTGTATTCCGGATTGCAAAAACCAGGATTCCAAAAATTCCCCGGATTCCGCAATTAGGATTCCCTTACATTGGCTGCTTTGTTGGCAAGAACCTATTTACCATTCGTCAACCTGAATGGACCTGAAAAGTTGAAGGAATAGCTGAGAAACGATCCTTGTTTTTTCTCGTCACGGTTTCTCGGTAGCGTCGAGATTAAAACCCCGCTCCTCGTACGTTTAGGCAACATTACATTTTTCTAACAAAAGTGAATTAAGTAGGCAGTAGTTTTACAACATTTTTGTAAATAATCATGTGGCGCAACTAGATTTGTTATTAAACACGTCTTTTATAAATCGTTTACTGTTTTTCTTAATGATGTGGTTTTTCACTCCCAGAGAACGGTATTTTGGGTCCTGTTTGCTTAATAACAGTCAATGTGTTAATTAATACGGGGATTTGACGACCAATAGACTCCTTTACGGTTGTGTGGCATGCTGGCTAATCAGGAAAAGATGGTGGAAGAATAGATTTGTCACCTTCACTTTGAAAATGTAACTAATGAGCTTAAAGAAACTACACGCTAAATCTGGAGTGTATAGCAGTCCTTTGTTGCTTTTCAGTAACCTGAGTTCTTCCATACATTTTCTGTAATCCGACAACACAAAAATTACAGAAAGTGTATGGAAGACGACAAATTTTTTCAAAAGCGACAAAGGACTGCTGTGACGAATATATTCAATTATGAAGAATTAGTTGACTTTGAATTTCCATGCAAATTTTTGAATTCCCCGCCATGTTGTCCTGATTACCCAGCATGCCTTCACAACCGTAAAGGGGTCTATTCGAGCAGTCTGAACGCGTGCTAGTTTTATTTAAATCACCTTACTTCCAACACGTAAAGAGGTTGATAGGATAAAAAGAATATTCTTGTTATGTGGCGTAAAAACGTAAATTTAAATAAGAGAACTTATGGGATGAACAACAAGTAGTCTTGAATGACGGAAGAAGAACAGCAAAATAAGCACCATGACCGGGGACCGCGGACGCACACTTTTTTATATGGTCGTCTGTTTAAGTTAATCAGATTCATAACTTACAAAAACAACTTAAGTTCCCATGTTTTTATTCATATGCTTTATCCTTTGTAAACTCTGTAAACTCCCCCCCCCCCCCCCCCCCATTTTTTAGTCTTCCCTTGTACTGGAGACTTGCGTCGGTTTCAAGGTGTATAGCTGAAAGGATGGCGTTTACAACTTTTATTTATACAGAATTTTTTCGCTTTTAGGTCAATCCTTTTCCGAATAATTGGTTTTGTTAGGCTCGCAGATTAAGCCGTTTAATCAATGAATTCTGCTTTTCTAGCTTACTCCTATCGACACTACTTAACGCCATCAGTATTTCAACACGGTTAAGAACAGCTGCGATTTATAAATGAAATTATTTATTTACCGTGCTGTCCCAATGTATGTTAAGTTGAACCCTTGTTTAGTTCGGTTTCAAAGACTGCTTTCAGAGAAATAATGTAATCGAATGATACAAACTTCCTTCGGTAGCGCAATTTTATCCTCGATTAACGCTAACGTGCGTTTGGTTCTTTAGGTTTTCAGTTAACGAGCCTAAGGTTATTAAACAGTATTATTTAAAAATAATCAGTGTGTATAAGGATGTATGATAAAAATGTAGCAGCCCAAATGATGTAATCGAAGGATAGAACTTCCTTCAGTAGCGCGATTTCGTCCTCGATTAACGCTAATGTTCGTTTCGTTCTTTCGGTTTTTAGTTGTCGGTTGTTGAAGAGCCTAAGGTTATTAAATAATCGTTGTGGATAAGGATGCATGTATGATAAACGTTTTACAGCCCAAATCATTTTGAGCCGTACATGTATGTTCTCCGCTTGTCTGACATGTATGTGGCTGGAGTATGATTCCCCTCTCCCCACCACAGACGAAAGTTTGGTGGTACATACTTCCAAGAAAACCCTTTTGCAGCCATTTGATAAAATCACTGTTTCAACTTAATCATTCGTTTTTGCTAAAGACTAAATATAGACAACAATGCCAACTGAGCTTGCTTAGCAATAGAAATTTCAGAATTTGCATAAAGGAACTAGTAAACATAACGTCGATCGCACACATTTATCTCTTAACGCTTTCTTTAACTTTATTCTATTAATTGCCATTATAGAAACTGTCTCACAATGAAAGGTACAGATGTAGTACTCAGTATTTGGTAGAGAAACAGGCGAAGGGAAAAATTGCCCCGAGTACTAAAAGACAAAAACGTTAAACAAGTCAGTAGAAAGATTTTCATGTATAATCCTTTTGTTTTCCCGAATATCTCGAGACGGTTTAGTTGGTGGTTCAAAAACAATTTATTTTACAGTCTCACATCCGACTTCGCAGAACACTAACAGAGAGACAAAGGTAAGGTGATTTGTTTCAGAGTTCCATTTGGCGGGTGAATTTAAACTCTTCTCAGTCTTATCACGCAGCTTCAACGTTTTTTGAAACCCACTGGCTTGGGTAAGGCTCGTAGGAAATGTTCCTAATTAACTCTGATGTCCAAGTAAAGCCGCTAAGAAAATTCATTGACTAAGCGCCCTCATTTTTTTCAGAAGCTTTTAAACTTTTAGAATAAAGAAGGAAACATTTCCTCCTGAGCTTCAAAAACCTAGCTAGCAATAGATGAGTATGTTGTGTTGCATGATCGAACTGAACAAAACAAAGACAATCGATACTCTTCAGAAAAACGGTTGAAATGCCACTTTTTCGAAGTACAAGTAAGAACTCTAAATTTTCCATTTAACAAGAAAGATCTTCTGCTGTAAAATATAACTTTTAGTAAAGTTGTAACGCAGTAATTCTAGTTTCCCATTGACTACGATCTCCTCGTTTTTCCAAACTTTTCGTTCAGTCACGAAGTAAAGGACCTTCCTTCCTTTATTTTATTATCTCCTAAAAAAACCTCAGAAATTCGACAACTGGAATTGAAGGTGAGGTTTTTTCTTTCCGAGGTAACTGAGGTCGCTCCGATATTGAGCGCATTTTCATAATTTCTGACCTTATTATTACGTAGAAGCTTCGTAGCGTGTAAATTAAGCTTTTTAATTGTCAGCCTAATTTGACGGTGGACAACTTGTATACCGACCTCCACACCCTTCGACCGCCAACAGTAAAGTGAACAAAATTTTTAACAATATAAATTTTAAAAGTCGGCGTATTTAACAAGGGTTTGATAAGTTCTAATAAACAATATAAGTGTTTATTCACCCTCAATGGAAGCTATCACAATACCGCATCGAACCCGCAAACTTAGCACAATGTAAGTCAAATAGCGAGTTAATAATTTTTCATTAGCCTACTATAAACTGGACAATGTGGTTTTCAGTTTAGAAACAGTTCCAACGGATTCTCATAAATCGAGGAAATAAAACACCTATTATATATCAGAGTAATACTCAAGGTAATACATGTACTATACGTCCTATACGGGTGTGCATACATAAACAGGACATGGACCTTGACGCTCTACAAATTGACAAGCTGGCGTATAGGTCCGTATAGAGTGAGAGTGAAACAGTCACGTAATATGTGAATCTCTTATAATCGCAACAGAAGACTTACCCTCCACCCTTGTGTACCGGCATGTCAGTAAGTCTTCTCAAAACCGGCATGAATGTCATGAATAGTTTATAATTATTTCAAAATAAGATGGGCACCTTTCAACTGGGTACTCATCCCTGTGATTTCTTTTTATTAATCTAAGTTGATCGTATAATTACTTATTATGATAATCCCAAGAGTGGAAAAATCAAATTCAGAGTAATGATCTATACGTGAGTTAATTACCGACTACTGAAGTGCTACCTTCATTGTTTGCTTTGGCCATTTCTCTTATAGTTTGACAGTCATGTCTTCAAAGTACCTTTATATTTGCTTTATCCTGATCTTTGGATGTGTCATGGTTTGCTCTCTAACTGGTAAGGGTTAAAATGATTTCACACTAGAAATACTTTTACAAATTGTGTATTAATTGTGTCATTTCGTGTCGTCAAGATTCTGTAAGTACCGAACTTTATTTTTGTTTATTGTTAGTCTTTGGCTGAGTTTCCTTTATACTTGTTACTTATCATTGGTTTAGCATCACTTATTTTTAATTTTTTTAAGCCCTACAAACACTTTGCGTAAAGTCGGCATCCCTAAAACCTAACTAGAATGGTAAAGGAATAGTTTGAAAAGTCTAAACGGGAGTTGAGAGCATAGAGACCCCGGAAGAAGGAAAACGATAAGCTGCTCTTACCTCAAGATATGGTTGGATCGCACTAAACCCGTCTGTTTTCTCCCCAAAGTATATGCTAAGGTAATCATACGACTTCGAGATTAATTTGGAATTTATTTGCAAGATCCAAAATAATTTATTTTTTATATATATATTTACAAACTTCGTCAAGAGGCCTGGATAACTCCAGAACAAGCTACAATACGAGGTCCAGAAAAGAATGATAATGATAATACTAATACATACAATAATGACAATGCACCAGATACAAAAGAAACGGCAATAACAAACAGAATTGAGGCAAATATTGATAAAAGAATCAACAAAACACATTTAATCGAGCAAGCTGGTCAATGGCCGACCATTGTGGCACTTGATACCAACACCGTTGTAGCCAATGTAGCAGGCGTCGAAAAGGGTAAGGGATTGGGAGGAAGGGAAAAAGGGAGGGGGGAGTGATTGATTGATTCCCTTTCGCGCTTCTCACTCTACTCCCTTCCCCTTTCTGAACCTGCCATGCGAGCTAACTCTCTTGTAGGTCTTGGGTGTGTTGACATCATAAGCAGACTTAGTAAGAACCTAGTATATGGCCTCGCTCTCCATGACTTCTCCGTAGCTAAGTGGATAGAGCGCCCGCCCGGTTTTTGGGAGGTCATAGGTTCGAATCCTGTCGGGGACGCAGATTTTTTCTTTGTCCCACGCTCGTAACACGCCGATTATTTCATCTTCACATTTTACAAATAGTAATTAAAAATTTCGTTCTTAAAGTGCGCTACTGAACAGTCAACGTTCTGAAGGTGGGCTGGTAAAGTGTACCAGGTTCTTGGGGCTCTGCAATTTCAACTAATCGATCAACTGACACCATCATATAAAAGGTCATGTTGAGGTTGGTTATTTGACCAAGTTTGGTGCTCTAAAGTTAAACAGGGATCAAGTTATCACTCTTGAAACATGGTTAAAGATCCATACAAACGTCTATAATTTTGTGACAGCGTCCCCAAAAACCATATAAACTCTTCTTTTAAACTGAAAAATTCGTCATGCATCCACTACTTGGAAGGAACTAATTCGAAAATCACTGTGTTTGCCCATTTTTTAGGAATATCACAGAAATCGTGGAAAAAAATTAAGAGTTTATATGGTTTGGGGGGACGCCGTCACAAAATTACAGAGGTTTGTATGGCTCTTTAACCTTGTTTCAAGAGTCATAACTTGATCCCTGTTCAACCTTAGAGCACCAAACTTGCTCAAATGACCAATCTCAACATGACCTTTTATATGGTGGTGTCAGTTTATTGATTAGTTTAAATTTGAAACTCGCCCCATTTCCCTACGCAACTCCGAAATGGCCAATAAAATACATGAAAGAAAATTTACTGGATGAAAATTTGCCCCCCAAAATGGTCCCACAATGCAATTCGACACAACAATGAGCCAGTCTTACCCGAAACTTTAAGACGCCAATAAAGATTGCAGCACCTGATTGGTTCTTCTGTATTTCTTTTGTTTGCACTGGGTTTCCTATAACTGCATTGCATGCTCTTAGGCAATTAGATTCAAGACACTCTCATGCATATCATTATCAGACTGACGAGACGTTTTGTTAAATTTGAATTGGAGAACTCATTGATTCACTGATTTCCTTGATTGACAGTCTATAAAAAGATTTCACTCGGACCAATCTGATGCAATCCAATCGCAATTTTAGTCAAGCTTAGATAATTTGAAACCCGTTAATAATGTAATTTTTCTTGCAGAGTAATTGTACTTTGTTAAGGGAGAAATACCTTCTCTATCAATGGTACCCAGCAGAATAAGTTGAATCCTTCTACTTTATTGCAGACTACGCCTTACACTTTCCAGTTGAAGGTACCGCTGACTACGTGAATATCTGGGGAATGCCCAGTTTGACCCAGTTCACAGTGTGTTTTTGGATGAAGTCAAGCGACACGAGCCACGCTGGTACTCCGTTCAGCTACAGTACCCCTGGCCAAGATAATACAATTTTCATCTACAATTACAGATCTTTTCAGTTTTATATTAATGGCAAGTTCAGGTACTGTTTGTTACATTCAAACCTCAGACTGAATAGTTGACCAGAACCCTTAGCTTATCCAAAGCGAATTTATGTTTTTATTAACTTGATTGTTGAAATTCTTCATATGCATGTATAAAGGGGGCTAATATTACGGCCATAGTATCAATCTACAAGGCAAATCTCCCTTTAGCTATAAAACAGATAGTGTTGGTTACTAGGGTTGTTTAGTTATTTCTTCTATAATTCCATGTAGAACGACTCATGTATCGGCAAATGATGGGAGATGGCACCACATCTGTGCATCTTGGGAAAACAAATTGGGCTCATGGAAACTGTACAAAGATGGATTTGTGGCTTCGAGCGGGATTTGGTTCCTGGCTGGTCACGTGATAAAGTCTGGAGGATCTCTTACGCTGGCTCAAGAGCAAGATTCTCTTGGAGGTAGCTTTGAAAAAACGCAGTGCTTCATTGGGATGCTGACAAACGTCAATGTCTGGAATTACGTGCTGTCCGCAGCACAGATTAAGCAGATGTCAAAAGTCTGCCTTCCTGGGCGTGAGGGGAACGTCTACAAGTGGTCCGATTTCATTCATGGGCGTGAAGGAAAAGCCAGGGTTGTTATGCCATCACCTTGCAAACCACAGGCATTCTGAACAAGTTTCAAACTGAATAAAGGCGTTATAAACCTAGGCAGAAGTTCATTTTTGTACTTTTTTTAAAATAGTTCGATAAAATGATCTAACGCCCCTTGAAACTGTACCTGTGACAGTGCAATTAAATAAACCTCAAATTATTCATTCACTGCAACTGCATTTGTCACTGATTTCTAATATTCCATACACTTGTAAATGAAAGAAATGGGAATACGCAAAATTCCACTTGAATCTAATATCAAGTTAATGTATCCTGAAAAATTATACCTGGTCAAGACTTGAGTGGAGAACAGATAACATCTGACTTATTCAATACAGTATCAAGTCTATAAACTATCAGCAGCGATATTTTCTGTCTGTTAGGAAGGTGATAATTAGGTAAAGCCAATTCGATATATTCCTATTGGCCTCATGCAAAAGGCAACGTCACCAAGCTGGCTGCAATTAGCCCCCTGATTAAGGTTAGTTTTGGCTCACCGAGATATTGGGCAATGTGCCTTGCCTTTGGTTTCAAATCTCAAAAGGTAACGTGTTTGTCAATTTAAGGTTCAAATCTTGGTGATGCACGATGTAAGTCTTTTCTTTGTTGTCAAAAAGCAATAAGGAGCACCATGATAAGTGTCCCTTCTGATAATTCTAGCGTATTATACACAGCCTTTTAACCCTTTAAACCCTGTTAAACACAAATTCTCTCACCTGTGTACAGACCACCCTCCCCTCAGGAAAAATCGATTTTTCCTGAGGGGTGGGGGTTCTGTAGACAGGCTAAAATTCTCCGGACTGATCTCCATACATTTCCTTAATTGATAAGCTGGGAAAATTTGTTTAAAGATAAAAGCTTTTAGTAAAATCCAACTAGTGGTCTATTGTCAATGCTGCGTTCTGATTGGCTGAGCTACTACTAGGCTATATGTTATAGCCCACTAGTAGCGAAAAGCGCCAGCATTGAAAACCAAAACAATAGCTTTAAGTCTAGCTTTAACTAGCTAAAGTTGTTTTGCCTCGATATTTTTTACCAACTAGTTGGATTTTAGAAAAATAATTATTCCTCTCGCCCTCATGGCCTCTGAGTTAATGGCCCATTCGGCCTTCAACCTCATGGGCTATTGAATTGACTCAGAGCACATTCGGGCTCGAGGAATAATCAACAATTAATGAATGAGGCTGAGTACCTTATGAAGAATTATGGAGATCGAGGAGGGTGTTATCCGTCGAGGCCGTACGCCGAGGCGGATAACACCCTCCGAGATACGAAAGCCGAATTCAATAATTTTTTTATTATTCATTCAAAATAATTCCTAGTTTAAATACATAGCGAAAACATGCTTACCTCCATCGATCCATCGATATTTAGTTCATATTCGATAGTGCACGTTTGGGGTTCTTCAGCTCTGCAAATATTCTACAAATAGCAGATATCGCCCTTCGAATTGTCTTCTTGTTGTTCTTGCCATGTTTTTAGCTATTATTTCGCCTAGTTCTTACTCTTGAAACGATTGAAATGTCCGCCATTTTTGTTTCCATAACCAAAACAACTCCACCTCGTCCCCAGGTCTTCTCGGTAAACGGTGCATTAACCTGCAAAAACGCTGAATTTTTTACGTCATTTCCTCGCTAAACACAAAATTCTTCCAAATTTGGTCATCAGTAACTGGTTATGGTGAATTATGCGTGTGCTTTTAGCCAATCAGAATCAGAGAAATATTTTGAATGAATAATAATTGTTAATTCGCCCTAGGTGAGCATTCCATTGGCTCTTGTTCCCTTTTTTGATAAAAAAAAAAAATTGATATCGGTCACTCTTGAGACTTAGATATCACTAAATCCTAGCCCACGCGGTAGACTTATCCGTAAAAACGTTGCAAGACACGAAGTGCCTTTCGATGCTTTTTCGAGTGACGTCAGTCCTTGAAGTGATCATACCTAGGTTGCATTCCTTTTAGCCAAACTTTTTCGGATTTGGACAATCCAAACTGCTTGGATTTTCGGGCTAGCAGGAACAACTATCTGAAATAAGATTGATCCATCCAGCAGCTGCTTGCTGCTCTGATATTACTTCTCAATTTCAACGCATCGCTTTCACTTCTTTCTGCTAAATTTGATAAGCATCTTTTCGATGAGAAACGGAAAGAAAAAAGTATCTCTTTAACTGGTGGTGTTTCATACTAGGACTCGTCAACTTAAAATAATCTGGAATTTGATTCAAGAAAATTCAGAAGACAATTCTCTCCGGTAGTGTCCGGCCTGGAGAAACCACTGCTCGCAGGGTAGCTCTAAACACACACAGTCATTGGACAGTACTTTTACGGTGAGAAAATCCAAGCGTTTTCACTTCCTTACGGATTTAGAGTTACAGTGGAACTTGAGTTTGATATACTACAGTCCTTTAGCGGCATAGAACAACGTAGAAGTATAAATAACTTTTGCCTGAACGAACCTTAACCCGCCATGTTTATTGATGAACGAGCACGTTTTTGCGATCGAAAGCGTTTCTATTAAAAAGAAAGAAAATTGCAACCCAGGGTCGAACCTGGAAAACGAATCCGGGCCTTTCTTATCCTAATCTCTTTCTCTCACCACTACACTACCACAGCGACCAGCCAAAAGTCCGAAAAACTTAAGTGCATTCACTAGCAAACTGTCTTTCTTAACTGTCACATCAATAACAAGTGACCATAGCCCTTTCCATAATTTTTAACGTAAATTCAACTTGGACTTCACTTTCGTTCTTTCTAAGACTTTTCAAAAACGTATTATTTGCCTTACTGTAACTTAATCCAGGGAACATTTTACATCTATCACGGCTAAAGGCTTAGTTACCAAAGGTGGCATTGACCGTTAAAACTGACAACGACCGCTTACAAAAGGGAAATAGGCGTCGCCTACGAGAAGAGGTCTTTTACGAGAGTTTTTTGAAAGATGTTATTGTAGTCTTTGCTACTGTTTAGTACTGAATGTATTTTGGAAGTTATTTTAAAGATCCTTCTCGTCTTTTGAGTTTCGTTTTTGTTTGATTAAGTGGGTCATAGGTGGTCGTGTTTGTGGTGTTAGAGCTGACCTTAGTTCATAAGTCCCGTCAAAGTTCCCGTTTGGGTTTGTTAACCAGCGTTTTAATTTTCATTGTTTTGTAGCTTCTTGCCGATCGCATTCATGTAGGTTCAGTAAAACAAAAACATTAATTAAAACATTACCCACACCGAGTTTACCTTGTTTTTATTTCCACGGTCAGGTACCAAAAACCGCTACTTTTTAACTTGTTAGTTAGTCGTGTTTGTAAGGGCTTTAGAAGTCTAGAACAATAAAGAACAAGATGTAAAAAGAAGACTCTGTGTACCTCATCGCTTAGCGAGCGAGTTCACGAATACCTCCACACTATTGTTCTTATCATTTTGCGATGAGTTGCTTTAGTTCCAGCGAACAATATCCAAAAATATACCTAATCGCTTTTCATATCATGAGGACCGTTTGTCCTTTGCCTTTTTTCGAAACATTTAAGAAAAAATTCATTGCCAAATGGTGCGAATCAAACATTTTAAAGCGTCGCAAACAATGGTCAATTTTCGAACTGTGCAAACTGGTTTGATGAAGGAAATACCACGAAACAAAACACAACATGCAGCACGCAGGCATTGGAACACTATGAATTGTCAGACGTTTGACTGCTTTGGACTCTTGAACGCACTGTCTACTCTCTCAAATCGCCCTCCGATTTTAACACTTAAGTAAGAATCACTTATAAAGGTAAGGGAAAATATTTTGTCAGGCAGAAATTGTTTAGTTCTTTATAACCATGCATTTCTTTGAATTAAATATTGTTTACTCTTGACAAAACAAAACAAATCAAAACTTCGCACCATAATGAAACCAGCCGTTCAATAACCGACTTCAGTAGCGTTGCACCAAAGCACATGCCACACTCAATTGTATTTCTGTTAACTTTATTGCACTAAAACTCATTCAGTTTTCAAAGGCGTTAGGGTATTTTACCGAACACTTAGAAACAGACATTATTCCGCACATTACCACGCCTATAGCTTGAAAACTTAGTTAGTAGCCCAGTAGTTCGAGGGGAGATGGGATAACAACTCTAGCTTACCCTTGACGGCCATGAATGAAATCAGACCACTTGTAGACTTCCCACTCTTTTGCACATCTGCACGATTTTGACATGTGCATTATCTGTTCTGGGAATAACACATCATCCCACACATTGCCGTCTGTCAACATCCAGATGAAGCACTGCTTTTTGGTCACGCTTCCTGCGAATTGATTTAAGTTTTGTCTTGTCGTCGTTCTGAAACTCATAAAGTTTGATAGAGTGTCTATAGGCCGACACTAATGATTATACAATAAAGGCTTATTTTGGAACAGTTCCGTGAAACAACTCGCTATCTCATTAAAAAAAACTGATGAAGTCAAAGTTAAAAACCTTCCCTGTAGACAGTGATAACCGAAGAATTGTTATTTTACCTTTATACACCACATACAGCATTTTGTAAAAAACTGAAACAGATGTTTTGTTTACGTTTACGTTTTAGATTACCTTACCTTACCTTACTTACATAAAACATAATGCCTGCTACCCTAAAGCCTGCGTGGTAATGAGTCGTTCGAAAGGAAAGGGGAAGGGAATTAGGGCGCGAGATCACGCGCGAGGGAGGAGGGAGATAAAGATATCAGATAAAGATATTAAGGTTGTGATTGACTTGTTTTAAAGACTAACCAATCAGGATTTTAACATTCGCCTGGTCGATGTTAAAAACGAGAAAAACAATGGTCTCCTGGCAGGCGTTTCCTTCCCTCCCTTCTCGCGCTCCCCCTCGCGTTTCTCTCACGCCTAAAACTCCCATTCCCATCTCTTTCAAACGCCTGCCACGCAGGCTAGCTACACTAAACCTCAGTATGCAAGCTAAACGCGGGGATCAAATAGTTGAGCCTTAGTGAATTCCAATGGCAGTGGCGTGAAAACCAAACTTGGTCCAGCGATTGCTGGAAGTGTAGCAACCACAACCCCCAAAATGGAGTTCTGTCAGAAAGAAGAACTGATTGGGCATCATACGATCAGGATTGGTGATAGGGATTGCCTTGGAGCGCCAGTCTACTGCCACACCGGTTCCTTCATAAACCAGGCTGGGATGGTAGCCGCTGGGGGTTTGCAGCTTATGGTTTGGCATAAACGCAAACAAGCTGTTAGGATTTTTATCGCAATTACGGAACTGTATTTTATGCCCGTTGGATTGAAAACCTTGCATTTTATTATTTCTCGCCTCTGCCGCTGGAATAATTCCAAGGAAGATGTAATCGTTCATGAAGGAATTCTGTGGTTTAGTGTACCCGGTGTAACTATTCACCAAAAGGCTAAAGTGTGTGCTGGCAAACGATGGGAGAGGTTGAATGAGAGTATACGATTCACTTCGGTCGTTCTTCTTCTGTAACTTTAGCAAGACTCTTTTTCTGTCTCGGAATAGAAAGTTGACTATCTTTTGGGCTCCACGAGTTTTAGTGAGGCTGCGAGGAAGGAAGGTGAAACCACCACCACCAATTGCCATCTCACAGTACACTTCAATGGGGTCAATATTGGTCACCGGTTGGATCTTGTATACTCCACTCACTGAGTTTGGGGGCAAACCTTTGCAGCTGCGGGGAAACTGACACATAAAAAATTTCTTAGTATAGCTTGTTTACCTGCAATTAATTATGATGTACATGTGTCGAAAGTTAAAAAAAAATCGACAGAAGGTAACGGCCACTTCTCTTCTTATTTTGGGCACAGGATGTCAGGGTGAGTGAACAAAGGAACACACAACTGTTTTCCCAAATCGTGTGCAGATCGATGGTAATTAATTTCTCAGGGCAATAAATGCTAATTGGGTGTAAACAGATGTGAAGCCGTCTAGTTTATAAAGCGGGGTAGTCGTAAATGATGTAAAGTGTTCACAAATATCAACAACTATCACTTTGCAAATATGTTAGGAAGCGCAAGGAAAACGCTTAGGTACTAAAGATTTGCGCATTTTTAAACTTACAGTACTGAGAGAGGTTCTTGTGTGGATGTGTACCAGGAAAGGGTACGCTTTGGATAATTTTGGCATTTCATAACTGTAAAAGCTCTGGTGCTTTAAAACATCGCAGTGGATGGCTATTGTTCTCGGGACATTTTACTTACAGTCGAGCTAGGAACATAGGCCTGTAATCCGGTAATAGAGAGATTAAGATTCATGTTTACCGAAAACGGCAAACGTCAGACTCAAGTTGAGAATTACTCAGAATAGAAAATGTGCAGATTAAAACAGTCCCGAACTATTCCTATGGTTAAAACTGGCATAAAACTACTTATTTTATTGGGTAGAAGCAATAAAGAGTCAACGGAAATAAGGGGAAAACTTGGTCACGAGGTACAAATTCACGCCTGCCTTTTGGCTTATACGTGAATCTTAATCTCTCTTACATAACAGGTGAAGCGTGAACTGAATCACTCTCATTGGTCGAAGTCTGGGCGGTCTTTCCTTTGTTGAGGATACCCAAACAAAGGCCATGCAAGCTTTAGTTCATCCTTTTGTTTCCTAATATCCCACCTGAAATGGCTTATGATGCAACGCGTGCTTACAAGCGTTAGCACACAAACAAAGATATCTGTCAAGGCCAGTTTTCTTATTTCAACTTATGTTTGGATTTTTATGGAGGCTAATTAGATTTTTCTGTGTCGAGTTAAAGCGGCAAGACTTATTGGAACGTACGTAGGTGGAACATACATATTTTGGTATTTCTTATTATTTTGTGATTTTATTTTAATTTTTCATTATTTTGCTCCGGGGATCCAAACAGTAAAACTGATATAATTTGTGCTTTCGACACAAAAGATCACCTGCCAGCAAAAATGCGAGAAGCAACGGAGAGCAGATAAGTTCTAGGAGCAGAATAAATGGACATTCAAGAAAAAAATGCTTAACTGTCTCATTGTGGAAACCACAAAACAAGCGGGGCGTTCTCTACATCCTATTTTAAAAGGTAATTTATAGTTAAGCGCTCAAGGGTCTAAAGGTAAACAACACTTCTACTTACTTTGTCTTCGTAACAATTACAGCAATAACCGTTAGAATGAACAGTGTCAAACTGCATAACCCATAGGACTACGAGAAAAACGCACGACTTCATCTGCAAATGAAATAAAAAATTGAACCTATATGTTAGACTGGATTGAAATCCAAATGATTACTCTGCGGGGTTGCTATGGGAAATAATAATAATAATAATAATAATAAATGTCTTTATTGAATATACAAGTAAAAATAGATACCTATATTTACATGTTTAATATCATTAGTTAAAAAGTAAAAGTATATTTAAAATACACTCTATAAATAAAACTAGCTTTAATTTAAAGCGTTCTTCGTTAACACAGGGTAGAAGGCTTGTTTGAGTTCTCAGACGTTTCGAAGACTCTTTAACTCTGGGGAAAGCAAACCCCAAACTGAAAATGTTGTACAAAATCGACATTATCAATTGATATGATTTTAAAGATTTCAAAGCAATGTTGTATTGTATTACTAATTAATTTCACTGTTGTTCAATGGTTTTTTTTAGCGAACTAGTATTGTCAGATATATTGAAATTCATTAGTGCTTTAAATCAAATGCGTCAGTATTGCTTTTACGAACTACAGTGGCATCACATTAGCGAAGCGGAAAAAGTAGCCTTCATAATTCATCCACAAAAGAAACAAACAAAAAGCATCAATGGACATAAATGATGATTCGTAGAATCTCAGTGACATTGTTGTACTTTAATTGGCATAAACATGAGGCAACAAAATCAATGTACAGCAAAGGAAACAGTGTCGATTTTTTAAATGGGAAACTCTGCTTGGTTAAGAGGGAGCTAAAGCAACAACGACGGCGACGGCTTCGAAAACTTCGCTTAAAAAGTGGCTTCGCGCTGCCTTTAATTCGTCAAATGTTGGCAACTTTTTAGGAGTTGAATTCTAAAGGACTGTATCAAAGTTCAGGAAAAGAACAGGAAAGTTGTGTTCCCGTCCTCGATAAAACGTAAAATTAGGCATTTGCTTAGATGCACGCGCAAAGTTGTTGTTTTGATGATCTTAACCTATTGCTTTTTGGCCGTTGTCATTACGGCCGCCGTTGTCGTTGCCTAAGCTCTCTCAGTAATGTCGCAACAGAACATCGGTGTACATCGGTATGAAAGAGTTTATCTAGCCATGTCAATTCCATCACTAAGGAATGATATTGTTCTTATGTAAGGCATCTCAATATCGAAAGCGGAAAAAGTAGACTTAAATAACTATTTCCATGACGAGAGCAACTTCGTTGAACACTGTCATTTATGTAAGTACCATTCAAACAGAATTGAGTTCAGACAAGTGGATAAGTGAAATGTACAAGATTGCACAATCCAGCGGAAGTGATCATCCACATTTTCAGGCCCTAGCTTTTCAAAAGTTGGATAGTCCTATTCACCATATAAATTGCAATATAGTGGATTAACATTAGGCCACCAATAGCACTGTTCACTGGGTAGAATTTCACCCAGTAGATAAATGGAGCGCGGTAGATAATGAAGCCCTCATAAAGAGGTAAAGAAGAATTATCGGTGTTCATGCTTTATCGTCATCCACAGGCTTTATTCCCTCGAGCTCGTGAATGCCACAAGCGGTTGTAATGATAAACTGAGCAATATTTTTACTGACTAAAGTACAACTAAGTGCAACTCTGATTTTAAAAATATATATATATACATATAAATTTCTTACCTTTCTAAGGCTGTCTCTTGACCGATCAGGTGTATGAGTCATACTGTCAATTGCTTTGATCTAGTGGGATCTTAAATAAGCAGAAAGCGGAAAAACTACTCAATTGTTTTATGTGCACTCGAGGAAAGAATGAATCACTTATTGGTATGCATGACAAGGAAAGTTTTTACTTTCTTTCAACCCCTTAAAATATCAATTTTTTCTCTAAACATTGAAAGATAAACTTTAGAAACATTAAGTACAAATCTGATTTTAAAAATATACATATAGAAATTTCTAACCTTTCTAAGGCTGCCTCTTGATTGATCAGGTGTATGAGTTATACTGTTAAATTCTTTGATCTTAGTCAGTAGAATCTTAAATTAAGAACCTAAACCGGAAAAACCACTCAATCGTTATTCTTTGCTCACTTGAGCAAAGAATAAATCAGTTATTGGTATGTATGGCAAGGAACGTTTTTGTGTTTTTTCAACCACCAACGAATGATCAAGGCAAAGTCTATGACAAGAAATCTTTCGGTTTTGGCTCTTTTAATTTATGTATCGAGACTAATTGCTCAACTGGCAAGATTACGTAACAAATAGTTTTTCCTTTGTTCAAGGCATCTTTTCTACGAAATGTTATTATAAGATCTTTTCAACTTGATTGGTCCTCAGTACATAATAAGAACTGCTAGTTCGTAAAAGCAATAATGACGTATTTCCTTTTTGCAAGTGCGTCAAAATTACTTGTACTAACTAAAATAACCTCAGCTGCATGATCTTATCAACAAAAGCGGAAAAAGTGAGGCTTTCATATGTTCAACAGTAAGTGAAAAAGTGATGCTTATAAGGAGGGCCTAAAATAGGGTTTCTTTATCCCGCTTCCTGCCACTTCTTTTTCTTTCATCCCGCCATCCCGCTTGCTCGGGACGTGATATCCCGATCCTGCTACGAAAATTCTGTTTTTGCATGCCAGTCGCGGTTCTTTTTCCACATAAGACGCGGTTTTCGCGGGTTAGGGTTAGCGCTACAAATCGGTCTTTATAGTAAACAGCAGCCGTAAGGTTAGTTTGGTGATTTTTTCTCTTTTGGAAAAGTGTTCAGGAATCAAACAAAAGTTTTATTTACCAGAGAACAGCAAGTGGAACAATGCGAAGGCCCTCCATCACACCAAATTGAAAAGCAGGGCGGTGAGTTGACAGAACAGACAAGCTTAATTGAGATTGGAAACAGTTTCTATACCGAGATTTATTTAGATATGTCGTCCTTATCAATCCTTACATAAGACCTTCTGGAAGAGTGAATAAATATTTACAAACCAAGGCTGGAATAAATTATGTACAACCTCAGGCGGTTAATAGTGGAAACGAATGCGGTATATCTTGTACAGTGGCTTTTGAAAAGTTTAACAGACTATTATTCCAGCTTTTTCTTAGCCTGAAGAGCAAGCGTTTCCACTCGAGTTAATGTGTATTAAGTCCCTTATGGCGCCGGCTAAACGGAGGTGTCACCTCCACCAAAAAGTTGATGTCTAGACTGAGCTAAGACAGGTTGTCACCTTCTTCGCCGGGAAGATTTTCTTCAGGCGCTTCCTCGTCACCTCTCGCTTGGTTCATCAAACTCTCTACTGTCAGGTTCAGCAGGTTCAGGGGTGCTCGAGTATACGGCGTTTTCATTTGAAGAATCTGACGTGAGAATATCTTGTCACTCACCAAAATCTCCTTGTGGTTTCTGGTCTCACGCTTCTCTGTCGCGCCTAAGCACTATAAACCTTTGCCGCTTTTGCATCATCGCAATTTCTTTATGATTAGCCGGCACCTACAGCAGTTTGTTCCTTCTGAAGGATGTCGAAAAGGCCGCATGACCGTTCAGGAAGCGTTCCTGGACGTTGCCATGCGCCGATCAGGAATTTGTTGTTTAAGCTCTCTCATTAGCCGTTTTCGTAACTAAGTACATTGTAACACAGTGGTGACCTGGTTCTCTTGATGAATAGGAACGTACAGATCGTCCACATCAAGGGTCATGCAACTCAGTCAGGAAGTTCGTCTTTTTGTAGGAAAATTGTCCTATGTTTTGCTGGCGATGTTCTAAGCCCTATTCTAGCAGCTATACAGAGTCCACTGTTTTCGCGGCAACACTCCTGTGAGGACCATTCAAATTCTTCGGCAGAACATACTCCATGTTCTAATGGATGATGGATTCCTTTCTAAAACATGCATGAAGACAACCACCAACTCTTGAAATGGCTGTTGGTAGATTGCACAGGCTGATTTCTTTTGCTTTCCGTGAATATAAAAAAAGTGGGATAAAGAATAAAAAGCATCAACAAATCAAAGAAGTCGGGCCATGTTTCTAAGCGTTGTGAAAATCTTAATGCAACTCGTTTGCGGCGCAAGGACAGGCACAAGTGGGTTGAAAACATTTACTTTTTGACGCAATTCCATCACAGTTACCTGCAATTCATCCATCGAACAGTTAAATCTTTCTTTCAGCTCACCATCATTTCAGCTTCCTATTATTATCGAGATCAAAGACTGTTGTTCGCCCTCACGTAAAGCAAAGGTATGAAGAGCTGCGTAAAGGCATGATGCAGAATGTACTTAACACGCGCTGTCTTTAAATCAGATAAAGAAAATTCTTCAAGTGTTTATTTTAAGAATCATTCAGAGGTTTGATATAAAAATGCGGAACTGATTTCAGACACCACCTATCGAAACTTACAGGCTAGTTTTTCTTCACGGAATGGGGGAATCTGGGTATCGGAGAGTACTCTCAGTGATATTATAAGAACAAGTCCAACAACGCCGAAAACTTAAAACGAATTACAGAAGAATTAGCCATGTTTATGTTTCACCAATCATAAGTTTTTCCCCACGTCCAAATATACTTAGAAAAAAGTCAGTACACTCCTGTCAAAAATAAACAAAATGGGAACATAGAAACAAATAAAAGAAAAGACACAAAAACAAACAAACCAAAAACCAACATCCCTAGTTCCCGCTCACCGATCAGGCCGTGAAACGTTTTGGTGTCTAATCTTAATTAAGGACCTCGACTACGGAAAAAATCACTCAAACATATCAGGCCCAAACAGCGTTACTATGTACCTTTCTTTAGCTTTCTTTAGATATGTAATGAGATTTCTCCGTTTGCTTGTATTTTTAATCCCAAGTAAGGCTTTGTGTCGCAGTTGAAAGAAAATTGTATTAAATTTTTCGACTTTGTTAAATACTTGGAACTTGACAGTAACTTAAAAATATAATATATTAAAGTGGTTTTATTAAATGTCATAATTAAGAATATGGCTTCATGTGTCTACTAACAAACTAAAATAACAACAGAACAAACTGTGTAATCTTAGCTTTTTCGTTTACTACGCAGAAACTCTTTTAGAAACCTTTTAAGGAGAGACAGGCAGCCTCAAGGTTTTTGAATACCGTAAATCCTCGATGGAAAGAAAGTCGACTAAACGGCGTTTAAACCGGCCCTACGACACAGAGTGACTATGAACTAATGGTAAGGGAGCTTTTTGAATCAATATTTCGCATGATCATGATTTTTTTTTCTTAGCGTTGTAGATTCGAATACATGTGATAAAATTCGAACAATAAGGGCCCGAATCACATGTAATAATGCAAGAAATATCGACCTTCGTTACCATAATTATAAAAGGCTACTAGTACAGATAGACAAACGGTTTGACGTTCACGTTTGTACGGCTAGACCACGCTTCAGAGGTGAGTGATTTACCGTACGGTCTTTTGCACCCTAAAACATCACAATCCCACGTTTGAGAAGAAATACCACTTTTAAGAACTCTTTTGCATACTGATTATCGAGTTCTATCTCAAGAAAATGTAATTTTGAAGACAATTTCTCAGCTAAAATAGAAGTAGGTGGATGGATGAACACAAACATGGCCGCCGCAAGCTACCAACCGCGAATCTTAAGTCCCAAATATGGGAAGACGGGTAACGTGAAACCGTTAACTGCAAACCGCAGTTTGTCGTTTGCAGTAAAGTGACCAAACCTCAATCCCAAGGTCTCTATTATTTAAAATTTGACCGCCGTCAGACAAAAACGAGTACTTTCGACCTAACGTGCATGCAGTGTTTACACCACGTTTGGACTCTTACCTCTTACCTGTAAATTCACATATGTTGAAATTTGTTTCATTATGTAATGATTTACGTAATAATTTGTTTTATCTAATCATACTGATGACACTTGATTGACCTTTGCGATCACTACATTGTATCATCATTAGTAAAAATTGTAGTCCATAAATTGCAACTACATGTCGTCATGCAAATAAAGCTTATGTTCAAATGATGATGTTCAAACTTCTATAATCCAGTTCTTCTAAGTGAAAATGACTGGCCTCCTGACTATCATCCAGAGATCGTTTCAGTTAGCAGGACATACTTTAGCAACAATTTTACAGAAACACAGAGTGGCAGTCCTATCGAAAATCAAAAAAGCGGATTTCGCCAAAACAGGTAAAGACCTTCTTGGTAAAGGTTTGAGTCACCCCTGAAGGAGCGTACAGGTACAGCTAAAGCAATATGTGAGGGCACCAGTTTTTCCCCAAAACCGTCAACGTGACGCCCTTTCTTTAACCCTTTAAGTCCCAATAGTGACCAACATCAATTTTCTCCTAACGATATCCATACAATGTCAAGAGATTAGGTTATGAGAATTACTAAAATGATCACCTTAGAGAAAATGCTTTGATCTTTTATCAAATTCTCTCAACTCACTCTTTAAGGAAATGTATAGAGATCAGTTTGGAGAATTTGTACATGTATATTGGGGCTTAAAGGGTTAACATGTAGAGGGTCATGGAACAAGGGGCGATCGGGAATCCTCCATTGTCGCTGGCAAACCAGAACCCGTCCGTACATAACAGAAAGCGATGCCTAAAGGGAAGGCTGGGGTGCCCATTGCAATGGGGTGAGCACAGTCGGCCTATGGAGTCATTCCGAACATTTTGTTCACATAAACTGCCTGGAACTGCTGACAGGCGCTTTTGCAATGAAAGGGAAAATAAAAGCTGTCCTTGTTAATAGTTCAACCTCATAAACCTGTTTCGACTTGTATTGTTGGCAGGAAGGTAAGGGATTTGCTGCAAGCGACATGTATTGACAGATTTCAATGTAAGCTTCATTCAGTCACTAGGGCATCCGCCTCTGCTGCTGCAAGGAGTGGGGTAGCTGTTCGCCACTTTGAGGTTGCACGAGAGACCAGGTCGAGATGGTTGTCAAGTGTATTGTGGGACTGTTTTGGGGACAAATTTGCCGCGCAACCTCAAAGTGGCGAATATCCAACATTTCCGCCAGGCCTTCTGGTCATCTCACTCTACTTTCATGCATTTTCTGTTATAGACCTGTGCAGGAGCCGCCTCCGCTTCGCTGATGCAAGTAGGTCAGTTCTATCAGTTCCCGAGGAAAGGAGTAGCCTGTCTTTGAACATGCATTGTTACATGGAGTAGAATGTTCAGAAGTATAATGCCAGATTAGTAATGGTAACAGGACTAAGTGGAGTTCAATTCGGTCTGTAATCATACGAGTGATTAACAAAATCGGACGACCGCGTAGCGGGAGTCCGATTTGTTTAATCACGAGTATGATTACAGATCGAATTGGACGACACGAAGTTCTGTTACCAATTAATCATAACTTTAACAAAATTTGTGATATAATAGGCTATTTTTTAAATCAAAACACAAGAAACTCGCAATTTTGTTTCGCTAGCAGTGAAAAAAAACCATTTAAGCGCGCGCGTGATGGCGCGTACTGTCCTATTAAACTGTCCAATTAAGCCTGAAATCAGGGCAGTTGATAGCCAATCAGATTTGACGATTTTGTTATAGTTATGATTATACAAGGAACCGTAGGTCCTGATGTACAAGATAGATTAGACGAGGAACGTGAGATAGAATGAAATAATACAATCCCACCCACGCCCTTTACCCCTCTGTTTAATGTTTTTATTGTTGTTTCTCTTTCTCTTTTTTTGCAGCTTTGTTCTCTTTCAGGTTGAGGCTGTTGAACTCGTATTTCCTTGTTTTCCTGCAAAATCACTGTATTTGGAGCGAAATAATCCTGTCAAACGCTCATTTTCAATAACTGGAACAAAAGTGTGGAACCTAATTCCTTCCGACTGAAGAGATACTTCTAAATTCGTTTTTAACAGAAAAATTCCTGGATTTTTATTCTAAGCTTTTTTGGAGAGGGACGACTATATGTTGAAGTCGATACTTCAGTTCAAATACAACACCCAAGCTCCTCAAAATGTATATGTAACGTATTTAATAGATTTAACTGTTTTTAGAAAACGATTACGCAATGTAGGGTATCTAATTTTTGTTCTCTCCGCAAAGTTATTACATTTAGGTTTTCTTATATTTTCTTTCTTGTCCTCTTCACCTCCGGCCACGATTAGCTTAAGCTCACCGCGGGTTTCATAAAAACTTTCCTTTCTCCTTTTTAGTTCACTTTAATTTGTTAAATGTAAACTGTTCAATGTGTAAAAAAGGTGATGGTGTTGTTATAAGGATGGCATTGTATTGTTACCGTCGGTTTTATGTTTCTCGTATAATCGATCTTATACCCCAGGACGAATGGTGTGGAGTGGATTATTCTGCGCCTGTGTAAAGATAGGGCGATATAAGAATTCGCTGATTGGAGAAATGGATGGGTGTGAGGTTATCCTAATCTTTTTTGTGCATTCTTTTTCTGGAGAGAAACAGAAAATTGAGCAAATGAATATGATAATTGCTCGAGCACAAGGTTTATTGTGATTAACATTCCTGTTACAGTAAGAGCCTTAATTCTTAAGCACACCAGCAACTAAAACTATGAATAGAAAGTTACCACTACAGCCACAGTATTTCTTTCATTATTTCTTTATTGCTGCGAACACTTTTTGTGAGCTTAGAAGGTACAAGGACATCCTGCTGGAATCCTTAAACGTACGTTGCCTTTTATTCCATATAAGAAATCATACCACTTGTAAACATTTCCTTCCCCTGTCAAGCAGCATTTTGACAACTCATTGATGGTAGAACCTGGTAACACATACGACCACACGTTAACATTTGACAATCTCCCAACAAACGACTGTTTTGAGTCGAAACCTCCGCCGACATCGTCCTGCTCTTGCCCAAGCATCAAGGAACCCTCAGCATTTATGGTGTAACCTTTCTTGAAGTCTACACCTGATTTCACAAATACTCCATCTTTGTAGCTTTTCCATTCGCCCTTACTGTTTTCCCAAGTCACACATATCTGATGCCATTTGTTATCGTCTGCAGTTATGCCCACAGACCTGGGACAAAGATCAGGCGACATCAATAACTTATCATTCTTACAATCAGTGACATTACATCCCAAGATACAGCTTACAACTTAATGGCAACAGTAAAAACATCAGAAATAAGTACGAATACCTCACTACAAATATACAAATATGCGAAAACATGCAATAAAAATTTTAAAAAAAATAAAGTAAATAAATAATAATAATAACCGCCGCCTGATTAGCTCAGTTTGGAGAGCGCCGGTCTATCGAGAGGGAGGTCGCGGGTTCAAACCCCAAAAGGACCAACACCCAGGCTCTTTTAATAACTGAGAAGAAAGTGGTGCCTCCATAATGACATCTGCAAATGGTTATACTAATTTCTAGTCTTCTCGGATAAGGACAAAAAACCGTAGGTTCCGTCTTACAGCACTTTCACTGATTCGTTCTTGTGGGACGTAAATGAGCCCGCATCACTATTCCAAAAGAGTAGGGGTGGAGGACCCGGTGGTGTGGCCAACCTTAACGGGTTGTGGGATTGGGTACGGATGGCACCTCGCATGGGATCTAAGTCCCTTTCGTGCACATTCCCTTTGGGTTGGCCTGTGTCCAGGTCTCCAGAAAAGCAACTATGTAAATAGAATAGATAAATAGACAATTTACGGTAACTAAGGCCGAAAAGGATTGGTCGGTAGAATTTAAAAGTTATGCAAGAATTGGCATTGCTCTCACTTTCTGACGGAATAAGGCTACATCCTTATTTTGAGAAAGGGAAAGGTATTGGTCGGCAGAATTTAAGCGTTATGCAAGAATTGGCACTGCTCTCCCCTTCCGACGAAGCCAAGTGTTTAAGACCTATGACCCTACCAGCGAGTTAATTGAACGGCGCCAACGATTCCTTCTGACGTTAATTCTCCCTTTTTTTGACTTTAAAACAATTAGAAGTAAAATTCGGGCGTGTCTGCAATGGAAATGCATTGTGTCCCTCTCTTAGTGCCTCAAACTAACAAGTTGTATAAATGGCTTTGGACCATATATGCGATGGGTCTTTACCCCACCAGGCAATAAACGCTGTATTGCTAGAGGAAAAATGTGGTGCTCTATCGAGTAAATACAGTATTGCCTACTTACCTATGGTCATTACCAATATACAGGTGAACATCATCTGGATCGAAAATAAGCAACTCATTGTTTAGAGATTTCGTTGGTGCATAGCTGAATGGTGCTGAGTTTCCTGTTGCTGTCTTCATCCACAAACAAATCGTAAATTGTGTTAAACTGCGCATGCCCCAGATATTCACATAATCGGTAACGCCTTGCTTAGGGAACTCCAGGGAGTAATCTAGAACACAACAAACACACACTATAGGCTATTTCTGAGATGCCCCAAGCCTCTCTTTCAAAGCAAGGCTAAGTGCGTAGCAGAAACTATTGATATGAAAATGGTGTTTTAGTTTTATGCAAATATCGTTTTCACAGGAAATGTTTGGCACTTAGCCTCGTTTTGATAGTGAGAGTTCTTGAGCTCGGAAAAAGTAAAAACCTGCAAATACGATCCTTGTACATAATAACCTGTTTGACTAAGGGCCTGTTTACATGGAGGTGGGGGACCCCAGGTAGGTGAGGTAACCCGCTTAGGTGGGGTAACCCGCCTGTCCATACAATCTCTCCTTTTAATGTGATCACATTTACATGATAGGTGGGGTAACCCGTCACATGTTACCTCACCTACCTGGAGTCCCCCACCTTCATGTAAACAGGCCCTACATTGAATAGTTACACTCCATGTATAAGTGGTAGTTAATTTTTTATCACAGGTATTTTTCTTTTTCTTTTGTTTCAACTTCATTCGCATACATTACCATACCCAATGACAAAAGAAAAACAAAAATTACCTGAGAAAAAAAACAAAAAACAAAAAAGCTAAAACTAAAACTAAAACTAAAACATACACACTGAAGAATTTGTTTGGTCTAACATTTGAAATATGTTCCTATATTTTCTTTTAAATCAAGTACATGCATATTATGTTCTCAAGGAAATGATAATTTTTTCTTATTGCAGTCAATCGGACATAAAATACTTAATGGCTATGAAAATTGTATAATTGACAGGAGGCTGTGGACATTTACACCTTATTCACTAACGTTAAGTTCCAAAGTGATAAAGGACGCGCAATCATAATAATAAAACGAACCAGAGAGCCGTGACAGAGCCCCTACAAAGGGACTGGTGTGGAAAAAGCCTGAGAATGTTGTCAACATACCTTCCTGGCCCTTTACAGAGCAGCTGATGAAAGCAACCAAAAATGCAAGCAGTCACCCGAAGCATGGCAAAAGTTTGGTCACCTACAAATGAGAAGGCAATTTCAATCAATGAATATTAATATTACTAACACTTTCGAGCTTCCGTGAAAGCATTTCTGTTTGTCTAGACAATCCTTCGCGTTGGTCAGCCTGCGAAAATGTCGGGTTTTTACAGGTCTGTCTTTGTTTCTAGTTCTTCGCGCCAAACACCGCGGTTCTAAAAACAATGCTTCGGCGTTTTATTTTTGCGATGGCGTAAATATAAATCCTCAGACAGCAACCTTCGATGGTTTATTTCATCCAAGTACTTAGAGCATCCAGCGAACTGTTTTTTGACGACAATCTACATATTCGTTTTGCAAGTTGTTCATTGTGCTGAGACTTAAGTCAACATAACTCTTCTAAGTTTGGTTGATTTAGTTTTGTCAATAAGAGAAATATCCCATTACGATTTCGATGTTACTGTGAAAAAAATTACAAACAATGAATTTTGAGTTTATTAAAACAGTAAATCTTTTGAGTGGGAAATATACGTATTCCTTTGTTTCTCGGGTGTTTATCTACCGTGTATGAAAAGCGAAAGAGAACACAAAAATTGATTTGAAATAAAATATGGGGTACAATTTAAGGCAATTCATTTTAAATAAGTTCAAAGGCGAAAAAATAAAGGAAGAATGTATATTTTCAACACTGTGGGCCTCTTTGTCATCTCAACGTGTGTTCACCAAACTTCTTTCTTGTAAGCAGAAAAAAGCCGTTCCCTCTGAATTTTCCCACACGTTTTCAAATAGAGTAAAATTGCATTTTGAACGTTTTTTATTTACTGTAGATGATACCCAATTACCATGCTATATAACAGCTGTTCCTGTTTTTCTAACCTCCAAAACAAGAACCTGAAATATCTCGATAACATTGTTAAAGAATTTGTTCAAGCTTCTATGACTACTTTGGAAAAAATGTCAAGGCAGAAAATTAAAACCGCTATGTCATTATCACACTAGTCATGACAAGTTTCATCTTAAACAAATACAGCTGTTGAGACCATTTTTCAATTACTGAGGTTTTAAACCGTTCGTGATGTTATCCCAATATCTTGTTATTGCCCAAAATAATTAACCAATCCAATATCCTTGATGGAAGTCGGATGAAGAAAGATAGCAGAAAATTCGAAAAACAATTTGAGAATAAATTTATCTCTCACTACCAGAGTGAATAGTCCTACCCCATTATTGCAACTCTTCAAAATATCTACAATTGGTTTCATCGTATAAAAATTGAAAACATCAAACAAATATTCCTCCAAAATCTTCTCATAAAAAAACATTTTGTTACGAAATATTGCATAAAACCAATCGATGGAAAAGTTTTGTTTTGTTTTCCTCTTCACTGTTCTTTTCATGCAATCCACCTTTTATTGCACTCACCAAGTACATGCGGAATATTGAAAAAAAAAAAAAAGATATCTCAAACTAAATGTCGTTAGTATATACACACTCAGTGATCTTAGGGTTTAAAGCAATCTGATTTGCTTCTATCTCGAACTATTGAACAATATTCACTTCCTAGCAATCGATAATGCGTCGAAGGTAAGAGAAGTCTTAAAGGAATTCGACACATAATTGTTTTTTGTTTATTTAAGCTGAACAACTACTGCTTATTCGAAAAGAGAAGGCCATTTTTTTTAACCTAACATTTCCGAACAAGAAAATAGCCCAAAAAATATTTTAAGACGTAAAATTCTGCAAGTATTTACCATAACTAGCGTTTGGATCTTTTTTGTGTTTAGTTGGATATTGTAGGTATACCGAGTTAAACTGAATTATGCGAGGCGAAATAAAAGGAACGAAGTTTACTCACAAACCAAGCAAGAGAAATTCACGAACGGCAAAATAGCCAGCAAAATCTGATCACATTCAAAAAAGTAACATCAACTTTTTGCATTTTCCGAATAAGTAACATTTACCTCAAACTCTTGGTTTAATTCCCTACTTCTTCAGAACAGAGTAGCAAATGTAAATGATGTACTGAAGAGTAAGTGTGCAATATTTGTAGTCTGTGACTTCAAAGGGCGTTTCCAATAATCTATCGTATCTTAATTAGGTGGGCTACTGCGTTTACAATGTACAGAGCCGCAAATGATCCCGAGAAAAGTAGAGGAATGGAATGGATAATCAACGGTGCTGAGTACTTGAATGCAGTCGACTATCTCTCTTAACGAAAATCTCTTTAAAACGAACACCTAGAGTTGGTCCCTGTTGACTCTTTTCCTTTTGCAATAAAATTTGATATTGAAATCGATACAGTAGTAAAAAAAAAAGTGGGAGCAATCCTGTCACCTGTTAGCAAGTCCAGGTTAGAAAAAGCAAGAGAAAGGAGAAGTAAGCATGTTAAGGCAGACCAGAAAGAGGAAGACAGGAAGTTGTGGATTGCGGCTCCAAACGAGCTCGGAAGGCTGACACTAGTAAGACCGCAAAGTGTGTGATATGTAACGCAGATGATAAGAGCCACCTATACAGTTTCTGTACATTGAAAGCCGACAGAAACCTAAGACGTTTTGCCGGCGATTTACAGGACTATTAGTCCGTGGACCAGCCCGTGAACCCCCCCCCCCCCCCCACCCCTAGGGGGATTTTGCAGACATATACCGTTTGAAAGCTTAGGGCAAGGAGATTCCAAATCAGGTTTTTTTGCAGTTGTTAAGTTGCTGTACGAGGACCGAAATACCACTGGGTACCCACACCATGGGTTTTAAAGAAAATGATAAAAAAAATAAAGCAATAGATAAAGCAATATGAAATTGTGTCTTTTTACTTACTGCTGTCATCTCTACAGAAATTTGCATCCGGACACCGTATATAAGCACTAAACTAGGGTACTGGGCATGTCATAAATTTTAGTAGGACAAAACCAAATACTGTTTTGTGAATACACCTAATTGCAATAAGGTTGTCATAGAATAAAGAAAAAAGGAAAAAGGTAAATAGGAATTAATTAGCATGTAATTGTCAGCTTGCAACACTCACAACACAAACGCTTACAGCTGAATATTAATCACGTAATATGAGAGAAATCATTTGCATCAGTTTCTTGGTGTCATTCTAATGCAATTCGAGGCTGATTCATCTAGCGAATTTCAAACGTGCTCGAATTACAAAGGTAAATCGGATAACTACCAAAGAAATAATGGCTCCATTTTTTTCAATAAATATAGCCTAGGGTAAATTCGCCCTGAGTGCACAACACCATCTGATCACAATTTTCAAGCCACAAATCAGGGGCGTAGGCAGGACTTTTCATCGCAAGAGGGTAAGGGGGTCCTCCGCTAGTTCCTCACCTGAGCCACAAACCAAGCTTCGTTTGTCAGGACATAATAGATTGGCGACTGAAAGTGCGACAACTGAGACATAACATTGCTCGCGTCAATTTACCTTTTTCTTTTTCGAATTGTGTGACTTCTGTTGATAAAGAATGTTGGCTCTAAAATGACTGAGGCGCCTGTCTATCTTACAGCGCCGAATTACAGAATTATCTCTTGTTATTGTGAATGAATTCTTAAATAATTGTTAAATAATTAAGATACGCAAATGTAAATCACATGGCTAATTTATTCCTATTTGGCTTTTTGCTTTTTTCTATGACAACGTTATTGCAGTTAGGTGTACATATACCGTAAAATTCCGAAAATAAGCCCTGGGGCTTATATTTTTCAAAGGCCCTTTTGAGGGGCTTATATTCGGAGGGAAATTTGCGTTTCAAAACCGATTGGGTTAGCCTCATAGCTGGAAGTAAGTTTACCGGTTTTGCTTTGTTTTACTTTGTATTTGAGAGCAATTTTCCAAGTACAAGCCCCCAAGGGGCTTATATTTGGAGGGGAGAGTTAACGAAGGGTTTTTTGCGTTACCAGTTTGGGGGGGTTATATTTGGAGGGGCTTATTTTCGGAATTTTACATACCTCTTATTAGCCGAGTTTTCGGTCCGTACTGTAAATTACGGACCGAGTTTTTTTTCCATCGCGCTTCGCGCTTAGTAATTTACAGTACGGACCGAAAAAACGAGGCTAATAAGATGTTTATTATATGGCTTCTTCCTGTTTGGGGGACTGGAAACAAGTGCAGGACGCACGATTTGACAGCCATTTGACAGGTGTCAAAAAAGAAAGTTTTTATCGGCGCACGAAAACAATAGCACGTAACAAGGGCTTTCCGAGAAAGTAAAAACAAATTCGCCATGTTAAGAAAAGTTCATTCAGTCAAAACTAAGAGCACTGTAAGTTTTAGCTCGTTAATGTAATGCTGGAGTATTTTGGAAACCAGACACTGTGTTTGTCTAGAAGTCGTTTCAATCCCACGTTTGAGACGAAATACGACTTTTTAGAACTCTTTCGCATACTGATTATCGAGTTCTATTTCAAGAAAACGTAATTTTGAAGACAATTTCTCAGCTAAAATAGAAGGAGGTGGATGAATGAAAACAAACATGGCCGCCGCAAGCTACCAACCGCGAACCTTAAGTCCCAAATATGGGCAGACGGGTAAAGTGAAACCGTTAACCGCAAACCGCCGTTTGTCGTTTGCAGTAAAATGACCAGACCTCAATCCTAAGGTCTCTATTATCTTAATTTGACCGCCGTCAGACTACAACGAGTACTTTCGACCTAACTTGCATGCAGCGTTAACACCACGTTTGGACTCTTAACTCTTACCTGTAAATTCACATATGTTGAAATTTGTTTCATTATGTAATGATTTACGTAATAGTATCATAGGTGACGAATCACTCCTTAATTTTGGCGCGAAATTTCAGTGTTAATTGGTAATTTCACATGTGAAATTACAAAATGCCATGGCAACCTTCCGTACGTCTCAGTGTCAAGATGTCGACGAAGTTTTAAAATGCCGTGAATGAAGATGTCAGGGCACAAAAAGATGCTTTAGAAAACCTGAACACACAAGAGAATATCAAGAAGGATTCTAACAGGTATTTTACCGAAAAAGTCTGAAAAATTCTAAACTTTATAAGCCAAATTTAGGGTCTAAACATTTGAGCGAGTCAGAGTTCTCGATCGATACGATCCAGGATAAACATGTCAAAAATCCAAGATTGCTAACGTAATTCGTCACAGGTAATCAAATGGTATACTCGTAAAATTAGGGAATAGTTTCACTTGCGTTTTGTCCAAATCCAATTAATTTCCCGAGCCTTTAGGCTGGGACAAAGATGAGTGTACCACATGGCCACTGTAAATTTCGATGCTATCATTCCAAAGTTTTGTTCTGAATTTCCAAATACCATTTGCAATTTTAGCTTTTATTTCGTTTTTAATTTTTAATTTGTTTTTCATGAATATTTTCTGGTCTTAAATTCTCCAATTAGGTTTTCTTGAATTCGTGATCGACGTTCCGTGTGTTGCCTCAACTCCCGGTGTTTTCCTGCATTTCTGTTGATATGTTGTTAGCTTCCTGTATTTAGTCTTTTTCGTTCCGTAAATGTCTTGCCTCGTTTGAATTTTCGCATTTTGCATTCTGTAATTTTGTTGCCTCGATTTCATGTTCCTTGTTTTTTATATATTCCGTCTTTTGCTTTTGCCCCATGGGGTAAGAATTTTTGGTACAAACCTACATCGATTCGAGAAATTTGGTTTGTGACGTCTGCGCCATCTTCCGCATAGACTCTGGAAGAAAGGGACATACCAAAAATCTTTCCTTGGAGGGAAATTGCGTGTTTTTTGTCGGCTGCATCTTATCGCTAAATAAAGTTGCTTTATCTATGTTATCTCGGATTTGTCCTGTCGAGTGTCCATACTCTATTTCTGTATTTTTTTTAAAAAGTTGCCTCGATTTAAAGTCTGGTGCAGTCATGGCTCAATGGCGGGAAAAGGTCACATGACCTAAAAAGGCCGGAAAATTGGGAGTTTCATTCCCAATCATCTGACATTATAGCGGATCTTGTTCAATTGGATTATGATGGCAAAAGTGTGGGATTGACACCAATGAATCTTAGCAAAACAACAATTGCTCGATTTTTTAGGGTGCCGTGAAGACGGTTTGTACTTAAAATCGTAAAAAACGGCAAGTGCGAAAATCTATGGCCGCTATCGAACGGCAAGTTTTTATTGCCAACGGGAACAAAAATTGCACATGTGGTTGCCTTTCCTGCTGAAGATCAAGATTTACAAGAGGATGATGATGATAATTTTCAGGCAACATTTGGTGCTCGGTACGTATGCACGTTCTTTTGTGTTTGCGATTTATTTTTTCCTTCAATGTTTTATTTCGGTACTTTATAAAGAACGAAATATTTTAAAAGCGCGATTTGATCCCTTACGCTAGAAAATTTTAACTTAACTTAAACTTATTTTGCATTTCACTTTCTTATTTTTATAATCATAAGAGCAACCTCGCATCCAATTCCTCGCCCATCAATTAATGGCCGCAGCTGAGTTTTTAGCCCACCAATAGGGACTTTAAGATCTGGGACGCGACGACTTCTAGAACGCGGTGGCTGATTAAGGACTGGAACTAGAACGCCGTCGTTTGCGCGCGAAAAGTAAAGTTAAGATCTCCGTCGCGATGCAAGACGACGCGGCTGCAAACCGCTCTTTATCAGTGTGATTCTTCACGTATTCTTCGGCAATTCTTTCGCAGAAATAGCCATGGCATCATTTAAGAAAGTCCAACAAATGCTTTGTTTGTGCTTTGTTCGATAGCATCACCTCCACTTCTTCGTTGACGCTTCGGTTTGTCTTCGCTTTCATCCGCTCATGAACCTCTTTTCTTCGTCTCTGACAGCTTCTCCATCGCTTTAAGTCTAACATCTTCCGCTTTAGCCCGATCTTATTGAAGTTTTTTGCTAGCTGTGTTTTTTTTTCCCTGTGTTTCCTGTAATTCCGCTTCGCCACTTTCCTCCAACGCGATGATCATATCCAATAGGTTTTCTAGTTCCGTTGGCTCATCGGGAGTTATCCCAGTTGCTTTTTCCTCCGCTAGAAGTTTGTCCTTATGCTTGTAAACAAGGATTCCCACGTGGTCTCGGACTGATCGCTTATCAACCCTGAATTTCGGCACAGTGCATTTGTTCAAGGTGTCTGCTATTTTTTCCCACATACTGCTTCTTTGTGTTGACCCTTTCTTAGTTGTGTAGGGATTTACATTGACGACTTCTCTGCATAGAATGGCTTCATGATCATGTGTCCAAAACATTACTGAACTAAAGGGAAGCATAAAAACACACGCAGTTTAATAAAATTAAATTAAATAATACAGGATTAAAATTGGCTTCTAGCGGCAGATGAACGCAATAAATCGAGAATTGCAACGGTACAAGAGAAGAGAAGAGAATCCAGAAGACTCCTGCATTCACTATTTGCAGTTTTAGCTCGTGACTTACTTGCAAGCCTTGCTCGAAATCGAATTCGAAGGCGCTGCCATTTTATAAGCTTCGTACACCTGAAAGAAATTTAAAAATAATCAAAATCCTTTCGTCTCTGCGATCTAAAATGTCGCCAGAAATTACGTCCAATGATCGTAGAGTGCTGATTTTACATGTTTAGAGGAATATATCATCATTTAATTTAAGCACAGGAACAAATATACTCACGTTTTGTACAGAACGTCAAACTCGCAAAACCCACGTTCTCGACGCGACGTGGTGACACCAGGACGACGGCGTGAGCATGCGCAACATGTCTCCTCTTTGAAAATTTACTTCCGGTCGCGTCTTACAGCCGTCGCGTCTCGGATCTTAAAGTCCCTAATAACTAGTGCTAAGCCCGCGTGACTCTGTCGGAGGAAACATCAAGCCAGAAAGTTAGATAGAAAGGTAATGCAAAGAGATATAACTCTTACCAGGAAAGAGAACTCGGAGTCTTTCACTAATGGATTTGTACGAAAACCCTAGTTCAACAAGCTCTCGTATAAGCGCCTCGGCCACTAAGTTTTGAAGGTGACTTTTTTCAAATAATTTTGCTTATCGGTTCCAGTTTCTCACTCTTTAGCCTCGCTCACAAGCTATTTTCAGGCCGCCTCGTTCTAACTCTATGGAATCAAGGCAACATAATTACCGTGTAGTAAATACGTTGAATTCCAAATACGGTGCGTAAATAATCAGTGATTATGGAATCGAGGCGACATAATTCCAGAATGCACATACCGAGAAAAAAAAAGGAACATAGAATCGAGGCAACATAATTCCGGAATGAGGAATGCAGAATTTTAAATACCATAAATGAAGAAGGAACATGGAATCGAGGCAAAATAATTCCAAAATGCAGAATGCAATTGTCGCAAATATAATTAGAATCATGAAATCGAGGCAGCATAATTCCATAATTCAGAATGCACATACCGTAAAAAGAAAAAGGAACATAGAATCGAGGCAACATAATTCCAGAATGGGGGATGCAGAATTCAAATACCGCAAATGAAACAAGGAACATGGAATCGAGGCAACATAATTCCAAAACGCGGAATGCTAAATGTCTTAAATCAGAACTAGAATCATGAAATCGAGGCAACATAATTCCTGAATGCAGAATGCAAAGACGGTAAATGAACAACCAGCATAGAATCAAGGTACCATAACTCTAGAATGCTAAATACCATAAATAAAAAAACAAATGGAATAAAAGCATACAAGGAATGGCCATGTGTGACACTTATTGACAAAACACGCGTGAAATTATTCCCTAATTTCACTCGTCACCATTTGATTACACAAACTAATTTGTTTTATCTAGTCATACTGATGACACTTGATTGACGTTTGTAATCATTGCATTGTATCATCATTTTAAATTGTAGTCCTTAAATTGCAACTACATGTAGTCATGCAAATAAAGCTTATGTTGAAATGATGATGTTCAAACTTCTATAATCCAGTTCTTCTAAGTGAAACTGACTGGCCTCCTGACTATTATCCAGAGATCGTTTCAGGTAGCAGGACATACTTACTTAAACAACAATTTCACAGAAACGCAGAGTGGCAGTCCTATCGAAAGAAAGAGAGTAGGGCACCAGTTTTGCCCCCAAACCGTCAACGTGACGCCCTTTCTTTAACATGTAAAGGGTCATGGAACAAGGGGCGATGCGTCAAGGGAACGCTGGGGTGCCCATTGCAATGGGGTGAGCACAGTTGGCCTATGGAATCATTCCGAACATTTTCAACACATAAACTGCTTGGAACTGCTGACAGGCTCTTTTGCAAGGAAAGGAAAAATAAAAGCTGTCCTTGTTAATAGTTCAACCTCATAAACCTGTTTCGACTTGTACTGTTGGCAGGAAGGTAAGGGATTTGCTACAAGCGACAGGTATTAACAGATTTCAATGTAAGCTTCATTCAGTCCCTAGGGCATCCGCCTCTGCTGCTGCAAGGAGTGGGGTGGCTGTTCGCCACTTTGAGGTTGCACGAGAGACCGGGTCGAGATAGTTGTCAAGTGTATTTTGGGACTGTTTTGGGGACAAATTTGCCGCCTTGTTGAAAAGGCGTCCCCAAAAACAGTCCCACAATGCACTTGCACCCCGTCTCCCGCACAACCTCAAAGTGGCGAATATCCAACATTTCCGCCAGGCCTTCTGGTCATCTCACTCTACTTTCATGCATTTCTGTTATAGACCTGTGCAGGAGCCGCCTGCACTTCGCTGATGCAAGTAGGTCAGTTCTATCAGCTCCCGAGGAAAGGAGTTGCCTGCCTTTGAACATGCATTGTTACATGGAGTAGAATGTTCAGAAGTATAATGCCAGATTATACAAGGAACCGTAAGTCCTGATGTGCAAGATAGATTAGACGAGGAACGTGAGATGAAATGAAATAATGCAATCTAACCCACGCCCTTTACCCCTCTGTTTAATGTTTTTATTGTTGTTGTTTTTGTTGCTGTTTCTCTTTCTCTTTTTTGCGGCTTTGTTCTCTTGCAGGTTGAGGCTGTTGAACTCGTATTTCCTTGTTTTCCAGCAAAATCACTGTATTTGGAGCAAAATGATCCTGTCAAGCGCTCATTTTCAATAACTGGAACAAAAGTGTGTAACCTAATTCCTTCCGACTGAAGATATACTTCTAAATTCGTTTTTAACAGAAAAATTCCAGGATTTTTATTCTACACTTTTTTGGATAGGAACGACTATATGTTGAAGTCAAATACAACACCCAAGCTCTTCAAAATGTATATGTAACGTATTTAATAGATTTAACTGTTTTTAGCAAACCATTACGCAATGCAGGGTATCTAATTTTTGTTCTCTCCGCAAAGTTATTACATTTAGGTTTTCTTATATTTTCTTTCTTGTCCTCTTCACCTCCGGCCACGATTAGCTTAAGCTCACCGCGGGTGGCGTGAAAAATTTCCTTTCTCCTCTTTAGTTCACTGTAATTTATTACTTGTAAACTGTTTAATGTGTAATAAAGGTGGTGTTGTTGTTATAAGGATGGCATTGCATCGTTACCGTCGGTTTTATGTTTCTCGTACAATCGATCTTATACCCCAGGACGAATGGTGTGGAGTGGATTATTCTGCGCCCGTGTAAAGATAAGGCGATATAAGGGATTCGCTGATTGGAGAAATGGATGGGTGTGAGGTTATCCTAATCTTTTTTGTGCATTCTTTTTCCGGAAAGAAACAGAAAATTGAGCAAATGAATATGATAATTGCTCGAGTACAAGGTTTATTGTGATTAAAATTCCTGTTACAGTAAGAGCCCTAATTCTTAAGCACACCAGCAACTAAAACTATGAATAGAATTTACCACTACTGCTACAGTATTTCGTTCATTATTGCTCCGAACCCCTTTTGTGAGCTTAGAAGGTACAAGGACATCCTGCTGGAATCCGTAAACGTACGTTGCCTTTTATTCCATATAAGAAATCATACCACTTGTAAACATTTCCTTCCCCTGTCAAGCAGCATTTTGACAATTCATTGATGGTAGAACCTGGTAACACATACGACCACACATTAACATTTGCCAGTCTCCCAACAAACGACTGTTTTGAGTCGAAACCTCCGCCGACATCGTCCTGCTCTTGCCCAAGCACCAGGGAACCCTCAGCATGTATGGTGTAACCTTTCTTGAAGTCTACACCTGATTTCACAAACACTCCATCTTTGTAGCTTTTCCATTCGCCCTTACTGTTTTCCCAAGTCACACATATCTGATGCCATTTGTTATCGTCTGCAGCTATGCCCACTGACCTGGGACAAAGATCAGGCGACATTCTTATGATCAGTGACATTGCACCCCAAGATAAAGTTTACAACTAAATGGCAAACGGTAAAAAAATCAGAACTAAAATACAAATATACAAATATGCGAAAATATGGAAAAAGAATTTTAAAAAAATTAAGTAAATAAGTAAATAGATAATAATAATAATAATAATAATACTAATAATAATAATAATAATAATAATAATAATAACCGCCGCCTGGTTAGCTCAGTTGGGAGAGCGCCGGTCTATCGAGAGAAAGGTCGCGGGTTCAAACCAAACCCAGCAGGACCAACACCCAGGCTCTTTAAATAACTGAGAAGAAAGTGCTGCCTCCGTAATGACATCTGCAAATGGTTATACTAATTTCTAGTCTTCTCGGATAAAGACGAAAAACCGTAGGTTCCGTCTCACAGCACTTTCACTCATTTGTTCTTGTGGGACGTAAATGAGCCCGCATCACTATTCCAAAAGAGTAGGGGTGGAGAATCCGGTGGTGTGGCCAACCTTAACGGGTTGTGGGATTGGGTAGTGATGGCAACTCGCATGGGATCTAAGTCCCTTTCGTGCACATTCCCTTTAGGTTGGTCTGTGTCCAGGTCTCCAGAAAAGCAACTATGTAAATAGAATAGATAAATAGACAATTTAAGGTAACTAAGGCCGAAAAGGATTGGTCGGTAGAATTTAAAAGTTATGCAAGAATTGGCATTGCTCTCACCTTCTGACGGAATAAGGCTACATCCTTATATTGAGAAAGGGAAAGGGATTGGTCGGCAGTATTTAAACGTTATGCAAGAATTGGCACTGCTCTCCCCTTCCGACGTAGCCAAGTGTTTAAGACCCATAACCCTACCAGCGAGTTAATTGAACGGCGCCAACAATTCCTTCTGACGTTAATTCTCTTTTTTTTAAAACTTTAAAACAATTAGAAGGAAAATTCGGGCGTGTCTGCAATGGAAATGCATTGTGTCCCTCTCTTAGTGCCTCAAACTACCAAGTTGTATAAATGGCTATGGACCATATATGCGATGGGCCTTTACCCCACCAGGCAATAAACGCTGCATTGCTGGAGGAAAAATGTGGTGCTCTATCGAGTAAATACAGTATCGCCTACTTACCTTCTGTCATTACCAATATACAGGTGAACATCATCGGGATCGAAAACAATCAACTCATTGTTTAGAGATTTCGTTGGCGCATAGCTGAATGGTGCTGAGTTTCCTGTTGCTGTCTTCATCCACAAGCAGATCGTAAATTGTGTTAAACTGCGCATGCCCCAGATATTCACATAATCGGTAACGCCTTGCTTAGGGAACTCCAGGGAGTAATCTAGAGCACAACAAACACACACAATAGGGTATTTCCGAGATGCCCCAAGCCTCTCTTTCAAAGCGAGGCTAAGTGCGTAGCAGAAACTATTGATATGAAAATGGTGTTTAAGTCTTATGCAAATCTTATTTCTACAGGAAATGTTTGGCACTTAGCCTCGTTTTGATAGTGAGAGTTCTTGAGCTCGGAAAAGGTAAAAACCTGCAAATACGATCCTTGTACATAATAACCTGTTTGACAAAATTGAACAGTTACACTCCATATATAAGTTGTAGTTAATTTTTTCTTTTTCTTTTGTTTCAACTTCATTCGCATACATTACCATACCCAAAGACAAAAGAAAAACAAAAATTACTCGAGATAAAAAACAAAAAAACTAAACAAAAAAAACTAAAACTGAAAACTAAAACATACACACTGAAGAATTTGTTTGGTATAACATTTGATACATGTTCCTATATTTTCTTTTAAATCAAGTTCATGCACATCATGTTCTCAAGGCAACGATAATTTTTTCTTATAAAATACTTAATTGGTATGAAAACTGTATAATTGACAGGAAGCTGTCGACATTTACAACTACAACTTATTCGCTAACGTTAACTTTCAGAGCGACAGGGGAGGCGCAATCATAACAATAAAACGAACCAGAGAGCCGTGACAGTGCCCCTACAAGGGGACTGGTGTGGAAAAAGCCTGAAAATGTTGTCAACATACCTTCCTGGCCCTTTACATAGCAGCTGATGAAAGCAACCAAAATGCAAGCAGTCACCCGAAGCATGGCAAAGTTTGGTCACCTACAAATGAGAAGGCAATTTCAATCAATGAATATTAATATTACTACCACTTTCGAGCTTCCGTGAAAGCATTTCTGTTTGTCTAGACAATCCTTCGCGTTGGTCAGCCTGCGAAAATGTCGGGTTTTTACAGGTCTGTGTTTGTTTCTAGTTCTGCGCCAAACACCGCGGTTCTAAAAACAATGCGTCGGCGTTTTATTTTTGCGATGACGTAAAAAAAAATCCTCAGACAGGAACCTTCGATGGTTTATTTCATCCAAGTACTTAGAGCATCCAGCGAACTGTTTTTTGATGACAGTGTATATACATATTCGTTTTGCAAGTTGTTCATTGTGCTGAGACTAAAGTCCACATAACTCTTCTGAGTTTTGTTGATTTAGTTTTGTCAATAAGAGAAATATTCCATTACCATTTCGATGTTACTGTGAAACAAATTACAAACAATGAATTTTGAGTTCATTAAAACAGTAAATCTTTTGAGTGGGAAATATACGTATTCCTTTGTTTCTCGGGTGTTTATCTACCGTGTATGAAAAGCGAAAGAGAACACAAAAATTGATTTGAAATGAAATATCTCGATAACATTGTTAAAGAATTTCTTCAAGCTTCGACGGTAACTATTTGGCTAGAAGAGATAAAGCTTCTATGACTACTTCGGAAAAAATGTCAAGGCTGAAAATTAAAACCGCTATGTCATTATCATACTATTCATGACAATTTTCATCTTAAACAAATACAGCTGTTGAGACCATTTTTCAATTACTGAGGTTTTAAACCGTTCGTGATTTTATCCCAATATCTCGTTATCGCCCAAAATAATTAACCAATCCAATATCCTTGATGGAAGTCGGATGAAGAAAGATAGTAGAAAATTCGAAAAACAATTTGAGAATAAATTTATCTCTCACTACCAGAGTAAATAGTCCTACCCCATTACTGCGACTCTCCAAAATATCTACAATTGGTTTCATCGTATAAAAATTGAAAACATCAAACAAATATTCCTCCAAAATGCTCTCATAAAAAAACATTTTGTTACGAAAATATTGCATAAAACCAATCGATGGAAAAGTTTTGTTTTGTTCTCCTCTTCACTGTTCTTTTCATGCAATCCACCTTTTATTGCACTCACCAAGTACATGCGGAGTATTGAAAAAAAAAGAGACATCTCAAACTAAATGCAGTCAGTGTATACACACTCAGTGATCTTAGGGTTTAAAGCAATCTGATTTACTTGTATCTCGAACTATTGAACAATATTCACTTCCTAGCAATGGATAATGCGTCGAAGGTGAGAGAAGTCTTAAAGGAATTCGAAACATAATCGTTTTTCAGTTACTTAAGCTGAATTTTTTGTTCGATGTAATGTTAACAACTACTGCTTATTCGAAAAGAGAAGGCCATTTTTTTAACCTAACATTTCCGAACAAGAAAAAAAATTGCCCAAAAAATATTTTAAGACGTAAAATTCTGCAAGTATTTACCATAACTAGCGTTTGGATCTTTTTTGTTTTTAGTTTTTTGTAGGTATACCGAGTTAAACTGAATTATGCGAGGCGAAAGAAAAGGAACAAAATTTAATCACAAACCAAGCAAGAGAAATTCACGAACGGCCAGAAAATAGCCAGCAAAATCTGATCATATTCAAAAACGTAACATTAACTTTTTGCATTTTCCGAATAAGTAACATTTACCTCAAACCCTTGGTTTAAATCCCTTCTTCAGCAGAACAGAGTAGCAAATGTAAATGATGTACTGAAGAGTAAGTGTGCAATATTTGTAGTTTGTGACTTCAAAGGGCGTTTCCAATAATCTATCGTATCTTAATTAGGTGGGCTACTGCGTTTACAATGTACAGAGCCGCAAATGATCCCGAGAAAAGTAGAGGAATGGAATGGATAATCAACGGTGCTGAGTACTTGAATGCAGTCGACTATCTCTCTTAACGAAAATCTCTTTAAAACGAACACCTAGAGTTGGTCCCTGTTGAATCTTTTCCTTTTGCAATAAAATTTGATATTGAAATCGCTACGGTAGTAAAAAAAAAAGTGGCAGCAATC
>OZ037993.1:13856742-13909242 GCA_964035705.1 Porites rus
ACTACCCAAAGAATTCTGCTGTTCCTGAATGGGCTAGGGGGTTTCCTTGATTCCTAATCAAACTCATATCAAGAATCTTTCCTTGTTTGTCTAGACTCGCAGCTGGCTACAGGTACAAACAGTGTCACAGCACACGCGACACAATCTGCAGGTTAATTTTTTTAGTACTTGATCACAAAAGCCTTGAACCAGCCAAATAAGTGCATTGACCCTTGCCACCCCTAAATTTCAGGTTACCTTGTTTCAACAAAATTGCCATTTTAATGTTATTTGTTTACACTAAGCATACTATTTTTCTTGCTATTTTAGGTCAACAGCAGCACATGCCCCTCAACACCAACACTCGTACTACAGGTAAGCTTAAATTGAAAAACCTATCATGAGCAAGCTTACCTATGGTATAGTACGTTTTCTCATGTGAAAACAAAACAAACCATAAGTCTTATTGTCTTGGCAAAAAGCACATTACATTGAATGAAACAATTTATTTCTTTAATGCTATTTTAGGTCAACAGCAGCTAAGGACTGCAGTAAATGCACCTGCTGCAGGTAAACATGATTAAATAATAAAATTACAAGAACTTGTTCACATTATTAATAAATAAGTAGCCACATTCAGGGGTTTCAATAACTTTAGTTATAAGCGGCCATTGAAGATGTAATAGGCGGCTGTGACCACTAAAGTGGCTGCAAGGCCCTTCATTAATGAAATCCAAATAGACGGCGGTAAGAAACCTTACAGGCGGCGGTAGACCGCTGGTAGCCGGCTTTTATTGAAACCCCTGCACATTAAGTTTTAATATGCTATTAATTACAAAAAAAAAACTGACCACTCCACCAATGGGCCAACATAATGAAACACTGAAGTACATTGTAAATATTTGTAAATTAGCCAAGTTAATCCCAGCTGGCAAGAGGTCAAATCAGGTGGCTATAAAAGCCTGTGATGAATGATTTTCTTGAGAACTCTGTTGGGTTACTATTTGAACTGTTTTTTCTGAACAGTAACAATAGTCTTGCAAAAGTATGCAAAGTAAACATAGTTATATATTTATTTACACCCCCTTTCACCCTGCCACCAGACACTCACTCTTGCATTAATACACTAACAATAATATTATTGCTTACTTGGTTTTACTATCCCATTTTACCACAGAAAATGCCAGAGCCGAGCTAGGGCGGCTATTTAATTACACTCCTGCAGGAATTCAACGAAAAAGGAAATTACCTACAGGAATTAAGCTACCCAATACGTGGACTCATACATTTGTATGCTTAGGACGAATGAGTGATAAAGTCCCAAGTACTGCCTACAAATCCCAGTTGTCAGGTGCATCACTTGGAGAGAAGAAGATAACATTTGAGAAGAAATCCTCGTGTGGCTACTTTCATGAAAAGCTGTTAGAAAGCTACCCAAAACTAAAGGAAGGAGGGGGTTACGAGCTGATGCGTACAAAGTTCAGATCAACCAGCAAATTGGAAATTTTGCAACCTTAAAGGAATGGTGGGCATAATGTGTTAGACCTTAAAGAAATGGTGTCATCAGCTAAAATCTATGTTCGACCCCTTCAAAAAGATTTAAGTCTTGAGCAAACAGGACAGCCATCATTGGTGAGTTCTCTACTCATTATGACCAGTTTTCTTCTTTACCACAATATTCTGACCAATGTACTTCTTTTGATACATTGACATTAAGCTTGGCAGTGAGGGTTAGAGTGTGTTTATGTCTTCTACTTTTACTAAATGCCTTTCTATCAAGATGGATGTTACTGTTAATTTGTTTACTTTTTTATGTTATTGTTTATTACTGTTTTGAAAGTTCTTGAGCACATCTTGTTATAGTGGAAGAGCTTACATGTATGTGTCACTCTGCCATTTAGCTGCCTCCTCAGGCTTGCTCTGGGCTTGTCCCCAGTTTTCCCTGAAAAGCACTTTTTTTTCAATTTTTCACCAAAGCGAGTGTGAGTGACTTGTGACAAGGCATTTGGAACTACTGTTGAATTGTTGTTTATTAGTAAACAGAACAGGCTAAGATACACTATGGTCATCTGTGTTTGTATTAGTCTTTTGACACTGGCCCATTGGAGATGTGTGTGAAGTGTGGGATCAAGATTCAGCTTTCAAGAATGAGGCAGCACATGCAAGATTGTGGTGGTGGATCAAGTTCAAGTGCAAGTACAAGTAGTGAAAATGACCCTGACATGTTGGATTTTAGTGGATCAAGTAAAGTAACCACTGTTGTGAATGATGACTCAAGTGATGAGGATAAAGACCCTGTGCCCATCAAGACAGGTACATAAAAAGAACAGTGAAATGCTACATAAAAGACAAGACCTGTGACACTAAAACCTACAACACTGGCTACATTATCAAAAGCAAACTGAGAAAATAAAGTGTGGAGTGCAGTGTGGCTAGTTTTGCACAACTCTTCTTACTAGGGAATTGTGTGCATTGGTGTTTGATGGTGAGCTGAAATTTCTGACAAGACATGACCTGTAAATCTCTTCTAATAAAGTGTAAATTATACACAGCTAGGTCTGTCCCTCCCCTGGAACAGAAAACCATCAGTGTGATGACTATGGTGCAGTGGGCTAATAATTATTTGTAGAAATTGTCTCTTTTTCTTTTCAATGTTTTCTTATGCATAAAATTTGATTTCTCTCTCTGCACAAATATAAAAATGTTTTACATGTTGATCCTGGGGATGAAAACGAAAAGGTGCAATGCAAATGTTGCTTGGTTGTAATCATGCTTTAAATATCTTACATTTTAAGGATGGCAGGAAAAGAGTGCAATCAGTCCCACTGCCCTTGCAGATTTACAAGGAATTTTTCCTGTTAAATCAAGCTCTGACCTGCAGTCAGCTCTGGACATTGGTGGTAGTCTTGAAGAAGCAATAGATCTACTTTTGGAATCGGGTCAGTATTAGCAACCCACAACACCTTATTTTGTTGTGAATGTTTATAAAAATGTTTTTCCTTGAAGAGGATGAAATTTTAGTTGAATTTCTTATAAGCAGTCAAAAGCTTGCAACATTTCATCTCCTTTGTTTGTAAAATAATGGAGCTGTCAAATTGAGGCCTAGTAGCATTCAAACTTCACTGAATGTTTTTTTCCTGACATGCAGCTTCTTAAGTTGTTGCATAACATGCAACATAAATATTTCTCCTAGATTTATAATGGGTCTACTTGATTGTACAGGTATGCAATCAAAATTATATTTTACTGTTTGGGTCATTAATATTTTGTCATATGATTAATTGTAAGGTTCAAATGCTGGTGACAGGGATAGTAGCTCTACTGAAACTGGTAAGCCCAAACTTCAGGTACCTTCAACTTTGAGAGATTATTAGAATGATAGACGACATGTATGGGTAATAGACTCGTAATATCACTGTTTTCTTTTCTTCCAAGTCAATATAGTCAATAGTATTCACATTTATGTCAATCAGAGAAGTTCCTTAAAAAAACACAACAACAATGACCAAAAATCAAGGAGGATAATTTATTAGAAAAAGGGCATTCATTGGAAGGATTGCCCAAAACGGAATCATTGCAGTGTGCAATGTTAATTCAATATACTATTGACAGTTATTGTACAATTTGTCTCTTTCGTAGGCAAGCCATCCATTACCGCACATGCACCCACAGCTGTGGAAATTATGCAGTCCTACAGATGCCAGACAGAGCAAGGCACAGCATATATTGATGTTAACAGAATGCCGTTGTCTATGCTCCGCCAGATAATGACAATTTACAAGAACCCTCAATTTAACTTAAAGAAACGTGTGAATGTAAACTTCAACAGAGAGCAAGGTGCTGACCTGGGAGGCCCAACTAAAGAATTCTTTCACAGTGCCATTAGTTCCTTGAGTAAAGTTGATCCTGTATTCAATATGCAGTTGTTTGGTGGTCAAGAGGGACATCTAATCCCCTTTTATGGAGTAGATGCTGTTTCTTCAGGGTGTTTTCAAGTAGCAGGGAAACTTGTGGCACATAGTTTGAAGCATGATGGCCCAGGATTGGTAGGCCTATCTCCTGCTGTAGTTAAATACCTTAACACTGGTTCCTTGGAGGAGGCTGCGACCCTTGTTACAATGGATGATCTAACCGATCTTGAGCTCAAAAGACTCCTGGAAGAAAAGGTTAGATAGGCTACAATAAAAGTTTTGTTGTTACAATGCTTAAACTTATGAATCTTACTGTAACACTTGCCATGTATCAAGCAGCTTGCAAAATCCAGATCAATATCAGTTTCTGGGCAACTGTGCACCTACCCCTCCCCTAACCCAACAGCAACACTAACTTATTAACTTATTATAACATGTTCTCAGACAACTTTCAAATTTCCATTGCCTCAGTTTCTAGAGAGGTATCCATCACTTTCTCCTTTCTACTACCAGCCTATTACAAAATTAAAATTGGAAAACATAGTGATTCCACCCAATTTTCTTTAAGACTGCCAATTATTACATACTGTACCTATTTCAAAACATATTAAGCCAATACTGTGTACTTGTGTTGTTACTAAACAGAATGAACATTGCTTCACCATGTCCTTTAGGTTTTAAAAGAACAGGCTATGCATCAGGTAGATGATGAAGCAAAAGATAAGGTTGAGGAGTTGCTGGTCCGACATGGACTAACAGATGCAGTACCACTGAGTGATGTTAACAAAGAGAAGGCTATCAAGGATCTCCTTGTTGCCGAAGTGTTGGTTACGAGAACAATTGCCCTTGACTCATTCTTCCGAGGTCTTAACACACTTGGACTGGGTGATTTGCTTCGCAAGCATCCCTCCATAACTAAATTTGTATTTCCCACAATGGAAGAAGCTTCAGTTGACATGGACATACTGAAAAGCAAGTTACTTCAAGCACATCCCATCCATGAAATTGTTGGTGAAGCTCAAGCACAGGCTTGGGAATGGTTTCTTGAGTATGTCGACAACACTAGCTCAAATGTAGGTGAGTAATGTGCTTGCACTGTACTATTCCCATCTGAGGGTAAAATCACTCAGTTCTTTTGTTACATTTGGAGTTATGGTTTTGAGACTGAATTCTAATCACAAATGCAGACAGCTGCTAGATGCTAGAATGTGAACATGTGGAATGTCAAAATAAATTTTTAGAAACATGGACAAGTATATCAAGTGACATGATTCCCATGGAAGCAGTGAAACCTCACCATGTCTGCCTTTACACATGTACTTGCCATATACATGTAAATAGGCAGTTTGCCTAAAAAAATCCCTGGCAGTGTATTGAACACCTATATGGCATTTCTAAATAGAAAAACGAAATAGAAATGGTCCACTAGTAATGCCATTGACATTAAGTGAAAAGAGTCATTTGTATGTAGCAATATTGATTGAAGTCAATATCCACCATATCTCAAAGTCAAAGGTTGGAGAGACATGGTAACAATTCAATATTTATTTTCTTATGCACTTTGTTTTGGGGGTTAACCTTGCAGATGAAAACACGGGATACCCACTAAGTAACTCACTGGTGATGTTCAGTACTGGCAGAACAGTTCTTGACCCACAAGAGGATTTGGAAGTTGCATTTCAGACTGATACCAGAAGGAAACTTCTTGAGGCAGACAGTTGTTTTCGTAAAGTGATACTACCAATCTCACATAGTTGCTATGAGGAGTTCAAGGCAGCATGCAATCTTTCGTTACTATCAGGAGCTGTAGGATATGGTAGATTCTGAAAATCTGATTCCTGTTGTCATATTCCTAAGCACTTTCAGTTGTGTTTTACTGAAGAGCATTATTCATACCTTAGGGGAACATGTTGCATTCAAAGTGAGGAGTACCACTGAATGTTCACTCCTTGCATTGTTGTTGTTTTTTTGAGTGCAAAAAAATATTGTTGCCAGTTGAAACAAAAAGAAAATATGATTTCATGATTATAATAACAATTTTATTCACATTTCAAGTCCATCAAGAAGAGATGACACAGCTGGAAGTTTGATTCAGATCTCGGCTATTATACATGTATTTTTATACCTGATTGCCATGTAATAGAACATTTTCCTATTCTTGTTCAGCTATTGACCCAATGACTGCATTTCATTGGTGAAAAACCGTTGTGTTACAGATATTGACCATGGAGACAAAGATAAAGTTGATGTTGGGTCAAGTAATAAGTTTGTTTTCAGTCCCAGGAGTTATCATAGCGGTTTATGCTCTTTCCTGTGCATTAAAAGTTAGATTGTTGTATCCTCTTTCTATGACTGCTTTCATTGCATGTTTACTTATTGAAGCAATTTTCAGTTAGCTTTAAGGTCAGCACACATGAGGGGACTGGTCCCAAAAATTCAAACTGGCTTGAATTCGTGGGACTAGTTGCAGGGACCAAAGATGGTCACTGCGACTAGATTTTGAAGCAAAAATGGCCAGTTCAGACAATGGGACTTGTCCCCGCGACTTGTTGCAGGGACTAGTCGCAGGGACTAGTCCCCTCATGTGTGCTGACCTTAACTATTTAAATTATGCATAACATATACTATGCACAGGATATCTTTTTACTAAGCAATCAGCATCTCTGGTGATAAATTTACATTTTAAGACCAGTTTACTCAATTTAGTGATACCTTCTTTATTGGGTAAGTTTACACCCAGTGGGAGAATTGCATACAGTTCTTGTATTAAGTCAGTGACTGCAGAAAGTTACGTGCCTGAATATATAAATCAATGCCATAACAATCGCTGTCACTAAGTGGATCAACCAATAAACTTAGTTGTTGCTGTTGCTCTTCCCTAACGTTGACTTCAATGTTTGGAATTTCCACTAGCTCAAAGTCATCAGAGGGAGAAGACTCATTGGGAATGGGTCCATCCCAGTCGATGCCATATGAGGAGACTTCTTCCTGTTGAATAATAATTCAAACAATATAAAAACATCTCTAAAAATACTGTTTTCATCATAAATTTGGGATCTTCATATTTCAAGTTTATGAAGAGTCTGTACTTGTTAAATACATAGACAACATTCTTTGTTACATGTACTTGCCTCATCTAGTTGACAAAACATTTCCTTGGCTACTTCCAAACCAGAACCACGTAATTGTAGCATTCCACTGACAAACTGCTGGAGAGGAGAAAGGCTTCCTGCAGTTCTCATGCTATGATTGTTCCAACCTCCTTTCCAAATGTCCAGGTGACGGTTAACACGGGGTAAAAATACTGTGTGAAGAGCAAGCAGATCAACCTCATTTAGTGGATCAAGAACACCTTGTTCCTCAAGATGATAAAATAGTGTTTGATACAAACACAAGACACCACTAAAAACATCCCTCCACAGCCTCTTGATTCTTTGGTTGTGGGTGCTACTGCCAGCTATCACACTCCCTCGTCCAGTTCCCCTCAAAGGATGTTGCAGCATGTACAAAGCAGCTGCTGTGTTCTCACCACCTTTATCAGTCTGCGATCGAGATGGCAAGCCAAACTCAGTAACTGCTTTCATAAACAACTGTAGCACTGTTTCAGCACGATTGTTATTTGAACAATGAAGAAAGACAACCAAACGAGAGTATCCATCAATTGCACCATGCAGAACCATTCGCCACCTATGAAAATGGATAATAAATTATAATGTAATTTTTTTTCACACAAGTCTTTGATCCGCCATAACAAGGTGAGGGAAGCGAACTTTCACTATGGACTGCTTCCCCTAACCCTGTTGGTGTTCTAGTCTAAATTCTCTTGTATGTGCAGCAACTTCAGAAAATCATACCAAGTTTTGTTTGAAAAATGCACGAGGTCAGTGGGTTTTCTATGGGGTATGCAAACTTGGCTACCTGTATGATATTTCTCTGCATTTTGTTTGTTTGGAAAATAGTCACCTCCTGATACAAACAACGGAGCAAGTTTGAGATAACTTGGAAAATATTCCCATCAAGACTCCTATTTTCCCTCACTTTCTCTGGTATTTGCATCAGGGTCGGTCAGTAAAAAGCATGAACAGAACAGTTGCCTTTGATTATAAACCTTGGCAATGCCTCGGAGAAAAACTGCATTTTAGGTCATATAATGTACTGCACATTCACCTGATCAGCTTATGGTTCCCATCCATATGCCATAGCTCTAAAGGCCCCTGGACACTGTATTGTCGCCTTTCAATTGTGGCAAACCATCTTAGGGAGGTACCCAAAGGATCACATCGTTGAACGCTGTCTCTTAATTCATGTTCCCGCACAAAAACACCATGGGATTTTAGAATTGCAAGAACTTGTCGATATCCAGCTCGAGGAAATTGCTCTTTAATTTCTGTCACCATACGATCCAGTTCTTCTTCTGAAAGGTCAGAATAGTTATTGCTTTACAAGCCGTACTCTGCCATTCGACGCTGAATGGTACGCGCAGACATACCCAGCATTTCTGACAACTGGGTCTTGTTGAATCCCAAAGACAACAGGAATTCTAACTGATCCCTACTAAGGAAATATTTAGGTCTCCCTAGGGGTTTTTCTCGATACAGGTGCATGTTCGAACCCGGTGCAGGAATTAAATCTTCAGGCATTCCGCTGTCTCGAAGGCCGCTAAGAGCATCTTGCAAAATCCTCACGGAATGTGCTGTTACAAAACCACTTTCGCTTAATCGAAGAAGATGACGATGAAAATGTTCCAGGCAGTTTATGAAATACTGTATATCATCAGATGTGACAACCGCCCTGTTAGCTACTTCGTTTACAGCAGCATACAGCCGAGTCAATTCGTTCGTTATTCTCTGAGAAACGACTTCCGCCATATTGGATATTTGAGATCCGCTCATGTCCTTGACTCATGCCCATTATGGGTAGCCGCTGTTTTCTGAACCGCAGGTCTATGCTCACTTTAAAGGTGCACCTCGTCTCTTCAAAGGTGCACCTCGTCTCTTCAAAGGTGTACCTCGTCAAGTTAAAGCAAAACTTTTTGACTTGAACATGTTCCTTGTCATTTTAGAGATCATTTCGTTCAGCTTCACTTCAACGCAGTGTAGGTCTTCAGTTTCAAGATGTACCTCGTCACTTTAAAGGTGTAGGTCTTCACTTTAAAGGTGTTTGTATTCACTTTAACGGAATGCCTCATCACTTTAAAGGGGTAGGTCTTCACTTTAAAGGTGTAGGTATTCATTTTAACGGAATACCTCGTCACTTTAAAGGTGTTGGTCTTCGCTTTAAAGGTGTTGCTATTCACTTTAAAGGCCACACACTTCGATTTGTCTATTTGCCGCGCCATACGTCGTGGCTCTAGGACGGTACGTAGTCGAGCAGATTCACGTAGTCGAGAACCGGGTGACAACGCAGACAACGCGTTTGGATAAAAGGTAAGAAAAAACGGAGTTATCTTTCAAATAACCAGGAATAGTTAATCTCAATAGTTTTTGTATTAGAAAATACACACTTTTAGCGAGGTTTTTTACTGTACAGTCTTGCTTTTCGAGGGAAAATTTAGCCAAAAGCGAAAGTGGAGACATGGCATTGCTGAATGAAACTTGGCGCCAAAAACTGGAGAGAGAAGGACGTTTATACGAGCAAGAATAGTGGATTTATATTATTTCTACTTAAAGAAATGCTCATTTTAGCGGTTTTGCTTATGTTCGGAGACCTGTTTTGTGGATAGATTTAGCCGAGTTGAGAACAGAAAACTCCAATTGCAATTTCTTTTTCCTTTTCTGCAATAAATGCTGTTAAACTTAACCAACTGCCTCTTTTTGACCCTAACCCTTACCTAGAGAAAACACACAGAGAGTTGCCGCGAACTTAATTTATTTCTTCGTTAAACCTCCCTGTTGATTTAACGTTACAACACTTCGAATAGCGCCCCAAAGCTGACCTGTTTCTATGTACAATACTGGTTATGAAAAACTATTTACAAATCCGAAAGAAAGTCGACCTTGTCTTGAATACGAGAGTATCCAAAAGGATACGACAGGCGAGTGGTCCTGTCGATCACTCGTTTGTCAAAGACCAGAATATATTTCTTTTCACGTTCAATCAAACGAATCCGTTTGTTGGTCTGGTCTCTGCGAAAAAAATGCTCATCCACTAAGGACATTTCTCTCCTAGATGACTGAGGCTGAACGAGTTCTTTCAAAATATTATCGCCCAGAGTATAAAAATTCAAAAATTTGTTTGTTCTTGTAATTCAGTGATAATCCCCTAACCTTACATTCTACTTTCCCTCCCCTGGTTTCATACCCATAGTTTTTCGCACCCCTGTTGGCAAATTCTATGAGGGGTCACCTTCTACTTCGTCCGTGAATCCTCCCAAAAACACACCTAAGGGAATTTGTACCTGCCCTGGGCGCCATTTATATATGACCGGATCCGTGCCATAATACAACACTCGCTTTTGTAATGTTTCTGACGCAGAGTACAATTTCAATCTGGCATGAGCTGTTGTGAAAATGGCAATAAATAAATTGGTCTTCAAGCTTCGTTCCACCTCTTCGTCGGCTCGGGTGGTGACCACTTCCATGACGTCTTCGGAACAGATCCTGACAGCACTGATGTGGTAGGAGGGGTCGTTCAGGATGGAGTACAGCTGATGGGCGCTCTGGATAACATGCGTCTGGGGTTTGTTTTGCCTTTCGCCGAATTTGCCCCAGAAGCTGAAAGGGAAACACGAACACGGGTGGAGCAGAGGGGAAAGGTGAGTTTGCAACCAGCCAGGACGGGGAGTATGAGATGGATTAAATGCTGCGGGGCCAAGATGTCGACTTGTGCCAAGCCAAAATAATGATCGATCTCTTGGTCCGAGGGATTGGTATAGATCAGCGAGCACCGAACTGGGTATTCTTTGTATTTGTTTACCCAGAGGTAAAGGGACGTGACATCACAGTATTTGATGCTCTCTCCCTCTTCGGCTTTGGCGTACAAGGAGACAGCCCCCGTTCTGCCCCCATAGAAGGCGTCTTGTGGGTCTAAGGGACGGACCATGTCCAAGTCGTCTAGGAACGCTTTTAAGGAAGCGTCAGTCTTCTTCTCTTCTCGAAATTCACATTCCCATTTTTCTGCGACGTGGTAACCACAAAGACGCAAAAGTGGATTCCCTCCATGTTGCTCGAAGCGGCGAAAGGCAGACAACAGACCCTCATCATCTTCCTTCATTAAGGCTATAAAACATGAAAACGAAACGCCTGCATCAACGCTTGATTGTTTTTGCTAATTAAGCCTACGTTTTGTTGTTTACGCTTCGAAACGCTTGAATTGCCGTTATTTTTCTGTGTTTTACTTGAAATCTACCTTTCCACTATGCAACACTCAGTTTAAGATTATAATTTAACAATGTTTTTGCTAATTAAGCCTACATTTTGTTCTTTACGCTTCGAAACGCTTGAATTGCCGTCATTTTTCTGTGTTTTACTTGAAATCTACCTTTCCGCTATGCAACACTCAGTTTGCGGTTATAATTTAAAAACCTACACTTTCACAGTTTACTCACCGTTAACCCTAGTTGGCGGTTATGCTTCGCTCCGTAAAAATAATATTCTGCATTCCCTTTGTTTACGCATCCCTACACACAGTTCGCAGTTAAAATTCTGTCTTTTACTTACACTTTCGCCTACATTACTTTTTGTTGACGCTTTGTTACTAATACACCAAACATTATTAACAAAATTTACCTTCAATGTCGGTATCGATTGCTTCTGTTGAGGTTGGCTCTTGAATACCTTCCCCGTTGTAGCTGATGAGCTCTATAAATTAATACAACAGCATTAAAGCACTCCCCTTTCTGCTTCGTTTTAAACACTTTGTTTTACGTAACAGGTAATTAAGCAATCTTACCTTCATTTGATAAATCTGAAGACTTTGAGACACTTGGCAGTGAATGAACGATTGTGGGCAAATTGTCGTTCCTTTATAATCGCTGAAACAAAAGGCAGTATTGGCCCTTGAGCTGTTTAGGCTTCATCTGCATACAAACTCGCTGAAGCGTATTGTACACGTGTGGGAAATAATTTTGTTGCTGAGGTAGGCTCTTTCCATTAACGTACGTACTCATTGTTGCCAAGATTGCTGACGCAATTACTATTTCACCTTTGTTCTGCCGGCAAGCAAATTGCTTATTTCTAAAAACGCGGGACATTACTTTCGCTGAGCTAGCGAAATGAACTTCATTTTCACCCTTTGTTTTCGGGGATTAGTCGCCTCATCTTATTTACGTCAATGACTAATACTCCCTCTTTTTGTCTGCACCAAGTGACCTTTCGCTTTCTTCGCTTTCCCTGGTACGTTAAGTCTTATTTTCTTTTTCCCTTCCTAATTTGATATCCCTTACCCCGTCTTATTTCTCAGTTAATTATGAAGACAATTACTTTTGCACTCTTTCAACACTCTTTATTAAAATACCTATTACAAGCGGGACTTGTGGTGAAAGCTAAACTTCCCCGCCCATTTCAATCCATTCTTCAAATAAAGTTACGTACAATGCAAGACAATTTTCATGCGCTTTTCGTCTATATTCGGCTGTTGCCCTTAAATATTTCCAGTAGTTCAGATCAATATAGTCATCTATAATTAGTCTTGAAGTTAAAATCCTTAAACAGTGGGCGCACAGTGCGTCAGTACTTGTATTAACCCATTGGGTGTGAAAACAAAAAGCTCTTTCTCCGATTTCCTCTAATGTGCTTCTGGAAATACAAAGGGGTACCTTTCGATTAATGATGCATACACCCTACAAAATTTGACATAGGCTGCAAACAGGTCAAAGTCTTCTGATCGAGTCCTAAATAGAAGCCAGTTCTTCAATACAGATTCCAAATAGATTGCAACTAGTACATGACTCCCCTGAATATACCCACAGGGTCACGGGGCAACAAGGTAACACTCTCAGTTCCACAGTTCCTCTCAGCACAAAGGGCATATCCAGTTCCACAAGTGTTGGTCTACAAAATAAAAAACACACCATTCGTTTACCATCCTATTGTAAATTGTAAATATCTTATTATCCACTTTCCACAGGGCTTTTCAGGGATAATTTACAACACTGGTTGGGGGACTTTGCCAGACTGCTTAAGGTGCAGTTTACAAGTACTGAAGGAATGAGTGATGATGCCCCCATACATGAGTGTGAAAGTGAGATAGACCACTACAACGGGGACTACGTGCCCTACTCTTTACGAAGAGTGTGTGGGTTCTTTAACGTCCCACAGACTTATTACATGTACAAGGGCTTGTGAGACGGGGCCTACGGTTTATCGTCCTAATCCGAGAAGACTAGAAAGTCTAACCATTTGCAGATGTTATTACAAAGGCAGCACTTTCTCCTCAGTTCTTTTAAGACCCTGAGTGTTGGTCCGGCCGGGGTTTGAACCTACGGCCTCCCGCTCAGCAGACCGGCCCTCTCCCAACTGAGCTAACCGGGCGGCGGTTAAATTTTTCTTTGAATGATCGATGGCCCTTTATACTATTTCAAAAGGGTCTCACGTTCCCGATTTGTGTATACCTCTGTGTATTTCCTCGTCAAAATTAAACCATCTAATGTTAGAACAAACTCAAATATTCTTTCACAATGACTACATATATTTTTGTTAAAATTCAACCATTTTGTGAATGGACAATACTTCATCTTTTTCCATCTTCTTATTGTTTGCACACTTCTACAATAAACCACAAAATGACACGTTTTCACAATGACAGTAAAAGAATTTTTATGTGCGGTGTTTACTCTAGGTCTCTGACAAAAGGTAGCAGTGCCAGGGTTTCTCTAAGTAAAATTCAAAAACCAGACAGTAAATGAGGGCCTCCACTTGACATCTGGGACCAGTCGAATGAGGTCAAGCGACGATCTACATACAAATACATCATTACTTTTTACCATTGACCTAAACGAAAGCTACTAATTACTGAAACACTTTACCGATTTAGCTATCTGCCATTGCACGGATATTAAATGCGATAAACGCATACGCGGGCCAATGTCTGTTTTAATTTCCATTGCTGTACGCTTGGTTCGTAAAACGTACAAACAGTGCTACGGGCAACATTCCGTTTTGGTTTCCACCTCGGTATGCTTTTACGATTTGTAATGTTAGTCTAAATTAATGGAGAAAGTTGGCAAAATAAATTTTCATGGATAACGTCCAATCAAGATCTCTTAATGCCCTTATGTCCATAGGCGTCTCTCTAAACAAAGAACAATCCACGCCTTTAGCTACCTTCCCAGTAGCCACCACACGTGGCTGGGATACAAGGGCAGGGTCAAGTTTAAGTCTTCTAACACCTGCAATTCAATGAGTACGTACCAAAAGCGAAGTTTGTGTTCCTCTCTGAACCTGTCAATCCTTTCATTGAATTCCCTTTCTTCCAGTGCAATACGTACAGTATGCCATGGCGGCAAAAAACTTTCTGGCTTGCTCCCCCGGGTGTGACACAGCTTTCAGACTCAGTTCTTGAAGGGACATCATTTTCGATTAAGAAACAAGTTCCAACGGTAAAGCGAAATGAGGCTTATTTCATGCTTCTTTTCTTTTTTCTAACTCTTGGCTTTTCTTTCATTGGTGCTTTTTGGATTCCCCAGCGACTTTTTTCAACTTTATTGGTTTAGCCTACTCCCTTGTGTTTTTCACACACCTAGCATTTGCTAAAGCACATGGCAAGACACACTCTGTTGTGCTGTTTTTGCTAACGAGGCTTCAAGCAATGAAATATAAAGGTTTAGTAGACCCCAAAATCAAGCCGTTCGGCAACCTGTATGTACTGAACATACTTAGTGACACTGGCCCATATTTTGGAGTTATTTAAACAGGCTCATCCAGAGATACAGCTCTTTGAACTACCAGTACACGGCAACAGATCAAATCAGAGGGTTAAGGATAATTTGGACTTTTTATTAGACTATTTACAGGACAGATATTCTCGTTTACCAGCTGCCCTTTCCTTTCTTTAGTAATTTTGCGTTTGACATTTTTACACATTACATATTCTTATTCCTTTCATTGCATATTGCATCATATATTTTACTGACTACTCTTTCCGACCCCTTCAAATGATCACCCGAGCCTCGGTTTAGCTTCTTTTAGTTTTCTATATGTTGGCTAAACTCTTTCATTGGTTAATTTCGATTCCCCAGCGACTTTTTAAGTCTCGATTGGTTTAGCCTATTCCCTTGTGTTTTTTCACACACCTAGCATTTGCATAGAGCACATGGCAACACACTTCTGTTGTGCTGTTTTTGCTAACGAAGCAATGAAATACAAGGGCTTGGTAGACCCAAAAAACAAGCCGTTCCGCAACCTGCTACCTTTCGAGGTTCAAGTAATCATTATGTTCTGGACCCAATGTTTCATGACCAATGACAGAAGGAAAAAAATGAATGCAGAATTGACCCGCCTTCTCCTTTGCCTTGGAACAGACATTCTTAAGTTAGTGGCATTTTCGTTTTCAAGCGGTTACAAAAGTTTTTCTTCTGCTATGGAAAACAAACCATATCCTCGCTTTTACGGTTGTCCTCACTGTTTCAGAGGGAACGCACAGCAAGTGTCGGTAAGTAAGTTCATCAATTTCCCTTCAGTTTTATTTCATGCTTACCACTAAGATTTTTTCTCTTTCTTGTAGATTGTTATGTTTGTCGCTATAGGAAACGAAGATAAACTATATGATGCAAGTTTGGCCCATATTTTGGAGTTATTTAGACAGGCTCATCCACAGATACAGCTCTTTGAACTACCAGTACACGGCAAGAGACCAAATCAGAGGATTAAGGATAATTTGGACTTTTTATTAGACTATTTGCACGACAGATATTCTTATTTACCAGCTGCCCTTTCCTTTATTTTGTAATTTTGCGATTGATATTTTTAACCATTTAATTTTGCGTTTGATATTTTTAAATATTACATATTCTTCTTCCTTTCATTGCATATTGCGTCATATATTTTACTGACTACTCTTTCCGACCCCTTCAAATGATCACCCGAGCCTCGTTTTAGCTTCTTTTAGTTTTCTATATGTTGGCTAAACTCTTTCATTGGTTAATTTCGATTCCCCAGCGACTTTTTAAGTCTCGATTGGTTTAGCCTATTCCCTTGTGTTTTTCACACACCTAGCATTTGCATAGAGCACATGGCAACACACTTCTGTTGTGCTGTTTTTGCTAACGAAGCAATGAAATACAAGGGATTGGAAGACCCAAAAAACAAGCCGTTCCGCAACCTGCTACCTTTCGAGGTTCAAGTAATCATTATTTTCTGGACCCAATGTTTCATGACCAATGACAGAAGGAAAAAAATGAATGTAGAATTGACCCGCCTTCCCCGTTGCCTTGGAACAGACATTCTAAAGTTAGTGGCATTTTCGTTTTCAAGCGGTTACAAAAGTTTTTCTTCTGCTATGGAAAACAAACCATATCCTCGCTTTTACGGTTGTCCTCACTGTTCCAGAAGGAACACACAACAAGCGTCGGTAAGTATGTTCATCAATTTCCCTTCAGTTTTATTTCATGCTTACCACTAAGATTTTTTCTTTTTCTTGTAGATTGTTATGATTGTCGCTTTAGGAAACGAAGATATACTATATGATGCAAGTTTGGCCCATATTTTGGAGTTATTTAGACAGGCTCATCCACAGATACAGCTCTTTGAACTACCAGTACACGGCAAGAGACCAAATCAGAGGATTAAAGATAATTTGGACTTTTTATTAGACTATTTACACGACAGATATTCTCGTTTACCAGCTGCCTTTTCCTTAATTTTGTAATTTTGCGATTGATATTTTTAAACATTTAATTTTGCGTTTGATATTCTTAAATATTACATATTCTTATTCCTTTCATTGCATATTGCGTCATACATTTTACTGACTACTCTTTCCGACCCCTTCAAATTATCACCCGAGCCTTGGTTTAGCTTCTTTTAGTTTTCTATATGTTGGCTAAACTCTTTCATTGGTTAATTTCGATTCGCCAGCGACTTTTTTAGTCTCGATTGCTTTAGCCTATTCCCTTGAGCAGCATTGGTAGTCTGTTGGGTCCCCATTGTTCTAGCAGCCTTCTGATTGCTGGAGAGGGGTAATCGAAAGGAAATCGGAAATATGTTAGAACGAGCCTCGGGTGTAGTCGGAAGTGATCGGGTTCGGGTAATCGTTGGAAGGGATCGGAAAGCGATGACATCATCGGAAGTGGTCGGCAGTCGGAAGTCGTCGGAGCATAAAGGAAGCACATTTGAGTTGTTATTATACAATAGTCAAACGTGAACTTATATGTGTAAACGAAGAAGTCAAGTCAGACATGTGGGAGAGGAAAAAGGGTCCCCTGCGCAGGGCGCAGGCGCAAAGCACAATGAATGCGCAGTACCAAAAATAGAAAAAGGATGTAAAAAGGGAGAATCTAGCTTACAACCTTGGGATGTTGGAAAAGGGGGAAGCCCGTACTAACGTTAACACCATGTGCTAGCGCGTTCCGAACTTAAAGAAGAAGGAAAAATTAATAAGTCTTTCAGATATTGATAAACGATCAACGTCTAAAAGAAGGTCCCGATCGGGATTCGAAGCCGAGCTTTCTGTGCCACAAACAGACGTACTAACCACTATACAATCGAGACCACCACAAAGAATGAGAGTAAAAATATCACACTTTATTAAAAAACAACGTCTCGGCTGGGAATTGAACCCAGATCTTCTGCGTGACAGGCAGAGATACTAGCCATTATACTACCGAGACCAACTTACAGAATCTGTGTAAAAATGTGAAACTTTATACAGAAATGTTGAGACTACGTTTAAAAGTATCTTGAAGTTCCAATAAAGCGTCTGGAAAATCGTAAATGTTTCTGATCCCCACAATGGCCGTTTTGGGTAGAAAGGTGGGTAAAGCAAACTGTTCTTCAGACATCTGATCACAGGCGTAGAATAGATCTTGATCGTGTCTGTACCAAAACCAAATATTGCGTTGCACATCGTACACGTCAAGATTTTCCTGAGAAGTTTGGCCATTTCCACTGCCCAACCGGTACCTCCAAAGCATAAGTTACTTTCAGGTTGAAAGCTTGTAAAAGCCAGTACCATTTCTGCCTGTTTCACCAAATGATAATTTCGGTGAATGTATTGTAAGCTGATGGGATTGCTCAAAGGTTTGTTCAATCGAGCAGATACTTGGTTCATGATCGGAATGGCTTCTCCCAACTGTGAATGAGTTAATGGAGACAGGTATTTGCTTCTTGGGTGACAAGGTGGAATGAATATCTGTACAGGTAAACCAAAGTCTCTGGCAAAGCGTTCTGCTTCTAAATCGACTCCGTTAGCGCCACCACTAATAATCGTAAAAGGTTTCACGTCTGACATCTTGCTTCATGGAATGAAAGAATCACATTGTCAAAGGGAAATATAAACAGATCAAACAATGATGTCTTGACGTCAATGTCCAGAGAATGAACAATGCAATGACGTCATTGCCCGGACATGTTCAAATCCCACAGGACTTGAGGCTTTTAGGAGCATAGTCATCAAAATAGGTAATGGCTTTTTCACAAACATGTTCAAAAATCTCTTTGTTATGGTTAAACAAAAACGTGTTCAATTCATCAAAGGTGAAATTATGACACGAGATGGCTTCTAAAATGATGGCTTGCATAAAGTCACGATACGCTTGTACTTTGGAACGTTCGATAGAGTTGAAAAGGGTGTCAATGTTCCTTCCAGAAAAGGCAGTGTTTAATGGAACTCAAGCAAGTCACTCTGTCATTTTATAATCCACATCAGGTGTTCGATGCAAGAATTTAAAAAAGGCTGTCGTTTCTTTGTTCACTTGATTAAAAATCTCTTTGTTCAAAGCATAGAGATTGTAATTCAACTCGTCAAAAGTAAACTCTGTATTAGCCAAGGCTTCAATGAGCAAAGTGCGAATAAACTCTTTGTAGTTGGAAAAGTTTCCAGGATCTAGTTTTTTCAACAACGTGTCCATCTTAGTGCACGGTGTCGTAGCCATGTCGTTCTTCCAGGTCTTTGAGAACAGCTTTGAGTCTTGTCAATTCCTCCTGGGCAGATTGAAGTTGCTGCTTCAACGTCTTGATTTTCTGAACTAAACTGGCGCAAAAAATCACGGCTTCTCCCACAATTGCAAACCACTCGTTGTCAGTCATCACTGATGGTGAGTCAACAACATCACTTGCTTATATCGACAGTTCATGCTTCACTGACTTGTCCACCCTAATGTATTTTCTTTGGGACTCGTCTAGCTTCTTTTTGAAAAACAGGGTAAACAATGTCACTCGGTTGAGTCATGGTGGTCAAATGAAATTTTATCACACATCACACTTTTATCACCAATTTCCGCATACATTCGGTAATTCATCCTCATAAGAAAAATCCCATCTAGGGTCTGTTATCTCTCTTTCAAAAATGTACTGCACTATTTTACATTTGCCATCGCAATTGTCTGGCACCCAATCTAATCCTAACCCCTTGGCAAAAGCATCATCTTTTTCTTGAATACAATAGTCACATAGAATCCATTCCAACAATTCGTCACAACGCTTTTGCCACAAAACACGCTGAGCATTGACTTCTTGGACCGAGGGCTGAATGTGCAAGGTTTTGCGTAACCACCAACTGAGCTTACACACCAGGACGCGGGCGCAATAATTATGTCAAACAGGAAGCTTGCCATCACTGTGATTTCTACACCAATGTATAAAATCGCTAGGTGACATGACATTCGTGGTACCTATAGGCAGGTCATGGATCTCGTTTAAACCGATGGGAAGGTCCATGGTAGGGATATCCATGGCTTGAAAAAGCTCTTTCAGCGGTGGAGTAACATCTAGCAAACCTACAGCAGGGCAATCGGAGGGACAATGAGTCTTGTACCATTGTTTGACATCGGCAGCAACCAAATTCTGATCTCTTCCAGATGTGTCGTCAAAGGTTAGTCCATGATCGTACTTCATTTGCTCATCAATACTCATTTGGGTCTCATTGGAAAAAGCAGACAAGTCATGTCCAGGAGAATAAGACAACAAAAGATGATGATATCCATCTTGACTACATAAACCAATTTCTCGATAGAGAAAAAACTCATCGGTGATTTTAAAGCTGTGACAGAAAGCAACAACTCCAATAGTCTCCATACTTGGAGAGTGAACGAAGTCTCTGGGTAGAGCCATGCTATTTAAAAGGAACGCGAACGTGACTAGATTCACGTCATCCACCCAAGCGTAAACAAGGTATTGACGTCTTGGCCTACACTTGCCTGCTCCCCAGGGAAGGATTGACGTCATGAACCAATTCCCTTAGGACCCAAATGCTCAATAAAGTAATGTGTTCAAGTGAAAAAGTCATTATGTGCAAATTTCAAGAACCGACCGTTCAGCAATTGCAAAGAAGCAGAATGTCGGAACTTCAGGATACCATGAACGCTATATTTGGTTCCTCTGATGAGGAGTCCATAACTCGTCCTGACGACCCCAAGATGGCGAAGTTGGAAAAACGAATGATTCAACCTCAAGTACTAATTCAAGGAAGCAACAAACGCCCCAAAGGCAAGAAAACCAAGAAAACAGTGAACCCTAAAGAAGTGATCGACGATCCACCATATGGTGGAAATGAACTACAAGTCATTCCACCTCAGCCAACAGTGCCCGCCAACCTTCTCATGCCTGGTCCGTCATTAGCAGGAAACATAGAAGAGTATCCTAGACCGTCTCTTCCAAGCTATGAAGAGATGATGCTAGATGACATGTTCAATGGTCCAAGCTCTATGGAAACACAACCTGACCTAGCGCCTGTGAAAGTGTTGGAAGAGGGAGTAGCAGTGACCCAAGAGGATCGAACCGTGGAATGGTGGCCTGTGGAGGATCCAGAGCAACTGGCTAACATGTTGGAGTATTTGGAAGATGAAAACAAACCACTGCATACCAACTTTGTCCTTCCTAACCAAGGACGAGCCCTGTGCTATACCTGCCCGGTCTTTTTTGGCAGTATGCAGAACAAGCAGATTGTGGCGGAAGCCTTGTGTAACGAGATACACAGCAAAATACTCAATCAGTGGGGAACCCTTAGCTGTCATTGTGGATTAGTGCCAAAATTGCAGTTGAGTCAAACACCCAGAAACATGAACAAAGTCTTCCTAGGTTGTCCCAAACATCGAGAAGCCAGATGTGGGTATTTTCAGTGGATCCACGAGCCCCCTAAACCCAACTATGTACACAAGACAGCCACCCGAAAAGCCCTGAAGAAACGACTGGCGGACATGGTCAGTGACAGGATGAGCCTGGAGAAAAAGTAGAAAACCGAAGGAGGATTTCAATTTCCTTAAACTGATGTAGAACGTGTGATTGTATTAAAGTTGTTTTTGCTACGTGAGTGCATGTTGTTTGTCATGTTTTACCCTTTCCCTGGGGATGTCCATTGACGTCATGAACCAGACTTGCCCGCTCCCTAGGGAGGCATTGACGTCATAGGGGTTTTGTTAAATACACGGCATGTGTTGAACCATGATCAGTTATCATCATGAACTTCCACAAGAATGAACCATTAACCACCGAGTGTCTCCTAGTATTTGGGGATCAAGAGAAACCCTGTCCCTCGTATTATGGGCAAGACGAAGATAAGAAAAAAGTCAAAATGGTCCTTCAACAAGAGATTCATCCTGAAGTCCATGCCAAATGGGGTAATCTAATGTGTCACTGCCAATTGATTCCCAAGATGCGGTTAAGTAAAACTGCCAAAAATCTCAACAAAGTATTTCTCACCAGTGGTGGTTCCACTCAAGACGCTCGCTGCAAGTTTTTTCAGTGGATCCACACCCCGTTGTTTCGACAAAAACAAACAGACAAGAAACCAAATCCTGTCAAGACCTGGTTGCAACAAGCAGAGCAAAATATAGAGAAATGGAAAAAAGCAACAAACCGACCATTCCTGGTTCAATCAGTTTGCGGAATCCGCCAAACAACAAGAGCAGCAGCGGCAGACCAAACAAAGTGTAAATCCTTGGAAAAAATCCCTGCCAAGTACCTTTCATTGGAGTCCCGAGATAGCGAAGGTAATCAAGAAACGAGACCAATGGGATGACATCAATGCCATGGCCAACAACGAGTTTCAAACCTCTGTGTCGAAGACCTTTGGAAGCTTACCTCCTAGCGATGCCAGTTTAGCGTCCTATTTGCAAAAGAGGAAAAATCAAGGCAAAAGTCTATCCCCTGCAGATGAAAAGTATTTGCAAGCCTGTCATCAGCAGTGCAAACCCGTCACAGGATTTTGGCCTCAAAACGAAAAAGCCATTGCTGAGTTTGTGAAGAGACCCTGGCCCTTTGGTTACTTGCCGGAAAAAGTGTGCAGTTTGGCGTCGTATTGCCGTAAACGAAAACAACAAGGGTTACCGTTAACCCCAGCCCAAGAACGTTTATTTGAACATTTAGGTTTGCACCAAAAAGACCTCAACGAAGGTCCTACTATAAGATGTGTTAATTTTTAAGAATAAAACACCCTTTAAACTCTTCATATTGTTGTTTGTTCTTTATTTAGGGTTAGGGTTAGGGTTAGGGTTAAAATGCTAATGAGTTTAGGTTTAAACCCTAGTCCCTTGGGGTTAGAGTTAGGGTTAGGGTTATTTTATTGTATGAGGGTATTCTTGTCCCAGAACCCCCATTATCCTCTACTACCATGGGATTAGGGTTTGGGTTATAAAGACACACGTTTTACCCTACAGCGTTCATTGTTAGTTCATCATGACAGCTAGGTGCTTGTTAGAAATGACCCAGGCTTGGCATGATTGTGAAGTGGAATTGAAACAACTCCAAGCCCTTTTACAGGTCCGAGATAAACAGATTGAGGTCATGAAAGGGGAAATAGCTGCATTACACACAGATAATGCTCAATTGCGGTACGAGTTGCTCTGTCCAAAGTGTCAAAGTTATCTGGATTCAAAACAACCCGGTGATACCATTTTGGCCATACCATGTCCTTCATGTATTGGAACGGAAGGGTATGCCAAAAACTTTTTTGAAGTATAAAGCACAGCCACCTCCTCATAGATATCATTGTTCACCATGAACACCTTAGAGTATAGATGCACTATGTGGATTTGTCAAAAACTAGCCCAAGACAGGCCCATTCCAGAAGAGCGCTGTGCACCTATTGCCTTATTTGAGTATATGATGGACACTCATTGCAGTTGGGCTCGTTACGCTATTTACATGACATGGTTGCATCGTCATTTTCCCACTCAGGGGTCTTGGATTTTTCACTATTTAAAGACACACTATTCGTCATGGACGTATTCATTGTCCTATTTGTTAGCACAGTGGTTCATGTATCATGGCGCAAAAACTGTTGAACGCCTATGTCGATCCTTCCCAACCTGGCTCGTTAGGAGGTGTGGCTAAATTTGCCAAAGCCCATGGCCTCACTCAATCCAAAGCCCGTCAAGTCTTACAGACTTTGTTGAGTTGCACGTTACACAAGCTCAGACGTCGCCATTTTCCCACCTTACCCGTCATGGTCTTTAAAGTCGATCAACAGTGGGTGATGGGCCATTCCCATCAAAAACAAAACAGGTGCGGTGATGATGCAAGCATTACAGACGTTATGGAAACAAGCTAGCCCCAGACAACCTCAACGGGTGCAATCAGACGACGGGACAGAGTTCAGGAATGCTAAGGTGCACGCCTTTTTTAAAAAACGCCAAGTAGACCATTTTTCCACCCAAGGGGATACAAAAGCCGCTTTAGCGGAAGTGTTGATTAAAACGTTAAAAACCAAACTGTATCGCTATTTTACTGCCGCCAATACCCTCACCTACTTGAAAGCCCTTCCCCTCATCGTGGAGCAATACAATCACACCGTTCATTCCAGTATTCAAGAAAAACCTGCTCATGTGACCCCGGACAATGAATATTTGATTTGGAATCGATTGTATAAAAAACAGTTACACAAACGGGCTCGTCCTAAATTGCGTGTGGGAGATAAAGTACGGTTAAACAAAAAACATCGGGTGTTTCAAAAAGGGTATTTGCCTGGTTGGACAGAAGAAGTCTTTTTAGTCCATGGGATTTCAACCATCCGCCCCGTTGTCACCTACACCCTCACACAATGGAATGGAACGCCTATAAAAGGCACATTTTATGAAAAAGATGTCCAAAAGGTTTTACTCCCCGATGAGGCATTATTTCGGGTGGAAAAAGTGTTAAAACGAAAAGGAAATCAAGTGTTTGTTGCGTGGAAAGGGTGGCCCAAACAGTATAACAGTTGGATTTGGAAAAAAGACTTGCAAGTACTATGAATGAATTTCGTATCACTCTCATCAGTGATCCCACTGATGAATTTCCCAACAATAAAAACAACAATTTTAAAGTCCGTTTACCCACCATATTGAATTTACCAGGAGACACTTGGCAAGCGAGTTTATGGAGTGTCTCCGTGGCTGACGAGGGACATCCTCTAATCAGGATATAGGGTTAATCAAATATCGTTATACATTCACCTAACGTCACCAAGCAGCGGATAATTCATGGTTGGTGGACTTTAAAGCCAACGACAAAGAGGTGACCTTAAAGGACGTGATGGGAAACGATTTTCCGGTCACCTCAGGTATTCAATTATGGCATAATATTATCACCCACATGGATCAAACCATGATAAAAGATGTGACGACCACCTCAGTCGCTTGGAAAACAGCCAAAAATGAAGCAGCCACTGTATCCTTGAAATCCACTTGGAAACCCACGTTTGAATGGAAACAAGACACGCTGGTTTTAAAAGCCATCCCTCCTCAAGATGTCTATGCTTGCGATGCGGCCAATAGGGTGCAACCCTTATCAACCGTTGGGTTTCATGTCGACTTTGCTCAGAAGTTTGGCCTCCTTACCAAAGACAAGAACGACAAGTATCGATTAGGACCCAATTTAGACTATGCATTACCCTCCAAAACCTATAATGATACCACACTTCCTACGAGAACCAATCAAAGGTATCAGTGGTTAGGAGAACACTTTGTGGGGATTAAACCACACGATTTAATGGGAGGGAATGAGTTATTCAAAGTCAAGACCGAGGAAGGAAAGCAGTATATGTATCTCACCCGCTACGTCGATTGGCAATTCCTGAACTTAAATGCCTTGTTTAATACACATGTGGGAACCATCAAACAAACGGTGATGTTGTATTGCGATGTAGTCGAATCGACCATCGTTGGGACCCAAAAATATTCGTTGTTGAGAAAAGTGGAATTGGAACGTCGGGGTCAGGGTCGAGCTACGGTAGAACCCCTTCATCGCGAATGGATTCGACTGCGTAGCAAACGAGTGGAAATCACTGAAGTGTCCCTCGCTACACCTCGTGGATCCTTGTTGGTCCTACCTACAGGCAAAACACTCGTGACCCTAGGGTTTCGACGAGTATAAAAGAACCCTCTCCTCTCTGATGACACAGACTTTCATCATGTTGGGTGGGTCTCTCACTCGATATCATACCCCCACTCTCAAAGGAAAAGGGTTTTCACAAGAGTTGGTCAAATTAGCTGGACCCACATTGCTTCGATCCATTGGACATGGCCTTGACGCGTATGAAAAAGGGGCGTCTGCTGCAGAGGCCGTTAAAAGCTCAAGCCAAGTGTTAAAACGAGGTCTGAAACGTAAAATTCCCGCAGCCGTAGGTCTTTATTCCAAAACCAAAGTTAAAGAAACCTTCAGAATTTTATAGAGTATTTTGGACAAACATATCAAACTTATTGATTAATGCTCTTAATTATGCGCACGAAACGAGTCAGCTTTCCATCACACAAAGAAGAGGAGTAATCAAACTCATTCCCAAGAAAGACGCTGAGCCGTATTTCATTAAAAACTGGAGACCGCTTACTCTTCTCAACTGCGACTACAAAATTGCAGCAAAGGCTGTGGCTAACAGGCTGAAAAAGGTTCTTCCCGATCTCATCAGCTGTGATCAAACTGGCTTTATGAAAGGCAGGTTTATTGGCGAGAACATACGATTAATAGACTATGTTATTCGTTTTACCAAAGAAAAAAATATCCCAGGGCTATTATTATTTCTTGATTTCGAAAAGGCGTTTGACACGATTGAATGGCCTTTTATCATAAATTCTCTTCAATACTTCGGTTTCGGCCCAAGTGTTGTAAACTGGGTCAAATGCCTTTACAGCAACATAGAAAGCTGCTTCTTAAACAACGGCTGGACAAGCAACTTCTTTAAAATTGAAAGAGGGGTCAGGCAGGGGTGCCCGTTGTCTCCATATCTATTTGTTCTTTCAGTTGAAGTCTTAGCCAAGGCTTTTAAAAGAAACAGCAATATCAGAGGAATACACGTTAACCAAGAGGAAATTAAAATAAGTCAATACGCAGACGATACAACCTTAATATTGAATGGTTCACAAACGTCGCTCTCAGCTGCTCTCAACACACTTGACGATTTTGGAGAAGCCTCGGGTCTCAAACTCAACAGTAAAAAAACAGAAGCAATTTGGATCGGAACATATAGTGGAAAAACAGAAATTCTTCTTCCAGAAAGAAATTTCAGATGGCAAACAAACAAAGTAAAATCTTTAGGCGTTTGGTTTACGACAGACCCTGAAAACACTGTACTTCTAAATTATAAGGAAAAACTGGAAAAAATTAACAATATTCTAAGCAACTGGAAATACCGTAGATTAACCTTAAGTGGGAAGATCACTGTTCTGAAAAGCTTAGTAGCTTCTCAAATTGTGTACGTCTTGGCACCCTTGTGCACAAACAAAAAAATAATTAGCGAGATTAACAAGCTCTTTTACTTGTTCCTTTGGAACGGAAAGGGCGATAAAATAAAGCGAGATATTATGATTAACAATTACCCAGCAGGTGGCCTCAAAATGATTGACATACTATCTTTCAATAAAGCGCTAAAAACCACTTGGATAAAAAAGTACCTGGATACAGATAATCAGGGTAAATGGAAACTTTTTCTAGATCTTGAACTGAAAAAGTTTGAGTGTACCCTACCTTTCACAAGCAACCTTAATAAGATAGACATAGCTAATATCTTCAAAACGCAAGACAGTTTCTTAAAGGAAATTCTCCTAATCTGGTCAGAAATCAATTTTGAAGAGAGGATAACATCAGAGAGCCAGCTTTCAGAACAAGGCATATGGTACAACTCACTTGTAAGGATTAACGACAGCCCTATTTTCTTTAAAGAATGGTATCGTAAAGGCATCACAAAAGTTAAGCACTTAAGGAACAGAGAAGGAAAATTCCTCACTCCACCAGAACTTTTAAACAAATACGACATCAAGGTCCAACCCTTGGCATACTGTGGAATAATTTCTGCTCTTAAAAAGCTATGCAACACATTCAACCAAGGTGACCACACAAACGAAGGTAATAGTTACGAAAGCTTTTCGACAAAACTAATGAAAGCCCAAAAAGCAAGCAAGTTGGTGTATGACAAATTAATTACAAAGAAAAGTGCCCCCCCTACTACAAGCCAGCAAAAATGGAATCAAGACTGCAACTTAGGTCAAAACGAAATAACGTGGGGTGCGACCTACCAGCTAGCTCATAAAATCACAAAAAGCATAAAACTCAGGGAATTTCAATTTAAATTGCTGCACAGAAGAATACCAACAAACGCTTTCTTAACTAAGATAAGAGTAAAAGAAAACTCCAACTGCTCCTTTTGTAAAAAAGAACCAGAAAAACTCGTACACCTTTTCTGGTCCTGCCCCAAAACGGCGCTCTTCTGGGAGAGCATCATAACGCATTTAAAACTTTGCCAAATTATTCCCGATAGTTACTCTGCAGACATGACTGTTTCACTAGGCCTGAGATCAGACTCTTCTAAACTTCAACGCCAGATCAACTTTTGTTTTCTTATTGCCAGGCACTATATCTGGCTCTGCAAAACAAAAGAAGCTATACCTCTATTGCAAGGATTTCTCAAACACCTAAAGACAATTTACAACATACAAGCACAAGCAGAAGCAAACAATGTTCTGCCCAAACAATGGTCATTCCTACACGACATCACGTAGAAACTATCGTTTCTACCATGGCGCTATTCCCAACGCCCCCTGATATTCTCTATGTCTTTCATCCGTAGCTTATCCGGCCTCAGTAACGCCAACTATCCTTAAATAAGTTTCTTCCGATGCAACTGTGTACTTGAAGCATACGAAATGTAATAATGTTTGAAAACAGTAGTATTGTTAGCAATGTAAGCAATAAGTATTGTCAGTATTGTAAGTATGGTATGAATGTTGTAAATAATGTAAGCAGTGTAAGCAGTGTTCAATATTGTAATTATTGGTTAAGTAAAGCAAATAAAAAAAAAAAAAAAAAAAAAAAAGTTAAAGAAAGCTATAAAAAGAAACGACAACGCGACAAAGACATTTTAGGCGTGTAATCATGCAACGTGGACAAAAATCACAATCCCATGTGAAACATCAACGATCCGTGGGTCGTTACAATTCACCCTGCCAACGGGGTGGCACTATTTTTAGCCCCATGAATCCCTGGGCCATGACCTCCTACAAACCCTATGGGGTAGACCCTTTGAGGCTACGTCAGTTAAGAAAAAAGGCGAATAGACGTGCTAAACAGAAAGGAGGACGTGTGCACAAAGTCACTTATCCATGGACCACCAAAGGTCGACAGTATAAAAGGCGTCGCAGACGACGTTAAGCCATCACTCTGTCAACATGTCATTGAATCTGTTCGACGTCCCAGACATTGACTATCGGTATGAAGCCAAACGTTGGATTCCTTTCAAACCTGCCAATACGGGGAGACGACCTATTCTCTTTACGTTCCCCTCCTCAGAAGATTACTATGATTTAAGTAACGCTCCATCCAAGAACTAGGCCGATCAAATGCATGACGCGCCGCTGGATACCAAATATCAAATTAACTTAATTAAAATGGAGCTCTCTGATTGGTCAAATACTCAAAAATCGTCAAAATTCGACCAAAAAATTAATTTTTCCCACATTTTTTGCGATATTTTCGGTACAAGAGTCCTCTGAACCGTATATGACGAGTTTCGTTGCCATGGGAAATGGGGAACTGGGACTTCTGGCCACGTATCTTTAACGCTCTATAGCCGCCATCTTGGATGTGAGATTTTCGGAGATTGTTAGCAGTGTTTGCTTGTCTTTTTCTCGGCCGTCTGCGCAAATTATCTTGCATAAAGTAGAGTATCTGTTAAAAGCTGAGAATTTCTTTCAATTTGGAATCTTTTCACGCGTTATTTAACGCCTAAAATGCCTGCAAGGCCTTCGTGTTGCTGTCCGCAACACGCTGTATGGGGACACGTGGACGATAGCTCAAATCTCAGAGTGGCGACCACCAAGGAAATGCGTTTTTGCGGCGTAAATGTGGATGGCCGACACAACGATAGAAGAAGAAAGATTTGTTTATCCTGCAGAGACCGCATAAACCTTGAAGATACGTGCGAACAGCTTCAGGTAGGAATAATAAGGCTAGTAAATTTTACACAATGTCCATGAGTGAAAATTTAAAATGTGATTTCACAATACTTGATTTTTTTTATTTCTCTAAGATCTTTTTTTTTAATTTATGGTTTTTTAGAGAAAAGTAGAAACTATGGCTGAGGACAACCAGAGTTCCGAAAGTATCTCGTCATGCCACTTGGCAGAAATTTCGATGTGTGATGGCGAGACACAAACAGATAGAGCAGTGTTCTGCAGTCAAGGTATCCAGGCCGTATCAATCACATGAAACAAGAAAAAAGAGTGAGATCCGGACTGAACTTGTTGATAAAATCGGCGATTTGTTGAATCAGTATGTACATGGAGATAAACAGGAATTGCCCAACCTTGTTCAGGATCTTCTCCTTTCTAAGAAATGGTCAACAACATTTGGTTTACCAACTGCTGAGAACAAAGTGGATGTGACTGTCCATGATAAGGTATTGCATTCCATTCTCAAGGAGTACAAAGCCTGCAAAAATAGAGGAGAGAACAGTGCCATACGGAAACAAGGCAAAAAGCTTGCCCAAGCCATAAATATTTCAGACACATTGTCAAAGAGTACCATTGCACTTCAAGGAAGCACTCCTGATTGTTTTAAATCAAGGATGGATGCAGCTCGTAGTTTGGGGAGGGTTGTCACCTATTCTGCTGAGAGAAGGAGGCTTTTATCAATTGTTGCAAGTGACTATCCTCGGACCCTCTTGACTGCATTATTCCAATGTTCCAAGAGTACAGTCGCTGCAGCAAGAGTTCATGCTATTCTGTTTGGACGAGGAGGAGTGCCTCCTGCATCTGTAAAATTTTCACATCGGTGTGTCTCCCAAGAGGTTCTTGATCAGTTGGCGGAATTTCTCCTAAGGGATGATGTGTCTCGGCCGTCTTCTTGTCGAAGTGTGGTAGTTGAAGGTGAGGAGTGCCCTGTAAGATACTGGCAGGATTCCATCAAAGAAGTTGTAAAGCAGTATCTGCTCGAATTTCCTAATGGTGTGAAGAGGAGCTATATCTACGCACACATTCCCAAAAATTTCAGAAGTAACACTCTGCTTGCAGGCCTCTGCAATCTTTGTGAGGACTTTGGATTTTCTAATTTTGACAAGTTAAGAGATTTAGTCCAGAAGATAGCAGCCAACTGCCCATGCGAGAACTTGAGCAGCATTAAGAACAAGATTACGGATCTGCAACGCTACTTGAAGACAAAATTCTCTCATCAGGTATTTTTCTATTTTTTTTTTTCAACCTAAAATTTCTGTAACTGGTAATGTTCCATTGTCAAATGTATTGCTCGTAAGTTTTTGTTCACCATTCACACACTGGCTGAACATTATAAATTTTAGGTTGGGAGTTGGGGTGTTACAAGGACAATTTCATGCAAGTTTAAATGCAAAATTTGCAACAATTAATTGGGTACTACACCTGCCAAAAAGTCCTGTTGATGGCCTTCTTATTTAGTGAAATTTCGGTTACAAACAAATCAAGAAAATATATGAATTAAATGTTTTTACAATAAAAGCATGCGAAAATGCTGTCGAACTTCTTGGAGTACAAATATCCCGCGAGACGAGTACAAATATCGCACAATATCTGTACTTGTCTTACTCCCCCGACCACATGCACGAAAAATTTAAAAGCAGTAAAATTGTGGGAAGTCAAAATTCTCGTAAAAGAAAACGTCAGATAATAAATCTCTTATTAGACATTTTTGTGTGAACATGTAGTGTAGTTGTATATTTTTACTCATCATTTGTGTTTTGACTTGTTTAAAAAAGCGATACTACACACTGACCTGTCTAATAAGATATATTGCTGATAATTCTTATATTGGTTATGATGTTTTTTATATATAATTAGCTGGCTTTTATCTATTTCCTAGGTGCAGCGACACTCCAGTTGCCTTGAGCTGTGCATGAACCATGCATTCGAGTCTTGCAACCTGGACCATCCAGATAATTGCATGGAATTGACATCATTGTATGAAATTCACGCGAGCCTGTCAGCTGCCATCTCCTCTGCCCCAGCAGAAGACAAGCAAAGTTTTCAAGAGCAGCTCGAGGACATCCACAGCACCTTTTGGGACTACTTGGCACACATCCTCAGGACCAAGCACCAGGGTGACTATTACAGGTAAGGCATACTCCAATAATTGTCTTTACCTTATCTTAAGCACATATTCATACAAGCACTGCAGGGCTTGGGAACTTAAATTTTAATTGTCAAGATTTCTTGTATCAATTAATGTGAATGTTTCTTTTTTTTTAGTTTTCACAGAGGGCTTTTGTCCCACCTCCCAGCATGTGTACCTATATGCCTGTGCAGTGTTTGATTGAAATTGTTTTTTTTTTAAATTCATTTTCTTGGACCATATTTTCTATCTTTTTTTAATCATGCTGCCATCTATCCATCATCTATTTGTTGACTTATATATTTGTGTCAAATAAAACCATACATTCAAACAAAGAAAGTTTGGGGGTGCCGTTTAACACAGAATTTACTTATAAAGATTTGTTACTTGTTTTAATTAAATATATTTTTCAACACTTTTCTCTGGAATAGGTTTATTTTAAAGAATCTTCAGCCAGGTGAAGCTGTGGTGGTAATTGATTACAAGATGAAGCTGGAACTCGGCATGCATGCAAGGGAGGTGCAAAGAGATTGGTATGGAAAACGTGGCATTTCCCTTCATGGCTTCTATGTCCTTGCCCAAGTTTCCCCAGAAGAAAAACAAGTTCATGTCCTTGATGTTTGGAGTGATGATACCAAGCAAGATGCATGGTTCACACAAAGTGCCCTTGATGTTGGTTTTGCATGGATGGAAAAGGCTTTTCCCAGCTTTCATGTGTCTCTCTTTTCTGGTAAGTACTTTCTGTGAATGAGATTTGATTTTTAAAACCAATTTTGGTATCTTGGAATAAAGAAGTAGTTAACAATAATTTATAGTTAAGGGATAATAACCTCTTTGATGGGCTTTTTGGGCTAAGTTTATACTATCATGATCAAGCTTTCTCAGCTGTGAAAAGATAAAATGTTTTATGTAGGATGGGTGTCTGGTCAAAAACCCCCAAGAATGTCAGCTAGCTAGTCAGACAAATTTCGCAATAGAATTCTTCTGATGTATTGCTAAAAGGAGTGTGAATTTGTTCCATTGGTATTTTTTATTTACAGTTTGCCTTTAAACCTATTAAAAACCTCATTAAATTTTTATCCTTTCTTCATAAAAATCCTAATTTGCTAATTGCTGCACAGAAACTAATATATATTTTTTTTTACAATTCAAAGACTTATATACATGTACGACATACATTTTTTTGTAGATAATGGACCTCATTATCACAACACGGCCGTGCTGTTGTATCTGGCACAGGTGAATGCAGCATTCAACATAAATTTGTTAGAATACAATAACTTTGAAGCAGGAGAAGGCAAGACAGTCCTGGATACCCACTTTGCTCATGTCTCACATAAAATAGTTCGTTGGGTGCGTGTGGGAAACGACTTAGATTCAGGGGAGCAACTGGCAAATCTATTGGAGGTAAATTGAGTAACCTTAAAATGTACATGTAATTATTAAAACTTTTTTTGTAAAACTACAGATCTCTTTGGGCTAGTAAAACAAACTGCAATAATTTTGTAGCATTCATCTGACAGTTAATGACCCTTATTTTTTTTGGCATTTTTGAGATAATAGTTTTGGACGTTTAAATGTTTTTTTATTTGTTTTGTTTTGTTTAATTTATTCCTCTTTACCTGGTACTTTCTACTTCGAATTGCACTGTTTGTAACAGAATTCACAATTATATAGTGTTACTTCTTTAGTTTTTTAACAAATTTTATCAAGGAATGTATTTCTGTGAAGTGAATGTAGTTTTACCTACTGTCACACACTAGATGTAGTTTTGCAGAGAACATTGTTTGTAACTGCTTCAGGTGACAATAACCTTGTTCCTTTCTCCTAGACAATGAAGAGTGTTAGATGCAAAAAACTTGTGATTGATCGGTCAAAAGCACCAGGCAAAGTTGGCACTTTTAAAGACATCTCCCTCTATGGCAGTTTCAAGTTTCCATCTAATGGCCCATATGCTGGTGGTATCATTGCACAGTCTTTGGCTGGTCAAGGAAAATGCATCAGCAAAACCAAAGCACAAGTTCAGTCGCTCTCTGTGCAAAGCTCACGATTGGCTGGAGGCACAGGTGCTACCGTGACAGAAGACATGTGGCAAGCATCAGACCAAACAGTGGAGGGATGCCGCACACAAAGTGAGCCCTTCTCCGTTAAGTTCATTCAATTATCTCCAGCTACACCCGAGGAACTGGTCCTGACACCTCGTAATGAAGCTTACGCCAACTTCAAGCCTGCAAAAGGATACGCTCTTAAGAAAGGCGGAGCGAAAAAGACCACTTTTACACAGGAACAGAAAGAGATCATGATACTGTTCTATGATCGCCAAAGAACATCACAGATAAGAGCCAATCCAACCGATGTTATTGCTGCTATGAGGTCTGCTGGTGTTCCAGAGCTAAAGGAATCACAGATTAAAAGCTGGTGGAGCAGCTACCACCGCAAACAAAAACAGCTGGCAGATGATATGCTAGAGGAAGCTCGTCAACTTAGAGGACAACAGCAAGGTAGGGAATGTTTTTAAAATACATGTTATATCATAAAATGCCAATTATGAGCCCCTTTAGTTTTATTCTCCTCTTTCCAATAATGGAAAAAACAAATTGTCAGCTATAAGCCCTTCTGCATATAGATGTAATTCCTCTGTCTCTGAAGTTTGCCATATTCACTTACCAACATCCTTTCAGGACATTTGTATGGGAAATGATAACTTGCAAGCTATTAAGGTACAGTTCAAAACATCAAATTAGAGTGACTAACCGAAAAAAATGCCTTGGGTCTTAAAATCGCATTTGTCATCTTGTTTTGTAACAGTGTTTGTACACTCCTGATAAGCCCCTCCAGATATACGCCCTTCCATTTATAGTTTTAAAACCTAAAACCCCTTACAAACTTTCATAAGCCCAGGGCTCAAATGCGGCAGTTTATGGTACATAAAATAATTATTGAATATTCTGAAAAAGAAAATAACCGAATACTTTAGTTATTTCTGGCTTTGTTGACTTATTTCGCAGTAGGTTGATTGGCTCCCTTTTGGTGCTAAAGATAACTAAAGCATATTTAAACAGGGTTAGAAGGGGCACATTAATTTTATAGTAGAGCTCCATAATAGAAACCACATTGGGCAGGATTCCCTTTCAACTTCAGTGATTTCCTTTCATTTCTTTTTTCATCTACAGTACCAGTACCCAACGTAGCAACAGTCCCTGTGCGCAACACAGCAACAGTCCCTGTGCCCAACACAGCAACAGTCCCTGTGCGCAACACAGCAACAGTCCCTGTGCCCAACACAGCAACAGTCCCTGTGCCCAACACAGCAACAGTCCCTGTGTCCAACACAGCAACAGTCCCTGTGCGCAACACAGCAACAGTCCCTGTTCCCAACACAGCAACAGTCCCTGTTCCCAACACAGCAACAGTCCCTGTGCGCAACACAGCAACAGTCCCTGTGCCCAACACAGCAACAGTTCCTGTGCCCAACACAGCAATAGTCCCTGTGCCCAACACAGCAACAGTCCCTGTGCCCAACACAGCAACGGTCCCTGTGCCCAACACAGCAACAGTGCCAGTGCCAGTATCATTTGGGGTCCTAGAATGCAGTTTAGCGGAATCGCAGTCAGACATTCAAGGCAGAACGGGCAGTAATGCTTGCGTCTTCATTGCTTTAAACACGGGCAAACTTTGTTTTAACAAAAAAATACCTTGGCCAAATGGAAACATTCTTCCTGAACCATGGCGAGCTGCCTTAAGAGAGGCCATGATCAAGGGAAATCAGATCCATGATGACCTGTTTGACCATGAAGGTGTAAATGTCACTGTAGACGAAGCGGTTTCATTGGCAGGAGAGGAATGTGGGGTGCGAGCCTTGGGACCCCAGTTGGACATTTTTGGATATAGCCCTGTGAATCAGGTGGCAAATGTGCTTATTCAAGAGGCAAATAATTCCACAAGAGCATTTATTGTTATAGTTTGTCATGAGCGTGCATTTCTTTTTGTTCTGAACTCTGATCAGTCAGCCATGCTTATCGATTCACATTGCCATGGCAACACAGGAGCAATAATTGGATGCAGTGCGAGAGGGAACATTCTGTCTCTTGTAACATGGCTGGATGCCATGATGAGGGCAAGCTGGAACTGTTCGTTAACAATCGCATCCATGACAAAAATAATATACTGACATTTTTTCCCATAATAATAGGTTGACCTCGATAAAAATGGACAACATACTGTGCATTTTATACAAGCAAACATTTATTTGTAAATATTGACAACAATCATTTACACATTGTTTCAACTACAGTTTCTTTTTTAGCCATGTAGTAAGATTTGTGTTTTATTTGAATAATCCTCGACATAAAAATGTGTTTGTTTTAAAACAACTGAATATCAAATTATTAAACAAAATGCTTATTTCAAAAATATATGACTAGTCTGTTTGAGTTATTTCTCTTCCTTAACAGGGGTTGGAATCACTTATTCAAAAATATATCACCTAAAACTTCACCAAAGAGTCAATAACAGACTCTATAAAAAATGATTCAAGCATACAAAGGCTTATGAATAACTGGAACAATAATATGGATGGTTTTGGGCGTTATGTAGACCAAGTTTTATCAATATGCAAATCTAGACTGATTTGAATCAGAAGTTTCGGTCGTTTCACCTGAAAAACCGTTTGCCTCGAAATGAGAGCTGATTAGTCAGTTAGTGGGAGGAAACAACGACAGATACAGATTGACAAGTCTGAAATTTTGGCATACCAGAAAAAAGACTGAAAGTTATACATTTTCCGAATAGTTGTGTGTTTTTACCGACTTGTGTTTCGGAAGGAAAGACTTCGTAAAGGGAGAAAACAGTTCCGAGGAAACAGGTTTTCAGGCGAAATGACCAGATTCTCCGAATGTCTACCTGTGCATGTCTCAAAGTATTGTCTAGATGAGTCTACTGATGGTACATCAGTGCAACGATCACTGCACGTATTTGATTGTACCTTAGTTCGCTCTTGTCATGAACTTCACGCAGTGTGACGGTTCTTCTTGTCAATTCCTGTTCCACTTTATGGAAATGTTCCGCTTCCACGCACACTTCTAATTCCTGTAATATTCTGTGTACCATTTGGGCATCGCCGCGCCCTTTGGTGAGCATATCCAGACAGTATATCTCGACTGTTGCTTCAGCGACACGTAGCTTTTTCGCCAACTTCTCGATGGTATCCCCTTCCGCCCATCTTTGGAAGGTTGCTTCCTTCTTTGGGAAGGTTGTAATTTTGCCATAAACTTTGAACAGGTTTTCTCTCTTGAAATAAAAAAAAAAAAACATGTTTAGCTACCATTCACCAAACTTACAAAACATCGCACTTTTACAAAAAAAGTGTAATTTTGTTCGCTAATAAGGAAACGTGCTTACAGTCGTGGCCTTCACTTGCTTTCTTTCACCTGAACATTCTCCGCCATCAGCAGGTCTCTTAAGGTTCCTAAAATTGAAGAAAAAGGTAAAATAAATATGCGCAAACGTCACACGACACATCTCCATGAAATTTTACTACTTACTTCCTCTCCATTGAAGTAAACGTTCAGTAAAAGCCAGGAGTCGACAGGAGTGCGTGCTTCTTCGCTAACAAGCTCAAATGGTAGCAAACTTGAATAGAGAGGTTCTCACATCAAAGATATCGAGGTGACAAAATATGTTCAACAATAGCCGGTTATAACAACCATTGTGACAGGCTATTGTTCAAAGACAGAAATAACTCGAGAAAAATGCCGTCGTCTTCAGGAGCTGAAAAAATGAATATTTGTGGCAAAGTCTGATGAAAATAAATTCGTCGGTTTATTCCTTTTTCGAATAAAAAGACTAAGTGATTGTTAAAATTAGGCTTCAAGAGTTGCAATATTCTCGCAAGAAAATAGATATCTCAACTTTTCCAAAGTCACACGTCGGAGGATAAAAATGCAAAATGCAAGAATTCACGCCTTGTCGTGGAATTGTTTGTGAATACGCTTTTGTTCAGAACGCATCGCTAAGCGATTCACACGCCATCGTCAGAACTAACTGGAAATGGATGTTTTGTCCAAGCTTTGGCTTTACGTCTTTGGCTATCTGAACGAATCTGAATTAGTCTTCGCTGCGCAAGTATGTTTCGAGTGGTGGAAGATTATATTTAGAGGGCCCTTTATGAAGGATGTGGAATTACCGGAAGAAATAGATCTCTCTGGCTCACGAAATTTGTACCAGTTCATTCCGTCGCGGTTGTTTACAGAGACGAGACACCTGAATTTATCTTCCACGAGCATATCGAATCGTCATTTCCAGCAAATAGCAACGGTCGCAAAGAATTTGGAAAGACTGGATATTTCTAACTGTCCCGGCTTGGACCAAATCTGCATTTTTCAGGCCAAGAAAGATTTGGACCAGCTGAGGCACGTGGATATTTCTGGGAATCACAAGTTTACGATTCTTGCTATCGCGTGCCTTTGCTCATTGGAAAATCTTCAGATGCTTTTAGCTCATGGCTTTAAGTTAACCCCAGAGCAATTGTTGTTTCTAACAAAAACATTTTCATCAGTTTCAAGTGGAACTTTACAATTGGAAACAGAAGATGGCTTCGATGCGGCCTGCGTGATGAATACATTTGCCGAAGAACTGTTTGACGACGAACTGCTGTTTACCTAGACAGACTGAATAAACTTATTTCGTCGTTCTAAACTTCTATGTTATACGCAGTGATTTATTTGTTTCTGTTTATGCGAATGAGATAGAATTGTTTTTCTAACAAGAACATTTCACCAATTTCAGTGTGGAACATAACTCAAGGAAGGCTACATTCGCGGCTACTGACGTTTGACAAAAACGCCGTGTTTTCTGCTTTCCAGAAAACAGCTGAAACAGACACATAGAATCAAGTTATCATGTATTTATTCACCTAAACTGCGAAAATCAAGAGTTACATGTATACGCAGTAATTTATTTGTTTCTGTTCATACCTATACGATATGCTGTAATGAACGTTTGACGTGTAAAATCAAACAAGAGCCAGTCCTAATCGAAGTTGTGAGTGTCATGTTACCCTAAGCGCTCTCGCTGGCGACTGAAATCGACAAGAAATAACACTTCCCCGTTTCATTATTGAATGAAACTCCGCAAGCATTGAAAGTATAACTTTACTAACATTGTGTCACTTTTGAAAATCGCAAAAACAAGCACGTTTCGCTATCTATCTTGATTGAAAATTTGAATTTCGCGCGCTATTTGAAAATAGCCAATCAACAGCACGGAATCGCGCGTAATTAAAAATTTGTCGCCTTTTGCTCCAACGATAGTTTTTGCAAGGCCCCCGCTGATTTTGGCCTAGTTCTTGGATGGAGCGTTACTTAAATGAAACTAAGTTGGAAGTGAAAGTACGTATGAATACGACAGGCACAGGAGGTCTTGATGATGATGAAACAGCTGCCTCAGATGCCAATGACACAAAATATGTGTATTGTGTCAACAATTTTGGGCATACCCTCTTTAATCAAATGAATGTGAGCTTCAACGGCGTATTGATGACGGAGCAAAGCAATGCCTATCACCACAAAGCCTACGTAGAAACAATGTTGAATTACAGTCGTGAAGAAGGAAAAACCACCCTGGCTGCTCAAGGATGGGTCAATGAACTGAATGTGCGTGCATCATTAACCCCTACCAATGCTGGTACTAATGATAAGCCCAATCCCAGTGACTGGGATGGAAAAACAGGGCTCAAGTCCTTAACCCGCCGTTTGCTAGGCAAAGCGTATCATACCTTTATGATCAAACCTCACGTGTCCGTGTTCAGAACCGGCAAATGTCTGGTGCCAGGGGTTCAAATTGATCTAGAACTCTATTTGAACGACAGTAACCTGTTTCTCTTTGGAACGCCAGACACGACCACCTCCGTAGGCAAAAAGATTCCCACCCTAGAAGACAATGACATCTTTGTCACTTTGTGGATGAAAAAAGTCACTCTCAATGCCTCCGTGTATACCATACTGCAGAAAGAACGTAGCCTTAGTAAAACCAAGAAAGTACAATATCCTGTGGTTCGCAATGAAATCAGAACCTACTTGTTTGATGGCCATAGCACTCAATGGCAACAGGACAATGTTTTCGTGAACAAAGTTCCTGGGAAGGTCATTATAGGATTAATGAATTCCACCAATTACCATGGAAGTCTGCAACACTACCCCTTTGCCTATCAAAAGTTTGGAGTGACCCGAGCCCGACAAACGATTGACGGCGAAGACTACCCATACAGATCGTTGGAACTCACAGGCAATACCAAAGCAGAAGATTTGGTAGGGTATGACCGATTCCTTACTGTCTCTGGGGCCTACAAACACCATAAAATACCTATGATGCGGCCAGGGGATTGGGGACAAGGCAAAAATTGCACCCTGTTCTTGTTCAACAATGTTCCAGGTGATGCAGATGACCCTGAGTACAGAAATCCTAGACTCACAGGCAATGTCCGTGGTGATCTGGAGCGAGTATGAAAATATCTATGAAATAGACCAGTGGGGCGGAATTCTTTATTCTGTCAACAGCTAAGATGGAGTTCGTAGCTCTGAGTGATATGGTCCTGAACCACTCAGCCAGACAAGATCCTGACTTGAACAAAGTGTTTCGAGGGGTGTTTCCAGCGGACAAGTTACCGACCATTCCCAAAACGAGAGTCTTGAGTGATGCTTACATTGTCAACACAGACCCCGATGGTCAACCTGGAGAACATTGGTTAGCTATTTGGACGCGAAACCGAGTGTGTGAAGTCTTTGATAGTTATGGTTTGCCCTTATCCACTTACAAGAACACACAGTTACAAGCTTGGTTCAAGCAATGGAAAGAAGTCATTACCAGTGATCATACCCTGCAAGCCATGGACAGTCAAACCTGTGGACATTATGCGCTCTTGTTTTTAAAAGCCAAAGCCAGGAATGAATCCTTTCAAGATTTTTTAGCGCAATGGAACTCGCCAAATTTAGTATTAAATGATCGTTGTGCGGGTGAAAAGATTAATTAAGACACAACTGTCTAGAAAAGAATGAAGCTGTAAACAATCCAATGTAAGCTGTTGCGCCTTTTGCTATTTTTATGATTTACAATAAATATGTGTACCCAACTCTGTGTCTTTCATTCTTGAACATGTTAACCCGTCGGGATGAGCAAAACGCCATAGAGGGATTGGCTCTTACGCAAGCCCATATCTATTTGTTGTATCAATGGTACTGTCATTGTCATTGGCCCTTGGGTACTTTACAAGACTGGGTGGAGATTATGACCCTTGCCAGATCTCATCAATGGTCTGCATTAAACACCTTTCTGTTGGACAAACCAGTCCTTAAAAAGGTGGTGTTTACTACCCTAGCCTTAGTGTCTCCCAGACTGTATCGTGTGTACTTTCAGCATGATTACACGTCAGGATTCCCGTCGAGTCTATGAGGCCTTTGCCAAAGCCAAGGTACTGTATATGAGTCAACATCCCTAGGAGAATTTTGACCAAGACCAATGGGATGGGTCTCATTGGAAGCAGGTGGTTCAGTTGGCTCAACAACAAGCTTGGGAGGCCATGAAACACTATATTGAATGGATGGTCGAAACCTATTTAAGAGAACACATGCAACTGATTGTTCAATTAGCTTCTCTGCATTTGTATCATACACTATGGGGCGAAAACGACACACCGTCCGGCGAACACGTTGCCAAAGTCAAAAAGGGGGCGCCCGATTTGAAAGAAAACCCCGTTTAGTGGATAAAATTGCCGAAGGCGTAGCCATGGGTTTATTGGGACCCTCTCCCAGTTTTACTAAAATGGGAGCTTTTTTAGCCAAGCAAGCTTTCAAGGGTATAAAAGACAACGTCCGTCATTATCAGAGAGGCAAAGGACTTGGCACCGTCTTATCCACAGCCGCCAAAATTGGGTATAAATTGGGCAAGGACAAAGGCTATAAACGTATGGGTGCAGTGGGAGCGACTGGTCATTACACTCACTTTCGTAAACCGTGGGAAACATGATTCGTCAACCTGATAGTGTAATTATTGCCGGCCCGTCTGGGTCTGGCAAGAGTGAATTGGTCGAAAACCTCTTGAAAGAGAAAACACTGTTTTATCCCCCTCCCCAAAAGATGGTTTACTGCTACGATCGATGGCAACCACGTTTTGATCGTATGAAAAAACACTCCAACGTTCACTTTTACAAAGGTCTTCCTCCTGAAGGAGCGTTAGTCAAATGGTTTAAACCTGAACATCATGGGATTCTCATTCTCGATGACCTGATGGAGGAATCGGGCAATGATAAACGCGTGTTGGATTTATTTACCAAAGATTCTCATCATCGTGGTATTACCGCCTTGTATCTAACCCAAGATCTCTTTCCTCCCGGCAAATTTGCCAAAACCATCAACCGCAACGCACATTATGCTATTTGCTTCAAAAGTCCTCGTGACAAGACGGGCATCCGTAACTTGTTGCTACAAGTGTATCCAGAGAAATGGCGACGAGTGCTTCAATTATTTTTGAGATTGACGGCTCGCCCCTTTGGTTATTTTATGTTGGATTTACATCCAGCCTCCGACGATCGTTTTCGCGTATGGAGTCATTTAACCCAACGTGAGGGGAAACCTCAGGTCCATACGTTTGACGAAGATATAAAAGGCGATTCATTCATGAGCGATTCATTAACCATGGCCAAAGGACGACAACGACGGAGAGGCTTGGCAAAAAAGCACAAACCTGGGGTGGGAAGACAACGGGGAGGGATAGCTCCCTTCTTAGCAGCAGCTATTCCTGCCTTAGTGGCTGGAGGGAAGGCGGCAGCCATGGGAGGACTCGGCACTGCGGCCAATTATGGGACCATGAAAGCTTTACATGCCTTATCCAAACAGAAGTATAAAAGGAAACGCAGACCCCAAAGGAGGACTAAAGCACGATGACGGGACGTATGACACGACAAGGAGCCTTTTTAAAAGATGTCTTAAAGGAAGCCAACCAAAACAAACGTCAACAAAAACTTCGCTATGCCAATGCAGATCAAATTAATGCTGTGAGTGAATTAGTCATGAATACCTTGCGTGGGGTGATTCGTCCTGGCAGAAAAACTGTGCCCAAATTAAAACCCTACAGCAAACAGCTTCGCCTGATTGCAAGTCCCCGTCAGAGTATAAAAAGAAGACGTCACCTCATGATTCATCAATTAGGCGCAGGTGTTTGGAGTGAGTTAAAACGTTGTTATCATTGTGCTAAGACCCGCTACCGCTATTAAGATGAAACAAGTCCTGTTCCAACGACTGCTATGTGTGCTAGAAGGGTTGATGACGTTGGTCACCCTGTTGAAAAACCTTCACCAACGCATGAAAGAAAAATATCCCAAGAGATGGGGGTCCAAAAACGTATAAGTATGCCCCTGGGACTTTGATGTTCATTCATTGCTGACCATGGACGGTATTAGTAGTACGCCCATGGAAAACTCTGTTCAATTTTTACGGCTAAGGGATAAATACAAATCAGACCTTTTAGATGATAGTCGTCTGACTAAAGCAGCGGGTTTAGCGGCCCAACAAGAACTGTTTTTTAGAAAGTCCTGCCCCCGATTCCTGGAAAGAACCCCGTTTGAAATCCGTGAACCGACACTTACGACAATGGACCACGAAAATTCGTCAGCCTGGGGGTATACGCACTATAGGGCGTGATGATGACGACACGGATGATGACGATGACAATAATTTAGCGGTGGGTCCCATGCAACAATTTATGAGTAATATTGCTAAGATTCAGAAGGGTATAAAAAGGAAAGCCACGACCCCTAACGTGCCACAAACAGCCGTGACACCGGCTATTAAACAGTCGCCCAGGACTCCGGAAAGCAGAAAAAAACCCAAGTTGTCCTTTAAAACTGGATCGAAAGGAAAGCGTTTGTTACCGAAGACACCTAAAAGGAAAAAGTCTGCTTCGTCTACCTTCAAGACCCCTGAAAAGTCTTTGGAAGAATTAGCCACATAATTACCCTTTTAAGACCAGTTAGGCGAATTGCCTTGGAAAACGCCGGGTGAATTAGCCAGAGACAGTCTCAGAGCCATAAGAAGACGTACACGCAAATCCCAGAGTGAGGAACGAAAAAAAGAAGGTTTAAAACAAACTGTGCTGAAAAAGGCCGCCGAAAAAGCTTTGAAAACGTTAGCACCAGCCCCTGGCTGGAAACCCTTCGGTACTCCGACTAGACGCAAACTCAATGGCAAAGACTGGTAAACGGAAACGTTCAAAACCCCGTAGAAGGAGACAGCCAGGGGGAAAATTTGATTTTCAAAAAGCCATTGAGAAAACAGGCATGGAGTTTCACATTCCTGGTGGCTATAATTATGCTGGCCCTGGCACGAAACTAGCCAAACGTTTGAAACGCGGGGACAAGCCAAAAAACAGATTAGACCGAATAGCCATGGATCATGACATCGCCTATAGCAAAGCCAAGACTTTGCAAGATAAATGGAAAGCGGATGACGTCATGATCAAAGCCATCGATCGTTTACCCGGGAAAAAGACCATGACCGAGAAAGTCGTCAAGAACATCATGCAAGCCAAGAAAAAACTCAAATTGTAATCTGCGTGTGTGTGTTTTTTTATTATTTCAATAAACAAAGAGTGTGCACACAATGTCTCTGTCTCGTGTTAATCTAGTCTAAACTGTTACATGAGCACACATTGACTTTCCGATTGAAACTTGACCAGACTGCCATCCAATTCTTTGAGGGTGATTTCAATGTCTTCCCAGTGGCGGTCCATCTTGGGTGTTCACCCTCTATTTATACCCTGACCCAACAACAACAATAACATCACACAGAGATTGTATCTCGAACTTAGTTTATTTCTACATTAAACCTCCCTGTCGATTTAATGTTACAACACATTAACAATGGCGCCCAAAAAACAAAAGCCAAACAAACTTAGCCTATGTACAATGCTTCAAAAAGAAAACCTCTATTTATAGCTCTGATAGCATGTCGACTTCGCTTTGAATGCGAGCGTATCCATACGGATAGGACTTACGAGTGGCCCTATCGACAACTCGTTTATCGAACACTAACCCGTACTTTTTCTCCCTTTCAATCAATCGAATTCTCTTGTTGGTTTGGTCACGGTCAAAGAAATTCTTATCGACCAACGTGATATTTCTCCTTTCCTCTTGAGGGTCATCCAACTCTTTTAAAATGTTATCACGTAAAGCATAAAAATTCAAAAGCAACTTATTTCTGTAGTTCAGAGAAAACCCTCTGACTTTACATTCAACTTTCCCTCCCCTGGTTTCATACCCATAATTTTTCGCCCCTCCACTCGCAAATTCAAATGATGGGATCTCCGTCAGTTTCGTCAGTAAAATCTCCTAAAAAAACACCTAGGGGAATTTCTACCTGCCCGGGGCGCCATTTGTAAATAACAGAATCCGTGTCATAATAAAGGACACGTTCCTGAAGAGTTTCTAAGGCTGAGTAAAGTTTAAGCCGCGCATGCGCGGTGGTGTAAATTGCTATAAATATATTGGTTTTCACATTTTGTTCCACTTCTTCTTCTGCCCTTGTGGTGACGACCTCTAAAACATCCTCCGAGCACATTCCGATGTTACTGATATGGAAGGAGGGGTCATTCAGCAGAGCATAGAGGGCATGGAGACTTCTGATGACATGAGTCTGTGGCTTGTTGCTTCTTTCTCCGAATTTGCCCCAGAAGCTAGAAAAATAGAGAGACAAAGAGAAAAACAACAACAACAACAAAACAAATCAATGGGGGTTCTTAACTTGCAGACTTTGTCTGCATTTTACGTGGTTAACATGCAGACTTTGTCTGCAACTTATCCATACATTTCCTTCTAATTTTGTGTCCAACGGTTGTCTACTGTTTTCTTCCAAAGGGTGTTTCTTAAATGCAGCCTTTGTCTGCACTTTAAGTTAATTACTTGCAGTGTTTTTAACCACTTATTACCTGTTCAGCATCATCTTGGCGACTTGTTTCCGTCCTGGATTTTTCCCCACATGCTCCAACTGAATCCCCTCTTTCTCGTAGTAATCGCGAATGTAGGCTTGCTCCTCTTCTCGGCTCCTGCACTCGTCAGGCCATCCCGCCGATTCTTGCTTGATCTTAAGCCAAGTGTTTACGTAATCCGCGAAGAGCCCCACCCTTCTATCCTCTTCGCGGAAATGAAACACTTCGTGAATCTTTAGGATGCGATACCCTAACTCGACAGCTTTCTGTAATTCTATTGTAGCCCAGGTTCCTCTCAGGGTTCTCTCTTGATCCGTGTGACAACAGATGTTGGTTCGCTCTAGCCACGGTTTTTCTTGTTCCTCTTTCACACAAGCAGCACAGAGAGGGAAGGTCAACTTGCCACCAGCTCTGTAGGGGAGGACAGGGTGGAACAGAAACTCGGAGGCCAAGATGTCCACTTTGGCGACGCCAAAATAGTGGTGAATATCTTGATCCCTAGGATTCATATAGATGAGGGGGAACCTGACGGGATACTCCTATACTTGTTGACCCACGGGTAAAGTGACGTCACCTCTGCATATTTAATGAGATCGGGGTCTTCGACTTTACAATGCAATGCGACTGCACCTGTTCTTTCTCCATAGAAGGCGTCACGTGGATTGAGGGGAGGGACCATTTCCAACTCTTGGAGAAAAGCTTGTAACTCTGGGTCGGTTTTCTTTTCTTTCTTGAAGAAACATTCCCACTTTTCCACGACCGTATACCCCGCTTGGCGAGTAGTTAGTAAATGCTGCCATCTCACTCACTCAGATTAAATTTTTTTATATTCTACCTCATCTCGCAACTTTGCTCTCCTGCTCACTCATTTCGCAAAAATCATTCGTTTTGATCAATTCGTTCAATTCGTTCAACTCGTTCAATTCGTTCGCTTCGCTCACTCATTTCACTCATTTCACTCATTTCACAAAACTCATTCTTACTGCTCCATTCTTTCGCAAGTAATCGCTCTCATTGCTCGAAGATGTAGAATATAAAAAAATTTAATCTGAGTGAGTGAGATGTCAGCATTTACTAACTACTGTATAATAAATAGTGATATTGAATCAGAAAATAAAAAATTGATTTAAAAACAAAAAAATAACAAAATAATAATGGGTTTTAAATCGAAAATCATAGAAACAAGTCAAATAAATAATTGTAATCGATTCAAAGTTGGAGGATTAATATTTGATAGTGAAGAAGATTACCTAATATTAAAAAATATTGATAGTAATAGTAATCAAATAGTTAAATCAGTGGAAGATGGTAGCATTGATTTAAAAGACGTTTTTAAAAATGTTAAAACAATCAATGTAGAAGAAAGTTATTATGATGCAAGGGAAGAAATGGATGGTTTGTTTAAAAATGCAACAGGTTTATTATGTTACGAAGACAAGACTTGTTACTGATTACGAAGTTGGTCGTTGTTTTTTTGATAAGATTCATATTAGAATATTGTGATAGTGATGATTTCTAAACTTATAACATTTTACGTTATAAGTTATTGTTATAAGATTACTATTTAATGTAATTAATATAATTAATATAATAAAATGTATTGTCGTTGCAATAACGAGTTTGATTGGTTGATTGAAATGTTTAAAAAAGTTAATTGTTTTTCTGATTGGGAAGATGTCGCTAAATTTATAGATGATGATTTACTAAAATTACGTTATATGAAAAAACGATTTGGTTACTTATTTTATGATGAACATAAGTATATTAAAAAAATTAATGGACGTAATGCTATTTTTGTTAATAAAGAGTATCAATTTGTTTGTCGTAAACCTGAAGAACCAACATTTCATGGAATTGATGAAAACGAACCAATTTATAATATAGATAAATCAATTAATGAAAAGCGTTATCTTAATACTACCATTCCTATGGAAGACACAGAGCGTTATGAGATGAAGTTTTTAGATGAAATAGATAGAGGAGATCCTTTTATTACAGAAGAGGAAAAAGATCAAAATGAAAAAGTAAAACAAACTAAAAATATTCTTAAAAAGATTAAGTTGGTGAAACCTGAAATATTTAACAGTGATGAATTTTATGAAGTGTTATATTCAAAAGAGTTTGATAACATCGAACTTGAGAAAGATAGAGAAAAGTTTTATGAACAAGTAAAGAAATTTGTATTAAACGAAAAAAATTAGGTAAATTCCCATTTGATTAGTTTAGAGGATTTTTCCAACAAGAATTAATATAATCAACTAATAAAAATGGAATCAAGAGAAACTACTCCTACAAAAGAGGATTTAGATTTTATAGTTGATGATACTTATCAACATGATGAGGATCCAGATTATATTCCAAAAGAAAAATATGTTCTTCAAGGACCAGATTTTAAGAGATTAACCAAAAATGCTAAAAAGCTTGGTGCTGAATCACTTGATTATTCAACTCGTAAAAATAACAAATATATGGCTACACTTCCAAGTGGAAAGAAAGTTCACTTTGGATCACCAAAATATGCAGACTACACTATTCACTAAGATAAAGAGCGAAGAGATAAATATCTTTCACGTGCTATGAAGATTAAAAATAAAAAAGGGGAGTTAACTTATACTAATCCAGAATCATCAAACTTTTGGTCAGTTCATTTACTTTGGCCTAAAAAATAAAATTGTTTTATGATTTAAAGATTAAAATAAATATTAATAAAATGCAGTTGTCAAAATACGAAAATATTAACCAAGAGAATATTATTTTTAATGAACCCAAAGAGTACAAAGTAAAAGATAGCAAAATCAAATACAAACGTATTCCAATTGAAGTCAAATATCCAAATAACAAAAAAGGACCACTTGTAATTGAAACTCCAGTTCTTTTCTCTTTTGGAGTAAATGAGAAGAAAAATCAAGAAACAGGTAAGTTAGTAGGTTACTCCATACCAGTATGTCTTTGGTCTAAAGATAGTGAGCCGAATATTAAAGAAAAAGCATTTTTTTATGTTATTAATAATATAACAACTGCCTCTCAATATCATCTAGAAAATGAATACGGTGCAGATATGGCATCAACTCTACCTTCACCATTTTATTTTAAAAAAGAAGAATATATAGATAAGAAAGGAAAAAAGAAAACAAAAGTTGATGAATCATCAGCACCAGTTCTCTACGCAAAACTTATTTACTCAGAAAAATCAAAGAAAATTTTATCTTTGTTTAAGGGAAAGGGTGGTAAAGATTTAAATCCTTTTAAATATCTTAATCAGTACTGTAATGTTAAATTGGCATTGATAATTGAAGGAATCTTCATAAGTAAAACTGTGACATCTTTACAAATAAAAGTACATGAGTGCTATGTCAAACCATTAAAACCTAGAGAATCTTTACTAGCAATTGAAGAGGAAGAGGAAAAGGAAGAGAGTGAGAGTGAGAGTGAGGGTGATTATACAAAAGATGGTCTTGAAGCATTAATTGTAAAAGTTAATGATGAAGAGTAATAATAGGATTTTATTTTCAATACATTATTTGTATTAAAAATCAACCAAATCCTTAGAACTAATCCATGAGTTAAATTTATCAGGATATCCTCTCCATTTTACTAATGCCATTTTTTTCTTATTATCTCGTCTGATAATCTTTTCTATTCTAAATGTTTGCTGTTTTGCTTTTTGTAATTCTTGCTCGTAGAAAGAACCCTTAATATCTTCTCCCATCAAATCAACAATACTATATGTAATAGGTTTTGTTGGAAGAACTTTATCAATTACAAATATCTCCTCTGTCCAGTTTGGTGTGTAACCTTTATCAAATACTCGCCTCTTATATTTTGAAATTCTAACACGATCACCAACCACAAATTTTGATTTGCTAGGTTTCAAGTAGATTAAATCACCATATAAATTATTCCAAACTTTACTTTCATTTTTCTTTTTACTTGCTTCAACAGGAGTCATTTTAATGCTAGAGTGTCTCGAATTATTATAGTCATTAACCAGTTTATGTAAAATATCCCAGTAAACAGTGTTATTATTTACAGTAAACATCTTCCACATTCTGTTTTTCATTGTTTTATTCCATCGCTCAACAACACTTGATTTCTCCTCGTTTTCAGTGTGATATAGTTTAATTCCTTTACTTTTGAGAAAATCTTTAAAATGTTTACTTATAAACTCAGAACCTTTATCAGTCCATAACATTTGAGGTTTACGTTTACTTTTGAATATATCATCAATTGCTTTACTAACAGTTTCGGTTTTTTTATCTTTCAAACCTCTAATCCATCCATACTTGCTAAACACATCAATAACCATCAGAAGATATTTAATTCCTTTATTCCACTTACTAAACTTTTGCATTTCAACTAAATCAGCAGCCCAGATATCATCAATACCGTTTGAGATTACTGATCTTTTTTTTAAGTTTTTTGTGATTGGTTTGTGAAGTTCGTCGGCTAATTGTTGAGACCAATCACTACTCAACGCCAACTCGCGTTTAAACCAAGACCAAGTTTTTGTTTTGTATTAATCAAGAATCTAGCAGTTGACCCCCACTTTGGCACTTCACCATATGGTAATTCATCCAATGATTTTACCATCTCTTTATCACAATCACCTTTGTTTCTCCCCATATCGTAACAAATATCATGATAAGCTGCAATCTCATCAACTTTGTTATATGGTTTGACTTTCCACTCTGTTACTTTTCCAGTTTCAGGATTATAGCTTAATTGTTTATCAAGAGGATTGTAGGGACCCATATATTTATAAGAACCTGGAGTCCATCCTGCTTTTGGTTTTGGAAGTTTTCCAATTACTTTATGTATATCAATTCCTTTACCATCTAATTCTGGTCTATCAGTTTTATACTTTTTATTTGGTCTAACTTTTGTTGAAAGTTGATTCATTGCTGTTCCAACAGAATCTTGAATAAATGGGGTAAGTTTATTGATTCCATAATTTACAGCTTTTTTTTGAACGTTTTTATTTCTCATTAACTCACTTGCTCCATATCGTCCCATTTCAACTGCTTTCTTACCCATCCAAGGTAAACCATAATGTACAAATCCATCAACTGCTGTACCAACTACAGTATCAAAGACGCCCGCCCCTTCAGACGGGCTGATTAGTTTTTTGACTTTCGTTTTGATTTGGTCTTTTTACCACTTCCAGTTTGAGAAGTAGATCCAGTTTTAACATATCTAACTTTTTTGTTTCCACAAACTGCACATCTACAAAAAAATTGAGTTCTACCTCTTTTATCAGTTTGATAACCACTTGGTTCTGTACAAGGAGTTACTCTTTTATCTACAATACAATATGATTCTTTCATTTAATATATGCTTAGATAAAATATGTCTATTAGATCTAATTTTTTAAAAAGTGAACTTCAAAAGATATATAGTAACCTTAATATGAGTTATGAATATGCTGATTATTCTAGATTGGAAAATGATACTAAATTTATAAAAATATTTGAGTTGCTTATGGAAATAAGTGAGAAATCAAATACTCTTAACAAAGTTGTAAAAGGTAATTATCTGTTTATATAAATAAATGGAGACTAAATTCTTTTCTGAGATTGAGAAAAATATGGATGTTAAATCAATCAAGGATTTTGAAAAAGAAGTTCGTACAAAAATATATAATGAGTTGCAGTCTCTTAGAAAGAAAAATGATAATCTTTCAAGAGTGTTAATGGTTAGTGAATGTGAGATGTGGAAAAAAATTAGAAATGAGGAATATTCATGGCTGAATTTAAATAGTGATAAAAAGAAGAAACTTTATCGACTTATTGACATTTACTCAAATTTTGATGAAATAGTTGATAGTGTTAAAGATCTAAATAAAAAAGTTGAGAAGGTTAAGAAGCTAAAAAATACACCAGTGGATAGTGAATAAAAATGGTTTAAAAGAAAAATAAATATAATAAATGAAAGAAAGTTTAGATAATTTATTTAATATAAATAAATCGTTAATTTGTAAAAAAGATGAACTTAGAAAAAAACTTTTTGAAAAATTTAATTATTTTAAATGTTCTAAAGATTTAGAAATAGAAGAATCTAATTTTTTTAAAAGAGCTTCAATAATAAATGATAAAGAATTTGAAGAACTTAGAAAAAAATATCAAAAATTAAATTATTTAATATTTTCAATTGATGAATTTAAAAAAGAAGATTAAAAAATATAATATTTATTAAATATTATATTTATCCTCCAAAGTAAGCTTTTATAAAATCACTATTGTCATCATCAAAATGAGGATTATGTATTACATCTAGAATATTAATTCCACGTTGTCTCTCTATTAAATAGTATAAACACCAATATCCACATGGGACAGTATTACGATTTTGTATTTCATCCATTGAGTACACTATACGTTTTCCAGAAGTATTAAAATATTCTAATGCTTCATTTGGCATTATTAATCCAAATGGATCAAAATACTCAACTACATTGTCTATATTTCTATAACAAACCCAATGTGTTCCAGGGCCAGTTATATCATCTAGATTAATTATTCCACATTCTTTTCTAATCTTTTTTGGTAGTCTATTCCTACTGTATATTCCTCTAAAATGTTTAATACCAAGTCTTTTTATCCATTCCATAAGGTCAAAGTTGGATAGTGGCTTAATTACAAAATGGTGCCTAGAATGGGGATTGAGTTGAATGGGCTGTTTTTTCCTAGAAGTAGTCCTGAACCCTTGCTTTTGGGCTTTTTTTTTTAACCCCCATTCCTATTGGGTTTTCCCAACTTCCTATAAAAGGTGGTGGAAATTGATAATGATTACCTTCACCATATGTGGAAGGAGGAACGTAAACATTTGCTGTATTAGATGATCCACGTCTATCAACCTGAAGACCAGAACCAAACATCTTAGATACCAAGCTAATTGCCATTGGAATTCCAATAGAAGCAAGAGTACCAAGAAATCCTCCTTCTATCTGTTTACGAGTTGGTTTGATAACTACTCGTCCACCAGATTGAAACATCTTATTTATT